>CM061045.1:17568595-18168595 GCA_030762985.1 Adelphocoris suturalis | reverse complement strand
AAATCAACAATTACAAAAGGCGATAATCTCTAAGAACCCACTGGAAAGTGATATAAGAAAGTATATTGATTGTGTTGTTGGATGTTGATTGTTGACCTCTCTTTGCAATCTTACTACTTGGCATTTTCGATTAAAGTATCGGAAATTATTTAATCTGTCATCTTCTTCTGTTGAATCTTCAACACCATGTGTGAGCTACTAAAACTAAACACATGAAGGGGGTCTCAATGTTTCCAAACTCAGATTTGAGCAATTTTTCAAAGTATTAACCATTCACCAGTGTGTATTTGTCCAAAGTTGTTGGCCATAGTTGTGTGTGTTTAAAACAGTTCACTTGGCTGTAGACTCTTCAGCAATTTTTTGTTCCGCCTCTTTTGCAGTCCCAAAACTTTTTTTCTTGGTCCTTTCGAGTCCAGGTAACAGAAAGAATTCATAGGGCACGTGAACAATTGACGTGGCATAGTTGTTTTCCATTATTAGCAAAAACTGCTCCACTGACAACAGGGTGTTAGCAGGTGCGTTGACGTGGTGGAAAATCTATACTATGTTCGTCAAAGAACCCTTTTTCTCCCACATGATCCGTCAAAATCCTTGGAGTTGAACGCCATGACAATTCTGTCTTATCACATAGTAGATCAGTAAGCCAGCCCCACTCCTCGTTAGTTTTGGGTGCCCCCTTGTGTTGTGTTGGTTTGTGGTGTTGAATAGTTTCGAGGATTGAATGGTTTTTAAGAATACTGTCTTTGGACGCATTGGAAGTCGATATTATTTGGCTTTATCCTCCTAATTGGTTTCCATTTTATCCTCTCATTAGATCATGAATTGAGACCATGAAACATAATTTGATTTGCTTTCTATGCTGAACAGGATTTAGTGTTTGAATGCAGATCCTCAAATATCTTTGATCATATCGCATATCTATTTACACGAAGTTGTAAATTTTGTATTAATATGTAAAACATTTGGTTAACCTCTCTTGTTATAAATACCAATCGTGCCATTTACTACTTGCTACAAATTTTAAATTTTTGTTCCAAAAATTAATAAATGATAGAAAAGAAACATATTATGGACTTAATTCAAGTTACTAAAATGTTAATTTCATGTTATCTTTGAAAAAGAAAAAGATATTTTCAGTTACCCAGAGATTCCCTTTTACTCCTTAGTGTTTAATTTAGAATTTTTGAGTGATCATTGGACGAACTAAAACCCCTTTCGACGAAGTCGTTGTATATTTCCAAGAAATAAAGAGTTGAACATTGGATCGATTTCAATGGTTAGGTCATCGTCAGTATAAAACAATAACTGTTACTGTTTACTTGCTACTGATGATGATCGAAACCTATCGAACATTTAACTCTTCATTTCATGGTGAGGGGCAACGTTTTCATCTTCAGTTTTCTTCATAGATCTTTGAATGCCTTAGAGAAGGAGCTTTACTGTAGTCTCATACGATCCGTCCTTCCTTTTTTATGTTTGAAAGTAGTTACGAACATTAATCTGTTTATATAAGTTTTAGGCTAGAGAATTGTTATACTCAAGTTTGTGATGTTGTTAGCAAAAGTTTTTAAATGCTACGTAATGATGATATCTAATGGTTAATAGCCTCATGATCATTGTCTCTAGTAATCTCCCCTTTAGACTCTAGGATGTATGAGTTGGTTCTTGTAGACATCAACCTTCCTTAGTTGTCATCTTTCACAGTTTCTACTGATTACTGTGAATTGCCAAATTGTTGGCTGATGTTTACAGGATGATCCATCTGAATACGATTTTCATTCACCAACATTATTTATCTCTTCTTACCATTTTCTGGGCTATACCTGCCTGTCAACTTTTAACTAGTGATATGTTGGAGAAAGTAATAGATACGATTTCTAAGAATTTTAACTTGAGTAGTCTCGATTACTCATTTCGAACGGTTGAGGGGGGGAGTTTGCTAGTTATTTGTTTTGGATTATATTTGTATTGATTAAGTTTTCCGTAGTATTCATCAACATTTACTGGAACCCCCTAACACAACCCTCTTGTATTAGACGAGTGTTGGAAAAGGATTAGAGTAGAACACATTTTATCAAATTAGTTCAAATATAGTATTATGAATGATAATTACCTTTATTTTTGTGAATATCATGTTTATGGGATTGAAGTGCGATTCAAAATCGTTCTTAGCTTCAAATCCCATAGTTGGTGTTTTGTCTTTGTCATTTACACTAGGTTAAATGTTATAAACATATAGGTACAACATACACTGCTCGAAGAAGAAAAAAGTCTAGATTATTAAACATTTTAAAATGAATGGAATCAATAATGTTGCTTCATTAGAAAGTGAACAACGTAAATTTTATTGTTACTGCCTTTGATGAGGTACTGGTAGTTTGCCATTAAATCCGTTATTTGATGAACCTTTATGTAAAATTAGTTACCCTCCAGTTCCCAAACTTCTTAAGAGTGTCAAGTGTAGGTTTGCCTATAATTTCGTTTTATTTTGTATTTCATTTTGTCTTTTCAATGTATGAATGTTTTAAATTTTAAATAATTAATTCCGAACATTTTCTTCAGGCACATTTACAGTCAAATTCAAAAGTTGAAAAATTTGTTGCAATAGTTTTGTTCTTATATAGAGAAAACAAGTATGTACCCTTTTTTTCAATAGGTACCTACGCATTGAACTGTCAATATTTACCATCAACACGAAATGAATGTATTTTTTATAAACGTGCTCAAAAATTTACTATCAGAAGACTATTTTTGGATAAGAGACAATAATATTACTACATATGTGTGATTCACGTATCTGGATTGACCTGTGTTTCATGAATATATTAGTTTTTTATTACAAAGAAACAATTATTTATCCATTCTTCCATTATAAGTAATTTTATATTTCTTTTGAGAAAAAACTATTTTTACTATAACCTTGTAATAGGTTGGTTTGACAGGACTTTCAATCTGTTACATGACTTGTGGCCAGGGGAGGGAATAATGGTTCACCTTATTCGGAACAAGGTTACCTACATGTTAATGGTGTCGAAAGATGAGATGTCTATGAATTAACTGTCATACTACGAGTACCTATATAGGTACGTCACCATGAGGTAGCCAAAGTTGGAAGTACCTATACAAGTACGCCACTGCATTTTTTTGGATGCTAGTCCAACAAGTACAAACATCTCATTGACTGATATGCTTTTAGTTGGTCCAAAGCTGCAGAAGGATCATGTATAAATGTTGTCGAATTTTTGGTTATTTAAGGTAAATTTGACAGCAGACATCCGTCATATGCATTTGTGCATCCTCGTGAGGCCAGTGGATCGGCAATTCCAGCTACTATTATGGATATTTTCGTCTCGAAGACCTATTGTGGTTTATCATATGAATACGGTGGTGTTCGGAATTTCTTCTTCACCTGCTTTGGCCTTGTGATCAGTTCAACACTTGGTACAACTTGAGGGATCCAAAACTCCATTGGAATCGGAGTTTGGAGTCCTCTGTGGCCGAGTGGTTTAAGATACGAATCTGAAGCTGCTTGGAAGCAGGGGATCCCGGGTTCAATTCCCGGGCTGGTAACTAAATTTACCAGGTCTGGGGTCTATACGCTAAGTGCGAGAATCAGTATATTGTTGAATACTAAAAATTGAGATAACATAAATGGGTTAACTCAAGGAAACAAAATTTTTATTTAATTTTTATTGGAGTTTGCTGCTAGGATTGTTTACACGGATGACTTTTTTTTTGGTCTCCTGTTGATTCAGGTAAGGAGGCTTGTACTTTGCAGAAAGTGCTTCAGATGTTTTAAGGGTCATGAACTGACCAAATGGCGTTTGAAATCTGTTGAGGTTATGTCTCAGATTCCCAAATCGAGTAGATCCTCTTTAGTTCCATCATTTGATGGAGAGCAGGTGATAAAGATTTTGGTTCATGTATCGAGTGCAATGGATGACGAATTCTCAGTTCAGGTGAATTTACCTCCTGAAACTTGCACTAAACAGGCCATGCTTTTGGCGATTGCCCGAATATTTGATCCAATCGGATTTTTAGTGCCGATAACAGTCACAGCAAAAGGCTTATCAGAAAGCTCTGGGAGGAGTGGGAGCTCTGGTTTGGGGGAGTGGGTCAGACACCCCGGAATTCATTCGCGATGAATGGAAAAGTTTGTGACTGAACTACTCGACCATCCCTCGGCATTCATATAAGAGGATTAGGTATTTGGTCAAAATAAGGAAGAGAAGCCATGCCTAAACTAGCTTTGAAATTCTAGAAATGGTCGCGAAAATATAGCATGTGAAGAATCGCAATGTACTGGGTGTGGAAGACTGGGTTTCATGAGCATCAACAAGAACGAGAGGCTTCAAGTGCTCGGCGGACTAGAATCGACTGACCTCGCCACTCACCCCAACTAAGTGAACCTGGATACAAATAAATAGATGATACAATCGAGGTTCAGAAGACAGACAGCCCTGGTATCGCCCTAAACGAATCATCAAATTCAAAGTGCTGCCTTCAACATTTGTCTTTTATTTCAACTAACTCATTATTATCATTGACTGTCAAGGAATAAATTTTATCCACGTCCATCTCGAATGGATTCGTTGATGTCATGGATATTGCTTGGTATTTAACTGCCAAAAATAGTTATATCCCACCAGTATTGTGTCAAAGGGTATGAGAGCATGGAAAACCCACAACAGCAGAGTTGAAACAGTAGGTTTGTTTCCACTGCTGCTCCGGAGTAGGTTCAGTGCAGAGCAAGGGCACCTCCAAGGCTGTTCAGTTCATATGGCATTGGAAACACTCGAGGACATGTTTGGGGCAGTAAACCAGAGATACACGAAGATCCATGAAAATGGAGCCACGTTAGTGGAACTTTAGCAAACAAAACACGTTTGTTTTCATGCCCTCCGACCTTCTGCTGTTGTTCTGTGTAAGGTTATAGAAATTTGAGGAAGGATATATCCGGTTATCCAAAATCCCAAAGCGTGCATGCCTGGAACAAGCTGCACCTGGTCTTCCAGTGGAGTTGAAAGTTCGTGGTGGGATCATGTTCCTTGGGTAGCGGAAACACCGGTTGATCTTATGAACTGGGGGACTGCGGAAACGCCTTTTTCTTACTCCTTGTAGAATACGGAAACATAAACTTGAAAATTCGTTCAGTAAAAACCACTTTATACTCAACAATCAAAATGAGCAGGCTAAGTATTTCAATATTAATTTACAAAACATAACTTATCAAGTTGGAACATCAATAATCAGCTCAACTGTCAACAGAAATGTAAAAATAAATAAATTCTTTCTTTTCCGCCAGAATAATAGTGACTTCACTACAGCCAGTCCTCGATCGATGACACCAAACCTTCCTGTCCTTTCCATTTCACAACATTCTCACACCTTTGGAAATGCTTGTAATTTGCAAATCCATCTAAAGATCCAGCATATTCCGTGGTTTCACCTGATGGCCACTTTGTGTCCAAGGGCAACTTTTCTCGTAATCTAGATCTGAAATTTGAATTTCTTCTTCCTCATCAAGTTCTGGGGATCCCAATGGGCAAGTCTGTGGGTCTGTTAATTCATCTGATTGTGCAAATCGGAGCAACAGCAATCATGAGAGCCGATCATTAGAGCTGTTCAAGCTCTAATTCATCAGCAGCAGCCAACTTTACATCACCTACTTCCAGTGGATGAAGTCGTTGCAAAGGACGGAGAATCTCACAATTCTGAGTTCTTAGTTTTGGTAATCTGGTAACTCCATCACGTCCAGGGAGTAAAGCAACAACTCATGCCAAAAGCCACTCAAGACGCTTTTTATTTTCACTTCCTATCAGCATAACTTCACCAATAAGGAGAGAATCAGTTCGACTTGAGTTTGCACAATGCAAAGCCCCAAGATATTCCTTGTTGAAACGACTCTTGAGTCCTTCCCTTGCATTTTGTAGATATCTCCACCTTTTTTAAATAATGACACTTTGTAGCTGACCAAAGTCATCAACATAATTGCCTACCATGAAACATAGAGAGTTTCAATGTGGTCAATTCTGAAGGGTCTTCAGATAAGTATGTAATGGACCGATGTTCGTAATTGATTCGCATTCACAAAGTAAAGTCATTATTTCTTCATAGGTCAACGAAGCTAGTCCAAGATTTTTGCTTAAAAGGTCCTTCAAGTTTAGAAAAATTTCAGATCTTGTATGAGTAAACTGACGTTTTTTTAACTAATGAAAGCTGGCCTAAAAATGTTAATTTTATATAATGTAACGGTTCTAGAGAATTAAATGATCTTTTCAACGATACCTTCAGACGATACCTTCAATATTGAAATTACAATGTACTTTTGATTTGTATTTATTAACCGATTTGTCTATTCCAAACTTCTTTTATTTTCACATTTAAGAATTTTCTCGAGTTATTACATTGTGCCATAGAAATGGTCATAACTCCCTTTATTTATTCTCTAACTTTGAAATTGAGGATACCGTTGGAAATAGTGTTAAATTTTCGTTCATGTACAATGTAAAACCCCAAACATGACCAAAACATTGGTCTAACGGAGAGTGATAGAAGTTGAGAAATCTGTTTGAATCTAAAACTACCTAATACTTATTCAATTATTAGTGTACCTACCTATTTGCATTTTCTGTGGAAAATCGCTCAAATACCGATAACTCAAATGCAAATTTTCGTTAAACTGAACCAGGTGTGCTGCAAAACGAAATAGGTAATTTCGAAATTGAAGATGTTGAAAATGTTTCTCTCGGTTTATTTAGTAAATAGCGATGTACATTGGTAGATAAATTATGAGATTTCACATTATTATTGCAGAATGAGGATGAAATGATCATGAGATAAAAATTCTTACAGATTTGTATTATATAATTTACTTTTATTTTATTATATACCTATTTACCACTTTCTTTATAATTTACTACAGACATGTCGGGAAAAGAGCAAGAGAATGGCGAGTGATTGCTGAGTTTCTGAATTTGGAGTAGAAATGATGTGAGATCTATGACACGCCTCCCTTTCATTTTTTCGACCATATCATCCACGGATTCTGGGGGTAATGAGAGGGGAGTGACTGCTTCTATGTTATGGTCGGAGGAGCAAGTAGGCGACTCAGGGGTAGAAGTCGGGCAGGCCCTGCTTTCTCGCAACTTTTGGAGGGATTTGGGATTACCTCTGTTTTTCTTGTTCTTCTGATAGGGGGTACCATCTGGTCTCAGATCTTTGTGCATCTTCACAGATTTTGAATCACGAAATAGAAACAAATCACTTGAATAACACTAACACTTAGTGATAATCGAGAGGTATGGATATTGGCGGTTTCGATAACTCAAGACTGAATGAAAAAGTTTATCAACTACTGGCGGTTTATATATTCCTACCTACATATATCCTAGAGAAAGAGGGGGTATCAATTCAGTGGGTCAGGTCTTGATGAATCCTGGTGGGAATTTAAGACAGATTTTAGCTCAACTCGTACTAATGACAACTCAAAAACTCTTTGGTGTACAAATACGGTCAACAATCCGATTGACCTCGTGGATACCTGCAGAGGGCTGGGTCATCGGATTAGCTCAACTCGTACTATTGACAAATCAAAAACATGACAAAAAATTTTTAGATCTTGTATGAGTAAACTGACTTTTTTTTAACTAATAAAAGCTGGTCTTAAAATTGTAATTTTACACAACGGTTTTAGAGAATTGAATGATTTTTTAAACGATAACTTCGGATTTGAGAACATTTCCCGAAAATATAAGGGAGTTGGGCCATTTTGGTGTTACAGTCGGGATTTTTTTATCCAAGTTTCATTAAGCTGCGGACGGCGTACGGCATCTACGCATCTTGAAACGCAAAACAAAAAAATTCGAGGGGGAGGATTAAAAATTATTTTTCTTTGTCAATTACAAATGTTCATTATTGAAAATAAAAAAACTAAAAGGAGGGAGGTATTCAATGCGACCTGTATTTTTTTAATGTAACATTTTCTCCAATTATTTTTCTATGGCGCCGCGTTTCCTGATATTTTCTATTAGATACCTACCTTTTTCTCACATGATCTTTACAACATTTACAAGATGTAGGTATATAATTATTATATCATGAGAGTTCTTCGTTGGGTTGAGGTGGTAGAAAAATAAACCTTATTCAATTATTAGTGTACCTATTTGAATTTTCTGTGAAAATCGCTCAAATACTGATTTTTGTTAAACTGAACCAGGTGTGCTGCACACCCTTATCGGATCAGCTCATTAGGATTAGAAACGGGACGCGATTCACAGTTCGCAGGCGAGAAGAGTGGTTGAAGTTAGTGGCATCCAGCGTAAAACCCCTGAACTTCCTCGACGCCCGCCTCGCTTCGGAAGTTTGAAATGCCATCGAATCGCAAATTCAGTTTCCCGATCACAGAACTTCATGAAAAATCAACCGATTTTGTCGTTTGAACACTTAAATTAAAGCGTGAAATCTAAGGAAGACATCTGTCAGGGCAGATTTGCGATAAATCATCATCCAATAAAGCAATCATCACTCGAATAGAGTAACCCTCTTAGCAGTGACTTTGTTGATGAATTGCAGCTTCTAGTGACATTTTTCTCAAAAAACGCCCCGAAGGATTGCTAAAGATTGGTTTCACTTGAAGATTTAAAAAAAATCATGGAAATCGGTGCATGATTCGAGGATTTATGACGTCGGGAAAATAACGTTGATTCCTTATGGGAGCAGAAAACATGGCCGACACCACAGCCTGCTCTTAAGCAATCTGAAACGGGCACCTGTAGTATTCTGGCAACATCAAAACCTTAAGGATATAGTTCGCATGTGTTTCGAAATTCCGAACGAACATAGTACCCAGACCGGTCTCTAGGTGGAGCATATATGTTGGGGTACTAGGTGGTAAAGACAAAACTTTTTTGAGTAAAAATCTCAAGAGCTTTTCCACCTCCTCACAGTCCGCAAACTCCCACACCCGTGCAGCATATCTTCAATTTTTGCTTAAACGCTATGTTCTTGGACAAGAGATTATTCTATGTACTATTTAATCCTTAATCCACTGGTTCTTTTCCGGGCTCTCTTTTTCTTTCCACTAGCCACTCTTCTTTTTCTTTCGGCTAGGTGTCTTTGGTTGCTCAGCAGATCCACCAACTCCTCGGCCCACCCCGGACGCATCCGTCTTCGGATTTACCCCATCTTCCCTGTTGTACTTCTGCCCATCATGCACCGCCTCTTCATCCACTTCGTTTCTCAGCTCTCTACCTTCGAACGTACTCAGCAGTTCCTCAAGATACCATGGCTCACTATTTACGATTAATTTGTCCATTCTTATGTAAGCTTTAAACCCTTTGTTCGTGAATCAGCTAGCCCCTCTATTTTCGGGAATTTTAGCTGTCTAATTGTGTGCTATACATTGAATATCCCCCACATCTAGGTTGGTCTCTTCCGTCTACTAGGTTGGCAGATATAAGTAAAAGTTAAGCAGGTTACATTAATGTATTCGTATATATTTGATGTGCTCAATGTATTTCACTATAAAGACAAACGAACAATAGCTCTTTAAAAAATAACACCAGAAAATTGTTTTTAAATAAAAGTATGCTGTGGACAATGCAGGCATTCTCCTAGATGTACAAACAAATGGAATATCAAACATAAAGTAAAGAATTTCTAGTAGATATCCCTTTCAGTATTTTAAAATTATTAGAGATCAGAAATTTGTTAAACACTGTTTGGATGGTAGGGGGTGCATTGAGCCCTGAGCATTGGGCCGTTGTAAAGAGGCTCAGTGACGTTTCTTCGAATGTCATCACTTTTGATGCAGAGATGGTCGCGGGGACAAGAACACTGGTAGTAAGTTGAATATGTATCCGCCCTCATGTGACCACAGAATTCTCCAGATTTACATCTCGCCAACTGGAACAAATTTTTTCACTATGGGATTACAGCGCCAGTGTACAATGTACATGTGGTAATCTACGTCTAAGGCTCTTTTCACAATAAGAAATTCACTAAAACTATAACTATTATAAGAAAACATTACAACAACTACCAACGCTACGATTTACGATGATGATGTTTCGTCATAATTTGAGAGGATAATGCAAGATAAGGTACCTACCTTGGAACACATGTACTCGCTGAAGGTGTAGGTAGCGTTGGCTTCGCGAATGTCCAGCTTCCAGTAAGCTGGCCACTCGCAAAAGCAAAGCACTTGGGCGGATTTTGTAAGACGACCGCTCTTGGGGTCTAACGTCTCCCAGACTTTCAGGCCCACGTCATTCCGCTCGCAGCGATGGAGGTTACTCGTATCGTCGCATGTCTAAAACATCGAATTAAAAGGGGAACTAAAACATTCAACTATTATATTATTCAACTAAACTAGTTATTAAATTCGATTGTCTGAATAAAATATAAACAACTTGCTTTTCACCTATTTTTCCGAGCATGAGGGGTATTGTATAATTTTGGAAGCTCCAGTAGTAACACCTTTAAATGCCATCAAAATTCTTTGATCCAGTTGGGAGAATCCCCCCCCCCCCCTCCCACAAGTGTTCTAAAACCATGGCGGTACTCCAATTTTTCCACAACGAAAATACCTATGTAAGAAAAGAACTGATTTTTACAAGATACATATCTTCTTAATGGGTATAGAGCCCAAACGCCAAAATATATATACTTTTTATATCAAATTGGATTTTTTATTTTATTTCATTTTTTATAAAATTCCCCCTACAAAAAAATGCTGCACATTTTTACAGAAATTTTTATTATTTCTGTATTAGATTGCCCTTCTACTCACCATTATCATCATCATCAAACCAAGCCATCATCATTAAAAGCAGTAGTACGTAATCTAAACGAAGCATTGCGCCTCACAAATAGGTTCGATCACAGCGCCAGAACCCCCCCCCCCCCCCCCCCCAATTTCACGCTTAATAGTAAATGTTAATAATGAAAATCCTTTATGAAAAAATCACATAGAAGAGTTTCATGGACCTAGTATTAATTTGAAACTGTCTTTGTTTCTTGCAGATAAAATAGGTAACCACCGTAGCTACTCTTTTACAATGAGTTAAAATCAGCCTCAGAAAATTGTCAGCTGAGGTCTTCTATACCTCGGAACATTGTTTTCAAGGTAGTATTTCAAAGGCTCTATCTCAACTTCAGCATCGTAGGTCGATTAGGACATATATTAGTCTCTAAGGTCCATCAGCTGATCAGTTTGCCTCCATACTGCCTAGTAATTGTATTCAACGTGACCCGTAAACGCTTCTTTTCAAAATCCATCACCTTAGTTCGATTAGGAAAGAAACAGTTTCAGAGGCCCCTCAGCTGATCAGTGTGCCTCCGTATCTCGTAATGGGGAACTTTCATTTGTTGGAATTTCGGACTTTTGACCGCTTCATGCTTCGTTGCTTCGAGGTATCATCACCTGTATCCTTCGAGGCTTTTGGAGTAACTCCCCTAAGTAATCCGCTCCCTCCTCCACCTTCCACAACTTCTATAATCCTGAGGGACGGCGCACAGTGGGGCCAAATGGCCCAAAAACGGAAAAAACTCCGTATCTTGTAAACGGATCGTCATATTGCCTTGGGAATGGTTTTATTCATTTCAGGAAGAAAAAATACATTTAAAAAAAAGAACAAAGTTTTAGAAAATTCCAGTCATGCAGCATGACCATATGCACGAATTTTCATTAGGAAAAAAAAAGAACAAAAACTTCAAAAATAGTGAAAAAAGGCAAAAATTACAAATTTTTTCAGAAATTCTGAATTCTACGCTCAACAAAATGTTTAGACCAAAAATTGGATAATTACATAATTTGTTTTTCAAAAATGCACACATGCACAAGAACTTGCGAAATTTTGTAAACTTGTGTGATAAAAATGTATTGTGTTCTAGATAATGATCTAAATACATTATTCTGCGTAGGAATGCAATTTTATGAAAAGTAATTGCTAGTTTTGGCCAAATTTTACCATTTTTAGCGGTTAAGTACCTATATCATTATCAAGCGGTTTTCAACTGTGGCCTTCCCGCTTCCAATAGCTCTTGAAGCCGATTCCGTCGGTTTCGAACAAGTTCTTTGTGGAAGGTTGAACTTCATACTGTGTACTATCAACCGAACATAACCGTCCAATTTCGCCGAATGTAGCTCATCTTTGAAAGTATCAGACTAAAAATAACCGCTGCAATTGGGCGTTTTCTCTTCAAAATAGTTCTGAATCCTTTTCTCCCGCCCGTTCAATGCATTTGTACACTACTTTTGGGTATAATTCCATTAAACATAAAAGGAAGAATCATGGAATACAAATTCAATCCGAGCGTCAACGAAAGATTTGAAAACGACTCGTGGCTTTACGCATGTCCACTAAATTTCAACTTTGGACGTTAGCCTCCAGGTTCATATTAATTTAGCGATAAACCGCTGTTATTTTTGGGTTCTACGACTAATTTACTATAAGAAACAAATAGCAAATTTAAAAAATTTCCACATTCGGGAAATTTAATTTTTTCCTCGTTTTCCCCACTGTGTGACACTCAGACAGATCTCGATATTTGACTGCAACATAACTCATGTCTAATGAAAAATTCATAATACGACTGGCCTCAAAATAACGAGATTTGATGTGGGGCCATGTAATATAGGTGAGAAAGTTG
Organism: Adelphocoris suturalis; assembly: GCA_030762985.1. Classification (NCBI taxonomy): domain Eukaryota; kingdom Metazoa; phylum Arthropoda; class Insecta; order Hemiptera; family Miridae; genus Adelphocoris; species Adelphocoris suturalis. The sequence goes on along the minus strand of CM061045.1, from coordinate 18,155,941 downwards.
AGTAAACAGCGTGTATTCTCTGATCATGCTTCTACACTCTCGAGGGATTATTAGTCTCTGGATCCTATATGTAGTTTTCAAACATGCGCTATGACCGGTGGGGCAGCTAAGGGCAGATGATTTTTGTTCTAGTCTTTGATTTATCATGTTTGGAACGAGAAGAAACCGTTCCCGTCTCGGAGGAAGCCGGAGCTTTTATTTTTTGTAGCTCTGCCGATTCCCAATTTGCACGGAGAACTCGTGACTTATGCCCTTTAAACGGGCTACACATTTTTTTTTTTTTGCCCAGTTTGGCGGCTATGTTGCATCGGTGGACATCCTAGGACACAAAGAATAGTTTCATGATATTCCCCTTCTTTTCCAGTTACATAACCCTCACCGACACTCGAGTCGAATTCACAAAAAATTTCCATTATTTTGACTTTGAGCCCCAAAGTGCTGTACCGGGATTCTGTAGCTAATATACTGTGAGAATCATGAACCAGACAATCGAAATCAACATGCTCGGGAAAAGGTTTTTTTCCGTTCTTGCCCCACTGTGCGGCGCCGAAAAAGCAACAATAACCTCTTTTTCGATATTATCCGCCAAAGTTTTGTAATACGTATGTTTATTGGGTCGTAGAATTCGAAGACCGTTGGTGCAAACAATAAAGGTTTAATGAAAAGAAGAAAAACTAGGGCTGGTTTGGTTGTAATACTAGGACTGGTTTGGTTGTAATAACTTAGATTAGTCTTTTGGTCTTGGTAATTATTGTCCAGATGAAAAAATAAAATTAATAAACATGACTGGAAACTGAGAGGTAATTCATAATCAATTCATAACCAAAGAGCCTGATTGAACGAAAATCATGTTTTAACAAAACCCTCATTGCGAATTCAGAATTTATGAAAAAATTTGTAATGTTTGCCTTTTTTTCACTATTTTTGTTTGGTCTTTTTTTTTTCCTCATGAAAATTCGCGCATATGGTCAAGCTGCATGACTGGAATTTTCAAAAACTTTGTTCTTTTATTTTCTGATGTATTTGTTCTTCCTGAATTGAATAAAACCATTCCCAAGGCAATATGCCGATCCGTTTACAAGATACGGAGTTTTTTCCGTTTTTGGGCCATTTGGCCCCACTGTGCGCCGTCCCTCAGGATCAAGGAAGTTGTGGAAGGTGGAGGAGGGAGCGAATTACTTAGGAGAATTACTCCAAGAGCCTCGAAGGATACAGGTGATGATACCACGAAGCACTGCTGCCGAGATGTCTAACTCGAGTAACTCCGTGATACTTGTTCCGGTACGAACCCAATGCCGTGACAGGGTGGCGGCCATGACCTAGATGTTATTCGGCACCACTCATTTTTCCTCAGATATCGCTTGTCGCAGACCACCTCTGTCATACTTATTAAATACCTATAGGTATACATCTATTCAGACACACATATAGTTAGGTATATACTGTTTTGACCTTGTTCGTTAATAGAGTCCAGGGGTTCTTAAGACAACGTGTGAAGGAAAACGGAAGTTTCCTTGAGAAGCTCTACTCCTATGCCTACGATCTAGGTACTCATGTCCTTCGATGGCTTACATAACTCAGCCACTAATATGTTGGCTCTACCAAACAGTGGTTTTTGAGATGGGAGTACTAACCTTCAGCTGCGATCGGTTATCCAGAGGAATGCTCCTGTTATCATTTTCAGACCAAGAAAACGGGCACTGAGTCTCCGGGCATTGGCAAAATCTTTGGACGTACGGCGGGTACCAGAACCTTTGGTTCACGACCCCGCAGACCGCATTCGGTCGACAAACATCGAGGTCTTTGTCCTTCTTCACCTGCCAGCATCAACATATGCATCATAACATTGTGTTCACAGAAGTTTGGCACCATAATATTTAGATTAAAAAGTTCCAATCATTTAAGTTGAGGCCAGGTGGTCGATTAGCTCCGAGTACCCATCTATGCGCTCTTTCTGGCTACTGCAGCATAATGTCATTGGCAGTATCTGGTAGCTTTTTCAAGACTTTCACGCCAAAACACTGGTCAAATGTTGCGTCATGGAATGATGCGTGAACCTTCACTGGGAGTGGCCGAGATTTGTTTACAGACACCCTATGATTGTTCATTCTTAAATTTAGGGTCGTTGCCTTACCAACATAGGACGCAGTAGACTCAGTGCGAATGAATAATCATTTGACCAGTGTTTTGGCGTGGAAGTCTTGAAAAAGCTATCAGATACTCATACTGCATAGATGAGTACTCGGAGTTAATCGATCACCTGGTCTCAACTTAGATGATTAATTGAAAATGTATCAGTATAATTATTATTATCTCGGCCATGGATACGAATGAAGAACGCGAGTTGAATAATTTCTTTCTGTAATCTGTGCTCAAGAATACCTATTCGAAATATCAGATTTACCTACTTTCCTTCTTTAATTTGTGAAATTTCTCTTCTAAATTAATCTATTATTTATACATATGGAAAAAAAGTTAAACTCTATAGAGTTGTATCTCAAAATGTTTCAAATCGGATTTCAATGAAAAAATTTTTCGAAAATTTTAATTTTAAAATTTTTGAAGCCATTGCAATAGCTTAATTTTCTACGAAAATTCGCGAAAACAAAGTTTTTAATAACATTTTGTCATATAAACCTATTTTACGATTTTTGACAATGTATAAGTGTTGAAATCCATCATTCGTTTCAGAATTTCTTCGGAGAAAATGTATAAAAATTGCATTTTAAAAATTCTTGGAGCCATTAAAATAACTTTTTTTTTTTGCTAAAAAATGGCTCTTATAAAAATAAAAAAATAAAATTCAGACCTTTAAATTTTTGCATCGGTAGTGTACCTATCTCATTAACAATGAGATGATATCACTGTGGAAGAAAGTTGCCATTTTGAAAAAAGTTTGTCACTCAGCAATACAATACAACATAAAGATCCTTGAAGGAGATGTGTGAAGAACAGTCAAAGCAACAATTCAAAACACTATTCTCATTAATTTACCAATTAAGTACACACTCCGTGTATTTCATCTTTCAAAAAATATGACTGAAATATATTCAGTTAAGAGGGTAGGGATTCCAAAACTTACGTTATTTGGATAGATATAGACAACTTGATCTAATTTGCTGTACACTTCAGTGTGCTTTTCACTAATGCAAGTTGCCAGAACGATAGCTGAAAAAAAGGTGAAGGTCCTGCAAATCATGGTACGTAATGAGGCAATGGGTCTCGCAACCAGGGCAGTCTGCTCTACCTGAAACAAATTAATAGTTTCATTACAATTATTAGTCAATTCGTATACAATTCTTCAGATCTTAAAAATAAGGGGAGGTCTATTTAACGTGAACACCCCTGTAGTGGATTTATATAGGTTTGACTTGACGTTGGTAAACCAAGTCGGACATTTATATCCCGGTTATGCGGGTCGGTTTCTAGGCCACCCCCGCGAGGAATGCGGGCGGAGCCGCCAAGGTCAACTGATTTCGCGGGCCGGAAGGGTGGATAGTCCGTGTCGCAGCCGCGCGGAGCGCTAGGCTCGTGTCCCGAGTGCTGGGTTCGATCAGTTTCGTACTGAGCCGTTTTGTAATATTCCGGCCTTAGATTTACATCTGAAAGGGGAATATACTGAGCCGGGTTGAGGTACTGGAAAGTATCCTCTGCTTTTTGTGCATTTGGAGTGTATTTGACACTCGGATCGACCGTGTAAGCCTGCGTCGGATATCGTGGGTAATCGGACAGCTTGGTCGAATCGAAAAGATCGGCTTCAGAGCGAGTCTGAAAGGTTTGCTCGATCTTTTGTGTAGGTGAGTCTTGTTCGACAGTTTCTCGAACGAATACGTCGGGCGAGAAGGCGATCCGGACGTGTGGGTCGCGCCTTGCGCTGATGGTTGGTTCAGCGGACTCACCGGGTGGCCGGTAGGGCGCACTACGTTGGTCACTCGCCCCGGTCTTGCCGCCTTCCTCCTTCCCCCGCAAGGGGAAGTAAGAAGGCTGACGTTCCATCGAAATTGATCGAGTTTTTGGCTCGTTTCGATGCCTCTACGTGTGAAAAATAGAGGGTTTTGGAAGTGGACTCGCTTGCCGGAGCGTCTTTCCAATGCTCAGACGGCAGGGTCCTACCTCGCAGTCTTGAAAAAGACTTCCGTAGACGGTAAATTAGAGCGTAGGAGCTGAGTAATTTACCGGCGCGCCCCAGCGGTCGACTACGAGCTGAAGGCTGTGTAGTCCGGGTGACACGGCTCGGAAACGTCCCTCGGGCGTACTGTCTAAAGAGAATATCGATAGAAGTACCGGGTGGCGTCCTACCAGGAGATCTACGTTGGGCAATGAGCAGGATGAATAATCACTGGACTCGTAGATGCCAATGCGAAATCTGTGAGGAGAGAAGGTCTGGCTTGTATAAAGCAGTAGGAAGCCGTTCTTGAGATGAACTCGCAATGCAGAAGGTTCGTCAGCGTAGAGCGTGTAGAATTCTTCGTACTTCGGAGGTGTCGTCGTCGAGAGCGGAGAGTGGAATGGAATGCCAGGCTCTGAACGAGGTATTTATAACAAAAAGTGGTGTCCACTTTATGGTTAGTATGTAAATTAGTTTCGTCAACTAATTTGGTACGATCAAACTAGCTTAGGATTGGCTCGCTTAATTTCGTAAATTCGACTGTGCAATCTCATTGGTTCGCACAGTGTTTTCCCAGTATTTGGGCATACGATAGCTGAGTTGGTTTTTCGAGGTGGTTTCTCTGCGTCCGTTGCTTTGACGGGGTCCCGGGGGTGGCTGAACGACCTTGAGTTTTCCTAAGGCGACTTGTTTCGAACTTTTCGTCGCATCTATCTCGCCCAGTAAATGTTTGGGGAGGTCGCCTTGCGTGTTCTCGTTCAAGGCAACCTGTCTCGAGATGTTTGTCGCATCTCTCTCGCCCAGTAAATGTTCGGGGAGGTCGCCTTGTGTGTTCTCGTTCAAGGCGACCTGTCTCGAGATGTTTGTCGCATCTCTCTCGCCCAGTAAATGTTTGGGGAGGTCGCCTTGCGTGTTAATCTTTAATATTTCACTTTTGGGAGAGAATTTAGTATTTTCTCTCCGGTGAAATATTTTGTTTGACGGAGTTGTACTTCGACGTCTTGTAAATATTTTTGTGGTGTGCCTACCTCCTTTTGGTAGCCCTGAAAAGGGCTGTTGAAAAGAGGTGGTGGATTTCACCACAGGGGCCCCCCCAAGACGTCGTGTTATCAACGACGACGCCGATGGGGGAGAACTGGGAGGTCTACCCGGAATTCTCCGTAGGAGAACCTCGCCAGTTGGGGCGGAGGCGGAGGTGCAGGCCTCGCGTCCCGTCCCTGTGGTGCGCCCCGGCCTCGCCGGTTTCGACGAGCGTCGCGGGGCGGCCTTGGCCGGCCCGAGCTCTGCCGACGGGAACCAAACCCGCGAGGGTTTGGCCCGCGGCCGCGGCTGGGCTGTTGCGGAGGAGCCCGGGAGGTGCTGGGCTCTGACCAACCCGCGGTGCTCATCTCTTCCCAGCGAGGAACCGGAACGTCGCCCGAGGAGATCCACTGCCTGGGGGGTGCCGGTAGCTGGTGAGCGGGCGGAGGCGTAGGCAGTGGCTGGGTGGGTGGAGCTGGTGGCTGGTAGGGCTGGGGCCTTGTCCAGACCACCTCCGTGGGAGCTTGTGTAGTAGTGGCCGTCTCTCGTTTCGGCGAAGGCGGGAGTGGGCCGAGCGGAGCCGGTAGAGCTTCCTCGGCAAGGAGGAACTCCTCGACCTCGTCGGTCATCATGTTGCTTGTAGTAGGAGTAGAAGCTGCCATGGTTGAGATCGTTATGGTCTCTGGCTGTGGGGCTTTCCATATTTATACTTCTCACTGCTCCTACCCGAGAAAAATGGGCGTGGCTTGTTTCGAGCGCAGTTACCCACTTTCCGTCAAATTTGGTAGATGGAACGCGCCCTCTGGCGGATTTTCGGGGAGTTTTCTCCTTACTTCCTGTCTGATTTTGTAACAGAGATTGTCCCTGCGATACAGCTTCTTCCGAGTGTAGAGTATAAGCTGGCTTGATTTGCTGTTTGGGAACTTTTTTTGTATGTTCGCCAATTTGCACTGTAACCGAAAACTTATCTCTTTTAACTACTTTGAACGGTCCCGTGTAAGGACATTGGAGAGAGGTGAGCTGTGTGGGCACTCTGATATAGACATGAGTACATGTATCCAAGTTTTTTGGCATGTTTACGGCATATTTTGTGTTGTTATGTTTAATATGCGTAGGTCGGAAGAAAAGAGGTTCCGAAAGGTTCGTAGAAGTTACGAAAATGTCTCCTGGGAGAGGTACGTCAATCCCGTAAACTTTTTGAAAAGGCGTAGTTTCAGTCGCCGGGTCTACTGCCGTACGCATGGCGAGTAGAACTTTGGGAAGTGCATCGAGCCAATTTTCGTTCTGAGCTTTGAGAGCTTCTTTCAAAGATCTGTTTCTGCGTTCTACCATACCGTTTGTTGATGGTTTGTATGGTAACGTGTGAGTATGTTTTACTCCGAGACGTTCCATAATGGAATTGAACAGATCTGATTCAAATTGGGTGCCCTGATCACTTGTGATGTATTTAGGTACGCCCTTTGAAGCTACCCAAATATTGATAAATGCATTTGTGATTGTGGTTGTTTCGATGTTGTTGAGAGGGACTGCCTCTAGCCAACCCGTTGCTCTATCAACCATCATCAAAATGTAACGTTTCCCTCCTTTTGCTAAAGGTAAAGGTCCGGTAATATCCACGTGTACGTGTGAAAATTTGTTTGCCGTTTCAAATTCGGAGTAAGGGAGCTTCACGGAGCGCGTGATTTTTGCTCGTTGGCAAGTTTCGCATGCTCGAACCCAGTTTGAGACATCTGCACGTAGTCCGTGCCAAAAATATCGTTGTTTAACTTTATACACTGTAGAGTGTATACCTGGGTGTCCCAAATTGTGAATTTGGCTTATTATTTCTTCCCTTATTTCGTTTGGAATATAAGGTCTAGGGTGTCCTAGGTCTAGGTTACACCAAATTTCTCCTTGAGAGAATTCAACTCGTGTGAGTTTCAATTTGTCCTCCGCGGTAGGGGGAGAGCGAATTTGTGAATTTGAAATGTGCAGTAGAAGATTGCATTCTATTGCAGCCGTAATTTTCGAAATTTCAGCTATGGGTGGACCCTCGTCCGTCTGTGTTGAAATCGATTTCGTTTGAATTTCGACCGGATCGAAGGGTCTGGAGAGTGCGTCGGCGACGACGTTGCTCTCTCCTGAAATATGACGAATGTCACTCGTCATTTGAGAGATGTATGTTAGCCATCTTAATCTCATTTTAGAAAAATGTGCATTCTTTTTAAGCATCGTGCCTAGTAGAGGCTTGTGATCCGAACAAATATGGAAGGATCTGCCGTCCAAGTCGTTGTGCCAGTGAATGCACGCTTGGTAAACGGCGAACATTTCCTTGTCGAAAGATGCTTTGTTCTTCCATTGTTCTGGAATCTCTTTGCTGAAAAATCCCAATGGTTGGTACGATTTCGAGCCATGTTTGTCTGTAATTTCTTGTTCTAGTGCCGCTCCGATGTGTGTGTCGGACGCGTCACAGACCAATCTCCACTCCGCCGTAGGGTGTGGGTGAGCAATGTTATGCAATGTTGCTTTGATCATTGCTTGCTTTAAGCTGTTGAAAGCTTTTTCTCTCTCTGATGTCCATTCGATAGGTGTTCTGTCATTCTTTTTGTTTGACTGAATGGAGTCATACAGAGGTTGTGCCGTGTGAGCGAATTTGCTTGAGCATGCTCGGTAGAAACCACACATACCTAGGAATCTGCGTAGACTTCGTACGTCCACTGGCCTAGGAAATTGTTCTATGGCTTCTATTTTGTCTCGTTTAGGAATTATTCCTTCCTTCGATATAGTGAAACCTAGGAAATCGACGGTAGGTTTCGAAAAAACGCATTTATCAAAACCTACTCGAAGTCCGTGTTCCCCTAGTTTGTCAAAAATTTGTTGTAGGTGGTTCATGTGTTCGTTATAATTCTTCGAAGCCACCAGGATGTCATCTAGATAGACAAATGCGAAATCAAATTTTCGCATGATGCTGTCCATGTATCTTTGCCATGTTTGAGCCGCTCCGGCTAAACCCATGCTCATTTTCTTAAACTCATAAAGACCGAAAGGTGTAATAATCGCAGTTTTATGAGCGTCATCTGGGTGCATCGGGATATGATAATACGCTGATTTTAAATCTATTGTTGAATAGATTTGCGTATCATGTAAATTCGCTTGGAACGAGCGAATGTGAGGAGGAGGGTAGGCGTCTTTCTTCGTTTTCGCGTTGAGGAAACGGTAATCGCCGGTGATTCTCCATGACCCGTCTTTTTTTGGCACACAGTGTAACGGAGATGCCCATTCGGAATCCGATGGTGCAATTATGCCTTCTGAAAGCATTTCGTCAAAAGTCTTTTTGACTTGAGCCCGTTTTTCACCTGCCATGGGTCTAGCTCGGAAGTGTACTGGGGTTCCCTCCGTGGTTATACGGTGGTAAACCCCGTTGTTCTTCCATTTACCATGAATTTTGCTCATTTTATCATTGTATTTGTTAATGATAGAGCGAATGTTTTCGTCCTCCGTGATTTGCACGTCCTCTGGTTGAGGTGTATTGTCACGGTGAGGGATAGTAGCTGCAATTTGTTCGTCAGTGAACTTTTTGTTCATGACTGCAGCTATTTTTTGATCGGCATAGCACTTCATTTTATCTTTATAAATGTACTTGTGTTTGACCCGTATTCCGATATCCCAAGATTCGAGGAATGGGATACCTAGGATCGCTAGATCAACTTTCGTGATCATAAACTCGGTGGTCATGTCCCCGAGGCCGATGTTAATTGTTGTGTCAGCTCGCCCTAGTGTATCGATAGGGGCTCCGTTAGCTGCTGTGAGCTTAACGTTGGACTTGAGAATTTTCAAGCCTAATTTTTTTGTGACATTGTGGGGCAGAATGTTCACTTCTGCTCCCGTGTCAATGAGAAATTCAGTGCCATTTAGTTTGCACTTGAAAAAAAGCCTTTTATACTCAGTAGACTGCCGGCGTATAGGCTCAGATACGCTGGCAGTTATTCGTTTTCCGAACTCTCTGTGTCGGAGGTTGGAATGGTACTTTCTTGTACCGACTGCTGAGTATTGTCGGTAGAAACCCGGGTTTTAGGTTGGCTTATAGTCGCAGCCTTTTTGCTAGTTTTGGAAGCAGTGTTTGTCTTCCAAGTGCAGTGTTCTGGGTCTGCACATTTGCGAGTTTCGTTACCGAAACGTACGTGGTTTCGACAGACGTAGGCCATCGGTTTGTGAGGTTTACTCTCCACTGGTTGGTGTTTGAACTCAGCTTGTTTCGAGAGGGCCTTTTTGAAACCAGTATTTATGGGTTTCGGAGTAGATTCAACTCCTCGTATGTTCAGAGAAGTATTCTCTGCTCTGTACGCGTGTAGCGTATCAGCTAGGTCGAGCCGGGAGGTCGTGGTAGGCTGAGCTGCGACCATACCTCGTGCTTCGATGGGAAGAGTCTCAATCCACTTTTGAGTGATGAGAGCTTCCGAAAAGTACCCAACAGCTTTCGAGTACATTTCGTGGTACTTGGTGCTGGGTTTTTTGGCGAGAGATGCGGGGTCCTCGAGTGCGAGGAGCCTGTCCTGTAAAGACAACCCATATTCTCGTAGGAGGCGCTGTTTGGCCTCTTCGTAGGGTGCGTGAGGTGCTGTGAGGTAAGCTGAGTCGATAGCTTCCCTCATTTCCTCTGGTACCCACTTGTATATAGCTGAGAAGCATTCGTTTTGCGTTCTCATGTGTTTTCTCACGCAGTATTGATCGAACTCGGCGAGTGCACGATCAATATTCTTCTTTTGGAAGACTGGTTTTTGATAATCTCCCATCTCCTCTAAAAGTGCTTGAAAACCACTGTTTGTAGAGGGATGTTGCGTGAGATGTGGGGCGTAGAGGCCCGGCGGGGGTCGCACGCCCGCAGTGGTTCCCTGAAATCCACTAGCTTCATAAGAGGGAACGAAATGCTCCGTGTTGAGCCTGTTCAAAGGCGGGGTCACCATTTGTAGTGGATTTATATAGGTTTGACTTGACGTTGGTAAACCAAGTCGGACATTTATATCCCGGTTATGCGGGTCGGTTTCTAGGCCACCCCCGCGAGGAATGCGGGCGGAGCCGCCAAGGTCAACTGATTTCGCGGGCCGGAAGGGTGGATAGTCCGTGTCGCAGCCGCGCGGAGCGCTAGGCTCGTGTCCCGAGTGCTGGGTTCGATCAGTTTCGTACTGAGCCGTTTTGTAATATTCCGGCCTTAGATTTACATCTGAAAGGGGAATATACTGAGCCGGGTTGAGGTACTGGAAAGTATCCTCTGCTTTTTGTGCATTTGGAGTGTATTTGACACTCGGATCGACCGTGTAAGCCTGCGTCGGATATCGTGGGTAATCGGACAGCTTGGTCGAATCGAAAAGATCGGCTTCAGAGCGAGTCTGAAAGGTTTGCTCGATCTTTTGTGTAGGTGAGTCTTGTTCGACAGTTTCTCGAACGAATACGTCGGGCGAGAAGGCGATCCGGACGTGTGGGTCGCGCCTTGCGCTGATGGTTGGTTCAGCGGACTCACCGGGTGGCCGGTAGGGCGCACTACGTTGGTCACTCGCCCCGGTCTTGCCGCCTTCCTCCTTCCCCCGCAAGGGGAAGTAAGAAGGCTGACGTTCCATCGAAATTGATCGAGTTTTTGGCTCGTTTCGATGCCTCTACGTGTGAAAAATAGAGGGTTTTGGAAGTGGACTCGCTTGCCGGAGCGTCTTTCCAATGCTCAGACGGCAGGGTCCTACCTCGCAGTCTTGAAAAAGACTTCCGTAGACGGTAAATTAGAGCGTAGGAGCTGAGTAATTTACCGGCGCGCCCCAGCGGTCGACTACGAGCTGAAGGCTGTGTAGTCCGGGTGACACGGCTCGGAAACGTCCCTCGGGCGTACTGTCTAAAGAGAATATCGATAGAAGTACCGGGTGGCGTCCTACCAGGAGATCTACGTTGGGCAATGAGCAGGATGAATAATCACTGGACTCGTAGATGCCAATGCGAAATCTGTGAGGAGAGAAGGTCTGGCTTGTAGAAAGCAGTGGGAAGCCGTTCTTGAGATGAACTCGCAATGCAGAAGGTTCGTCAGCGTAGAGCGTGTAGAATTCTTCGTACTTCGGAGGTGTCGTCGTCGAGAGCGGAGAGTGGAATGGAATGCCAGGCTCTGAACGAGGTATTTATAACAAAAAGTGGTGTCCACTTTATGGTTAGTATGTAAATTAGTTTCGTCAACTAATTTGGTACGATCAAACTAGCTTAGGATTGGCTCGCTTAATTTCGTAAATTCGACTGTGCAATCTCATTGGTTCGCACAGTGTTTTCCCAGTATTTGGGCATACGATAGCTGAGTTGGTTTTTCGAGGTGGTTTCTCTGCGTCCGTTGCTTTGACGGGGTCCCGGGGGTGGCTGAACGACCTTGAGTTTTCCTAAGGCGACTTGTTTCGAACTTTTCGTCGCATCTATCTCGCCCAGTAAATGTTTGGGGAGGTCGCCTTGCGTGTTCTCGTTCAAGGCAACCTGTCTCGAGATGTTTGTCGCATCTCTCTCGCCCAGTAAATGTTCGGGGAGGTCGCCTTGTGTGTTCTCGTTCAAGGCGACCTGTCTCGAGATGTTTGTCGCATCTCTCTCGCCCAGTAAATGTTTGGGGAGGTCGCCTTGCGTGTTAATCTTTAATATTTCACTTTTGGGAGAGAATTTAGTATTTTCTCTCCGGTGAAATATTTTGTTTGACGGAGTTGTACTTCGACGTCTTGTAAATATTTTTGTGGTGTGCCTACCTCCTTTTGGTAGCCCTGAAAAGGGCTGTTGAAAAGAGGTGGTGGAACCCCCCTTCTTATACCCTCTAATTGATAATGGGGGGGGAGTATATATGTGAACTCCTTAATTTTTTGACTTACTATTCAAAAACGTCTGCCAAGTTGGGTGGGCATTATAGCCTCTTCACTTCAGCGAATTTTCGTAAAAAATGAAGTTATTGCAATGGCTCCGAAAATTTAAAAATCAAAATTTTCGAAAAATTTCTTCATTGAAAGCCGTTTTGAGGCATTCTGAAACGAATCCTAGAGCTTTACGCTTTTTCAATATATATATATATATATATATGTGTGTGTGTGTGTGTGTGTGTGTGTGTGTGTGTGTGTGTGTGCGTGTGCGTGCGTGTGTGCGTGCGTGCGTGTGTGTGTGTGTGTGTGTGTGTGTGTGTGTGTGTGTGTGTGTGTGTGTGTGTGTGTGTGTGTGTGTGTGTGTGTGTGTGTGTGTGTGTGTGTGTGTGTGTGTGTGTATAGCACCTTCAAAAACTCAGTATTTCACATTTATTGCACTTTTGGAACGGCATTGTGCTCATTAGCGCGCACTTAAAAAATCGAGTGATGGATCATTTCTTCATAAAATGTCACTTAGAATTAAAATCTGCAATAAAAAATGAGGATTCCATTCAAAATAACGAAGTTGGCGTCAATTGCGCACGTTTGCGCACGTGAGCACTGCGCAATTTTGTCATTTTTGAGATCCTTACAAAAACCATCAAGAGTGAAAAAAAAAAAAAAAAAAAAATCATTTTTTTGACCCATCAATAACGATTTTAGCAGGGTGTGTGTGTGTGTGTTTTACCTTAATTTTATCGAATAAATATAAAAATGGAGAAACTATACCAACCCGATAAAATTTAAACTGAACCCGAGAAATTTCGCAGTGAACCTGATAGTCCAAAAGCTCAATGAGAGTGACGTCACCGGCATCATACTTTGGACAACATCTTGGAAAAATCAGAAGTTGAAAATGAAGACCGCTTGAAGGTACTTTCCAACTACATATCTATCGTCTAATATGTTTGAGCACGTTTATGAATGCACAACTTATGACTTGGCAGTAGTAGCTGTTGCTGCTTTCTATAAGATCATTTTTGCTTGACGTCAGCTTTCTACTAGAAAACAGCTTGCTTCCGAATTATCGTTTATTAATCCTGAAATCGCCTATAACCATTTCTCAACTAGTACGTACAGTACACGGAATGTCTCAAATTCGCGAAAGAACCCTTGTAGATGCGGCGAATTCTTTAAAGTTTCACATCTAAAATTATCCTTCTGTATATTTAAATTCCACGATCTTTATGACATGTAGATTGGACTTGACATAACACAAATATTAGAAGCTGATGTAATGACAAATAGCAAAATTTCCAGAACGCCTAAATTAGAATTAAAGTTTTTCCTTGCTGACCCAATTCCAAGTAACATCATAAGCCCACACCCAGTGGAAACGTAAATGTTGGAAGCCAGATCCATAGAACTAATCCAGATTAGAATACAAAATATAAAAACTGGAGAAGCAATAAGTCCTCACACAAAAATCGGCGATGCAGAAATTCCACAATGCCTCATCAAGGCCTCTAACCACTTAGTTTACGTCCATATCACCAATAGTCAAGAAAAATCTATAATAATTAAGGTAAACCACCCTATAATGGAAGAATTTATTTCCGATAACTTGTTTCTAGAAAATACGGAAAACGAACAACAGACAAACCGACGCAGGCAAACGAAACTTGACAAACCAATACTGGATTTAGACTTATCAAAATTAAGATTAGAATATTTAAACGATCTCGAAAAAGAGAAATAATGAAATTAACCATGGAATTCAAACTAGATGCCTCAGGGAAACAAAATACCGTTTAGTAATCGATTTTAGGAAACTCAACAAAAAAACTATATCAGATAAATTTCCCCTTCCCAATATTGCAGATCTATTAGACAAGCTAGGACGTTGTTCTTATTTCAGCAGTCTAGAGCTTGCAAACGGATTCATGCGAATCGAGTTGGGCGAAGATTCAACTCTAAAATTTCGTTTTCAATCAATAACAGGAAGTGAGAATTCTTGCGTAGGTATGCCATATGGTCTTTGTAACGCGCCTCCATCATTTCGACGCCTCTTGACAATGTGTTACTAGGATTTAAAAAAAATGTCTTGTTTATGTTGAAGACATTTTAATTTACAATTAGATAAAACGGAGTTCCTTCACAAGGAAACCGCTTTTCGGCCACGTCATAACCCCCAAAGGAGTCAGACCTAACCCAAAAAAGATAGAAGCTATTTCCAAATTTCCGCTACCAAGATCAAAAAAGGAAATCAAACAATTTTTGAGACTACTGTGATATTACCGTAAATTTATAAATAATTTTGCAAATATTACTGAACCACTTACAAACCACCACCACTAACCAACCACCACCACCACTTACTAATACCAACTACCACTTACTAATTGTTTAAAGAAAAATCAATCAGTAAGTTACGAAATTGAAGAATACAAAGAATGCTTCGAATATTGCAAAACCCTTTTAGATTATGTCCCCATTTTACAGTACCCCGACTTTGAGAAGGAGTTCCTCGTCACTTGTGTTGCAAGCCGCGTTCTGAATTCAAAGATGGAGCCGATTTAGCGATTTTATTTGCTTCGAAGACTCTCTGTGATTCCGAGAGAAAATTATCGACTATCGAGAAGGAATTATCTGCCGTCCTTTTTGCAGTAAAAACCTTTCGTGCCTACATACCTATAAGGCCGTAAATTCACATTATACACAGACCACCGACCACTACAATGGCTTTTCGGATTATAATACTACTCCTCCGAACTTTTCAGATGGCGTTTCAATTTGAATGACTACGATTTTGTAATTAAATATAAACCCGGTTCAACTAATCATGTTGCCAACGCATTATCGGGAATAGAATTAAATAACAATGAAAACGATCCTCTACCCTCTACCTCTGCTAATCTCAACCCAGCGATCCATCGATGTCCATCGATTTAGCCAAAATCATAGAAACAATAAATAATGATGAATCCCTGAACATACAGCAATCAATGGAAGAATTAGATCGTACTTACCTCTACGGCATTTAATCAATTAATAATTATCGCAAACCCTACCAACCGAGCCGCGAGCTCCATCAATACGGTACATTCAAACGCTGAAGGAAATACCATTATAACCATATCCATTATTGACGGTCCAGTAAGCATTGTCCAAACCAAATTCAACCAAAATTATAAAACCGTTTTATGATAAAACCAGAATGATAGTCGAATTTTCAAAGAAGTGTTTTTTCATGCAAAATGTCATTGAATTTGTCAAACAGTAGGTACGTTAGACCCAATATTAGTTACGGTATTCACTTTCAAAATGAAGATGATGGACGTTGTATATTAAATTTGTAAATATAATTATGTCCACCTTCAAAGAAGCAGCCATCAAAATTACTAAACACGAAATTCACACAGGACGTAACCGATCCAAATCAAATCGAAGAGGCTATTTCAAATTATCACAGCGGAAAAACCAATCACCTCGATGAAACGTTTGAAAAATTCAAGCGTGTAGGTATATTCTAGCCCAATGTGAAAGCGAAAATAACAAATTTCATCAACAGATGTGAAACATGCTTAGTTTCAAAATACGATAGGTCCCCCATCAAACCAAAAGTGCGTTTAACACAGACCCCTACTCTACCCTTCGAAGTACTCCATATGGATAAATCCACCCTAGACGGAAGCAAATTTTTAACATTAGTGCATTCATTTTCGAAATACGCACTCGCATGCAATTGTCTGGACGTGGTTAAGAACCTATTTGCCTACTTCACCCACCATAGTGTCCCACAATTTTATTTCGGATAATGGTGCAGACTTTGATTCTGCATTAGTTAAAGAATTCTTATCGGCACTCAAAATCAACATGCTCCCAAAATCCAAAGAGCAACGGAATAATAGAAAGATTACATCTGATACTAAATGAAGAAATCCGCCTACTAAACAACACAAAAGAATTTTCTCAATGGTCAGTAAAGTCAAATATGCGCTCATAGCATACAATAATTTAATCCATTTATTTAACAGATCTCTCTCCTTTTGAAATTCTTTACGGCCACATTGATCAAGAAAATATCTTCAAATTAAACATAGAAAAAATTGATAATGACGATTTCGTGGCGAAACATAAAGACAAGATGGCATTAATATATTCCGAAATTCATGATAACAGTTCTAAATAAAAAGAAAAAGTAATAAAAAAACGCAATGAAATCAGAAAAGCTGTCCCTGAACTACCATCTACAGTTTTCGTGAAAAACCAACAGTATACGTCTAAAACCAAAAATAAGTTCAATAAGAAACGACTGAAAAAGTAGATACCGAAAAGAAAAAATCGGAAATCGTTCCGCGCCATCACAACACGCACACCAAAATCCATATTTCCAATATTAAAAACGTCCCAGGAAGATTCGATCCAAAACTATTCAGGATAGCTCCACCTCGGAAACTAGTTCCAACGCCAGCGAGAACATTGTACTAAACATCTTGGTCAAACAAACGTATTGGTCCATGGAGATAACATCACCAATATAATTTCAGGTTGGATCATCACCGCAGAAAACAGAGATTTGAGTAGAAGAGGAGGACTGATCCCAATCAACCTAGGAAACAACCTCTTTAGAACTGGGCGAACACATCCTCGCTCACCATTATGATTTGACGGAAATCTATTCTGAAATAGACCATTTGAACTCCAATTATCCAACGATTATTGGACAACTATAACACAGGTCCCAAAAACTCTACAAGTTAGACGATCACCTCAAATTCTAGAACCATGTTAAATCGCTGAAAATGATCAAACTATATAATATCAGACATCATGGGAACACTCGCCACAAAAGAGGACGCTGGACTTGTGTCGCCACGGACTTGGAACTGTAATTTTGGCAATTAGAGGCAATTTGGACAACAGCAATCAAGAAAAACTGACAAAATTCTGGACGAATTTCTTCAGTTGTATAGACCAACTCATAAACAGTTAAAATCGAACCCTGCAGTTCAATAGTAACCAAATTAAAATGAAATTTGATCGACTCAGCTTTGTTCTTGATTCAATAGATTCACAGTTCATATTTTATAAGGACATCCTGAATCTCCTGCAATCTGCTATCAACTTCACATTAAAACTGTTGTCGGAAATAGAGACGTCACTTACAATCTGTAAATTAGGAGTCTTACTCCCTAGTATCATTAGTTCACACATACTTAGTCAGAATTATCAAAATCATCAGCCGCCGTCTCAAATGTATTAACTTACGAATCACTAGTAAATGTAAAATGCACTATTCATGACAATCAAATAGTAGCTATAATTCATGATTCTTCCTACGTACGAAGGCTCTACATACCAATTGTTCTATATTTATCCTATTTCAAGGCAAACAGGAACTAATTTCAGTACAATAATAACGAAGCAAAAGTATGCATTACAGAAACAGACTGACGGGACTATTATCCCACTCGGTACTCGATGCATTTGAAATGATAAGTTTTACTGCAACGCAGACTATCATATAACACTAACGAATACGAAAGGGTCATTCTTTTCAACAAAACTATACTCACTGTCAATTTACCAAAATTAAAATCACTTACAATTATCTATCCCTTGCACAAGAGATAGACCAGTTGCTCATAATTATTGCTAAATCAGACCGAATTGAAATAAAAAATATCCACAAAACAGAAACACGTACCTACCCTCCGCGGAATCCATTTGCTTATCCGGAAGGGAGCTCCATTTTTCCTTATCATAATAATCTCATGTCCAGTAAAAGCAGTGCTACAGGAAAACCTCATTTGTTCAGTGTCAACCCCCTAACAACCCAACGCCTTGAATTCCACAGTAATGACAATGCATTTAGATGAATTGTCCCTAAAACAAGATGACAACTTTCAATTAAACCTTAGCCCTCAATTAGCCCTTGACGACCTAGAATTTTAGTATCCTAGCGCTGTTGGACCATCTTTTAGTACCTTCTCATTGTATCCCTCATCATATAAACTACGACTAATTATCGTAATACACGACGTGCCACTATACCTTGAGTCCTTTCAAACTCATATTTTGAACCTCGTAGTTGAACCTGAAGTATTGTAGTTTCGACCCAGAATGTTTGACCCTTATTTTTAATTTGCATGATTTAAATTAATTTTATTGTGTTGTATTGATCGATTGTATTGAATATTGTGTATTATGTGCATTAATTGTATTGTTAACTGTGTAATGACCTTTTGAATTATCGTATGGAATAATCAAATTGAAGTCGTATCATTGTACTATTCCTTGTATCATTTGTACTTTGCACTGTATTCTGAACTTAAATGCGTTTAATTGGAAACTGTTATTATTTCGGTTGGGGGATATTTAATCGTTGTCATAAGAACGCAAACTGGCCACACAATTTTAATTTTGAACCACCTGAAAACGTCTCTCGCCTAATTTGGAAGTTTTCTCTGGGGAGGGAGGTGTTACTAGTACTAAATTGCTGACGTTGCTTTTTGCTTAGTCGGAACGAAATACGAGAGGAGGGAGCTCTTGAAGTCAGTCCGTTGCTATCCTCCGTCCAGAATGCCCGTTTGCGTTCCGATTGTGCTCGTGTTTATGGATTGAAATGAAAATATTTTTAAGAAACTCTTTCTTCTCTTGCCAAGACGTAACTTATATATGTGTGTTCTTCCAGACGACAACTTTCCTTAGAACTGAGATACAAATTCCGTTCTTGCGCTAAAAAATCAAGTTTTTCAAACGAAAAGACGAGACCGTTGGCCAGCATTTTTTGAGTACATTTAATGGGTCAAATTTCAAGAAGTGTACTACAAAAATCACTACAAATGGCTGAAAATTTTAAATTAAATTTCAGTCGAAAAAGTTTATTAACGATGAATTAGAACATTAAAAAATGTTTGCAGGAATTTATGCTGAAAAATGTACTCCAATTTCATAAATTTTGCCGAAAAATGGATAAAAATTGCGAAAAAAGCTAAAAATCCAGAATCTTTTTTGAATTGCAGAACATTATTTAAAAGGAGTTCTTTTGTAATTAAATTGGTAGTTGAAAATTTCGTTTCACTAGAATTCCTGAATTTTCAAAACAGTAAGATCGTATAGGACGGTGTTTACGAAAATTCGCTCATACGATAATGCTGCATGACTGGAACTTTTACTTGTTCAACAAATTCTAGGAAAACGGGCTCTTTACTGAACATGTCGATTAAAAGTCAATGTTAGATTTTTTACAAATATGTAGCTGGCCAATGTTAGTAGGTACTTACCATTCAATACTTGGCACCGTCAAATGTCACTCACGTCCTAGGTGGGTCTCTCACATAGTTGTAGCTGGAGAACCGCTTCTCCGAAATGACTGCGGAGTTGATGTGAAGTTGGAGCACCGACTCACCTTACTGCAGCTAAGCGTTGTTACCTGGCAGAGGCCGAGGAGGGAAAATACTAATAAAAAAACCAAATAAATTAAAAAAACACCACAACCTCGGGGTCCGCTTGGGAAGGATGTTCTGACTGGTTTTAACTCATATCTCGTAGCGCCTCAGATAGTAGGGTCAGTCAGTTCTTATCTGCCCTCTGCTGCTCCCTTTCAACAATAGTCAGAAATATTTATCTCGGACGCTCGAGAAATGCTTGTTATTTGTATTATCTCTACATACCATAGACCGGATCTATGATAATTTCACTGTCGCCGTTACCTTGATCACAGGGATGGCCGATCATCTTATGAATTTTAACATCCTCTTGTTGCTTTGCTTCCGTGCTCGACCTCGATCTTTTCAAGACCCTAATGTCTCCTAGCGAGCATCCAGTGAGTGTTAACTGGACTGCATAAGCATACACTTGGATTGAATATAATGTGTGCATTCAAACCATCTAGTGTGTGCCACATCAAAACAAGAACACAGAATGAGCGTTCAAATATTTTATATTTTCATATGAAACAAAATTCAATCATTAAAGGTTTGGCACTATCCGCACTCTCTTACGACAAATAGTTTTTTTTTTTCCTATGGATTTTCTAGTTTGTACGCACCCGTGGCGTCAAAGCACCTTTCCCGACTGGACAGGACTCCCCTTCCCAGGTGACCTCACTAATATACGAAACTAGCCTAGTTTTCTCGCTCGCTTCGCTCGCTCGGTATGGCTGTATGGATCCGATGGTACTGTTGAGTGGGACATGTAGAATGATTGGAAACGGTGGATCACTAAGGGTGATATGAAATGTGTAGGGGATGTTGCTCGCTTCGCTTGCTCTCTGTGGGATGTATAGATGCGATGGGATATAAAGTCCATCTCGAATTTGTAGGAAAAACCCCGTTGAAACCGAAGTGTGTGGCTTCGCTCGCTAGGGGTGGGTTTTCTCGCTCGCTCGGTGTGGGATGTATAGATGCGATGGGATCTCGTCCCCATACCATGGACCTACAGCCCTTGGTTTGGGTGGGGGTGGAAAATTGCTTACAATGCCTTCCTATAGACAATTTCAAGGAAATGGCATAAATAAACAATAAAAATAAATCTTATAAAAGGGTCAAAACGAAAACAAAAAATTTTTGTGTAATAATTTGCTGCGTTTTCTATGTGGGACCACGAAAAGTTTATTTGGTTTAATAAAGATAGGCCATTTATCTGCGTAGAAGGGCTATCCAATAAAGATCATGTGGAACCACGAAAAGTTTAGTTTTAATAACATTACAGTACTAACAGATTTGAATTGTGTACTCAAATAAAGATTACCTACAGCAGAAAAAAACTGCCCACCCAACTTGCCTGACGTTTTTTTCTGTTGGAAATTACGAGTACTTTCAAACAAATTAGATTTTATAAAACTATGTGGAACCACGAAAAGTTAATTATTTGTAATAGAGATAGGCTGTTGTTTCATCTGCGTAGAAGGGCTATAGTTTTCCTCGTATATTTTTCTATTACAAGTGTCTTTTAAACGGGAGACCCTTCCTGATCAAGAGGTTTCGAATACAAAGTTCGGAGTTACGACGTTTCGATGGAATAAGGAAGAGTGGTAGCTAGAAAACCAACGTATTCGTTTACATATTCGTTCACTACAATCGGAAAACACAATTGCATGGCTCAAAACTCGCATGGGACCGAATCGGAACTTCAATGAACATTTTAAGACCAATCCAAGCCAAAACCGTAAACATTTACTGGGTCTAAGGTGGAAAAAAATAGCGGGGAATACATATTTTTCGTCATTTCCCGGATATTCTCGCTGATTTCTCCAGGAAGACAGCATCTTTTGAAGGCACCATCGTTTTCTACGCGTCCAGAAACGTAACTTAGTCGCTGACATACGAAGTGCTCTCGTTCAAATTTTAATGTGGCAGCGGATAGGAGATCGAGCGCTCGGGAAAAAAACGCGCATTAAAAGAGGCTCCCACCACCCTCCCGCCCTCCAGCCCATGGTTCGGGTGGGGGTAGAACATTTTAAAATCGCTTATGCCACCTTTCGGAAAATTCCTAGAAGATCCCAACACTCGCAGATTCCCCCCACTCAGCCATTTGGCCGTGCATGGAAACGACAGAAAGACAAACATAATTTTCTACCCCCACCCCAACCATGGTCTGAAGGGCTGGAGGGGGGTGAGAGCCCCTTTTAGTGCGCGTTTTTTGCCGGAGCGCTCGACTTTCTATCCGCAGTCACATTAAAGATTGATTACGAGTACATTAATAAGATTAACTGAATAAGGACATTATAAGATTTAATTTGTTTGTAGGTAATTGCCAACAGGAAAAAACGTCTGCTAAGTTTGGTGGGCAGTATAACTTCCTCACATATTGTAACATTAACGTATAGAATTATTTGAAGAATTTAAATGTCCTTAAAACTAAATTTTTCGTGGTCCCACATAGAAAACGCAGCAAATTATTGCATAGCAATTTATTATTTTCGTTTTCCCCCTTTTATGAGATTTATTTATTTTTATTTTTTGCCATTCCCTTGGGATCGTCTATAGAAAGAAATTGTAAGCAATTTTCAAATTTTCCACCCCCACCCGAACCACGGGCTGTAGGTCTCGATGGTATGTGTCTATATCCAGTCACATCTATACATACCACACCGAGCGAGCGAGAAAACCCACCCCTAGCGAGCGAGAAAACCCACCCCTAACGAGCGAAGCGAGCAACATCCTCTACACACGTCGGATTTCAACGGGGTTTTTACTACGAAGTGGGGATGGACTATATATCTCATAAATCGGTAGGTCTCGATGGTATCCACTCTATCCCATTGCATCTATACATCCCACACCAAGCGAGTGAAGCGAGCAACGTTCCCTACACACGTCGGTTTTCAACGAGGTTTTTCCTCAAGACTCGGGATGGACTATATCCCATCGCATCTATACATCCCACAGAGACTTAAAACTATACTTTTCGTAGTTCCACATAATGTGCCGCGTTTGTTAGTAATTTCCAACAGGAAAAAACGTCTGCCAAGTTGGGTGGGCCGTATAACTTCCTCAAATATTGTAACATAGTTGGTAGGTCTCGATGGTATCCACTCTATCCCATCGCATCTATACATCCCACACCAAGCGAGTGAAGCGAGCATCGTTCCCTACACACGTCCGTTTTCAACGAGGTTTTTCCTAAAGACTCGGGATGGACTATATCCCATCGTATCTATATGTGCTAAGGGAGCGAGACAACCCACCTCAAACGAGCGAAGTGAGCTAAATCCCCTACACATGTTGAACCGACCTTAGTGATCTACCGTTTCCAATCATTCTGTAAGTCCCACTCGACAGTAAAATACCATCGCATCTATACCGCCACACCAAGCCAGCGAAGCGAGCAACATCCCCTACATGTTCCAATTGTATACACATCAACAGGGTGGGGGGGGGGGGGGGTCCAGGGGTCCCCGGCTGGACGTGGAGCGAAGCGAGCCTGAGCAGCTAGTCTATGCTATGTTAGATATTATGAATGATTTAGATTTTATGAAATTCCTGTCTGTGAAGATACCCTAGAATATTTAGCATTTGCTACTTTGGACGGACACCACATTCTTAATCGTCTCCCATTGTTTTTCAACGTAACAACGCTGACGCGTGACCCTTTCGTCATGGAAGCCCTGGGTGACATAGCTAATACCTATTGTCTTGCATATCTCAACGATATTTTAATTGTATCAGAGACAAATAGAGCAAGGTTTCGGACGTTTAGATGAGGCTCCTCATGAGGCTAACAAGATCTCGTTTTACCCTTAATCCAGAAAAGCTGTCATATCTCAAAACTTCAATAGTTAATTTGGGATGCCTTGTTGAGAACGGTGAGATAAGGCCACATAATAATCGTATGCAGGCCCTTGCTGAGCTTCTTCAGCCGAAAACCCGATCTACCCTACAAAGTTTCCTTGGTTTCGTGTCCTAATCGTCAATTTCCCCCACATGTTTCCCAAATATGTGCCCTCCTTTACAGCTAACATCGGACCAGATTCCTTTTGAATGGACCTCTGAACATGAGGACATAAGGCAGCATATCATTAATAATCTGACCTCAGAACCTGTCCTGAAGATTTATAACCCTAATGCTGCTACGAAGCTTTGTACGGACGCCAGGTCTCTAGGTTTTGGGGCAGTCCTTTGCCAGTAGACTCCAAGTGTAAGGTTGTCAATTATTTTAGTCGACTTCCATCCACATGGAATTACGTTATCATTCGTATGAGCTTGAGATTGCTGCTGTCAAGGCAATAAAATTCTAGGAAGGGTTTCTGATATATTCTCAATTTAAATTAGTGACAGATTGTAAAAGTTTTCAACGACCTTTCACTAAACAGGCACTGGTCTCCCGTATTCAACGCTGGCGGGCGTACCTCCAGCTGTTTGATTTCATCATAGTCCACAAAACCGGTACTCAGGTTCTAGTCGTTCATTTTTTGAGCCAAAATTCATTAAATTTCACTGAGAATGCTGATGTTTTTGAGGTTGACGCTGATTGCCTGCCTACTCGCCTAGTGCCTGAACCTCAACCTGTCCGACCCTCTATTGGGCAATTAGAAAAACCATTTCCTGGTCTTCGACACGAACAACTCGAATTACAGGCCAAATCGGTCAATTTAATTTAATATTTAACAGGTAGCTCAGCTTAATGATCATCGTTTTCAGGAAACGGTCCAATTATTACAAACTCGACAGTTATCGCCTGGAATAGCCAGTACCTACGTGCTTGAAGAATTTGAAAATAATATCCTAATTCTTTGCCGCATTATTCAATTTAGGAAGAAGAATCATACCGTTCCGGTTTCTCCAAGCGCCTATAGATACCTCATTGTTAATCAAATTCATGAGGCTAGCTTACATTTAGGGGTCCAAAAAACGAATGACGCTGTACTTGCGCGATTTTGGTTTCCTAACCTTAATAGATTTGTTAAGAAATTTATTGAAAAATGCATTGCATACCAATTAGGTTAACCAGTCACAGGTCAAAGTCAATCACTACTCCACCCAATCTACAAGGTCTCTTTCCACACTTTGCACGTCGATGTGATCGGCAATTTAAGTGGTTTCTCATACCCCAGAATATTTTATTGTCTTTTTTGATGTGTTTACTAAATTCATATTTCTCCACCATGTTAAACACACCACAGCTGCTTTTACACTCAATGCCCTCCAGAAACTGGTATATTTTTGGAGTTATTTGTAGGTTAATTTTTGACAGGGGCACTAATTTTACCTCTCAAATTTTTACTGATTATTGTAATCAACAACGTATTGTTTTGCACGCAATGGCTACCTCAGAATGTCAGGCTAATGCACAGGTGGAACGTGCATCGTCCTGTCACAGTGCTTGTCACCATTCCTCGATATCAAAAACCCCAATCTGTCAAATCGTTAGGTCCGAAAATCCAACTCATTTTAAAATCCACAAAAATAGGGCCACTGGCCGTTCAACCCTGAGTTATTAAGTCCACATTCCTGGTGCCCCATCCGTTATGGTTATATCCCCTCCTAATTGTTATGATTTGGACGAAATCAGACTCCAAGCTAGTCAGGGGATTGCTAAATCCCAAAATTATGCCTTCAATGGTCAATGGCCAATACACCTTTAATAAATTCATCGGTGATCAACTTTTTTTTTGTTCAAAATTTTCTCAATTGGCCTCCCCCTGCCAAAGACGTAAAACAGATTTGAAATTCTAAGGGACTAGCCGCTCCGGCTCGCTACGCTCGCCTCCACGTCCAGCCGGGGGGCAAGCCCCCCGGACCCCCCATTAAATTGCTCGCTTCGCTCGCAAAATGTGGCATGTAGGGAATGTTGCTCGCTTCGCTCGCAAACGGTAGATCTCTAAGAGTAGGTTTAACTTCTGTAGGGGATGCTGCTCGCTTCGCTCGCTTGAGGAAGTTATACTGCCCACCCAACTTGGCAGACGTTTTTTTCTGTTGGAAATTCTTACAAACAAATTAAATCTTATAAAACTACGTGGAACCACGAAAAGTTTATTAGGAGATGATGCTCGCTTCGCTCGCTTGAGGAAGTTATACTGCCTACCCAACTTGGCAGACGTTTTTTTCTGTTGGAAATTCTTACAAACAAAATAAATCTTATAAAACTACGTGGAACCACAAAAAAGTTTATTTGGGGATGTTGCTCGCTTCGCTCGCAAACTCTGGCATGTAGGGAATGTTGCTCGCTTCGCTCGCAAATTGTGGCATGTAGGAAATGTTGCTCGCTTCGCTCGCAAAGTATGGCATGTAGGGAATGATGCTCGCTTCGCTCGCAAACGGTAGGTCCCTAAGGGTAGGTTTAACTTCTGTAGGGGATGCTGCTCGCTTCGCTCGCTTGAGGAAGTTATACTGCCCACCCAACTTGGCAGACGTTTTTTTCTGTTGGAAATTCTTACAAACAAATTAAATCTTATAAAACTACGTGGACCCACGAAAAGTTTATTAGGGAATGTTGCTCGCTTCGCTCGCAAGGTATTGCTGCATAGGTGTTGGGAAATACCCGTATGAAATTCCGTTGAAATGAGTCAAGTGCGTAGTGAGTCCCCTGGGGGTCATCGCGTCCCTTTCAGGTAAGCAACGTTGTGTAACGGCGGCCCGTGGTCGATTAATTTCTGATGTTAAACGCTTCCCTCGCAATTCCGCTCGCAATTTGACCTACTTTCCGTCACTTTTTTCGATATCCGACTTCGGATTCAGATTCGGCGGGATCAAAGCTGTATTTCGCCCGCGAAAACCGTTCCGAAAAACGTACCTTTACGGGGTATATTTTAATGGGAAAAAACCAAGTTTTTCGGCGGACTTTTCGAGAAAACGGGTCCGTACTCTCGCATTTTTTTGACGCATTTCCCGATACTTTTTTCGCGAGCCGATCGCGCCGTCGTCTTCCTCGTAGGAAAACCTACGAAACCCGTATTTTTCCGGAATTGTCAACGGCCATTTAGAAGGGTATTGGAAGCGGGGAAGTCCAAAAAGCGCACATTAACCGGAACTTCGACCCCCCTCCCGCCCTACGGCCCATGGTTCGGGTGGGATTAAACAATTTTAAATTCGCTTATACACCCTATCGGAAAATCCCAAGAAGATCCCCCCACTCGTAGATCCGGCCCACTCAGCCGTTTGGCCGTGCATAGACACGACAAACAGACAAACAGACGGAGTTTCATTCTTATAAATAATAGAGATTTACAGATTAGTTTCTGTGTTCCCATATGACCGTTATGAGATCTGGAATACCAATACTGGAATGCTCTTTAAATACGCATGGAATCGCCTTCACGAAATCGAGGGCGATATGGACGTTTTGCCATCCTTTGTCATGTTTTCCCACTCAGAAACTGTCGAGGAAAACGGAAATTTGCACCAACAACTTTCATAAATTTCTCCTCCAAAATTTCTTTGGAAATCCACCGCTAACCTCGGAATAATTTCCTTAGAATAGAATAGTTTTCTTGGTGACGTTTATCAATTTGACTCAGTTTAAATTCAACCAATTTTGTTATTTCAATTCATGTATTTACATCGATTTATGGCTTTCAATAATTTTTTTCCCTCTCTTGAGTAACAATGGATTGATTATTGGAATGTTGGAAAGAAGGTTTGCCATTTACATTTGTTGCTATGAAAATAGCGATTTTTATTTATCTCCGTTACGTCTCACAATTTATATTTACCACACTTTTTATGAACAGATGTTCACAGGTTGCTCGTCAAGTCTATGTTCACAGAGATGATCATGCAGTCTATATTAATGGAGATATACAATCAGATGTTCAAAGGGATGTTCATAAGATCTTTTTTTCTCTTCTTTCTATCAAGTCCCTTGTCTCTACACAGCTCAGTCGACTCTGGTCTGTTCCAAATGCGCAATGGTACATACCCCTCAAAGGTCGTGCTCACAAAGAGCTCATCGTGCCCCGCCTTTGAGCTCACTGACCCGTAACGCGGGAAACATGGGATGTAATGAAGAATTGTTGGTCGAAAATTCGGGCGAGACAGAGGTAGGTTACATGGCCTTCAGCTATAAGCACATTGGCTCCGCCGTTGGTCTACCCCCGTAGGTAGGTAAATCTAGAAGTGGTACCTATTTTATCATATTCCTGACAGCTGCGTGCAACCAATTTCTGTTCCTAGCAACAATAATTGGCCCGGGCTATGACACTATATGTTACTGGGTCACTCCCATGAGCAATGTGCAACCAATTTCTGCTTAGTGGCATTAATTGGCCTGGGATGTGACTGTCTTTATTTTTCTATTACAACTAAGGGCTATGTACAGCAAAGTTGTACAGCCAATTACCTAGGAAATAATATGAACCGATGTAAAACTCAAGAGCTGTGAGCCACCAATCATTTCTGCGTACAGCAATATTTGGACTGAGGTAGTCTTTCAAACTTTTCTTTTTTTGTGAACGAACAAGGGACAGTTTTCATTTTACTATTTTTTTTTTTTTTTTTTTTTACATTGCGTTTCATTTGTCACAATCCTAACGTTTTCAAACAAAGAAACACAAGACCATAAAATATTGCTACACTGAATGACACTAATAATTCACTAAACAAATTACGTTTCATTTCCTCAAGTTTCCAGCATTGATTCTTTCTGTGTAAATTTCTGTTGGTAAAATTGAAACATGATCAGTTCGTGGAAGGCTGCCACTCAAGGAATTCCTTTCCTTGCAATCCCACCACCTGTTTTACCCCTGAGCTGAAATACTAGCCTCTTTCACTAGGCCCTTACTCTCGCTCCTTCGCATACCAACCTCTAAATGACAAGTTTTTGTACACCAACTGCTCATAATACACTTCCAACTCGGTTGGAGTGATCTGAAACCTTTTCAACGGCCTATAGGCGGACCCTTTTAACCTGCCTTTGCCTCTACGCACATTTCCCTCCTCATTTTTAAAATGCTATGATTTAATTTCTATTTGTAAACTACTTTGGTTCGGTTTTATGTGTTAGATGGCAAGTGCTTTCACCTTGAAAACTATACCAATGTGGGTCATTCCATATGTTTGTTGACTTATCTAATTTTTTTAATTTTTTTGTTGTCTGTTTTTCAATAGAAAACCCCAATCCGCTTCAGAACAATGGTCATTCGTCCGAACACCGTGAGTGACTGTGCTTCTCCCCCCCCCCCCCCCCCCCCCCATTATTATTATTCTCATCATTCATTAACCTTATATATACATTTTCGGGTACCTACTCAGAAGCTTGCGATAAAAATGTCAATATAAAAATATAAAATGTCGACGATTATTTTTTAGTAAATTAGAAATATGTTAATGACTCCTTGTTTCAAGTTGACTCCTTCAAATCGTATGATCGATAAATGTTCAAATTGGTTATTTAAAAATAAACTGAAGTTAAATAATAAAAATAACTTGCGTAGCCCTACATACATTCTTGTATGCTTCTTTTTACATTTTTTGTCATACATTAGGTAGGTACTCAATTACCACCACTTCTTATTATAAATACTTTTTTAAACTTTTAATAAATTAGCTCATTCTCAATTTCACAACTAAAACAGTAACACCACCTTCGTAATTTCTTTGTGCTTCTGGCCTGAGATAAAAACATTTCCTCCAACCCCAAACAATGATTTCCATTGTCGAACTGGGAAACTACCTTTTCTTGAATTACTCTTTGCTTTGCTTTTTTCTCCGTGATGTGATTCTACTTACCAGAATCGTTGCCATAAGGCTTAGAGTTTTTTGAGCTTTTTTGGATACCTTCAACTGGGCCATCAGAATACTTGGGTCACTTGATCACCGCCCCTTGTGATTCGGCCGCCTTTTCAGGCTATCCTCGATCAAGATTTTTCTTTATGGTAAATGTAAATGGACGTCCTCGCCAATAGGTTCCATAAATATTTCCCGAATGGGGACAAAGCTTCCCCTGGGAATCAATCGATGGCACTCGATTGTATAAAGCCCCCCCCCCCCCCCCCCCTTCAGTATCAAAGAGCAACACCAGTACCTTCGTACTGTCATTACCTAATTAACTGGCATTATTAATTGCTTGACAACTAAAATGTTAAGGCTTGTGGAACTATTCATTTGAAACCAATCTTGAGTTGATACGGAAGTTAGTGAAAAACGTTGTCTATTTCCACGACAAATAAAAAGAGTTACAATGTTACCATTGTAACTCTTTATTTTTCGTGGAAATAGACAACGTTTTTCACTAACTTCCGTTTTGAAATGGGTTTCCACAACTTCGTCGCGAGTGATTTAGTTCGTAAAGTTGGTAGTTCTGAAGGAATATTGAGAAGAAAGGGTCACATCCCTTCTATATGACAATCAGCCTGGTATTTATTCATAGCCTTTTTGTAAAGAAGCTGGAAGAGCTCAGCCTTTTTGCCAAAACCATTCTATTTGAAAAAAAGGACTGTATGTCCAACTAATCTGTATTTTTACTAAGGGATTGACTACTTGATGTTATGTATTTTTGAGATGCGAGCTTGCGAGCATCCAGACCACCTAACGAAACACAGCATTCTGACCTATATGCCCAACTGATTGTCATTCCAACGTTTTTATTACAAAAAGGCGGTGCAATATATATATATATATATATAATCTTTGACCATGAGAAATGACTTTGCTACACCACTTGTGGAACGATGATGTGTAAAAAGGAGAAAGAAAACAGAGCGCTTATGAAAATACAGCTATAATTCATCTGTTAACAGCAACATAAAACATTGGATAATTGGATATCACAAGACAATACATAGTTGGATCTTCTTCCCTCATGTATTTAAAATTTTAATGTTTGTATAAATATTATGGTTTTGTAGACTAGCAAAACCAAACGTTGTAAAAATAATCCACACATAATTTCAATAAACTGTAAAATGTCAGGTGAACATGGTTGCTCACCTGTACAATACTCTTCCGTAGACTGAACAAGTTATTCAAATAGAGTAGGTAACTAATAGGCTTTGATTTTAGAACTTCGAATTCAAATCGAAATTGGAACTGAAGGGTCCAGGGGAAAAAACCCTGTCACCGCCTCACAGCTGATTTCGAGAATATTGCATTTTAAACTTTACGCTCTAAAAGAAACTGGACTTTTTGTGAACATAGAACAAAGGGGAACAACAAAGCAATGCAAGGCGCGGTGCAATGGCTCTGGGGCCATTTTCAAACTGCAATGACGGGGTTTTTCCCCACGCATACTTTCGATTACGTGGTTCTTTCCGACTATAGCAGATATTCAACCTCCTTTTTCGATGGGATGGCGGAGTTGTTTCACAAAACTGATGGCACCATCACATTCTACGCCCCAAAAACCTTTTGTAAACAGCCCAATTTGACAAAAAGAAATGTCGATGAAGGGGTGTTTCCCCTGGACCCTTCAACTGGTAAATTACCAGTTTGCAGCCAATACGATTGTCGATAATTTACTCATAACCTGAAGTAAAATACTGGCAGTACAATACACATTTTGGCTCGTTTTTACGTATCCAATTGAGCATTACTTAACAAAGGATAATCGGGAGGCAATGTTGCCTGGATCATATACATTAAAAGTTATCGGCTAATTAGTGATTGCAAATATAAAAATATCAGTTTCAGTACAAAGCATATATAAATGTATAAACCCGACCATGTCTGTTTGCCTAAAATACAATTAAGTATTGGACCAGAAAAAATTATAAGCGCTATAATACGTTCCTAACTTCCTATACTAGTACCTTTGTATATTTCTAGATTGAAGGTAATATACAATAAAAATTTACCCTTAATGTAGTGAGGAAGGAATCCTCACACTCAACATAAATTTTGTTAGCTATGTACATCAAACTCACAGAACAGCATAATTTACACTAAACTAGAGCAAACGAACTAAATAATAAATTGATGAGAGTATGTACCTACCTACCTATTTAGTTAATTACAAATTTGAAAGTTCCACTGGTCACAAATGTTTAATAAATATACGGAGTTTTCATAATCCAATTACTCGATATTATTTCTTAAAAAATAAATGTAATATTGCAAAAATAGTTCATTCTCTTAGGAATAATTATGGTCAGCCAATGTAACGTAGGTAATTCCGGTTGATACGGGACCAGTGTTTGGCGATAGCTGACGATTTCTCAAATTTGGTCAGTGCATACATATTTAAAGGTTTATAAGAACTACAAAAGTTATATGAATATACTTAATTGCTTATCCAAGTTTTTAATTCGCCTACAATAATAGTAGACAAATGGAGAAATAGGCGAGGATAAAACTTTTAGCTAGGCCGCCTCTAAAAACATAGAGGTCAAAACATCCTTCATGCGTTAAGCTCGAGTAGGTACTAAAAAAATCTTGTTCATTAGGATCTTTTAAACTGATCTGTTGAAATTAGCGATGTGACTTTGGGTTCAAATGGCCTACCGACTGGTTCACAACTGGAGCAACAATGCAATGTGACCAGTAGGAACCTATGTCTGCCAGAGGATTGAGTTAGTGAGTTCATTTTCGTACATGCCTCCCCATAGCTCTGTACCTAAGAAGCTTTCTATTCCTCCACCGCTTTCATTCATAACACTGCTGGAATGATGGCAATTGGCTACCAAGTGAAAGTAAATATTAAGCCTGAACGTTGAACGACTATTTCAACATATATACGTATATCGAACATAAGTGTAATGTTTTCTTTCATTTTCAATGAATAACGAAATACCTATCTTATAAAACGGTTTTGGTAGGTACATTTTATTTTCTCACAAAAAGATTTCTGTTATGAATCTATGAAAATCTGAAATTAAGTGCAGCGTTTTTGAATCACGGACTCAAAAGGAATTTGAACCCAAAAGCAAGGAACAAATAATTATGTGTAAGTATTGCAATAAAAGGGAATAAAATGATGTAACATTAAACATAATATACGTGGAAGTCTTATCAATTGATAAATGTGCATAAAAGACAAATTTATGTGAGCAAGATCAATGATGGAATAAACGGAGATATTAATCATTCTCAACCATATTGCTTGCCTTGTAGGTACGTCCAATTACTGGCGTGATCCCAATTCCACAGGTGATATCTAAATCCATAAATTATTGACAGATGTGATTTTCACCATGTCATTATCAAGGGCAATGCTCAGGAAGGACTAAAACTGCTATCCTTATACATCACAACAAAAATTAAATGCATTTTCGAAACATGTATCCTATACAGGTATAGTAAACAGGTATTCAGGTGCGAGACAAACTATATTATAGAATAGTGGCACATCGCGTCTCTAGATGCCGAAATTGTAGAGGACCAGAGAGGCTGAACAGCAAAAATGTACGAATTATGGAAGAGACTGAAATACATTGGTTTTGTAGGAATTGAAATTTTTTCAAGGGACTGAGCATTTTGCACAAATTACCAAGGGATACATACGAATTATCGATGTCAAAATTCTAAGTTTGATTGTATTAAGAAAGAGAAACTGTACTTTTGAGCCAGATACTACAATAAGTCATACATAGGTACATATATAAAAATTCAATTATCTGAAGCCGAGGTATACGATGGCAGAACTTCTGAGATTTACCCGTCCCCCAAATCTCCACCTTTGGCTCAATTTAAAAACAAGATTCTGAAGAAAAAGTAAATCTCGCACTTAAGATGGAACAGAGCAACCATCTTAAGTGCGAGATAAGATCCTGGTTTTTCAACTAAATAAATAAATAATAGAGGACCAATAGATTTAAAATAAAGGAAAATATATAATGAGTTGTTGGAGAACAAAAGACTGAGGAGAAGTGACCATGATTAAAAACAAAGTAAGGCTAACAACTTCTCTTCATGGGATACAAATTGAGAAACCCTCAACTTCCCAACCTCTCCAAGGTATATGTAACCTCAGCTGTCAGTTATTACTTTTAAAATATTTATGCGAAGCTCTTTAGCCGATTTTTTCATAACTAAGCAATTTATACACTCAAAAATTGTAGTTTGCAGCTCTTGTTTCTAAAACAACCAAAGCCTAGTGATCACTTTTGAAGAGGAAATCCTTCACGTTGTCAATAAACAATAATTTTACTTGCATTATGTGTTTTAGACTTTTTTAGAAACAAGTTGGTGTAGTGTCTAGTGTCTGTCTGAGTGTTTATCCTCAAATCCTGGCTAATAACTAACTGAATGTGGAAAACCGATCCAGGAAGTTAGTCAAGGATACATCTCTACACCAACAGGCAAGCACAACAGAGATCATGAGGTTAGCTGTAGATAGTTACCTACCAATTTCACCTCAGTCAGATCAATGGGAACCTTCACAAGCGAAATGAGAACTCTTAGTAACATGCATATCTTTCACAGTAGCAAATTGCATGGTAGTTGAAAATTGATGATTAGATGGTACCATATGAAAATCATTGAATTCCGATTGACATCAACAATGTGCATGTGTATATGAATATGCAAACGCTCAATTTCGCAATACTACTCGTAGTAACTCAGGCAATTGTTTTTCGATTTTGCTTTAATTTTAATAGACAAGGCAACGAATGCTCAAAAATGGGTGCAGAGGAAATGTTTGGGACACAAAAGTTGACTTCATAGTCTTGTTAGGACTGGTATGGAGGTAAACATATCAAAAGTCCCCATTCCTAGCCCCTATGCTGGTGAAGGGGAGGGGGTTGAAAGGTCCCTTTTTTATTTTTCGCTTATATCTCTGACACTTTTTGTCCTTGCGGCATGGCCACTCTATACAAACTTGAAGTTGACAAAATTTTCTATAGGTCAGCCTTGTCGATATTGTGTATAGTTTCTGAGATATCAGCTCATAAAAATCGATACCTAGTTAAAAAATAAAAGTGTTGCCCTACATTTTTTGCTCTATTTTACCAGATATCTCTTCATTGACGCCCCCTAAAAAATATGGTGGTCGTAAGGTTGTAGAGCATTCAATTTGCTTTAAGAATGTATAGTATTTAATTATTCTATCTATTTTTGTTCGTAAGTTATAGCTATATTAGCGTTAATCGTATAATCTGAAGTGATCGCACTGATGAATTGAATCTGCCCATAGAGTAAACTAGGAGTTAATGAATCTGATTCATGGAGGCAATCACTGAAAATTTCAAGTCCTGCAGCATCATCGGATGATATTTTTTAGGGGGCATCATTGATGAATTACCTGTTAAAATAGAGCAAAAAACGTAGGCCAACAAATTTTTTTTTATTATCGGTTTTATGAGTTGATTTTTCAAAGACTATACAAACATCGAAAAAGTTGACTAGAACCCTTTGTAACAAATTTTGTCAGCTTTTATTTTGTATTGAGAGATCATGCCACCAGGACACATAGTTTCAGGGATATAAAAGGGACCTTTTAAGCCCCCCCCCCCCCCCACCAGGCACAGGGGCTAGGAGTGGAGACATGATATTTTTACCTCCATAACAAGACTTTGAAGTCTAATATTGTGTTCCAAACATTTCCCTATTCGTTGCCTGGGCTACAATGAATACATATATAATGAATGACTATAATGGGGACATATTGAAGATTTGTTATGGATTTCACAATCTTCGGGTTCTCCTATTTTTCTAAAATCTATGCTCCATATATTATTATTATTATTATTATTTATACATTTGAATGATCTATACAATCATGTTAAAAATACGAAGAAGCTCTTGTGCCAAACACACTTGACATGGTTTTGTTCTTAAGCCTCTACACGGAATGACAAGACGAGATGATCAAACTCGAGGGAGTTGGCGTTGCAAAGCTCCACATCGGCGTCAACAGGAATAACACTTGATCAAGCCGTTTTCGTCGCAATGCATGCACTTGAGGGCCACCAGCTCGGTGCTGAACTGGTTTCTGTGGACAGACTTCTTGCTTCCATTACAGACATTGCACGGCAGCAGCCTGTACCCTCCGCAGACTTGACAGGTCGTGCAAGCCTCCATGCTCTGTAACAAAAAAAATTAAATAAAATAAAGTTTGTCAACAACTAGCATAATATTAGTTTGCAGTAACCGATTGCACAGGGTGGGGGACGAAACGGTGGATGCAAACATAGAAACCAAACACGGGATGTGACACTACCAGTGTTGCCATCCTGACTTTGGGGTTTAGTGTATACTAGTATATCCATGGACTAACATGGATACTCCTTCATGTGTAAATAACGGAGATGAATGATATCATTCCACGTTTTTAGGCGGTCTCTGTGAAGCTAGGTCGTGTATAAAAGGGTTCGCCTGTAAGAGAGGCGCTCTAAAATTGACCCGGGTGTGGGGAGGGATGTCAAATCTGATCTTGTTTCTTTTTTAATCGATCCCAATTTTAGTTTAATCGGCTTCGGTGGTTGACATGACTTTCCCCTTGTTGATACCTTGCGTCTCCCCTTTTTGCTCTACCATTCGTTTCCCGCGCCATCAACCTCATCAATACTGGTTAAAAAGAGAATTTAATAATTTTAATAAATGAATTTTAGTAAAAATTATAATAATACAGAAACATAAAAAACTTGTGGTTATAGGCAACAAAAGGACAGCAAAACAGTAAGGTCCTTGTTTACAAGCAGCGCTCTACATGCTTCTCATGTTCGGACACACGTTTTCCGCAATTTTCCGTGTGGTTTAGTTATTACTCTGGATTTGCAAGAAACCTCGAAACCTAGAATTTACCTTTAGGAGGGGGAATGAAGGTATAATTATATCTGCCGACCATTTTATTCGCTGCCCAAGTATCTCAACCGGATTTCGTGGTTCTTTAATAGAATTTTCGTCGGAAATGAAGCTATTGCAATGGCTTCGAAAATCTTAAAATCAAGATTTTCAAAAATTTTCTTCATTTGTATATATATGTGCCTTCCAGACGATAACTCTCTTTAGGATTGGGATAAAAACTCCGTTCTTGCGCCACAAAAATCAAGCATTCCAAACGAAAGGACGTGTTCGTTGGCCAGCATTTTTTGAGTAGATTAAATAGGTCAAATTTCCAATGTGTTACAAAAATCACTAAAAATGGCTCAAAACGACTAAAAATCGGTAAAATTAATTTTTTGCAGACTTTTAGTCAAAAGAAGATAATAAACGAAGAACTAGAACATTCAAAATTGTATGCACACATTTATGCTGCAAATTTTATATTGAAAAATTTATAAAAAACTGCAAAAGAAAAGGTAAAAATCCTCAATCTTATTTGAAACGCAGAATATTTTTTAGAACGAGTTTTTTTTTTTTTTTTTTTTTTTTTACATAAGACTGATGGTTAACAATTTCTTTTCACTTAAAATCCTCACTTTCCAAAACAATGTAACATAATGTAGTACTTACAATAATTTACGAAAATTCGCTCTTACGATTATTCTGCATTACTGAAACCTTTTTGTTCAACTAAATAGTCTGTCTAGTTTTTCAACATATTTCAGGAGTTTCAAATCCCATTTTGGAAGGGGGAAAATGAAAGGGGGGTAGTAATACTGTTTTTTTTTTTTAATGGGGTAAGCATTTTATTTATTTCTTTTTTTAGATTAGTTGAAGCAATTAATCAATCACGATGCATCTAGTTAAAACTATAAACCAGACATTAGGACTCCCCGGTAATGTATGCATCACTAACCAATATGTTCGCATTTCACTATGTAACTCTTGGAGAAATAAATTCGGATATTCTTGCTTCTGAAATTGTGTGTTCTTCGTTTTCTCTGCTGAATTTACCCATTCTACGTGCTACCCTTTTGCAATTCTCCTGAATCTTTCCGATAAATTCTATTCTGTGTTGGAGGATACGAACCAACCACCAATAAAACAATAGGGCTTAACAAATTCCAACAGTTTTCCTTCACTCTAGTAACTCAAGAGTGTTGGAAGATTCCAAAAATTACATATTCCGACTTACTATAAAAGTGATTAATATAAGTAAAAGGGACTATAAAAACGTGACACCAGTGGTCAACTGAATCACTGAGGCGCAAGTCTGGTTGCACATTTATAATTATTCTATTATTTATTTTTAAACTGAATCATACTGTAATATATCAATGCTCC
Organism: Adelphocoris suturalis; assembly: GCA_030762985.1. Taxonomy (NCBI): domain Eukaryota; kingdom Metazoa; phylum Arthropoda; class Insecta; order Hemiptera; family Miridae; genus Adelphocoris; species Adelphocoris suturalis. Next base: position 18,118,505 of record CM061045.1, on the reverse strand, counting down.
AGTACTCAATGCTGTACTGTTCCAGTACCTATTCCTTTACTCTAATGATCTACTAATACTTTTGAAAGTGCTAATAAATTGAGGAAGTTGATGTGCCATATTTTGCAGGTGTTTTTCCAAAATAGATTCTGGCTGCGTGGTTGGCAACAGGGTCATCTAGAACTATTCTCACGCTTATCCCTGCATTTTCTAAGCAGTTTTAGCTTGTGTTGCTCCGCAAAAGGTGTTGATCTTCAAAACGACAAACATCTAAGTGATGTGTAGTTTTAATCTAAAAATTCGATCTTCAAACGTGTATTGAGTTTTTGAACGAATTTTTAATCCTAACCAACTTCCCCCGACAAGAATTTTCTAAATGTAGGTACCTAAATGAGAATGGAGCTATTCGATTTATAATCTTTAAAACGTAAAAACTTTCTCTCATTTCATAATGAACTGTCTTTGAAAAAATTGTGGAATTATTTGTCAAAATGACTGTTAATCTTTTTCACGGATTCAACCTTGAATTTTCTTTAATTTGCAAGGACAATGATATCCCAAAGACTATTGACAAATTCATTCATTATGTTGTTATAACAATTACCCTATAAGGCTTCAATATTTTACGCAGTTCCCCGCTTTCGTTGAGCTTCTCAACGGTCTCAGCATCCTGAAAAAGAGAGTATACCGTTAGCGTGAAATAAACATAGGTATAAATAAATATCTTGAAATGTTCTAAATTTTGAACATGATTAACTACAGCAAAAATGACCATGGATGCAGAGCACGACATCTCAGGCTCGAAAGAGCGTTAAATTTATTGTCTAGTATATAATACGTGATAGGTACTTTTTTAGGTAAGTAGAATGAAAAGGTGAAAACGGAGCTTAAGAAATGAATTTTAGTTAGTTCAAATAGTTTTTGATCCCATTAGGTAAATACGACAGCTTATTGCTGTGTAATGACAAAAACTGTGTCCGATCCTCAGCTTTCCAACGATCTTGTCAATTTTAGTTTTGTTGTTGAATTCAAAGGAGAAAATTGATCTTGATGCAAACAACATAGTAGATTATTGTAAGAACTGTTGAGTCTACCTACCCCGATATGGATGCCTTCGACGAAGACCTGCGGAAGCTCGACGTAGGGCTGACCCATCCGGTCTCGGAGCTCCGACTGGACTTCCCTACTCATGAACACGTCTTTCTCTGTGTATTTGACGAGGTTCGTCCTCAGTATATGCCGCACCATCAGACACCTAGAGAAATCGAACAGATCGGATGTGAATCAGTGTTAAATAATAATATTAGGTAGCAACTAATAATTTAAAAAAGATGGTAGCAAATGCGAGGCGACACTTTCCAAACATGCAATAAATGTACGCAAGAACTTCTTTTTTGGAGTTTACACAAATTCTTGTATTGAGTTGCAACTCAATTAGTACCACGTAAATTCCATTAAAATCGTCTGAGGCGAATAAAGAGTTGAAAACACCAACTACCAGTTCAATTCCCCACTGCTGCGGGTGCAGCGAAAGTGGACATATTCAGCTCCCGCCTCTCCTCTCTTCGTCACGAAGCCCTTAAGAAAATCCAACGGCCTTGATTTTTTGTACCAGTCAGAAGTAAGTATGCTCATATATGTCATCTTTGCTTTTATTACAATTAATTAATGTATTTGTCTTGTAATTCTCAATTGTATTTGTTTTGGTTAATGTCATGATATATCTATATTCATCTGAAATGATTTATTTACTATATTATTAAATGTTATTGTGCAATCCTTATTATTAAGCTTTGCCCGTGAAAATGAACAAATGAATAGACCACTGAATACAAGGCGTTGTACACCTCTCTTTATATTGTCGGTTGGGGTAAACTGCGTCATAAAAAGGAGAGATTATTGATTACCTTTGCGATTTTTACCTTTAGTTATCCTTGAAGATGAGAACGAGCGTTACCCGAGTATCATTTTAGCGAATTTCCTTAGGGCCAGTTCCACCAACGAGAGTTAAAACGCCCGATTATAGTAACACAGGATCTAGATATTAACCGCGAGACAGAGTTTTCACTGTTCCACCATCAATTTTAGCGAACTTTCGTAGACAATGAAGCTATTGCAATGGTTTGGAAAATTTTAAAATCAAAATTTTTGAAAAATTCCTTCATTGAAATTTGTTTTGAGGTATTCTAAAACGATTCCAACGATTCCTGAAGTTTGCGCTATTTCATATATAAATGTGTGTGTCCTTCCAGACGATAATTCTCCTTAAGATTGAGATAAAAATACCGTTCTTGCGCCAAAAAATCAAGCATTCCGAACAAAGATTGGAACAGTTTAACAATAATAAATAGTAGCAGAATAATAAGAAGCAGAAAAAGTTCAGAATAATATTAGTTTAACGGGCTCCGGGGGGTTTAGGCGATCGACCAAGGAAATAACTTTTTTCACGGAACAGTTGCGCAGTGATTCGTGAGTTTTCCTTCTTTCAGCCTATTCAGATATAAATGTTTCCCACTTCTCTGAGTCTTTTCATTATTTTTTGAAAAAGCTTGCAAGGGAAAGTTGATTTTTTGTATTGCAGAAATTTTCACACCGCGGAATGTTTGGGCTCGACTGTGCTCTAAATTTGCGAGGTTTTGGGGGGGAGGGGGCGGTGGCCATGTATACAGATGGGGCCAACAAGACGTTCTCCCTTCTGAAATCGTTATTTTACAGCTAAATGAGAATTTTTTTTTTTTTTTTTTTTAATCATCATGATTTTAGCATGAATATGCTTTAGCCGTGACCTAACTACCGAAAAATGTCCCACGAGAGTGCAACGAAAGTAGCGCCAATAATTGTGATGATTTCCGCTTACAACCGAGTCGTTGCTAGGGATATGATACTTCGTCGTTTTTCATCCCACAAAATTCGTTGACCATTCGTTCGAAAGCTCTCGATTTATCCAACCATACTATATTAACTACTGCGAAGTGCGTGGCCAACAAGCTGAGTTATGAGCATGGTTATATGAATAATTGTTTACACACAGGTGATCATTCTCAATTATTGATATTGTGAACATGATTGCAACCGCTTGTTAATTTCTGATGATTTCATTGAGCTGGTGTTTCGATTATGTGATTCATAGCAGGTGATCCGAATATTGCGAGAACGGTTAGATTTGTGAAGCGGTGGTTAAATTATTTTAATAGGTAATTTCTATACTTTACACTATAGGAAGCTGTAATTTCGTATGTAGCCTCTTTAGCCTCTTTCTATAATAAAGTGAATGTTTACTCGCGAGTTTCTATTAGGAGATCATCATCTCACAAGAGCTCAATCGTCGTGATCATTTCTATAATAAAGTGAATGTTTACTCGCGAGTTTCTATTAGGAGATCATCATCTCACAAGAGCTCAATGGTCGTGATCATTTCTATAATAAAGTGAGAGCGAGGAGCTAAAACATTTTTTTGTTTTGAATGATAAACAGAGTTCAGAGGCCGATGGGGGGTCGGGTTCAGAGAATCGACGAGGAGTGAGTCGTGTACGGCTAAAGCATATTCATGTTTTTTAATTTTAGCCGTCAGGCTCAAAGGAACTGTGGCTTTTTTGTAAGGATCTCAAAAATGACAAAATTGCGTACGTGCGCAAACGTGCGGAATTGACATCAACATCGTTATTTTAGATGGGAACCCCTATTTTTTATCGCAGATTTGAATTTTACGTGAAATTTCATGAAGAAGCGACCCATCACTCCAATTTTTAGGTGCACGCAAACGGGCGCATTCCCGCTCCAAAAGTGCGCAATTCCGCTCTAAAACTACAATAAATGTGAAATACTGAGTTTTTGAAGGTACTCTATTGACACTTGTAATACATGATTTTGGAGTATTTTTTCGTGCTGAACCTCGTAATGATGTTCACTTTTTGATGTCCCTTGCGAAGGGAGATGAGCAGACGCGGAAAAGGAAGGCGCTCCCCTCATCAATCGCCTCCTGACTCTCAGACATCAAGGTACGATATCTCATCAGTCTAATTACGCGTGTATGATTTCATTTAGTATTCTAGATACCTATTTGAGTATCCTCTCCTGCGAATCCACTGACTGGTCCTCTATCCAAAATTTCTGCGTTGTTTTCTCTATTTAAACTGTAAAACCAACCTTTGGTATAATCCTCTCATGGTTAGTTGGAAACCCCGTAGAATCTTTGGAGCAATACTTACATTCTTTGAATAAACTATTAAAGTAGTCCCTTTAAATCTGTGTACCTATTTAGTCACCTTATTCCTCAGTTCATTAACTAACTAACTAGTTGAGGTATTATTTGTATAGCAAAATTCAGGATAACAGGCCTTAAGCTTGTTACAACCTGGATGTTCAAACATGACATTATTAAATTAATTATGCAGTTTTTTACGATATTTGTGAGTTTCAATGCTTTTTAGCATTAATTAAAATTAGCTTATGAAAAAAAAAGAAAAAAAGTGCGTCAGGTAGATAGTAGACATAGCACATAGGTATAACCCATCGATAACAGAAATTAACCCATGGTACGATTTTTTTCAAATTTATTTCAAAATAATTCTTCAATATATAAGATTTTAGTGATAACTTCATTAATTTTTCAAAGTTTTCAATATTTTTGGCGTAACAAGATGGAGGCGATCCCTCCGCAAGTAGGATTCATTGACGTATAAAATATAGTGAACATTGAAAAATAGGAAACTACTAATTTTAGGAAATCTATTATTAAGAAAATGATTAAATATACAACAAAAATACTAATACTAATAATAAAATTAATATATGCGTACAGAGTTGTCAATATAGCAATGGCCATTCCCAACCAAGCGGCGTGTTCTTTTCTTTGAATAAGACTATTGCTATATTATATTATTTTACCTTTTTGTGCACTTTGTATGACAGTCAATAACAGCAGCGAACATAACCTATTCCTAAATTCATACAATCAGAGAACAATAATTAAAAAGTCATGCAAATAATTGTAAATGCGAGCTGAGCCACAATGTCTGCAATCATGAATATGGGATGCCCATACGAGGTTTTACAACAGCAATTCAAACGAACTTCACTTAGACTAAACTAAAAAGGATCTAATATGTCTTTCAATTTACCTCTGTGATGTTTCCCTCACGATCCCCATCGTTGTAGTGTACACCACGACCTTGCCAGCTTCTCGTTCCTGCCACGTCTGTAACAATAAAAGTAACGATACTAGACATCGGCCTCCCAGCAATAGTTCAATATATGAGAAACATAAACACATTTTCGTAGAACGTAGTCACACGAAGTACACAGGTTGTTTTAAAGGTAGGTAGGTCAAGAGTGAACTTAGCATAGTGGCAGGATTTCCTCGACATCGTCAAATTATGTTATGACTTGCATTTATATTTATTATGGCTCAATATGGGCTGGACTGACGGAAGCGGGATGAATGCTGTCCAACACCTCTTCTTATCAATTCAATTCAATTACGGGAACGCGATAGTCGGGAGGACCAATGACTTTCGTCTTGGCCTAATAAGGCCCATTGCCAACCTCTCGAACCGTCGATTTCCCTTCATATTGTTACAGTGAACTTAGAACTACTGTGTTAAGCTCTTAATCTTGAAAGTGGTAACAAGATTTTAGATAGGAATGATATACAAAGTATGCATGAATTTACTAATTTCGACATTAGAATCGATATCAGGACCCTCAACCCCTTGGTGAGTTTCAATATACAAGTACTTAAGCAGAAATAGGGTGATGAAAATATCCATTTGAGTTCGATCTTCTTCTCGCTCGACTCCCACAAGCAGATGCAGGAAAGCAATATGTAGAGGAATCCACGAGCCTAATGATGTCAAACGCTCCATCAATGTGTCACATTTTTGGTTAGCTCTCCGTAACAGCTAATATAAAAGATCACACGTGTTGTTTCTCATTGCAAACTTAACCACTACTTTGTAACATATGACGAGCTATTAAGATTTGATCAAAAGGAATTTCAAAACAATTCCCAAGAATTCTGAGGCAAGAGCAATTTGGTCCCGAGGCAAACACCAAAAAACTTCATCAACTTTCATGAACAGTTTGAAGTAAACAATTAAATGTAGGTAATACCTAGGTGGTGAAGGTAGCTAAGTAAACTGCATCGTAGACCCCTAAAAGATTTATCTTTCAACTACAGCTGTATTTCAATAATTAATCTACCTATCATTTAATTTTTCGAAATATTGATCGATCATCGTATCATGAATTGGATTTGGTCACGATATCAGGATATCTCAATACACTATAGTTATAATAAGAATTATTTACAATATGTAGCAGCAGTGTTGAAGATAATTGTTTATTTTAATTTAATGATTTGAGCCGCACCTCATCCAGAATGGTCATTAGCGGTAATTTTTTGTTGAAGGTACTTAATCGGTTTATATGTGTAGATAGCGTACAGCGGTGTATCTGTGCTATTCTGAATAAGATTATAATTCATATATGTAGATAATAATTGATTTACATATTGTGCGGGCAAATTTACACATAGCGTGTCAGGCTAACGATGACTTACGATAAGGAGAGCTGGTTGCCTAGTTTCGTATGAACGATTATTGTCTCATTTGTAATTTTATGTATGCACTGAGACGTTCAAATTACTGAATTTTTGAAATCTATTTTCCTTCATAGCAGTTATTAGTAGTTAGTAAAACCGAATTAATCACTCTCACAATACTAGTTTGCAAATCATTTCATGAAGAGTAATAAATTATAAACAGAGAAAATATATCTTATTTCCAAATTACCAATCACAGAGTTGAACACGCTCCTTCCTTCCCGTGCCTTTCGAGCGGCAATAAGGAATACGAGCAAGGTCTGATAGTCGATAGTGGCTTATTATACTCTTCATCCACAATTCGTCGTTTATCTACCAGTCCTAGTCAAAGAAAATGCTACATGATTTTTAAGATATAAATATAGACCAAAACAATCTTGAAAAGGACGGAAAAATCAAACTACACACAAATAACAAAATGCACGACCATCCATATAAAATTAAACTAAGCTTGATATCCTCTAATAAACCTTTGAACCTTTGAATATTGTTTTAACTTATTGTTCTAGTCCCTTCAAGTTTGTGAATTGCATTTATAAAACATAGAACTTTACATATAACGAAGTCTGAAACATTATATTTATACATACCTATATATATGTATATATAGTATTTTGAGGTGTTAAAGATGGTCGGAAAATATAGGAAACAGATAAATATAACTTACAAAATTGAGAATATTTCGCCGTATCGGGATCGTCAGCTCTAGTCTTAATTTTGTAAGTTATATTTATCTGTTTCCTATATTTTCCGACCATCTGTAACACCTCAAAATACGATTACACGCGAGTGTAATGGACATAGGAAGCAGAGATTAAATTATGGTTATGGAGGAAGAAGTACTTTACATCTGATTATTTATTGCTAAATAGATTGATTTGGTTAAGATAATGGATTTTTTTAAACCAAGAACTCATTTAAATGAAATCAATCAAAATCTGTTGTATAACATCGCGCATTAAATCCAAACCATTTCTACCAGTACAAGGAAAGTGTAAACACAAGAACCCAAGACAATAAAATGTGTTCTATTATGTGCTGTTGGTGTTGGTCAACTTACCGCTATGTATTTAATATCTGTACGGTAGGTAGACCGTTTGGATTCTACTATCAACCAAAACTAATGTATAAAATTACAGAAGTACGTTTCATCAAAATATATACATGAAAAATCATTAAAAAAATACATAAACTACAACAATAAAAGGTCTATCCATTATGCTCACCAAGCTCTTGGATTTGAATAGGCACAAGAAGGTACAAGAGGTAGTAAAAACGTGACTTTCTTTGCTACAACTTTGCAGACTCTGATGTATATTATCCTATTTGACCTCTTCGTTCTCATTGGTACCTACCTACCAGTCAAAAATACCGTACGCTGTAGGAGAGTCCATAATCGTAGTTGTTAACCTCGAAAACATGTCGGTAGTGAACCTAAATATAAAATGGTCGTAACTACCGCGTCCGTGGGTGCTGTCCGAACTAGATTGCGGAGAAGAGCGATTTTCTTTGGAATGGTCACAACAAAGTGACGGCGAGTGGACCGAGAATGAAGTGGCGACAAAAAGTAGGTGAGCCAGACTGACATGAAAATGTTCTCCATAGCATTGGATGACCAACAGAACAGTGAAAGATTTCAACTAAAACATATTTGTCACGCATTAAGTAAGGTCTTGGGATCCCAGTGGTGATTAATCTTTAACCAACATTTAACTAAAGAGACATTCTGAAACTAATCCTTGAGTGTAACGCATTTTCACACACACATACACACACACACACACACACACACGCACGCGCGCGCACACACACACACTATGTGTGTGTGTGTGTGTGTGTGAGTCCTTCCCGACGATAACTCTCCTTTCTCCTTAGGATTGAGATAAAAATTTCGTTCTTGCGCCAAAAATCAAGGTTTCCAAACGAAAGGATGAGTTCGTTGGCCAGCATTTTTTGAGCTTACTAAATTGGTCAATTTGTGCAATTTGCTAATAAAAATCACTAAAAACAGCTGTTAAATTTATATTTTTAAGATTACATAGATTTTACATAGGTACCTATCTTGAACATAAACCATCAAATTTTGAGATGTTGTTAGATTTATTTCATTTTGTCAATAGCAAAGGTTCATTATTGAAAATAATAAACCAAAACAAGTAAACGATTCGTGTTTACGTGGTGCAGTTTAATGAGAGCCGATTGGCCAGCAAGTTCGGCTTATATTAAGATGGACTACCTTCAAATGAATATATCATTCCCCAAAACTAATTAAACTCTCAACTTTTTAATTATTTCTCCAATCGTGGAGGGAGATGTAGAAATCTTTCTTAAAATTTCAGATAGGAATAGAGGATGTTCAAGGCCAACACGATAGGTAATTGCTTACTGATGTATCCAATTGACCCCTTTGCCCGATGGGGGGATGTCGTTGAACAGCTTTGGAATTTGATATTTCAACAACTCTAAAACGAAAATACGTACCTATATTAATTTAATTGTTTGCTATAATTATTGGAGAATGTTGAGGGTAGTTGATGTCGAAATGTACAATACACGTTAGGGTTGTCTCTATGTGCACATCTAAGTACGTTGTATATTTGCACCGTGCAGTTCGATGGTTAGCCCTACTGTTACTAATTTAAGATGATCTTCTGGCTAAGCAATTGCCCAGATGATGATACAATACATTCTCGAAACTTTGGCGAAATGAGAGGTTTTCTTAAATCGACCCTCAACATTCTCCAATAATTATAGAGGAACGGTAAACAGCAATCACCAATATTGTTATTACAGAATACAATGAAGAAGGAAACAAAATTTAAGTTAAATTAACATCCATCCAAGAAAATGACCGTATGATTAGATCAGCATAAATCACCATTCCCTTGGAATCGACTAAAGCTGTATTCTGCCTAAGGATTAACCAACCAACTAAATATCAGGTACAACTTTTCTTTCAGGAGGGGTTTTACAGGATATAAGACAATGTGAGGGAGACGAGGGTTTTGCAGAAACACTTCAATGGCGCAAATCCGTCAACAGGACTGCGGGCAGCTGGTCATCGATATCGTCTTTTTCGCTAATGGGAGCGGGTGAGAGGTGAGACTTTGATGAGATGAATCTCCGCCGCTCATCTCATCTTATGGCAGCTGCCCACGAGAAAACCAAGGACTTTCTCACTAGAAAAACGTTTACAGGACGATGCCGTGAAAATCCCCATCAGTTTAGCTGCGGGCCGTTAGCCGCAATGACTTGGCGAGCAGGTGCTTTCATTATGTACCAACGTTGAGCGGTGGTCGGTTGTGCTGTGAAAATCCTTTGGCTGCGGCCGTACACACGGATAATGAACAATATTCTGTGGGGAATGAAAATCCATAGGTCCAAAATGCATCCCAAAACTTAGTTTTCTTACGGATATACATTAATACAAATCAATACAGATTAGAAATAGTTTTTCTCATAAGAAAGTTGATGTAATGTAACCAGTACCACAAGCAGACTTGGAATCAACAATAACGCATAAAATTGAGGTCAGCATAATCATGTGCGAAAAGATTGATGCAATAAAAATTTTGACCTCCTCTGCAGAGGACGTCAAAACCTTTATTGCGTCAATCCTTTCTCTGATTAGCCACCACTGCACCATCGGTAAATTTTACATTATGATCATATGTTTTCATGTCCAACTAAAACGCAATCACATAAATCGCTCAATAACTCCTTAGGACAGGCTGAATTACATCTTATCCAATCACTCACCACCTCCAAAATGAAACGTGACTTTTAAAAATCCAGCGATACAGAGCAAAATGAAAAAGATTAACATGTCCAACAGATAAACATCAACCACGCCACTAACTGGGATCGAGGCGGAAAATTTACAGAAAAAAAAAACTTTTTGGGCTTTAACGTTCTCTTCACTTCTCCCTGAAGCGAAATTTGAAAAGTGCACAACTACAGATAGCTTTCCGAATTCAGCTACGAAACAACCATGAAAATCAGTTTATAACTGCAGTGTGGGAAATACAATCGTGTTTTCGTGAAAAAATAAGTTTTCCGATCTCGCAACAAAATGAATGACAAAATACAAAATTAGGAACATCGTTGGGGAGAAAGATCAATTTCCCACCAGATAGACATTTAATGAGGTTGTAACATCAGCACGTCAACATTTTAGCAGGCACTTTATCGGTTGATGTTTGAACAATTAACATTTCCACCTATTCCTCTTTTAGATAGAATTATCGAACAATTTTTTTCTCTTTTTTTGTAATAGTTACTTGGAGGCAGTGACGATCCGGGGAACAATGCCAGATCTATTGTCTATATGTCAATCTAAAATTAGTGTAAATGCCAACTGTTCAAAACCTTCAACCACCTGCTCAACTGACTGTACTGATTAAAATGGAGTAAACGAACGCCACAGTGTTGCAAAACGCCAATCTAGCTGTTCAAAAAGAGGGGAAAAAATTGATTGAGTATCTGATTGGAAATAGTTGCACGAGCCAGGATATGATTTAACTAAAACAGATTAATCAAAACAGAACTAAAAACAGAAAAGAGTACCTAAGCGGTTGAGGAGGTGACAGAAAGCCCAGACACAGACATGAGCTGTTTAAACCTGCGAGCGCTCCTTGCAATTTTTTCATTGTTTCAATGTCGTTCTATGAGTTTTTACGATTCTCCTCATCCGATTTTTATTCCATGGAGTCTACACCAGTGGTAAGTGAACATTTTATTGCCTTAAGTAAGTCTTTGAAAAAGTTTTAATTACATATCATTTAGTTCTCAAATTTGTCTAAATCAAGGGAAATTAAAAATTTTGGAAGCCTATATATTGAAGGGAACCTGAAGGAAGCTCATGAAAAATTCTGGAATATGGACTACAACCATCCTGAAGTAAATTCCTATCAACTTCCCTCCCATTAGGACCCCTGAGACATGAGACACCTAATAGAGCGAATTTTCAAAGAAAAGTTCTGAATAAAACTGAGGGGACAGCCGTATGACGAGATCGCAATGAGAATTTGGTCAATTATGGGCTTTTTCATCTAAAAATTGATTTTTACAAGTTATGTATATCTTAGAGATCTGGGAGTTCGCAATCGACTCAGCGCTGAAAAATAGTTCGACTCTGACACCCCACATGCCCTATTATAAAAATTTAAAAAAAGATTTTTTAGCATCTTTTGGGACACTAAATTGTAAATTTAAACCTGAAATTCTGGAGCAATCAGCAAACTCAACCTGTCTTTTGTCAAGACAGTTTTTCCTGCGTCGGAAAGCATTTTTTACTCCGTAGTTTAAGGAAGTTATCTTCTGGAAATACATCCTATAAATATGTACATACATATAAATATACGTTAAAATCTAGGATTGTGTTCTTTGATGTAGAACGGATTTGTAAGGGGCACCCGCCCCCTTACTCCCACTTTTCAAATTTGGAATCCATCAAAATAGCTCAATTTTTCTTTGAAAATTCGCTAATCAAAAACTAATCATAGTAGGAGAGTGCAGCTGGTGTCATAATTCTCAGGACAAAATCTAATTTTATTTAAAATATAAAAATAGTATGTGCGCATATCCCAGTTCGTTTAGGGTGAGTTACATTTCACCTCAATTTTGCCACTAATAAGAGATAAATATAATTATTATATGCTGGTTCACGAGATGGAATAATATTTCTGCTAACCAAGTTAGTGAATGACCATATACATGAAGTAATGACGTTTTCTGGCTTATTCCGTGGGATCAATGCTTAGTGAAATGATGAAATAGGTGAAATGGGATCGACCCGCTAGAACCGTCAATGTCTAGACTAGAAACAAGACAATGTCTGTAATTTCCAACGTATTGTGGAATTTGGTGTCCAATAGGTACAGATTTTAATATTCTACAACTTAGCTTCAATCTGAAACTCTATTGAATATCAAAATTAACCTCTAATATTCAAAAAAATTTGCAGTGATTGTAAAACTTTAAAATTCAACAAATTTCATATTTTACCACTTATATTGCTTTTCGAGTGACCAATCGATGCAAGATTTAATTTTCTACAACTTTGTTCTCACACAAGAATTTGTTTGAACGGTTCTAGCGGGTCAAATTTGTCAACACCTTGTTTTCTAAATGAAATATTTTTCGGGAGGGGGGGGGGGGGGGGTGTTAAGATGTAATTTTTAGGTAAAGAAACATGGGGTATATTCGGAATCAACGTCAAATTTCCAGTTGCTGGCCCCGGCTGTGTGAGTACATTTATCCGAGAATGCATGATGAAGTTTGAAAGAAAAGAAATTTACAGGTTCAAATTTGTAAAGTCGGGATGGGGCCGCAACTGGCTGACACCGAGGCACGTACCCATTATCAGTCTTGGAATGAGTACCGATGACCGCGTACCTGCTCCAAGTAGTACCTAACTAATTTATCTCTACGTCCATATAAGCCTTCATGCCAAGGCTCTCCCTGTGCTGAGATCCTGATGATATTTGAGCGAGTATCAAGATGCTTTGTTCTACATATTTTTCGGGACAAGAACATGAGCTACATACACGTGATCAAAATAACGTCACGTTCGCGACCCTAGTTAAAGCAAGGCGAGGCCTCCTAGTAGCACCACATGTGGGAATCTGGAGCGAACAAGTAGAACAAGCAGGATGACGTTATTATAAACAGAAGAGGTAGCGTGAGTCAGAATGGAAAGTAACTCTTGGTTATTCGATCTATCCCGGCGTATTAAACAGAAATAGGTAATAAATTCATCGAACCATATTATTAGTTCATATAAGTATTCTCAGACACACCATACTTTTGTGAATTGCGGTTCATTGAACTGGAGTCTTTGTACCTAGGGTTTCACTGGGATAGAACGGAATTGGGTTTATGCAAGGCCAACATTGTGCACTGGGATAATCTTGATGCAGCAATTTAAGGCAGGGCACATTTTCCCCAAAAATTCGTTGCAATAGCTTGTGGTCGGTTTGCAATGTGAAGTGCCGATTGTAAGAATAATACAAAGCTTTGTAAGACTAAGCTGCATAATAACTAATATAATAATATAGAATAATAGAGCACAAACTTTTGTAGGAAAACGGTGGAACAGAACGTATATTTTGTACAATATATTTGAAAAAGGCAAATTAGCCAAAATATTAAAAAAAAAAAAATTAGTTTGTGAAGTTCCTTCCCGTTCACTTTTTGTTTCTTAATTTCGCATCAGTGAGTGCGAATATATATGCGTGTCTAGAAACGGATTTCAATGAAAAATATTTCCGAAAATTTTGGTTTTAAAATTTTTGGAGCTATTGCAATAGTTTCATTTTCTACAAAAATTTGCTAGAATGTGCTTTAATATTACTCTTATCTGCTGAAAAGTCGATAAAAACTCCAAAAAACCTAAAAATCGAAAATTTTTATTGAATCACAGAATATTATTATTTAGAACGAGATTTTTTTGCCATTAAATCAGTAATCAACAATTTCAGACACACAAAGTGCTCAAATTTCAAAACATTGTAATGTGAATATAATACGATATTTCACGAAAATTCGCTCAAACGACCATGCGGTATAACTTTAACTTTTAATAAATGGCATCTGGAGATTCTTGTGTATAACGTTATTTGTGGATTACCGATGTACATCCACATATGACAGGATTACATAATATGACTGAAAACCTCCAATGTTATCGCGATTGATTTCAGCGGTACTAAACCACTCACCGTAGGTCCGAACCGGAAATAGATGCGGACGAGGTGATTGGATCTCACAACGTCAAATGTGTTGGTATTGTAGATGGTCGCAAAAACATTTGGTAGACAACAATGGGAACCTTATCCACGTTAAAAGGTTTATTGAACTCGGCGTAGATCGATTATGAAGCAACAAAACTCCGATTGAATGATGGCTAGTAGACAAAGGGTGATGAAAGCGTCAATTGTAATTTGAAACAAAAGGTCGGTATACCGCCGGATTTCAAAGGGTGGATATGAGTAGAATTCATGTAACGCAGTGCCTGCCGGATTTGTCACCGTCGTGAAATTGGCGTCGCCCACAGTAATCTGAACTATTCACATCAACTCAGCCGAGAAGCGAAGGCGGTGTCTCAAAATTGTCACAACGAATTAAATAGGATGTGAAGTTGGAAGGGATTCATTCTTGCTTCCAGAAAAGCACTGAATGAGACAAGAATTTGTCATCTAGTTCGACTCGTAGATTGATAGTTTTATAGTCATCTCTACAATACAATACATTTTTTTGCACAATTAATTGAATGTTATTTTAGATTATGATAAATTTAAAAGAAAAATAATCTTGTTTGCCTCATTCATATGCAGAATCCTTCTTCAATTACATAAATTTGTGATGACCGCGCTGGGTAGCCGAAACTGTGTCCGGGGACTCAGCAAACAGACCGAGGAAAAATCAAAATCGAAATACACAGAAATGAACCTTTCAGAATACTATATAATATGTTATCTATTAATGTTAGATAATTTAGCTCAATTAGTAATAGCTTATTAATTCGTCCATTTCTTTTGTTATTAACTTGTCGCTATACATTTTATCATTTGCATCCCTCTGCCGTGGTCACAGTCACTAGCAGGGTTGCCAATTTTTCTGATTTTTTAAAAGAAAACCAAGCGTCCCCCCCCCTCCCCTCCACCACCCCTCCGGAACTTGAACAATGAATCTATTTCAAAAGATCGAGAAATTCAATCGCGAAACATTTCATCATGAAACGTAAACCAACAAGTTTTGAGGGGGGGGGGGGGGGGATAATTTTTTTTTTTCCTTGGTCGATTACAAAGGTTCATTATTGAAAATAATAAACCAAAACGATATAACATAGGTTCCAGTTAGTAATATTTAACGTCAAGTAATAAGCGCATAAGGGCAATATACCTAATGCAGAAATAATAAACCTTTGTGTAATAATGTGCAGTATTTTAAAACAAACTCTTGAATTCCACTCCGAGTTTGTTGAAAGTGACTTAGATTCAGGCAAATAATTATATCTTAGCCAGATCTAAATGCCCGAATTCACTCAAAATTGGAAGTTAGTAGAAGGATGGTCACGAAGAAATTAGTGAGTTCCTAAAGCGACAGGGAGATAGAGATGAGGCGATTTATCGTGAACGGAAAGAGCTACTGCGCATGCGCGGGGAGATGTGGCGCCTAATAAGACAGGTTTTACCCTATACATAAGACGCCTTATCCCGAACCCCTATTTCATCTCTTCCTCATTATCGCAAAGTAACCTTACAAACCGATAACAGTGATATTCGTTTCTTGTTCGTATTCATGATTCATGAAAATTATATTCATTTTCTCGTTCATACATTTTCAAAATCTGCAAAACGTTTTCGTGAATTAAAAAGAACTAGGAAACTCAGAAATTCTGGAAACTGAACACACGGGAAAGGCGGTAAAATCCCCTTGGTGATTTAGCTTAACTTGAAGATAAGTAGCGTCACTTTAAGATAAAACACTAATACGACCCACTTGACTTTATCAGGATAGCATCCGGTATAGCTCGCCCCAGATGATAAAACCCCAAGCACTTATCCCAATTGACTTATCGTTTAGGAACTCTCGATTACCTATGAGTTTCATTGCGATGGGATCATTTATGGCTGCTGTGAATCATAAAATGTGTTGTCAAAGACAAAATGATGAGGCTATTCATCCAATTTGTATGAACTGTTCAAGAACTGAGTGCGGTAGCTCTTGAAAAATGCTGGCCAAGTTTCAACACATTTGAACCAATAGTACTATAATAGAGCAGCGTAACGGTAAATTATGGGTAGGTACAGATTACTTTCAGGTCAGAAATTTAGCAATGTAACCAACTTGTATTCATTTTGTAAGCGTGGAAGCTATACTGGCCACCAAAATTTTGTTTTAGTTCGATTGAAACGTAATGGGAAGAAATCGCTCCATTAGTTTCGGAATTACTCCTGTGTCAAAATTTTAGTTTTGCGCATGCGCAATACTTATTACTGTACGATAAGATCCATTGTGCATCTTGGCCATTATACCAAACAATTTCCCGAGTTTGAACAAAATCAGACCAATCGATAACCTTATACGAGTTTTCGTTTGCTCACGGAGCACACGCTACTATTTATCTGACGACAAAGAATCCAGTAGAGGACCATCCATTGTAGCTCGCGCGTACAATCCCAGAAAATTTAATTAAAATCGGAATAAACTTCATATAGTTTTGGGCGTGACAAGGAATTGGTACAGACGCACATACATATAGACGGACAAGGAAACGAAATTGATCCGTAGCCCTGAAATTCAAAAAGTTAGTGGGACTCTAATTTTGAAAAGACAAACATTTTTTCGACTTCTAGCACGAACACGAACATAAAGCCTTCGGTAGTGAGGAAGCAAAATGTTGACTGATGGTGAGGGGGGGGGGGGGGTGTATAATAACCTTTGTTTGGGGGGGTCTATTACTAAAAATGAACTTCATCAGTAGATAGACAACTTTCGGAATTTATATTCCTAATGCTTAGATAGGATACCTAGTAAATATGTTGGAAAAAACCATTAAACTAGACACCTGTTGGAAGAAATAATTTATGCAAAGTGGAGGTGTAATTTTCATTAGGGTTAGTTCCACGTGAACCCATTTCGCCCATCGATTTCTGAATGGCAGGAAGATTTACGAGCGTCCACAGGTGTATCATTAAAGCAACCAGATACGCACGGATTTAGAAGGCGGGCGGGCTCCGCGCGTCTCCGAGCAGTTAGCATTGAAAATTATTAGAAGTGAAGGTAACAATGTAACAGTATCAAGGACGGCTTTTTAAACGAGGTTATTTAGGTCGCATTCCCCTTGATTATTTTTCTATTCCAAATCGCGGTTGCGGTCGATGAACGAGCTTAGAATAGGATTACGAATAGTGTATAATATAATGGAGAGTTCCTGGTTACTACGGTGCCCTAACTCGGTGTGCGTGAATCTAGGGTAAATCCAATTTTCGCTAACACGCAGGCTGTTACCACGGTGTTCGCTCGTCGTTTCACGCTCCTTCACAATTTTTCTTTTCAAATATTTGTTCACTACTCCTACATTTGACATATTGCACTTATCCGACATCGTTTTCTTCATCCTGATTTCTCACATTCTATCATATTTATATAATGTGTTTGTTATCAATTTCTAGTTTATCATTTTTAATAGTGAACCTTAGTGATCGACAAGGAGAAAACATCTTTAACCCCCCCCCCTGTCAAAATTGGTTGGTTTACGTTACAAGGTAGGCACGTAGGTTTCAAAAATCCAATTAGTGTGCCGTCCGTCCGCCCGCCTTTTTTTATTTGTGTAATGAAATGCAGCGAGAAGTATTAGAATCCGATGGCTCATATCATGCTAGTTTATTGATCAAAGACGAACTCGACGATGTGTTCCAGGTTTATCTCGGGAACACATCCGTCAGAAACACTCCTCAATCGTTCAAGTACGAGTAAGTTCTTTCTTAACTTTGTATGTAATATTGGTATATGCAGATATAGAGATTTGTATATATAAATATTTTAGGTATTTTGTAGAGAGACTCAGTAAAATAATTGGTATAAGTCCTAATGTGGTTATGTCGAGGAAGAGGTAGGTAGATGCTTGGAATAGTGAGAATTTATCAGTTTTTCGGCAACCCGTAATCCTCCATTTTGTTATCTATGTAGTTCAAGGGCACTTGATGAATGGACTGCTTCGAGAGAAAATAAGATGCATATAAACATTGATATCATTGAATATAAATATGAACTGAACACGCTTATCACCAAAACCCTCCAAGAGTTTATAAATTTACGGACGCCGTGTTGAGGACGTTCTAAGGCTCGGATCTTGCGTTGTCAATCAAGCGGTCTCCTATTCATGTCGCTCGATGGGGAATTTTATTGGTTATGTTTTATTCGCTAATCTGAGGTCAAAATGGTTAAATTCCGACACATGAAAATTTCACTTTGTAGAAATTTGTCAGCTGTCGGCTCGTGCCGGATCATCTGATTATGGTTCCCGTACACCGTGGGAACCGCAGTAACCAGGAACTCTCTAGTAACGTCCACGCCCACTTCCATACAAAGCAGAAAAATAACTTTTAGAATGTTCATCTACTAACTAACCCCACCGAAAATCTGATGAAATAACACCTACTGACCGTAATGTTTTCTACAAACCTTTCTATGACTGGACTATATCGATGAGAGCTTTTCCATATATGGGTCATTTCACGCGAACGGCCAAACTTTTTTTTTCGATATTTTTTAAAAGTTATGATTTTCTAGTATGTTGTACCCATTGGTAATTCAAGCTAGGAGCCAAATTTTCAGACCCCTTCTTCGCCCAGCCTTTTCTCTACAACTTTCCGAAGTTTAGGGGTGTGTGCCAAACACTAACTTTTGTTTTGATTGCTCAACCGTTATTGTGCCCAAAAAAATAAGTAAGGTGACCAATTCTTATGGTAAATCGTCTGCTCTTTCTGGTAGTCATGTCTAAATTTACAAAAAACTTAAGCTTCCTCATGAAAACTCAAAATAAAAACTTCTTTTTCACATTTCATCAATTTCGCATTTTTTGAAAAAAAATTTTTGATCTTAAATCATAGCTACCAGTATGTAGAATACGAGGTTAACGTCGGGCGTAAGGGCGTAATGGGCCGACAAACGGTTTGTCGCCAGTGGTACTTAATGTACGGCCTGAACTCCCAAAAAACGTAAGCTTCCCCAAGAAAACTCCACATTTCATCAATTTCGCATTTTTTGACAAACAAATTTTTGGTCTTAAATCATACCTACTAGTATGTAGAATACGAGGTTAAGAGGATGTAATGGGCCGACAAACGGTTTGTCGCCAGTGGTACTTAAGGCTAAAGGGGACGACAGTTGTGTGAGAGAGAGGGAAGATACAAATAGTTAATCTTGATTATCTCCACACCAGTCAATCAATTTTCAAATCTAAATATATATTTGAGTTTGTCTCATCCTAGGCTATCGAGCGAAAATAACGAAATTTCCAAAAAAAAATTTTGTTGTTGAAATTTTGACTCAAAATTTTAATTGCTAATTTAATTTTTTTTTTTAATTTAAAAAATCGCTAATATCCCGTGTTTGGAAACAATTCAAGTGTATGATGGCATAGGCATGAAATTTTGATTCTGAAAATTAGTGGCCGCATGTGAGAATTGGGAGGGAAAAACGTGGTTCCAGGAAGACGAGTGTATATTTGAGGGGCGCGTGTCTTGGCGACGCCCAGCAACTGATCTCATCCGCACGCGCGTACGAACCCGCTTACCGAGCCGTCTCTCGAATTTTTGTACTTACTGCTTCTTCCACTTTTATCAAAATATACTTTATCAAAGTGTTAGGTGGGGTTTTATTTTCATTTGTTATAGGAACGTCCATGGTAATAATTAGTTTGTATAGTTGGAACCTTTGTATTCATGTGAAAACAACGGAAGAACTGAACCGTAATATTCATTAGGCAGTATCTACCAACGTCGTACCTTCCTAACTACAATCAGAGATGAGCAAACACATATCCGAAAATACAAATATGTATTTATCCTTTATATTTTATTATTTAGAGTTGAATTTCTTTGTAGGTACCTACCTATATTAATAAATTTGTATTCATATTTTGGCTACGATTATTCAAAATTTATACTCGAAACTATGAATATAGGAATTATATTCAAAGAATATGAGTAATTCAATACTTATATAGAAGTACATATTATTATTCAATTTGTGTGTTTATTATTCAATGTGGTGTTTACCACATAAGTGAAGGGAGTAGATCTCAAAATTCAACGTAGAATACCAAGACTTTGAGTAAACTTGCCTTTATTGGAATATCGCCTATTAGGCATCATAAATAGAATGGAAAGAAAAACGAACCAAAAACACACACGAATCAGGGCGCTAACAAAAATTTAGTTTTTCAATTTTTTTTGTATTTTGTTCAAAAATATTATTTTGAACAATTTTTTCCTGGAAAACGCTAACATCCCATATTTTTTCATAGGTATCTCAACTATTTAAGTACTAGAATTATCCTCATAAATAATTGTAGTGGGAATCAGACCTAGAGTAAGAATGAAGGTGTAAAAACGCAGTGCAAAATTGATGGTGATTGTGTCCTCTAGAAACTGTAATAATGCTTGTTGCTAGGCGTTGCTATGCGTTTGCCGGACGCGTCGGTTACGAGGGGGGTTTGCTACCACTGCAGAAAGGCGTGGAGCGGGGGGTTTCGCATTCGGGTTTATTTTGCTTCTTGATTTCTTGTTTACATTTTTTACCCGCAGACCAACGCTCGCTTCTTGCCTATCGCGGTTAGGTACCGGCGCCCAGATTAGTTTGTGTTTTTGGTTCGTTTTTCTTTCCATTCTATTTATGATGATGAATGAGGAATTGATGATTGTCAATAATGAATTTTGTTATGATTTATTGTTTGAATTATGTGAATTATTTATTGTTGAATTTGTATATGATATTCATAATATTTACCTGTTATTGTGCAATACTTTACCTGAAAGCAGAATTTCGATGTATTTTGAAATGTAGTCCATTTACCTATATTTTAAAACAGATAATCACTCAAATTCAAGGATCTTTAGGGTGAATTTCATCATCTTATCTTGAAAATACAAACATGAAAAAAAAAGACGGGTTTCAAGGCTGGATTCGGCTGATTTGTGACAGATTTTTAAATTTAGTCCATTATAATACTTTGAAATTATCATATATTACTCAAATTCTCGGTATTCTACGTTGAATTTTGAGAACTAGAATTCAATTTTGCTCCCTCACTCATCTTTGTAATAGTTCATCAAGTAGACAAAAATTAGGTTTTGTGAAATTGAATGATGAATATAAATTTGAATAGGTACCTATCGAGGTATTAATATTGATTGAATACGAGAATATTATTATTTCATATTCAAAAATAATTGAATAATAATATGTACTTCTATATAAGTATTGAAATATTCATATTCTTTGAATATAATTCCTATATTCATAGTTTCGAGTATAAATTTTGAATAATCGTAGCCAAAATATGAATACAAATTTATTAATATAGGTAGGTACCTACAAAGAAATTCAACTCTAAATAATAAAATATAAAGGATAAATACATACCTATTTGTATTTTCGGATATGTGTTTGCTCAGCTCTGATTGTAGTTAGGAAGGTAGGAGGTTGGTAGATACTACCTAATAAATATTACGGTTCAGTGCGTCAAACTCTTCCAGTAGTTGTTTTCACATGAATACAAAGGTTCCAACTATACAAACTAATTATTACCATGGATGTTCCTATAACAAATGAAAATAAAACCCCACCTAACACTTTGATAAAGTATACTTTGATAAAAGTGGAAGAAGCAGTAAGTACAAAAAAATGTTCGAGAGACGGCTCGGTAAGCGGGTTCGTACGCGCACGCGGATGAGGTCAGTTGCTGGGCGTCGGCGTCGCCAAGGCAGGCACCCCTAAAATACACTCTATTTTTCCTGGAACCACGTTTTTCGCTCCCATTTCTCACATGCGGCCACTAATTTTCAGAATAAAAATTTCATGCCTATGCCAACATACACTTGAATTGTTTCAAAACACGGGATATTAGCGATTAAAAAAAAAAAAAAAAAAAAAAAAAAAAAAAAAAAAAAAAAAAAAAAAAAAAAAATTAAATTAGCAATTACAATTTCAAGTCAAAATTTCAACAACAAAATTTTTTTTTAAACAATGTTATATGATCGCTCGAAAGGTTTACTCGTCCTGATAATGATTCTGAAGCCAGATTTAAAAAAATGTGTACTCAAGTTGAGATTTGCCCGATAAAGTTTCATCCGACGCTAGCGCCATCCGTTATCTGAGAATCACTCTAAACACCCGTCCCCTTTAGCCTTAATGTACGGCCTGTACTCCCAAAAAACGTAAGCTTCCCCATGAAAACTCAAAATAAAACTTCGTTTGCACATTTCTTCAATTTTGCATTTTTTGGATAAAATTTTTTTGATCTTAAATCATACCTATCAGTATGTAGAATACGAGGTTAAGAGGACTTAATGGACCGACAAACTGTTTGACGCCTGCGGTACTTAATGTACGGCCAGTACTACCAAAATAAAAGAAAAATTGAATTTTCATGATAAAATTTGCACCTATCTGATGTGCCGTCAAATGTGAAGTTAGTTCTAAGCAAATTTGATAAACTGGGGACTTTATAATGAAAACTCAATTTTTATTTTATTTAGGCAGTACAGGCCGTACATTGAGTACCGCTGGCGTCAAACCGTCTGTTGGCCCATTAAGTCCTCTTAACCTCGTATTCTGCATACTAGTAGGTATGATTTAAGATCAAAAAATTTTTTTTTTCAAAAAATGCGAAATTGATGAAATGTGAAAAAGAAATTTTTATTTTGAGTTTTCATGGGGAAGCTTATATTTTTTGGGAGTACAGGCTGTACATTAAGTAGGTACCACTGGCGACAAACCGTTTGTCGGACCATTACGTCCTCTTATCCTCGTATTCTGCATACTAGTAGGTATGATTTTAGATCAAAAAATTTTTTTTCAAAAAATGCGAAATTGATGAAATGTGGAGTTTTTATGGGGAAGCTTACGTTTTTTGGGAGTTCAGGCCGTACATTAAGTACCACTGGCGACAAACCGTTTGTCGGCCCATTACGTCCTCTTAACCTCATATTCTACATACTGGTAGCTATGATTTAAGATCAAAAATTTTTTTTTTTCAAAAAATGCGAAATTGATGAAATGTGAAAAAGAAGTTTTTATTTTGAATTTTCATGGGGAAGCTTAAGTTTTTTGTAAATTTAGACATGACTACCAGAAAGAGCAGACGATTTACCATAAGAATTGGCCACCTTACTTATTTTTTTGGGCACAATAACGGTTGAGCAATTAAAACAAAAGTTAGTGTTTGGCGCACACCCCTAAACTTCGGACAGTTGTAGAGAAAAGGCTGGGCGAAGAAGGGGTCTGAAAATTTGGCTCCTAGCTTGTATTACCAATGAGTACAGCATACTAGAAAATCAGGACTTTTAAAAAATATCGAAAAAAAAAGTTTGGCCGTTCGCGTGAAATGACCCATATATACTTTGGCACAAATGTGCGGAGAAAAATAGCACATATTGTATATAGAAAAGTTACAAGGAAAAACTCACATGATATTTCGGCTTTTGCCTTCGTCAAATATGTAGTAGAGTATTTATTAATAAATAAATAAATAAATAAATAAATAAATAAAATATATATATATATATATATATATATATATATATATATATATATATATATATATATATATATATATATATATATATATGTTTATGTGTCATTCCAGATGATAACTCCGCTTAGGATTGAGATAAAAATTCCGTTCATGCGCCAAAAAATCAAGCCTTCCAAATTAAAGAATGGGTTTGTTGTTTTTCCCCCACCAGATGGTATTATTAATTTATTTAAAGGAAGTGTTCGTTTTTATTTTCTTTTAACTTCGCCCGCCATATCCGGTCCCCAGCGGTTGATAAAGGAAGAGGGAAAGGGAACGGAAAATTATGAAATTTCATGTGCAAACACACGCCATAAAAGATAATTTTTGATGCAAAATAACGAATTTCGCCCATTATTCAGCTAAAATCAAATCAAATCGCCATATGAATAGCGCCATATGAATTAGCGTTGAAAAAAAAAAAAGAAAATTCATGTACCACAGTTAGGGTTTACCAGAATCCATGTTTTAAGCAATTTTGCGCGCTCGCGGAACGGGTTGCGCGCAGTCGACAAAATCGAGTAAGGGGTCGTAAATTCATAAAATTTTATCATCATGGCATTTCAGACGATTTGAATTGAACCATTTTCATAACACACGCATTGATTAAGATTTCAACGTTATCTTAAGAATTATATCTCATCTACGGTAAGCCCAACCAAGTACGCTCACACTAACAGCCATTAAATGAAATCCATTTGGTCGTTTTACCTTAATTAAAAAATTATTGTCTTGGAAAGTACTGCAGAGTTGGCGTCATTACCGAGGTTTTCAGTAAATTGTTCGTCACCCGCGATTACGGCGAAATGTACAAAAGACGCTGTTTTCTTTCGCTTTCTACCTCGCATATCTCCACGAGGCCCATTGTCGTCCCTAACAGTTCTCCCACATTCGCTTCATCACTCATTATGTAAATCACCCTGTTCAATTACACGGTCTCTATAGCGTACATTCTGTTCTACAACGGTGGCTAAAAGGTTCTTGCCAAGGAATTTTTTTTTTCACCTTTTATTCATTAACTTTACATTGAGTTTTTTGTCATCTTCTTAGGCGCTCTGTAGACAGATAGGTGCGTCGCGGCGGCTCCACGAAGCTGATACACGACGAGCGAAAGTCAATCAAGACCACACGGATGTTGGATGATTGTCTCTCGTCGTAGGCGCTCAATGCTTTCATATAGTGCGTACGGCGTTTGATGAGATAGGCCTCGA
The DNA here is from genome assembly GCA_030762985.1 of Adelphocoris suturalis. NCBI lineage: Eukaryota > Metazoa > Arthropoda > Insecta > Hemiptera > Miridae > Adelphocoris > Adelphocoris suturalis. Next base: position 18,093,406 of record CM061045.1, on the reverse strand, counting down.
TATTAATGCTACCTTTCGTGATAGGCGTTTCCCGTAAGGATAAATGCATATTATAGTAGTGACATTATACAACTATCCATTCTGCATTGATTAAATTTCACTCATGATGACTATACAAAAAGCCTAATACTAAGCAACCGATTTCCTAATCTGCGTGCCCGCAACACCATCTCCAATGAAATGAGAAGGGAGCGGTTCTTTAGAAACAAATAGTAAAAACCTTAAGAAACCTGATTTTCGATAACCTACGATTATGTTCTGCCTCCCGTTTTCTAAAAAAAAAAAAAAAAATAGATAAAACGAACAGTATCTTTTAAAGCGCTTTTAATGAGATGAAGAGAATCAAGTACTCGAGCTAGTTTTTAAATTCCTAATTCATTTCTGTGATAGAGTTGTTAAAAATTATTATTATGGTATATACTAGTATGTGTGTATATCAGTTGTTAATTATGTTCATTTACTGTTGTTAAATGTTGAATGTAAGTAGGATTTCAGTTGTTAGAAGTTTGTGCGAATGTAATTTAATGAATGTCTGGCTGCGTGCGTACAATATATATATGTGTGTGTAATTTTCCTCAATCGGAGCTTCGGCCTGGGCTTCTCGGTCGGCCCGGAGGTGGTCTCGCCTGGTGTAAATCCCGTGGATCGATTGATTAATCGTGTATAAGGGTGCATTGTGTCCATTTAGAGAACAAAAAAATTAAGTACGAGGTACGTGGTGTGGGTGCGAAAGGGGGCGCAACGACATAAAATGTCCCTCGTGGTTGAGTACCAACTTGTACGAAAGCTGTACCCACCGTTTGTGTTTTTTCTTTTGATTAGCCCTCATTCAAGTAGGTACAATTATTACCAAAAGTAGGTACCTACTCCCTAGGTGAAATTCGAACATTTTCACTCTAAATCGCAACAGAACAACAAAGATAAGCTTCCGTAATTGGAATCAGCGGACACAAACAAATCCCAAATGAGCGGGAAAACAACGAAGTTTTCAGGCTTCTCACTCCCAACTCATGGGAAGAATGAAATCTAAATAGTCTTCTTAGTTACTAGCCGCTCCGGCTCGCTTCGCTCGCCTCCACGTCCAGCCGGGGGGCAAGCCCCCCGGACCCCCCATTGAATTGCTCGCTTCGCTCGCAAAGTGTGACATGTAGGGAATGTTGCTCGCTTCGCTCGCTAAGTGTGGCATGTATAGAAGGGTGCCCTCGGGAGGCCGCCATGGCGGGTCGGGTCCGGGCTCGGCCGGGATGCCTCGGCCGAGCTGCCCTTTGGGTGGGATAGTAAATCCCGATAGGTGCCAGCATTTTTACGTATTTTTTCTGTAAATTATTAGTAAGTGTAGTTTAAAGTTGTCTCTCTCTCTCTCACTTTTAATTTTCATACGTATTATGTTTCGAAAAAAATATATATATTGATTGATTGAACATGGAACCCAGAAACAAATAAATCGATTGCGACAACGTACCCATATTCCAACGATCCCGATAGTTCTCAATAAAGGAATTTTGGTAATTTGTCAATAATGAACCTTTGTAATCGATCAAGAAGTTTTTGTATGCCCCCCCCCCCCCCCCCCCCCCAAGTGTTGATTTACTTTTTAAGAAAAATCAAATTAAAAAAATTCGTCTGTCCGCCGCACTGCCCCCTATTAGCATTTCGAAGCCTCTCTCCGAGACCGAGACCAATGAACCAATATTCATGAAATTTGACTCAAAAATCATAAAGTTGCCAGGGATGTGCCAGTGATCGTGGAATTACCTTTGATCAACTCCAAGGGGTGCAATTTAAGGGTTGAAATATTAAAAAATCGAGATCTCTGAAACTTTCGAAATAAGAGGGTATTTTTTCGTTTGATTAAGACAGAACTCATTCAATGAACTGAATGAGACCATCCAGAGCATTGAACAACAAACTGTTCGTACTTCAGAAGTGTTCAATTGTTGGAAGGGGAAGAAGTCATCAACAAGAATGTGAATCCCAAAGCGACTTTGGCATGGTGAAGTAGTCTAAACCTTTGTTAATTTGGCTCGATCTTATTGGGATTTCTAGTAAATTAAATCTATCTATTTACGTGAGATGCCTGAGTTATATAGACTAGTGATCTACACAGAAGAGTTATATGAGATACAAATAATGAACCTTTCTGTAATGATTTACGGCGTTATCACTCTCCGTGGAAATTACTGATATAATTAAAAAGATTCAGTGTTGAAGTAAATTTAAATTAGAAACTTTTAGATGTTTCTTGAAAAACCACTTGTAACCCACAATTTCTCTCCTTTTTCGCGCATTTTCTTAAAAAAAGGAAAAATGAGCTATTTTGTTCACTTTGTCCGTTGATGTATGTATACAGGTATGTCCTCTTAAAATTGTTTTAAATGCCACTTCCCAACGTCCGATTTTGATGAAACTTGGTATGGATGTAATCTGTAACATGACGAGAATAAAGATGTATCAGGGGCCGCTGACGCATGATCTGCTGAGTGAGCTCCAAAGCCATTTTGTTTCCTATTCAACACAGGAAGCTGAAATTTAAAAGGGTGGCTCATGGGAGAATGCTGAAGACGACTGAGAGGTCATTGATCAGCTGAGTGAGCTCCAAAGATATTTTGTCTCCTATCCGACGCAGGAAGCTGGAATTTGAGAGGGAGGCTCATGGGAGAATGCTGAAGCACCAAAACGTTACTTTCTACATCATTGAAGTTTTCAGCCTAAACAGCCGAAGCTGATTCGGCAGGAAGCTGAAATTTGAGAGGGAAGCTCAAGGGAGAATACTGAAGACGCATGAGAGGTCATCGATCTGCTTGAGTGAGCTGCAAATCCATTTTGTCTCCGATTGAACGCAGGAAGCGTCCACTTCACGCGGATCTCCTTAGAAGATAATTTCGTGAGCACTGATCTAGTTGCTTTCAAATAAACCAATAGAACAACAGCCAATAACCAAATGAGATTCAACACAATCGTACCACTAGTAGCTGCTGTGCGTACGCAAACCTCAAATCCTTGTGACTAACCGATGTAAACCGAAAAATCCGATATATGTCTGTGTGTGACGATGTAATCAAGGCCACGCCTGTCGGTGCAGATGTCGGCGTCTTGAGAGGGATTCAGGTTTTTCGTCCCAGACTTCTATGCGGAAGACGGAGTAGAACTGATGCGTCGACTAAATGAAGGCCGCGAATCGATTTTTCATAGCCGATCACTCCGTTCGTGCTGCTCTAGTTGGCCACTGATTTATGTCGCTTCTCATTGCTTTTCCCCCATCCATTTGGCCAAGAACATCCAACATGATGGCTTCATTCGGCTGCAAACTGATACCTTTATTTAAACAGCCCGCTTAGTTCATAAATAAACTGAGTTCAACACAAAATTTCAGCCGAAAAAATTTCTCCCACAATTCAATCCTCCTTCCCTTTCCCTCACTATACCATTTTATTACGTGGATTTCTACATCATAGACTCAGAAGGATCTAAGGAAAATAAAAACGAGATGCACTACGTTCGTGAGAACGAATTTTCCTAAAGGATCGTATCATGTACTAGCCGCTCCGGCTCGCTACGCTCGCCTCCACGTCCAGCCGGGGGGCAAGCCCCCCGGACCCCCCATTAAATTGCTCGCTTCGCTCGCAAAGTGTGGCATGTAGGGAATATTGCTCGCTTCGCTCGCAAAGTGTGGCATGTAGGGAATGTTGCTCGCTTCGCTCGCAAAGTGTGGCTGTATACATGCGATGTATTACAATTGCAACGTGTAGGGGATGTTGCTCGCTTCGCTCGCAAACGGTAGATCTCTAAGGGTAGTTTTAACTTCTGTAGGGGATGTTGCTCGCTCCGCTCGCTTGAGGAAGTTATACTGCCCACCCAACTTGGCAGACGTTTTTTTCTGTAGGAAATTCTTACAAACAAATTAAATCTTATAAAACTACGTGGAACCACGAAAAGTTTATTAGGGGATGTTGCTCGCTTCGCTCGCAAGGTATACCTGTATATCCTTGAGGAAGTTATACTGCCCACCCAACTTGGCAGACGTTTTTTTCTGTTGGAAATTCTTACAAAAAATTAAATCTTATAAAACTATGTGGAACCACGAAAAGTTTATTAGGGGATGTTGCTCGCTTCGCTCGCAAGGTATACCTGTATATGTGTAGGACAAAGTCCGTATTTATTCTGTTGAAATGGCTCTCGCTTCTCTCGCAAGGTAGGTACCTATGTATACCTGCTCGCCTCGCAAGGTATTGCGTAGAAGAGCAAATGGGAACCCCCCTGTGAGGGTCCCTTCTGGTAAGCAACGTTGTGCAACGGGCGGCTCGGCTCGATCAAAAACGTCATATTAAACGCTTCCCTCGCATTTCCGCTCGCAATTTGACCTACTTTCCGTCACTTTTTTCGATATCCGACTTCGGATTCAGATTCGGCGGGATCAAAGCTGTATTTCGCCCGCGAAAACCGTTCCGAAAAACGTACCTTTATGGGGTATATTTTAATCGGAAAAAACCAAGTTTTTCGGCGGACTTTTCGAGAAAACGGGTCCGTACTCTCGCATTTTTTTGACGCATTTCCCGATACTTTTTTCGCGATCCGATCGCGCCGTCGTCTTCCTCGTAGGAAAACCTACGAAACCCGTATTTTTCCGGAATTGTCAACGGCCGTTTAGAGGGGTAGGGGAAGCGGGGACGTCCAAAAAGCGCACATTAACCGGAACTTCGACCCCCCTCCCGCCCTACGGCCCATGGTTCGGCTGGGATTAGAAAATTTTAAATTCGCTCGCTCCCCCTTTCGGAAAATCCCAAGAAGATCCCCCCACTCGTATACTCCCCTCACTCAGCCGTTTGGCCGTGCATAGCCACGACAAACAGACAGACAAACAGACGGAGTTTCATTCTTATAAATAGTATAGATATAGATATAGATATGTTAAATTGTTTTGAAATTTGAACAATATGTGAACATGGAAATCGTGAACTATCAATTTTATGCCAAATAACTTATTCTAAATAATCTCTCTTCTTCTATTAAAAAGATATATGTGATAATATGTGAACATGGAAATTGTGAACTATCAATTTTATGCCAAATAACTTATTCTAAATAGTCTCTCTTCTTCTATTAAAAAGATTTCGAATTTTTAATTTTTTGTTTTTTTGTTTTTTGCAGTCAATACGCAGCTCGCATATTAATGACATTTATGTAGATACTTTTTTGCATAATTTCGTACATACATTTTTGAATGATGAAGCTAATAGTGGATAAATGTTATTTGAGTAAAGAATATAAATTTAATGATTTTTAGCGTTTTTGTCATTTTTAGTGATTTTTTTTTGCAAATTTAATTTGCTCAAAAAATGCTGTTTTTTCGAAAGGACGGATTTTTCATCTCAATAAGGAGAGTGGCATATATATATGTCAAGTGTTAGTGACCAAACTCCTCCAAAACGGCTCGACTGATTTTTTTGAAATTTTGTGTGTAGTTATATTTGGTAGGAAGCTGTCAATTGTGAACTGTTTACAATGTAATTTAAGTTTCCTAATAAAATTCAAGGTACTTATAGCTTTAGAACCTGAGCTTCATGAATTTAAAAAGAAAAAAATCCAATTTGATTTAAAATTGGTTGATATAAAACTAAATTAGACTGGGAATAATAATATAGTGTCGGGCGTGTTTAATTTATAAAACAAAATCTGATAGGTTTCGTACGTTTATTTATATTTTACAAATTCTTGTAATGAACAAAATTATATGAAGCATGGGTAAGGGGCATGATAGATAGGTAAACAACATATATATGTAATACATATCACATATAAATTTATCCAGATGTGTCCGTATCAAGTGGGTCACGGAGAATAATTCAACGGAGTTTAACAAAGACGAACCTAATAATGTACTGGGAAGGCGTAGGTAGGTCTAAAAAGCGTTAAGGAGGCGCGACCCAAGTCATTGTGAAATCCACATGACGGATCCGTCATCTTGAGACATTGATTCATGAGTTGCCGAAATCCTCCGTTGGATCATCAAAGGCCTTTTTCCAGCCATCCAGGGTGAAGAACATCGATCACTTATTGACGGGAGGCCCTACGGCGAGTGATACAGGTCTGCCTGGGAGGGACTCCGGGTCTTGTCCCCGCTATCAAAACTTCAAGTGTTGTCATGATATGTTATCTCAAAAAAAGTTTACGACCAGATGGGCAGTTTTCCACATATTATTTTATTGCTTTACTGTTCAACTCCACGAAAGTGGAAAAATTTACAGTCACATATGAATCATTATAACAATAACTAGCTGCACCCTGCCACACTTTGGTGTGGCTCGTTGTGGTTGCATCGCTGTCAGTTGATTACAGTTGTTCACAATTTGTAATTATACTATATGTAACACATCGTGGGTGTGTGTTGATCACCTTGAAATGAATGCGAACAATCCCACCGCTGTTACTTATGATTTATCCCGTTACCCACAGTTTATCCAGTTACCCGTGGTTTGTCAAGTCATTCAGAAACTTACTGTAATGTTTACGCTAATTTACCTACCCAAAAAGTTGCAGTTTGTACCAATTTACCGACTTACAATAGGAATATAGGTTTCCATTTCAATTATTTTTCAAAAGTTAATTCACTCGTTTACGTGGCAGTAACCATGGTAGGGAATAACGGAAAATAGCATCAATTTGTTTGAAAATCGGCAGCCAGAAGCAAATGTGGGGGAAAAAAAGTAGATTTGAACTGCTGCTCAACTAATCGCTATACTTATAATCTCTGCAAGATCGATGACAGCAGACAATTTACGCGGCAGAGTAGATGAAGGAGCAGAAGATTTCATAACTTTTAATGAGATAAATCTGAAAGTCAGATCAGGGAGAGTGAGGGGTGTATCGAAATGTCCGAGACAGGTATGGAAGTCTGCCACGTTGCTTCAGAGAGGAGTAGGAAGGAGATAGTTGATATCGGATCCGGACCATGGATACTTCGTTACAGCATCCACATAGCAGCAATGTCTCAAGGTAGCGGACACGAAAAAACGTCAAGCAGGTGGGTTTAAAAAGGACCCACATCATGGTCGCGGGGTCTGCATAAGGACCGCGCCTTCCAGCCCCCACCTACCACCATCGCCGCGACTTCTCTCAGCTGAAGAGATACCGTGAGATGGTCAAACAACTCTGGGAGTTCAAGGACACTACTACTCAAATGATTGCCTGACCGGGTTTTATTGGTTCATCTTTTATTGATCGATTCTTCCTTGCTTCTATTTATGCGAATGCAATTGATCCCTTGGGCAGAGTTCAATGAAGGTTTTTACAGTGGGTAAGCTTCCTTCAAAAAGAGTACTGGGCGGGAGGGTTTCCAATAGAGTGAAGTATTGAAGATAAGTCGCTTACTTTCTCTAGAGCAAAGGCGTGGAGAGACAGATGCTATGGTGTTGCACGGTTTGGTCTCAGTCAGAGCCCTTTTCTGCTGTCTAAATTGAATACTTACCATATGCCACTAGCAAATCAGCCGTTATACATACCGCTGTCACCAACAAATTTCCTCTTCATTACAACCTCCTCACTACAAATTGAAGATGACAGTGGGGGATGACACTTCTTTCTTTATCAAGCTGCCCGTCTCAGCCCTCGGCGCTTTTTCCGATTTAACGTGACTCATCTTGGATCAGTCTCGAACCAAAGTTACAACTAATGATGAGTTTGTATGTATATTAGGGTGCTTGCTCTATTGAGAAAGGTGGAATTTTGATGACCTCTACCCGAAATGTGGTTTAAAATGTCAAAAAAATACCCCTGAATGTTTTCAGATTTTTCGCATAACAGAAACCTACGCTTTGGTTTTTGAAATACGCTTTTTTTGCTAATATCAGACTTTTTAATATAACTTTTACAAACTTCTCAAAATTCGAAGTAAAATTATGAAAATTCGTATTCTTATGTTTTTTGAGTCACAGAACTCGCATTTGCTGTCAATAAATCAAAGTTCTAACAGAAATACGTAAAAATACGAATTTTCATAATTTTACAATGAATTTTGCAAAATTGTCATTTTTGACATGATTTTGACGATTTTGAGATTCCAAACTATCAAAAGTTGTTGCTGTCGACTTGTTTTGACTGCATATTCGAGTTCAGCGACCCCAAAAACCTAAGTATACGAAGTTTCACAATTTTACGAAGAAGTTGTAAAATTTATACTCAAAAGTCTGATATTGGCAAAAAAATCGTATTTCAAAAACCAAAATCGAGCTATTGGCGTAGCCGATTTTTTGTTATGCAAAAAATCTGAAAAAAATCAGGGGTAATTTTTTTGACATTTTAAACAAATTTTGGGTGGAGGTAAGTAATCAAAATTCCACCTTTCTAATTTATATGCATTTAAATATTTGCTCATTAAGGAACAAAATGAATTTTATTGATTCCTACCTTCAGTCACTAAATTTTAAAGTGGATGGTTTTTAACCCTTAATGTGTATTGGCTTGACGCCGATGAAATGTCTCTGACTATAATTGAATATTTTAAAACAGGTAAATCGTATAGTGAAACTGTGATAGAACATGGAGGTGTAGTAATCCAAACAATTAAGTTTTCAGTGTTTGATGAGATTAACTGTTTGTCGGTTTCTCTTGAATGTGAGTAATTTTGTATCTCATATATATATTGCTTTACAGCCAATTCATCTTATTAAATTGGGATTTGTCCGTATCCTGAATAAATTAGTAAATGAATAAAATATGATTCGTCTCTACGGGAAAGAACTCGATAGTTTCTGAGACAATTCCTATCCGCTACTTTGTGCACAGTGTGACCTCACTCTAGACGTCTTGATGTGATTGTTTCGACTGTTCGATTGTTTATGAAAAGTTATGAATACATTCTTATGAAGTCAGGGCCCACTGAATCTAAAGAAACAAACAGGGGGAAAAATTAAGAATCCCCATGACATCATCAACATGAGAGTGAATCGATACTGTTGGAACATACTCGTAGTAATTATCGCCTTATAAGCTACGACTATCATATCAGCTGATAGAATTTCAATCTAATTCTCACTTTACGAAATCGCGTGCACTATAGAATTGGTCACATTATAAATGGATTTGTGAAGGATAAAATAGAAAAATAGAAATATAAATAGCTTTATTACAAAAAATCAAGTCGATAATTTATTTTATCTCATTCATTTTCAGGTGGTGGGTGCCTAATGCTGATATAAGAAGGACTAATCAAGTGTAGGTATTTAATTTAAATAAAGTAATTTCTCCTCGGTAACTTCAACGTCTATGCAGTTATATTGTGACAATGTGCCATAGATAACGTTTAATAACTATTGATTAGTGATCTACATAGAAGAGATACAGTGGAGGGAGGTGGTTTATTACAGAAATAACAAACCTTTGTGTTGTAATTAGCAGCGTTTTCAATTCGTGCCAACTTTTATAACGCCCTGGCAAGTACTTGACAGGTATCTCTAGGGGATTTATCGAGGCGGCTCAAGGTCCGATAAGGACGGTTTTTACTCGTAGGAGTCCACCCGGCGAAAATAACCTCGACACCGATCAATTAACATTTCCCCGTGGAGAATGTCGATATCCGCGGGCTCCCACGCGTTCGCCGCACTCAGCATTCCTAGGCCGAGGCTGTCGTCATCCCTCGGCTCATCCCGTCGACCCTCGGGGGTCTCCACTGTCTAACGCCTCCCCCCCCCCCCCACTACATATCCTAACACACTCACACACAAACACACATACATATATACCACTACACCCATCCGTACTCCACAATCTACGTTTCCAACACCGTCACACCTATTATGATAATCACCGCCCCTTAGCTCTCCTGTGTAATAAATTTTAGCTTTTAGGTTGCGGCACACGGAGGTACAGCAAATTCCTAAAGGATTCCTACAATTATTTACAGGGTGCCTCACGAAGTTTGAAAAAATCTCAAAAATCAGTTGAGAACTGTGGCTTGGGCAGTGTCGACAAAACTTGTGTCACAAATACACACACAGACACACACACACACACACACCTATGGTTTTTTCACGGATTCGGTCTTAGAATGGTCTGCAACGGATTCGCATGCGATTATTTATTACTTTTATTCATTTATTTTATTTTTAATTTTTTCATGCTTGGGTTGTCCTTTACATCCATGGATCAATTCCAATAGGTCGTCCCTCTTGAGACGAAGCCTAGCTTCAGACGGACGCCCTAAAAATAAGACTGGGTGCGCGGGGAGCAACCGTTACGCGGCGTTTCCCCGATAGAGCGCTTTCGTTTCCAGCCTATGCAGAGGCCTATAGATAATCCTTCTTTCTGCCCAGTGGTTGCAAGCTCATTTATCAAACCTTGGCTTTCGATAAAGCAATGGGCTAGCAGACAAAAAAATGTCATCGGCATAATCCAAATCCTCAAGCCAGTCAATAAGTCCCCATTGAATCTCCCTTTTTCTTCTTCTGTGCACACCTTTCAATACTTTTCCAGGAAAGCTAGGAACAGCAACAGCGAAGCAGGCACCCCGGTCTCACGCCCACACTGGTAGGGATCTCACCCGTGAGGTAAACTTCGTGGCTCACAACACAAATGTAACCTCTATAAATCGCCTGGACAAGCCTAATGATCTTCAGTGGAACACCGGTCTAGTCTCTCAACCCAGAGTCCTCCTCTATGAACTTTAATGCCGCGACAAAGTCGATGAAGGCCAGGTACAGATCGTAATCTGTACCGAACACGTATTTCTAAGGTGTTTCGTTTGGCGTCGTCGACGATCGACACTAAAAACTATGCTGAATGTTGTAAGTGTCCAAGGAGACTAACTAACTTTCAAGCCAATAGCTTCAAAATTGTGGCCTGTGCGAAGACACATATTCAAACGAATGCAGACCGAGTCAAATTAGGGATCGACTTTGTCAATTAGTGGATTTTGATCAATCAATCTCAGGTTAATTCAATGCCCTTGAAAACCCTGAAGCTTTGTTCTCAGTATCAGTTCTGCTAGTTCCGAGCGGTTCCGTGCTTGCGCAGTTGGCTTTTGTCATTCACAGTGACAGTGAGCAGTAAGCATTTTAGGAATTGAGTTCTGCGCATAAAGTGCTTCGTGTACCCGGTTCCGCATGTATCTGCGAAGTTGCGCAGTCCACGCTTGCGCGTTTCTAGAGTTCTAGGGCAGTTCTCAATACTGAAGGTGGTTCCAATTGTTCCAAAACGCTTAGGGACGATTTGTCCTAATTCTGAGGAGTTCCGGAATTATTCAGAATTGCCACTGAGCACAAACAAACAATTTGCAGCTCCTCAAAATCCCGAACAATTTCGTCCATAAAAAGGTTGGAAAAATTATGACATCAATATACCATGAAGCCCCCCCCCCCCCCTCCTCGAAACCTCTCAAACGAACACTGATATTGGTTTTTGAATACCTAAGTTTTAAAATGAGTGTTAATTAACCACATATGAGCCTTTTGAGGCTAAAAATAATATTCAGTTCCCATCATGGACCCAAATAAACTTTTCATAATGGTCAACCTCCCCCCATTATGGTTCTCAGGTACAACTAAAATACCAATAAACAATAAAATAGCACGTTAAATACATGTTGGAGGAATAGTGTAAACAGGTTTTAAGTTTCAAGTTCTTTATTGGCGCATTATTGTAAAGATACAAAATTTTAAATGTAGAATAAGCAAAACAAAAAACAGTGGTAAAAGAAATCCAGCTTATGTAAAAGTAAATAGGATTCCCAAAAAATAATCTCTACAACATTAGCGCCCACCACCATAAAATTAGATTAATTTATCGTCAATAATTTAATTGTTTACGCTCAGATTCAGTTAAAAATTATATTATAAAACGCGTACTTACCAGTGGAATATTTACTGATTCGGTAAAGTTACAATTACATAACTTCCAAGTCAGTAATCCATAGTATTTCTCTCTTAAGCATTCGACCCGAAAAATAAGCCAAAGATACAAGTCGGATGAAAGGCGTAGCAGAGGACTTTACCTCAACCAGGGAGCTGGCAAGGGAATACAAAATATAAAAGTAGGAAGCTTTCTGTCGAGGCGGATGCCGGCACACGAGCCCTCTCAGTTTCCCTTCCAGGACGCAGCACAGAATGGTAATGTCATAAAGTCAGTGGAAATTGTTATTCAAACGTGTTCTTAGGAAGAATAGTCGGGAGAAACGGAAAGATTCGCATCATGGAAGACTCCGACGCTACCAACGTCCTGTCGTGGACCGGCACGATCCTTCCTCGAGCTTCGAACTGTAAAACATCAATTTTTCCCCGCGTTTTCAACGTTGAAATTCACGATATTCAAATATACAGGGTGTCCTACTTCAAAGTGTGCCCCCCCCCCCCCCCCCAATAATAATAAATTCCCTTTTATTTATTATTATTTATTTATTTTTTGAGATATTCAATGGTGCATGGTGTTGTGTCGTTAGTCTTGAAAAAGTGTTTACCTCCAGGATTCGTTTCAGAGTGCTATAAAATGGACTTAAATGTAAAAAATGTTAGAAGTTTCTTTTGCAATAGCTTCTCTGAAAATTCTCAGAAACCGCAGTAACCGGCATTAACCTACAAAATGGGCATCCTAAATCCTACAAAACCACCATGTCATATACAAAAATTGATTGGGACTGATCATTCTGGGATATACTTGTCTTTCAACTCGCAGGCTTGCGACTATTTCTCATATCAGGACCCCTATTGATCAGGACAAATAACTTTGTAGCAGTTTCGTACCAATGGTAGGAATTGATTGAAGGAACTGTTCTTCGGAACGGTCGTCGAACGTGGTTGAGCTGCCCCTCCACTCTCTAGCATCCCGACCTCCTGCGGTCTGTCCGTTCTTATTATCCGTATAGGAAAGCGTACGTTTTGTTCGTATTGTAGTGTTTTTAGTGTATAGCAAATAATCATTATTCAAACCCTCATTCGTTTATATCTATACCCAATTGCTCTCTGACATCATATTAGTCAGAGAATCCTCCCTTTATACATTTCTTGGACCACCATTTAAAAAAACTGGTATTAAATTTCCAAGTGATTGAATTTCGTATCTCATTTTATAACCTTGAATATCAATAAATACAAGTACTTAACAGGTACCTATAATAAACAAATACCTATGTAAAGATAAGAGTAAGACATTTAATCACGACAGTCACAAACATTGTCTCAGCGAATCGCGTATCTGTGAAGAGATGAGAGAGGATTCAAGATTTGATTGAATTTGAACTCGCCAGATTCCACTTGACTCGAGTGACAATAGACCGCAAAAGGGAAAGGACCTGGGAGACGGGCTTGCGGGCAGCGGGCAAAAAGCTAACTGAAGGGGGCAGAACGCCACAGCACGGTCACATGACGGTTTTTGTAATCCCATAAAATCAGAAGACCACGACCAGATAACGACCTCCCCATAAGAAATCGTGTCCACTGCCCCAAGAGTCGACCGGCGCTCACTTTGCATGTGACTGCAGTTCGGGAGATAGAAAGCGACCCATAAATATTTCGGACCACACAGCTTTTCGTCGAGCTCTTATTCGTACGGCTTGTAGCAATTCTGGATCAATTGATGAGGTCTTTACAAGTTCGATCTGAAGGGCAAAAATACTTTCGACTAAACTCGTAAATTTTCTTATAACTGTGTTCTCAAATACTTCTCAAATACTTATTTTTACCAAGAGAGGAAAAAAGTCTGCCAAGTTGGGTTTGGCCCATAGTTTCCTCGCACCCATTACATGAATGAATTGATCGTTGAAATTTCAAATAATTTTGTAATATAAACCATCCAATCCCAGAAATTATAATCGAAATAGATGAAAACTGTAGAAGTCATTCTAGTTACAAAGATTTGAGGTTCACGCATGAGCAGCAGCTATTAATGATACGATCGTGAGGAAACACATTTCAAAACTAGGCTTGATGGATTTCAAGTTTGAGCAAGCGCAATGATAACTTCCAATAAGTATCTGACTGATTAAATTTATTGGGGACCATCCTTAACCTAACCCGTACATCCCAAGAAAATTTCATCAAAATCGAATTGAAACAGAAGCTATCCTTGTTGAGATGACTTCACATTCGCATCAGCTACTAATGCTATGAAATTGATGCGAGATGATCCTTTTCTTACTTTTATTTAGCGAGATCAAACGAATAGGCCGAGAGAAAATGATTTTAAGTTTGCGGAAACACGGACAAAAAACAAGATACGAAACGAAAGTTTTTCAGAATGGTCTAAAACAAGAAACACTAGTGGAAATTTTGAAATTGAGGATTTTTTTCTTCTCCCGAGTGACAGCATGGGTTGTCCCATCCGAGGTGAAAGTGATTTGCGCTATGCACAAAGAGTCCGGCTAGAGGAAGGGAGTATGCACAAACAGTCCCTGGGCAATGTTATTATGTATCTTAACGTGTATCTTAACGTCAAAATGTCGTGCGATCCCAAAAAATAAACAAATCCTGGTCAGTGGGCACGGTCAATTACTGCACTCTCAGTACGACAAACAGTTGTGAACGTTTTTCACGCCAGCTTTAGGCACAATGTCACTGGCATCCACCCCAACATTTTCGTGTTTTTTGACTATCTGGTGAAATATCAAACCGACGTGTACATAAAAATCAAAACAGTGGATGGGACCTACACGCGACGGAGGACTACTGCAAAAAACGCTTGGCTACAGCAGCTAATAGACAAACTTGACAGGACTACTACATTACTGGCAAAATACATAAATATAGTCTCCCTTAAATACCAACCGCGAATACCAGTGCAACTATAGTACTTTTTTTTATACTAGCCCCATTTCAGAATGATAAACCCGCGTGTATGTAGTACTCTAATTTGCAGCGTTTTTCTGTTTACTACCCATTCCTGGAGTGGGACTCCTCACACCTATCCAGCGGAACTCGTGCATCCCCGGAGAAAGGGTGCGGGACTCTTCGCATAAAAACTCTTCTCTGGGACTCTTCAAGCATGCGCCCGTGAAAACAATACTTCCACTACTTATCGGTAGACTAGAAAGCAACATTTATTTATAGGTATGAATTGTCTGAAAATTTAATTCTATGGTGTACGTGTACTCGTGATGTCATATAATGTTTACACGAGATCGAAGCATTACTCTGAAAGATGCTTTATAGGAAATTCTCAGTTTGCCAACAAGGTAGGAAGGTACCCTTACCCTAATTTACTATTGGGTAACACTTCCGGCGGACTGCGTACGATAGAAGAGGTATCTAGTTAATCAAGGAAACACTTTTGTTTCCATAGCGTAGACATAACATCGCGATGAGGTCCAGCTGAGCACGTGAATCTCCTCGCGGCTATTGAACAACCTAATGAGCCCTTAGGCACCCCCGCCCCCCTTCAACCACAACAGATTGTCAAAGTAAATTGCTTTTCCGAGAGATCCTCCACTCGGTTTAGGAGAAAATTAAGTTTTCTTCAGAGTTGCGTCAGAGAGAGCTCACTCTCTCTCGAACGAAGCTGCACACTTCCTTCGCTTCGCACAGTTATGGACACGGTTCGCAGATGTGTGTATGTTTGTTTGAATTGTATATCCACAACCTGAAGTAGATGAAGCTATAAGCATTCATGAATTGAACTATATAGGTAATTTCAAACCTAATGAAATTACACCGGTTAATAGGGATATTAGGCATACCCGCCGAAAACTATAATGAATTCACTATAATGTGAAAATTAAAATGATGATGTCTAGATAATGTTTATCTATAAGGACTGACGATGTGCTCGTTGCCGAAACCAGAATAACTGAGTTATTTACTAATGTGGACTTAGACTAGTTATTTTACATTCCTTTTCTAAATTGACTATCTTTTGTAAATCATCAGTAATATTAGATATTTAAGACGTACTCGTATTTACGTATTGTATTTTTCAATTTTGTTAAGTAATTTAAACCAGAAACGATTTTTCTTCATTTTCAAAACCTTCTGCTTGCAACTCTTAATTTTATTGTTATTACGAGCTTTACCCAACGAACTATAACTACTGATACGCTGTCTGAGCGATGAGTGTGCGGTCGGGCGAGTTGAGAGAGCCCCCCCCCCCCCCCCCATACACTCACACATAACTACTACCATTCAAAGGCACTGGGAATTCTCAATTTTAGTTCGATTAAATTTTCAGAGATTTTGTGGGTTAGCTTCTAGATGGTCCCCTATAAATTGCATTGCAATCGAATCAATAATGACGTGTGCGCAAGCTCAAACGTGAATTCCATATAAAAATCGGAGGGTAGTTGTTTATACGTACCAGGAAGGTGCCCTATGAGTTTTATTGAGATTGATTGAGTAATGACCATTACGCATGCGCAAAACTAAAATTGGTTGACACATGCGTTGTCCGAGTTTGATGGGATTTTCAGATTATCTGTGGGTTAGCTTCTAGATAGTTTCCTATAAATTTCATTGGTGTCAGATTAATAATAGGGTATGCACACGCTCACTCGCACAACGTCGATTTCTTACGATCTATCGGTCCGATTTTGTTCAAACATGGAGGGTACCTAGTTTGGTTTCAAGAAGATTTCCTATGCATTTTATCGTCATATGAGTAACAAATATTGCGCATGTGCTAAACAAAAATTGGTTGACACAAATGAAACTCTGAAACTAATCGACTGATTACTTTCAGGAATTGTGATGGTGAGATCCGAGATGATCTCCTATATTTTATTCGGAGGAGCAGTCTTTTATCAAGTTGATAAATCAAGTGTTTGAAGATGATATACGTAATACATGAGTAGATGATATCTTTTATTTTCACAGGCTCAAAAGAAAGAAAAAACGCAGATTAATATTTGAGCAAAATTTTATTCATCAAGTACTGAAATTTAAAAAAAAAAACTTAATATAAATACAATACGAACTGTAGTGGATTTATATATGTTTTACTTGGTGTAGGTAGACCAAGTGGGACATTTATGTTCTGGTTATGCGGGTTAGTCCCTGAGGTATTCCTGTAAGGAATGTGAGCGAAATCGCCAAGGTCAGCTTGCTTGGCGGGAAGAACTGAGGGGTAGTTCGTGTCGCAGCCGCGTGGAGCACTGGGCTCGCATAGTGGGTGCTGGGTTCGATCAGTTTGGTGCTGAGCCGTTGTGTAATATTCCGGCCTAAGATTTATATCTGTAGGAGGAATATGTTGGGCTTGGTTGAGGTACTGAAAAGTATCCTTTGTTTTTAGCACATTTGGAGTGTATTTGACACTCGGATCGGCCGGGTAGCCTTGTGTAGAATATCGTGGATATTCGGAAATCTTTGTCGAATCATGATGATTGACTTCAGAGCGGGTCTGAAAGGTATCCTCGAACTTTTGTGTGTGTGAGGCTTGATCTAACGTTTCCTTCATGAATACGTTAGGTGAGAAGGCGATCTCTTCGCGAGGATCGAGCCTTGGGCCGTCGCTAGGAACAGCGGACGAGTCGAGCAGCGGGTAGGGAGCGCTGCGTGGGCTAAGAGGCCCGGCCGCGCCGTGTTCCGCCTCCCCTTGCATGAGGAAGTAGGACGGGCGGCTCTCCATCGAAATATCCGAGTTTATTAACTCGTTTTCGATACCTCTACGTATAGGATAGAGGGTTTGGAAGGTGGACTCGCTTGACAGAGCTTCTTTCCTTTGCTCGGATGTCAGGGTCCTACCTTGTAGTCTTGAAAAAGACTTCCTTGGACGATAAATTAGAGCGGATGAGCTGAGTAATTTATCGGCGTGCCCCGGCGGTCGGTAACGAGCCTAGTGCTACGAAACCCGGGCGACACGTCTCGGAACGTCCCAGCGGGCGTACGATCTAATGAGAATATCAATAGATGTACCGGGTGGCGTCCTGACAGAAGAACTACGTTGGGCAATGAGCAGGATGAATAATCACTGGACTCGTAGATGCCAATGCGAGATCTGTGTGGAGAGAAGGTATGCCTTGTAGAAAGCAGTAGGAAGCCGTTCTGAGATGAACTCGGGAGCAGAAGGATCGTCAGCGTAGAGCGTGTAGAATCTTCGTACTTCAGAGTGTAGTCGTCGAGAGCGGTGAGTGGAATGAATTTCGGAGGGCTCCGAGCGGGGTAATTATAGGGAGGTGGCCGCCTCCTGCCGCCTCCTGATTGGTCCGCTTAATTTCGTTAATTCAACTGTGTAATCTCATTGGCTCGCACATTGTTTTCTCAGTATCTGCGAGTATGATAGCTGAGCTGGTCCTCCGGGGTGGTTTCCCCACGTCCGTCGCTGCGACGGGGTCCCCAGAGGTGGCTTACGAGCGTCCGTTGCGGAGACGACGACCTTGAGTTGTCTTCCCTGCGTCCGTCGTTTAGACGGGGTCCTCGGGTGGTTTCCCTGCGTCCGTTGTTCAGACGGGGTCCCCGGGGTGGCTGCTGGACCAGAGGTGGTTGCTTGTCGCCTCCTGGTTGGTTCGCCTATTGTCTCTCGTGTAATCAGTGTTTCTGATTGGCGAGTAGGCTTGTTAGAATTGTCCTTGTTAGTTTTAGAGGACGTTTGATTTTCTGTTTGAGTTTTCTCATTCAAGGCGACTTGGTTCGAGATACTTGTCGCGTCTCTCTCGCCCAGTAAGTGTTTAGGGAGGTCGCCTTGTATGTTATTAGTTAATATTTCACTTTTGAGAGAGAATTTCGTATTTTCTCTCTGGTGAAATATTTTGTTTGACGGAGTTATAACTCGACGTCTTATAAATATTTGTGTGTCGTGTCTACCTCTTTTTGGTAGCCCTGAAAAGGGCTGTTGAAAAGAGGGGGTGGTTTTCACCACACGAACATTAGCTGATATGGTCATGCTGCATGACTGAAACAATTTAGGAGTCACTGGAAATTGCCCGAAATACAAATTACAAATACTAAACACTCGAAATAACGGAAAATAATCTATACCTCAGAAATTTGACGACAACGACAAAAACAGATATTTAAAATACATATTGGGCTTTAAACTTGAACGATTGAACGAAACAACTGTACCTTGGATCTTATTCTAACATACAGAACTGTACTTGCACTCAAATTATCACAAATTTAATTATTTTTAAGAATGGTAGGTACCTATCTAATAGTGGTCGGACCGGGGTGACCGGTGGTAGTTCGCAATCGAAAATTTCGGGACACTCCTGGTACCAGGTATACCAGGCGCTGTGCGCTATCTAGTGAGAACTCAATGTGGTCTGTGACGCCAAAATAGAGGTTACGATAGATCCCGCTAGAGTACAGCGCAGCGTTGAAACCACAAATCATCTCGCTACTCTATTACTAACCATGAATAATTTGCAATTAGCACATATCCTGATATTCTGGATGTCACTGAACTCTTGTTCTTGGGGTGTCAATAAATATCTGGGATTATAGCTAGTAATAGGTATAGGTACCTGGTTCTGCGCTTGTTTCGCGATGTCGTTCCCGACCGCGCTGTTCGACGCGAGTGGGGATGGGTTGCTGACTTGCTCTTCTTCCAGTGTCTAATTTTTCTGTTTGTCTGATTTCAGGATTACAGGTATATGCTTCCATGATTGGCTTGTATGTACTGGGTTCCATTAAATTTTTGAAGCCCTCCTCGAGGGCATATAAATATTGGTTACATCAAGTTACCTATCGATATCATTGATCATGCATTTCCCAACTATGACTAAGTCTTAAATATACGAACTATCGATTTTGACATTGAGAGCAATCCCGCTTACCCACTAAATTAGATTTGCTCCCTTCCTCAATACCGAAATTATGGAAAGTTTTGTGTTCTTGAAAGAAGTCGAAAACTTTTAGCCCTCCAGAACCAGAATATCTACTTGATTTTAAATGTGAAGTGATTTTTTTTACAATATGTTGGGCCCATTAAGTAATTTAATAATTTGGCGCATACATTTTTTAATGTTCTAGATCATGGTTGATAAACTTCATTTGAGTGATATTCTGCTAAAAAAAGTAAATAAATTGAACGAAGTCCATTTTTCCTATTTTTATGTAAATGTTTTGAAATTTGACAAATTTATTGTGCTTATCAAGTAGGTACTGTGTAACGATATCGTCCCTTCTACTGAAGTGCGATTTTGATTTTGGCGAAAGAACTGATTTTTGATCTCAATCCTGAAGGAAAGTAAACGTGTGGAATGACACAAAAATACATGAATAAGTACATAGAATGTATAGGTAGATATTATTATGTAACAAAAAGCTGGTAATCAGGAATCCTTTCAGAATGTTTCATTACGGATTTCCGTGAAGAAATTATTGGAGCCATTGCAATAGCTTCATTTTCTGCGAAAATTCGCTAAATTGTACTTAAATTTCGTTCCTATGTGAAATCGATAAAAACTGCAACAAATTGTGAAAATCCAAAAATTTGTTCCAACAGCGGAATATTATGTAGAAAAAGCTATATCATTTTTTCCCATAAAAGTGATATTTAACAATTTCTGTGCACACAAAGTCTTCAAATTGTGAAATATTTTAACTCGAATATACTACAATAATTTGCTCATGCTGTTCATCAACAACAATATATTTGCTGTATGACTGGAACTTTTTTCTTTTGAGCTCTCAGATACGTTAAAACTAAAATAGATAAGTAACTTCTATTTCTAGGCTTTCAATATCAAATTTGTTGGGGTGGCGAAGTCCACACATAAATAATGTTCACGAATAACGTACCTTCCAGCTAATAGTCTGCGACTCGACTAGGATAAAATCGACGCCTTGTGGGGACGGCCTTAGCGTCTAGTGAAGCATCTTGAGTATAATGTTTAAAATAAGTCGTTTTAAAGTTTTGTACCTACGCATTACACCGAATGATTGAACAATCATGAACGTTGCTCGAGATAAGATCGTTGTTTACGTTTTCGCTCTTTGATGACGCCCAGTTTATCACAATAAGTTTCATATGTTTAATAAACTATAATAGGAACACAGGTTATGAAAAGTCGATTTCTCAAAGTGGAATTCCCACATAGAACATCTAAACACCAGACAATCAAGAATAACCAAGACAAAGGACGTGATAGCCAAAATAAACAAAAGCGGGAAGGCGCTGCTGGGACAAACATTTCCTTTTAACACCAGGATGGATTGTGTTAGTAGTAGGTTTCATACCAATAATAATTAATCCCTATAGCCTAATTCATCTGCCGAAGTATTGTTTTGATTTCTAACTTGTGATCGTTTTGGAAAGGTTCTCACTTTTGTTATCAAATACTCAATATTTCTGCAAATCGGATGTAGGGAACCAGCACAGGCTCTGGTTCGCATTTTGTTACCGAAGCATCGACAGCCAATTATAATCACAGAAAACCAACAATTTAACGTAGGAGAGTTTACGCCAAAATGCTTATAGGATTGAATTTAGTTCCATTTATAAATAAGGAACAAACACCCCTTTCTCCCTGAACTCGGTAATTCAGTTCCATGTTTGCCAGTTCATTGGTCTGCTATGTTGTTTCCGCAAACTAGTTTCACAGACTTTTATCACGTTAGCAACTCAACACATACAAATTCATCGATCTTTGGAGAGCATTGCAGGTAGCCTCCTAGAGTTTCATTCTCAGTTAATTGCTAATCATGGTTTTCAACAAGGATTGAAATTCAAGACGTCGTATTTGCCGATATCAGGGATTGAACAATAATTTTCCAACTACATCCTTGAATATAACGAATGATAATCTGCAAAGTTATGAAATGATAGAAATTTAGTTTGATCGTCAAACGATGATGAAGAAATCGATTTTTCATTGACTTTACGTCCAGGACATGACGTTTTACATAACATTTGATCAATTTTTCATCTCAAGAGAGTACTTGTGGGTGCCAAATTGTGATATTCCCTTTTCATATTCGAAATTAGCTTATAACTAACCAAAACTATTGATAGCACCAAAAAATAAAAAAACAAAAATGGCTTTAACCATCCATCCTTATTTGGGGGGCAAAAATATTTTCCAGTCCAATCACGAACACAGCACTTCCCTATCTTCAATAGTGAGGGGGGAAAAAAAAGTTGCGTGTATCAGCAGGAAGAAAGGACGGATCAAGGTTCAATCTAATAAGTAGGTATCTCACTGTTTTCAATATCGAAAACTCTCTTTTGTTATTGAATAAACGCATTTAGAAAAAAAAGCAATGACGTAGCGGTGATCGGAAAATTTTCTTAATTTCAATAAATGAACAAATAATGAACTAATTATGATTAAGAAATTTTCTTTATCAACATTTGGATCATTTCATCACTTCTGAATTCGTAAATTTCCATTACGGAAAAATCACTCACCCAGTTGGTAATTTTTGCTCCGAAGAGTTGGGGAAGTCACGAGGTTCACCTAACATTTTGCCGGCATTTTGTACGGCACTGCGCAACGCATAAACATAGTGGCACCACTCCTGCCCACTAGCTCTGGAAAGCAGATTTGTGACTAACACTATAACTTTGAGGAAGGCTATAACCTGGCATACAAGTTAGCTTATGATTGAATTCAACAGTGCCGTCTTATTGAAATTCGAAAATCAACCCCCGGACTGAGATGTGTTGATGCATGCATGCACCAACACATCTCGCCTCTGCGCATTTGATCTGAGAGGCTGCAACTCTGTGCACCAATATACACTTCACACTGATAATTGCATATACAGCTTGCACTATCTGGTTCCAAAATTTTTTTTTCCCGCTGAATCGCATAACTTTCTGTTGGTCATTCGCGATGTTGGGAATGTAAAATAAATGCACCTGTGAGGTACATGCTCACTGCCGGGTAAATAGTAAGAACAGAAATTTTTTATAGGTATACCTTATAGCAGCAATGGCCTAGTTTGAAAGTTAAATCGACGAAAAACATATAAGAGGTAAGAATCCATTAAATAAAGGCACTAACCTCTCATGGTATGTACTATGAGTATTATTAGTTAGTAAAACGAGTGGCAAGAAGAAAACAATTAGTCAAGTACCTGACACCTAGTAACTATCGACTGTTATAAGACTTGAACGCAACGAAAGGGAACCAAGTTCTCCGCATCTCTGTTTAAGATGATGAAAGCAATTATTATGACCGAGTGCATAGCACAATCACTTTTATGCGTCCCTTCCCGCGGATCCACTCATTTTGCGCTTAGTGAACAGATTTCTTTATTCAAGGTTGGCTACTTGGCTCCAATGGGGTCACGGTCGCCCAACATAGCGGGACAAATTTTCCTTTTCACAAGCAACAGGGAGATCTAATGAACGCCACTTTTAACCGCACATATGCGCTTTTTAGATTTTCTCCGTAACAAATGAGTGAATATGAAAAGTGCAAGGGATCGGCGTGTATTGGCCACGCTCGGGGAGTGAAAATCGGCCAAGGCAGGAGCTGCTATGCCTGGTTGTCAAATAGGGTGATCGGTGTGGCAGTGGAATTGTTCTTACTTTCCCAACATCTGAAAGGTTAACGGGAAGTTATGAAATCGGCTTGAAAACTGCTCCCACTCAAAACATAAATAAAATGAAATATGTGTGTTTGCACCCGTTCAAAAGAGAGTTCAAAACAAATGTCATATGTTATAATGTATACTATAATAATGTAATGTAATACGTTTGGGATTTTGCCTTTTCTTTTCTGTTGTAATTATTTTTTTAAGTTTATTTTAATATTTGTGTTCAACTTTCTGAATGTTCTAGTTCATAGTTCCAAAATTTTTTCCAATTAATAATCTGATAAAAATAGAAATTTCACCATTTTAAGCCGTTTTTCAATAATGAAACTTTGTACCAAATCATTCAAGAATTTATTATTATTATTATCCCCTCCCCTTTGCTATAGCATCATTTTCTACGAAAATTCGCTAAGATGTATTTAGATTTCATAAATAATTGCTGAAAAATTGTTTAAAAAAATGGAAAATTGCTAAAAATCCAAAATATTTTTGAGTAGTAGAATATTATTTAGAATGAGTTTATTTGCCATAAAGTTGGTGGTTAATAATTTTCAAACGAATCTGCACCAAGGCCCATAGAATTTTATCAATTTGGGTCGACGATATGAAAACGTAAGAGTTATGTTATGAGAAACGACAAGTTCAAATATGTTCTGGCCCCCACTCTTTCGAAATAGATTTAGAGCACACATTTATTCATTTACTGCTTTTAACTGATGCAGTTCAAACAAAGATGACACAATAAACTAAATATCAATTAAAGTGTATTGTTCGCTCTACCTAACTAAAATAAATGGTTTGGATAAATCACGATCAAATGTCTGAGAGATTTTGCGATTTACATAGCTTATTGAATGGTGCAATATGCATTATAGGTAGAAGTTGAGAGGAAATAGAATGAGTTAAAATACGATCAACGAATACACACATATCCCTATGAATATGATAAACGATAAATCTATGTATTTATGGAGAAAATATTTCTGACCTACTAAAAAATGCATTGAAAACCCCGTTTTTCGGGAAGGATTTCAATAGACAAAAAACAATGCAATGCAGAAACAAGTACCCCTTAGGTTCATATTTGAGGAGTAACACTGAGTTAATTTTTTCCCGAAACGGCTCTAACGGTTTTCATGAAATTAACACATGGTTAAAATCACTCAACCTTATTTCCGCCATTAAACTATTAGGGGGTTTCCCTCACTAAACTATCGTTAAAAACATTAATTTTCATTTTCATTTTTACGAAGAATCAGATACATTCCGGAAAAGTAGTGTAAAACTTTAAACAAAAATATGAAGATGATGATTATCTATTAATTTTTTGTTTAATTAATTGCAATTAACCAATTGTATTGATACCTAATCATATATTTCTATCAATTAACAATGGAATACACGGTTTTCTTGGGGTTGAGGTTTAAACCATCAACTGATCTAAGGAATTCGAGCCAGGCTGAAGTTTAGAATGATGCGAGTGTAGATATTCAACTAGGATTCATTGACTTGAAGATGGTGCCAACTCATTACAAATTGGTGAGGAATCGTCCAAATAACTGAAGAAAATATTAATCTAGTAGGGAGCTTCTCAAGGGCATTAAGGGATAAACGAAATTACGGGTTCTATCCCGATCAGCTATGTCTGCTAAATTTTCTCCTGTTCAGCCTAGGAAATTCAAATTTGACAGCGAGCTTCTTCGGACAACAAAAGTCGACTGGAATTACTTAATACATTCTGAGCAACCCGTGCATTCCAAGCTTTTCCTTCTGGACACCAAAAGTGTGTGATATTCCCCCAAAAAGACGCTCCGCGTACAAAAGATGCCAAGACACAAAATACATGATGCCATCTGATTTGAGCGAAGCCAATAGTCGGATTCTCTCACTGCGACTGTACATATTCAACTAGGATTTATTGATTTGAATATGGTGTCAACTCATTACAAATCGGCGAGGAACCGCCAAATAACCGAAGAAAATATTAATCTAGTTACTTACGGGTGGCATAGTATTCATACCCTCTTACAGACGAAAGCGATACACTCAGGGATAATAGTTAACACAGACTGGAGGTTCCCCCACTGAAATCATTCGAAAATCTAGTTCATATTTACACAATTCGTATTCGTTCCCAGCCCCTTACTGATTGAACAAGTGGGATGAATCACTAAATATGTACATTCTATATCCCAGAAATTGACTAACGCCACCGATTTCCTTTTTCCCATAATCTCTACCGAATGCACGTATTGAACGCTATGATATTGTTAGCTATGAAGAGCGGAAGTGCATAGAATTACACAATGAATGATAAGAATTATGATTGACGTTTCATTCACTCAGACTCATATTTGTCTCATAAAAAACCTTATTGGTTATTTCGCTTCCTAATAAATTAGTTAGGTAGTTGGATAACTGATCATAAGAAATCCGGCTCAAATGCGTTGGCGATAGATTTGACTCCACTTTCAATTTCTTGACTGGCTTCAATAAGCAATAATCATGTTCTGCAGGATTTTCCAGAAAATATGTGGAGAATTTGAGAAATACCCGAGTTGGTATCTTCACGAATTTCATCGGATTGAAGTTGATGTCGTCGTAATAGTTGGTGTAATTATTGCTGCACTGCTGGTGTAATAAGCGGAGCTGGTTTTAATCGACCAGGAAAAAAACAGACCCCCCCTTAAATATTTGTTATTTACAAGGTTTGCTATTTACTGTCAAGGAGTGTAGAATCCAAAAGTAAAAAAAAAAAAATCTCGGCATCAATTTTGAGCTACCCTTAAGGGTAGAATTTGAGGGCTAAAAAATCAAGCTCTCGAAAACTTTTGAAATAAGATTAATTCTTTTGGGAGTCATTTATAGATATCACCCAAAAGAATCGAATAACCACCAGGATCGCTGTACGTTCATTCGTTTGCTCTTCCTAAGGGAAAACAGAACTGGAAAAGCAGGAAAAGAACATCAACATTGGCGTGGATCGGAACTGAGGAACATAGTAAAAGTTGCCTGATGAGCGACAACGATCGTATCAGCTGATTTAGTTCCAATAAATCGAGTGTATTATAACATTTGTCACCTACTGATGGATTTTTAAAGCGTTGATAGGCGATTTATTTCTTCTTATTAATTTTCAGTTGGTTGGTGCCTTCATTAATGTAATGTCGTTATACTTGGTTTCTGATGTACTATTGCACTTAGTCCTTAGTTGTTGTTAAATACGAAAGGACTATTGAAGTGTAGGTGTTTCATTTACCTAATCAATTTCTCCTCGGTAGGCGTTCACGCTTTTGCTGTTATATTGTGATAATGTGCCATAGACTACGCTTAATAATTTATAGACAAGTGTTCTACGTAGAAGGGCTATCCCAATAGAGAAATAATAAACCTTTAATAGACCTTTATAATAATAGGAATGGTACCTACCTAATAGTGGTCGGACCGGGGTGACCGGTGGTAGTTCGTAATCGAAAATTTCGGGACACACTCCTGGGACTAGGTATACCAGGCGCTGTGCGACACCTAGTGAGAACTCAATGTGGTCTGTGACGCCAAAATAGAGGTTACGATAGATCCCGCTAGAGTACAGCGCAGCGTTGAAACCACAAATCATCTCGCTACTCTATTACTAACCATGAATAATTTGCAATTAGCACATATTCTGATATTCTGGATGTCACTGAACTCTTGTTCTTGGGAGTCAATAAATATCTGGGATTATAGCTAGTAATAGGTATAGGTACCTGGTTCTGCGCTTGTTTCGCGATGTCGTTCCCGACCGCGCGGTTCGACGCGAGTGGGGATGGGTTGCTGACTTGCTCTTCTTCCAGTGTCTAATTTTTCTGTTTGTCTGATTTCAGGCATTCCTTTCAGGTAAAAGCTTCCATTATCGCCTTGTAAGATCTAGGCTCCATTAAATTTTTGCAGCCCTCCTCGAGGGCTAATAAATAAAGTCTACATCAAATTACCAATCGGTATCATTGATCATACATTACCCAGCGATGACTAAGTCTTGAATAAACGAACTATCGTGAATATAATGTCGTTATACTTGGATCCTGAAGTACTATTACACTTAGTCCTTTGGTAATGTTGAAGTACTTACTCCTTAGTTTTTGATAATTACGAAAGAACTATTGAAGGGTAGGTGATTTATTTACCTAATCAATTTCACCTCGGTAGGCGTTTACGCTTATGCAGTTATATTGTGATAATGTGCCATAGACTACGCTTAATAATAATTTATAGACAAGTGTTCTGCGTAGAAGGGCTATCCCAATAGAGAAATAAAAAACCTTTAATAGACATAATAATAATAAATCTTTGAGTAATAATTTGCAGTGTTTTTCTTATTCGACTTTTCGAATCTGGACACGAATACCAACAAACTTTGAGTAGGGGTTAAGTTTTTGCTTCCGAGTCTACCTAAAGGCAGCAGAAGCATTGTTTTTACTTTCCGGAGAAAAAAATTTTTGGTCTCCAAAATCAAAATTTTCACTCGCATTTTACGTTTTAGACCATTCTGAACAAAGTTGGTTCCGTGCCTATATGTGTAACAAGCTTATTTTCCATAGTTTTCATCCGATTTGGATGCAATTTTCAGAGATATGCGGGCTAGGGGGTATACGGTCCCCTATCTATTTCATCGTTCTTGACTTAATACCTCACTCTGCGCATGCGCAAACTTAAATTCCATTAGGTATGCTCCTTTTTTTAACTCTTTCTTTTAACTTCGATTCTCTTCTTGCTTGCTTGAGACAAAATTTCAGATCGATTTTTAACCCACTTCCCGATATCCAATCGATCTGAAATTTTGCACACGAGTTCATGCTGGCGTACATTTTAATCTATCAAATTTTCGCGAAGAAAAAGTTAGTTATACTATAAATTTTCGAAAATTTGAAATTTAATATGGGAGACCTTACAAGCGTTGTGTATTGTAGGGAGGAGGAGGAGGGAGGAGGAGTGAGTGAGGAGGAGGAGGGAGGAGAAGGATACTATTGAACGTCTGCATAAAATGACAACGAATCCAGGGTCAATAAAATATTAAATGAGTTTCCTTGTCAATTTAATTTAAGTTATTATCAATCTGATTTTGAAACAATGTGATTTTGTTTCAATTTACTGTTGCGAAGAAACTACCAAATATTGAAACAACAATAAAATTAACTGAGAACATGAGAAAAAGAAAGAGTTACATTAAAAACTTGTTTTTATGGGTTCATTTTTTTCAAGCTCTAGTCTTCCAATCTCGCTCAAATTTGGATGATAGTTGGGGGATGACGATTTTATCATCCCATATCAATTTCAACATGATTGTATCTTCAATAGCTACTGCGCATGCGCCTATGTGTAATCCTTGTAATGACCTTAATTTCCACTGTTTTCATCCGATTTCGTTGAAATTGTCAGAGAATGCGTGGGTTAGGTTGTAGATGGTCCTCTATCAGTTTCATTGCAGTCAAATCAATTCATTCTGCGCATGCGCAAACGTAAATTCCATTAAGCTCCATTTTTTCACACTCTAGTCGTTCGATTTCGCTTAAATTTGGATGATAGTTGGCAGAAGATTACTTGATTACCACATATAAATTTCAACACAATTGTATCGTTAATAGCTACTGCGCATGCGCCAATGTGAAATCCTTGTAATGAACTTAATTTCCACAGTTTTAATCCGATTTAGATCAAATTATCAGCGAATGCGCCGCTTAGATTGTAGATGGTCCGTACCAATTTCATTGTTTTCAACTCATCATTTCATTCTGCGCTTGTACAAACGTAAATCACATTGAATATCATCGTGATATTCGTTACTCAATTGACCAATTATGACATTTCACGCTACTTCTTGATTTACTCTTTTCCGCTATGGAATTTTTCATTACTTAAAACTTTTCATTGATCTATACATTCATGATAGGTAAACGAGGAAGCTATGTGCCACACCCAACTTGGCAAACTTTTTTTCCTCAATCACTAACTAAGGGTTTTCATTGAAAATAATAAACCAAAAATAAAATGAAACTGGAGGCCCGCAGCCAACAAGACAAATCAGATTGGAGGCCGCGAAAAGGCGGTCATTGATATCCCAAGCAAATCTCGAGTCTCTTCAGGTCTGTTTGAAGGTTGGTGAACTCGGTGTGTTGAGAAACAACCACTTTCACGTTTGTTGCTCAACCACTCCTTCAATGTTAACACGGTGGATTTGGGTGTTTTGGTGGCAGCCTGCTCCCGATTCGATTGGCAAGCTGATTCGCTCCACCAGCAAACTAGTTGGTCGCTGACGGAATCCCAAACAGCTTTAGGACGTGCGCTCTCATAGGACAAGGTCGGCTCTGCCTTCTGTCAAGTTGTTTACTTTGAAGGGGAGGTTTTCAAGGAAAGCTCAGCGAGGAGTGTAGTGAGAGTCTTTCGTTCCAGAAATATCGCGATTAGCTTCGACCATAGGAATGTCAACAAAAACGTTGTAAATTACAACATTCTTTTGAAAAACTCATCTGGTCCAAGTGGTTAAGTATTAGACGTAAGCAAGTACAGATGGGCAATCTATACATGAAATAAAATAACATAGTACAAAAACTCGCCTCTTTTTAATTTATCAATTAATTTGTTAAATAATGCTTTGTTGTATTTGTTACTACTCGGTGTATTTATGATTATTTGTGCTATTTTCATGCGTTACCGTTTAGTAATTGCTTTGGAGTGGAAAATTTTGCATTCTCACTATTTAAGGTAGAGAAATTTTGTATTCGTGTATGGTTGACAAATATTTTGTTCTCGGAAATCAAAAAGCCCCATTACTTTTTACATTCCACAGTGGAGTGGACGCATGAAAAACATGAATTTATTATAACACCTATTTCTCATGATATAATATGGCTGGCTTTGACTTGGAATGAATGCAGAGTTTGAGGATCTTCTCAAGATGATTGCCATAGCGATTTTTCGTTAGCGATAGCTCCGACGAATGCGCGAGCGTAAAATTTGTTGTCAGAGGCTCAAGCCCAGTTTCGGGATGAGAGTAATGGGAATGCATGTTTGAGCTGAAGGGGCGGAGTATTTCAATACGAATGAATACGACGAGTGGGTCCGCTGAACAGGCTCCTCACCAAGTTTGAAAAAAAAAGTACTCAGTCATACAACATGACTAATTGAGCGAATTTTCAAAAAAAAAAAAAAAAAAATGTATCATCAAATTAGGCATTTAATGCTGATCACTGAGACCAACAATGTCCTGAATAAAACTGAGGGGACAGCCGTGTGACGAGATCGCAAAGAAAATTTTAGAACACGCTGCCGAATGTGGTTGAACTGGTCTATAAAGTTTCCGTGGCCTGCCAGGATTTCCAGACCGAATGATCCGAGGCCTTCCCCTCCCTCGGCTGGAAACTACTGGCTGCTCATCGTTGATAGTGGAAGTTATCGGGTCAGGTTCTTCATCAGCTGTGTCATATTCATCAGCGTCTTCTAAATTTTGTTGTTGATTATCTCCTTCTTGTCCGTTTCTTGAATTTGTCTTCTTCAGTGGTATTGTAATTGATTTACTTTCAGTTGCTTCTTTCTTCAATTTCGTTTCGAATTCTTCATATTGATTTTCTTTCTGAAATTCATCCAGGAACCTTACATCTCTTGTTTCAGTTATTCTTCTTTCTTCTTCCAAAAATATTCTGTACGCTTTACATCTTTCCGAATAACCAAGAAAAATACACGATTTCCCTCGTGGCTGAAATTTTCCTTTGGTTGGTGATTTATCAAGAGCAACGCCCTTGCAACCAAATGTTCTAAAATGGGTTAGAATAGGGGGTTTACCTGTCCACATTTCAAATGGTGTTTTTCCATCCAAACTTCTTGAAGGACACCTGTTCCGAACATGATTTGCAGTAAAAATGGCTTCTGCCCAGAATGATGGTGGCAGTCCTGACTGGATCAGCATACATCTCGCAGTTTCAACAAGCGACCGGTTTTTTCGTTCTGCTATACCGTTTTGTTCTGGAGTGTGTGCCACAGTCAATCTTCTGCCTATTCCTGCTTTATCTAAAAATTCATCAAATGCTTTATTTCTATATTCGCTTCCATTATCTGATTGTAAAAATTTTATACGACCCCCTTTTTGATTTTCAACTAAATTTTTATATTTTATAAATTCATTTAGAACGTCACTTTTGTTTTTCACAAATCTTACTTCACACCAACGTGTGTGGTCATCAATAAATGTTAAAAAATAATTTGAACCTTTCTTGGATGATGTTCGCATAGGTCCACAAATGTCTGTATGAATGATTTCCAGAATTTTAGAAGTTCTAAAAGATTTTGTTGGAAATGGCTTCTGTGCCATTTTCCCCATGGCACATACTTTGCAGGTAGATAGTTGTCCACTAAATTCAACTCCTAGTGCCCTACGGTGATTTACGATTTCTCTCATACTTCCTTCATTCAGGTGACCTAAACGTTGATGCCATTCTTCGATATCGTTAATGTTTCTTTTTTGTGAAATTACACGGCAATTCTCGATACCTTGTTCTTCAACATAATATAAATTATTTTTACGTTTTGCGGTCAGTATTATTCTGCCTTCATCATTTTGAACAACAGCTTCGTTTTTCGTAAATACTACGGCATGCCCTTTATCAGTTATTTTACTCACTGACATGAGGTTTGTACGTAAGTCAGGTACATGTAGTGTATTATTTAGTGTCATAATTTTTACGTTTTCATCTCTAGTTATAGCTATTTTAACTGTACCTTTACCTTGAATTTTTTGTCGATTCATTATTTGCGAGGTTTACTTTTCCATCAGAAATGGGTTCTCGAGACGTGAACGCTTCATCCTCGTTGCACATGTGGGAGCTGCATCCACTGTCCAAGCACCATACTCTGGAGTTGGTTTTCAAAGCGAATTCTTCAGTGAATAAGCTGTTGTCCCTTTCTTCTACTTTTCTTGCCTTTGGTCTGTAATAGCAGGAAGATGGTTTATGACCTCGCCTACTACAATACGGGCAATTTCGGTTATCGATTTGCGGCCTATAAGCAGTCCATTCCCTATTCTGATAGTTTTGTTTTTCGTGGTTTTGTAGTTTTTCTGTATGTAATCTATTTGATAGTTTTCTTTACCTTTAGAAGAATGTAGTCTATAATTATTACCCCTCGCTGTCATTGCCTCTAAATTCCAACTATTATCTATTCTAGCATCCCTTGTTCCATTATTTTTATTTTCAATATTTCAGGATCTGGCAGTTCATCTCGCGATTCAATGGCACATCTGAAGTTGTTATAACTATCTGGGAGGCTATAAAGAAGTATTTCAAAAATTTGGTCGGACATGGGCATTTTCACCTAAAAATAGATTTTTCTCACTTATGTATGAATCTTAAGAGACCTGGGAGAGGTCACAATCGTCTCAGCGGTAAAAAAAAAAAAATCTATTTATATATATAGATAAATCTATATATAGATAAATCTATATACAGATAAATCTTTTAAAAATCTCAATCCGTTAAAGTCTAGGATTGAGTTCTTTAATGTATGAAACGGATTTGTAGGGGTCCCCCCCCTTTCCCCCCACTCTAAAAATTTTGAAGCCACCTAAATAGCTCATTTATTCTTAGAAAATTCGCTAAAAGGAGAATCTACGTTTTACATCAGATAGTAGAAACCAAAAAACATTTTCTAGGGTATCTAAGTTTGATTATGACGCCATGTGTTATTGAAAAAAATAAAATAAAATAAAGACATAGATTGAGCTTTAAACAGATTGCGGACGATAATATCGCCGTTGCGTCAAATTTGATGGCTCCGAAAGACGTTTATTCGATTCAACACGACAAAAACTATCAAGGTGAATTCTGAGCTATTACGATCGATGTTGTCGACGATACCGACGCCTTGTCGGATCGGGAATAAAAACTCTGAAATATACACGATAGCTATGAAATTGCGGCCCGTAGCACGGAACAGAAACACACACACACACACACACACACACACACACACACACACACAAACACACACACACACACACACACACACACACACACACACACACACACACACACACACACACACACACACACACACACACACACACACACACACACACACACACACACACACACACACACACACACACACACACACACACACACACACACACACACACACACACACACACACACACACACACACACACAAACAAATGCAGGTTGTGTCAAAGTAGAGACTCACTTCGATCGTCAATAACATACTCGTAATTGACTTCTAATCGGCTATTATTTGTCAACGTGTGTGTTCTGCGCTACAGGCCGTAATTTCGTAGCTATCAGCTTCAAATTCTGTAGGTGGACTCCTTTAGACAACTGGAAATCGCTGTATAGTTCTTGGTGGCACTACGGCGCCAAATCGTAGCGCCAATGCGTCTCCTCCAAGTTAGAAAAATCAACCTCTCAAAATTTAAGGGTTTACGAGTAGATTCCGAAAATCCAAAATAAAGCTGCCAAAGCTTTATTATTTCTTTATTCATAACCCTTTTACGCATATCACCATGCTTTGTCGACCAATCTGAATGTGCAGCGTAGAGAATCAAAATAAGTCCACAATGTGATTCTTTTGAAATCAATAAAAAATTATAATATATACCTACTGTATGAATAAGAAGTGAAGACGGTATATTATACTAAACAACCAGTTTTTCAAACTTCGCGGGGAACCAGGTCAGAGGACCAATTAGTGCTGTACTGACTCCTCCTGCCACCCCCGGCTTGGAGAGGGAATTCTGCCACCACTCAGATTCTCTCACACTACAGTTACGATCATACGTCACCTGCATGAAGTAGTAGGATCCACAAAGGTAATCGCACCCCAGTGCCGGAGTGGGACGAGCCGGATCAAGGGGACAAATACGTCCCGTATTGTTTAAATACGCAGAATACACTAAACGTATTGTTTACAGCGCGCAACGGAAAAAGAATCCATGACGGACGAAACACTGAGAGCAGGAGGAAATGAGCGCATTTTTCTGATGAGCTGTGGCTCAAACCGCCGCAAATGTATGCGCTTATCGACAATATTCGCTCCGATACGGCATTAGTGTGCGCTTACCTTAAGAACTCCACGTGAATGGAGCGTACGTACCTAATTTTCCTTTTTCCCCTTACCTACTTGTACAGTCGGTGTTGATGGGTGTGAAATTGTAGAGAGGGGAAAAAGGGGTTAAATGACGTCCTTGAGCTTTCTACAACCCAATTAGCGACCGGCCGGCTTGTCTTAGGGATTTCGCCATCCCTTTCCACAGCTGGGCTTTGCCGACTTGGAATCCCGTTCTTCAAGGGAGGAACAATGACCGATGTTTTGAAAGGACTCCGAGGACGTGACGAGCACAATACCCCCTACTACTATCTTAATCCCAATCCCTTGATAACAATTTGAACATTCTTACTAATTAACCAACTATCTAAATACGATTGAGTCGGCACGAATCTAATCAATTTCTTAAGAGTTCCATCGCCTACAATGGGGTGATTCAGTATGTAGGAATATCACGCCTTTGGCCTCAAATTCGGATTCAACGTTCTTAAAAACCCACTGATGCTAATTTTCTGCTCTAAATTATAGCTGCTTTCGTTAAACGCACTAGATGCATTTTTTTTTCCTCCAATCAAAATTTCCACTCGCATTTGACGTTATAGGCCATTCTGAACAACTTTCGTTCCGTTTACGTGTGTGTGAGTGTCTTTCCGTGTGTCACAAATCCTTGTAACAAGCTTAATTTCTACAATTTTCATCCGATTTTGATTAAATTTTCAGAATGTGCGAATTAGGTTATAGATGGTCCCTTTCCAGTTTCATTGTTCTCAAATAATTCTTCACTCTGCGGATGCGCTAATGTGAATTCCACCAAGCATCATTTTCTCTCGCCCTAGTGATTCGATTTCGCTCAAATTCGTTGGATAGTTGGGAAGACGGTTTGCGGTCCATATAAATTATTTATATAGGTTCAAAATGTCTTTGATATATCTGAACCAATAAACTGTGAATGCCTTGGGTAGCTCGTTTAATTTTTGTCGAAGAGATTTCCTTGTGTAGTGATATTGTAATGTACTTTGTACTTGTCAGAAAACGGGTAAAAGTGCGTAATTTGCCATTTAGGCTTTGCATTCCCTAGTAAGGTAATTAAAAAGTTACCACACTTGAGTCTTCCATTAGGTGCACAATTTCGATTTTTCCGGAAAAATCTGTTTGCAACATGTTTTCTATATTATTAAGACACTTAAATAGCTGAATTCGTTAATTTTATCCAAAAGGGCTACACGCTATAGAGTCTCAAAATTGACCATTTTTTACAATTTCACGAGAAATGGGATGTTAGTGCCATCTAAATATATATATATATATAATTTATCCCTAGTTTATATTGATACTATTTAGTTCTGTGATAAAATAAAAGTGTTTCATATCCAGAAGGAGTGCGTATTTTAGTCTAATTTCCTTTAATAATTATAAAATTTAAATTTAAACTGGGTCGAACAAAAAAGAGACGAGGTGAGTATTGGTGTGCATGAAGAGCAGGTTAGTTCCCGAGAGACATACCTATGTTATGCGTCACTCTGAAGATCTCTCATGAAATGGAGCTTTTACATCCCTACATATAGGTTTATATTTGTATAAATGAACGAGTCATTTCAGAGGATTGAAATACCAAATCCGTTCTTTCGCCGAAAAATCAAGCATTAAAAAAATAAAAAAGAAGCGTTCGTTGGTTAGCTTTTTTGAGCAAAGTAAGGTGCTTAAATTGAAAAATAAAGCTTAAAACATTGCAAAAAGAATAAAAATCCAGTCAAGCAGCTTGACCACGTGAGCGAATTTTTGGAAATTTGTGGATGTTATGTGCACAGAAACTTTCAACTATTGAATCGAGGCAAAAATTCTTCGTTTAAATAATAATCTGGTATAATACCTACTTTTAGGTTATTTGAGTTTTACCGATTTTCTAGCACATTTTAATGAAATATAAGTACATTTTTCAGCACGATTCGTTGTGGATAATTTTTCTAGTAATTTTGAGCTAAGAATATAAATTTAATAATTTTCGGCCGTTTATTAGCAATTTGTAGTGATTTTAAGCACATTTTTTGAAACTTGACTAGTTTATTGGGTTCAAAAATACCTATTGGCCAACGAACCTTCCTTTTGCAATGTTTTATTTTTTGGCGAATGCACGGATTTTTTAATCTCGATTCGCGTATCTACTGGAATTTTTTATTCACAGAGTGTATCGACTAGAATGACACATAAATAAATAAATAATATAAAAATATAAATATTTAGAAAAAATCTATAGGTGTTAACGAAACATATAGGAAAATACGAAATTTTGACCCTTCAGAAGGAATATATAGATTACGTTGAGATAAGACTCACCGGTCAGGAAGAAGGACAAGTCTACAAAACAACATACCTGAAACAGAAATCACCGTGGTAAAGTTATTGAAATTAGTAGGGACCGTGGCGACATAGGAGCATACAAACTTTCCAAATTTTTTTTTTTAAATTTAATTCCATAAATATGTTAAAAATACTCTCAGACCGCGAAAACAAAAAGTTCCAGTCATGCCGCATGATCGTATAAGCGAATTTTCTTAAATCACCTATCGTATAATATGTTTAATTGTATTGATATTTTAGCAATTTCAGTAGAAATAAATTGATGAAAAACCAATCTTATGGCATAAACCTCATACTAAATAGAATTTAGGTTTTTTGCAGTTTTTATTGATTTTTCAACAAATATTAATGAAATTGGAGTACGTTTTTCAGCATAATTTTGTGCAAACATTTTTAATGTCCTAGTCAATTCTTGATAATTTTGTTTTGACTAACACTCTGGTTAAAATATAAATTTAACGATTTTGGCCGTTTTTAGCCATTTTTGGTGATTTTATTTAGTACATTTTTTGAAATTATACCAATTTAATGTGTTCGAAAATCGTTGGCCAACGAACTCATCCATTCGAGTGGAATTAGAAAGCTTGATTTTTCGATCCTAAAGAGAGTTATCGCCTTGAATGACAGATTAAATGTATAAATTTTTTTCTCGAAAATTTTGATTTAAACATTTTTGGAGCCATTGCAATAGTTGCATTTTCTATAAAAATTCGTTAAAAACTACCAAAAAGCTAGAAATCAAAAATCTTTTTTAAATTAAAGAATATTATTTAGAACAGGTGTCTTTGCCATAAAATTGGTGGTTTACGATTTCTTTGCACTCAAATTGCTCAAATATTAAAACAATGTACCTTAATTTAATACGATAATTTAAGAAAATTCACTCATATCATCATGCTGCACGATTGGTTTTTTCTCAAAGTGCAACACTGTAGGTACATTTTTGTCACAGTATTTTGGATACGAATAATACATTAGAGGACTTAAAATGTCCCTATGATTCAATATTTAGTTCAGTTATATTCACAGCGTATGTTTGGCTTAAAAAATAATTCATTGTTCCAATGCCAGTAAAAACAGCTGGCAAATGGTATTTTCAGAACAACGCACAGTTGGCTAGAAACGGATTCTAGGTGGACATAATTATTTCATGAGCTACACTTATAGGAAATTTAGCGCTGATTCCGAATATACCAAATGTTTGTACACCTAAAATCATTCACTAAAGTGGTTCTCATCGAAAAACCGTTAAAACACGTTTTTGCATAAGTACTTATTTTGCTAAGTAGAGCTATAAAGGGCTAATTTAACCATCGAAATACCGATATCATTCATAACCATTTAATTTCGTCGCTGAAGAAATGGCTAAATTATTTGTTTTACTCCATCACCCCATACGACGATAACCCCAGCAGTGACGAATATGACAGGATGATATCGAATTAGAAGACAGTGAGGAAGACCATTTTGGGATGAAAGATTTATAAATTTGATAGTTAAATTTAAAATATTCGTTAAATTTCATTTTTTATGGCATACCTACTGTTCAAGAAAGAAGGAATCCTATTCAAGCTTCCGATTAATTTGAAGTCCATACTCAACTAAAACTATATATATAATATATATTATATTCATCAATATTTATTTGGAAGGACCTAAGAGAACCGCTAAATTCCAGTATACACCGTATTTATTGGAGATGTGGCAGGGAAAATGCAAAAACAGGCCTAAGTGATGATTTGGGAAAAAGGCTTTCGGTTTTTCTGTGAGCCATTAAGTCTACTAAACACATTTATAAGCAAATTGATCGGTGGCGCTTGGTTACGGTTTTTTTTCTGTAAGGTGGAATTGATAAAATTGAGTAAGACCAGAGTGTGAAAGACCATAACTCCCTCATTTTCAATGAATTTTCATGTTCTTGGTGTTCAATTGGCGAAGAATTAAATTATCTTTAATTTTTTTTCTATGAGAAATATGATTATTTACGTTTTTCCGTTAAAATTGGCTAAAATCGGTACATTTCTGTTGATAAAAGCTTTAAAATTCCGTATCAATCTTATTTTTCCATAAATTTTGAAAACAAAAAAGTGTTCAAAGGACGCAGGATTTTATATTCTACAACTTTACTATGGAACTAACATGTTTAAATCAGTCCTTTATAGCACTACAAAGCAAAATATGTTAAAAACGTGTTTTTTAACGGTTTTTGATTAAAACCACTTTAATGAATGGTTTTACGTATAGGAACATGGGGTATATTCGGAATCAGCGCGAAATTTATCTCATAAAATAAGAAGCGCAAAGATAAGCTCATAAAATATGTTTGTCCACATGGAATCCGTTTCTGGCCCACTGTGCAACGGTTCCACTGATTGACACCATGTCAGTGTCCTCGAACGTGGTGCGTATGTTGGTTCAATTCTATTTTTATTTTATTCTATCAGCTGAATGATCTCGAAGATCAAAGTACAATATGTATGGAACGACCTCACCCCACCGTCCACGTGGGGGGTCTCAGCGCAGCCCAGCTGTGACGTAAATTTATTTTCTTTCAATCAGTTTTTTGTCCAAACCATTTGAATTTTCGCGCTAAATATTAGCGGTAGGGAGGTTTCAAGGGCGCCGAATCCAATTCTTAGATTAAAAATGAGAAATCCCATTTGAAAGTTGCCCATTCTTTTTATTGGCCTTAATTGACGTGATATGATTAAGGCATGTCAATTTCAGTGAATAATGATGAAAAATTACACTGTCTAAATTACGTTGGCGTGCTTCCTCAACTTGTGTAAAATGAAGAACTTGAAACTCACTTGCAAGCTCTTTGGTCTTATGGAACGGATGTTGCACATGAAGATGATTTTATCGTAATTGGCCCCGGGGGCTTGAAGTGTCACCTCACCTCCCAAGATTCAATCAATTAACCCCGTGTGAAAAAATGTGTGAGGGAAGGTCGAGTTTGGAGCGATGCGACCCAGAATCCGAAGGACTTCGCCGGCCGTCTATTAGCGAGATTTTCAAGGGGCCTTCGCATTTCGGAATTGATAAAAGGTCGAGTGAGTGTTGTAACAACAAGTCATCGGTGTTTTGTGAACACAATCGAAGAAAAGACACGTAATGGGTGCCTAAAGTGGTTAAAACGTAGAAAAGTAGTAGGTATCAGTAGGAATCAGTTCAAAACAGAAGTTAGTGAAAAACGTTGTCTATTTCCACGAAAAACAAAGAGTTACAATGTTGAATCGATTTAGACGGTTAGGCCATCATCAGGTCACTTCGTTTGCCTTTAATTAGTTGTACCTCTTGCACCTTTCCTTTCTCTTGACCAATGGGATTCAGTCTCCCTTCACCTGTGACTATAAAAGCTATGTCCTTCCTAATTTGTCTTCAGTTATTGTTTGTTACTGATGATGGCCTAACCGTCGAAACCGATTTATCGTTGTAACTCTTTATTTTTCGTGGAAATAGACAACGTTTTTCACTAACTTCCGTTTGGAAATGGGTTTCCACAACTTCGTCGCGAGTGATTTAGTTCGTAGGAATCAGTTTCAATTCATCCTCTTCAAAAGTAAGACACTGTGGCGTTTTCACCATCAGTGCAGCTATACCATGAAGCAGCTATTCGTTAGAAAGAAATAACAATTCGATGATGAAGATGA
Source organism: Adelphocoris suturalis (assembly GCA_030762985.1). Classification (NCBI taxonomy): domain Eukaryota; kingdom Metazoa; phylum Arthropoda; class Insecta; order Hemiptera; family Miridae; genus Adelphocoris; species Adelphocoris suturalis. Next base: position 18,052,914 of record CM061045.1, on the reverse strand, counting down.
TTTGGCTTTTCTCCGTCTTTCTGCATGTTTATTAGGTCATCGCAGGATGATTACGTATATTTGCGTTATTCTAACATAATATCATAACAACAACTTAACCATGAAATGAGGAGTGGGATAAATTTCAGAATTTTGAGTTTTTAGATGAAAAATTCGTTACTGGAATACGTTTGAACACGTTCAACTTGAACTTGGCACGCGAAACCCTTTGTCATGCGAATAAATCTCACTAACAGCCGATAGCAAGCAATAACACGGCGCTTTCGAAACTATTTTCATAGCATTCTGAGAGACTATGAGCGAATGATAATATATCACGAATTTGATTTTAAATTGACGTAAATTTGAAGACACAAAAAATCCAAAATCTTTTCTGACTCGAAAAAACAACAATGCAAGAACAATGTAAGAACAATTTTTTTGATATAAAATTGGTAGTTCACAGTTTCATTGCACTCAAAGTGCACACATTTCAAATCATTATAACATAATATAATATGATAGTTTACAGAAATTCGCTCATACGATCATGCTACACGACTGAAACTTTTTGTTTGCTTCCCCACCACCGAAAGTAGGGAAGCTTTGTGTTCGTGATTGAAGTAGAAAAAACGTTTTTCCTCCAAAATCAAAATTTCCATTGCTTTCTGCGTTTCAGAGCTTGCTGATCAATTTTGGTTCAGTGTAACTGTGTCTGTCTGACTGTGGCAAATCCTTGTCACGCCCAACACCAAGTTTCAGTCCAATTCCGATGAGATTTTCAGGGTTTGTGTGGATTGGCTCCTAGACGGTACCGTATAATTTTCAATGCCGTCGTATCAACAGTAGCTTGTGCGCATGCGCAAACTTGAAATTCTCATAACGTCGAATTCTCATCACGGTCCGATATCGTTCAAACTCGGTAGGTAATTGGGTATATTATGTTCTAGAAAAATTCCATATAAGTTATATCGCGATCGGTAGAGTAATAATCGTTGCGCACGCGTGAAACTGATATCGATTGACACGGGCAAAACTCCGAGTCTAATGGAACGATTTTAATGAAAAGTTCAGTGATTGTGCGGGATAGCTTCTAGACAGTCTACTATTACTTTCATTGCCGTCACATAAGTAGTAGTCAGTGCACATGCGCAAGCGTTAATTTCTTATAACGTCGACTTATCAATCATTTCGGCTCGTACTTTGTTCTTCAACTAATTCTATGCGTCCTTGTTACAATATGTGAGGAAGCTATACTGCCCACCCAACTTGGCAGTTTTCAAGTATAGAAATGTTTGATAGAGATGGATAAATGGTGTTGAAGTCAGAAGCGTAACGGATCAAGCGCAGTTATCGAGGAGGCCCGTTAGCTTTGGCCTTGTCTACCTACTGCCGCGACCTACCAACCTGATCACAATTACATTGATTGACAAGAGATGCGGTTTCCTTGTCTTCGAAGCTATACATCAGATTCCTCGTACCATGTAGAAACTTTTGATTATGTCGATATTGTTTGGTTGCGTTTCATCAAGTAGAATGATTATGAGTGAATGATTGATTATTTAATTATTGCTTAATGATTGACATTTAATTATAGCTTAATACTATTTCCTACTGGACAGTGGACATTGAGGTCAAGCACGGAGATGAAATCTTAAACTGGTGTGTCGAACACAAACATATGAAAAACATTCATAAACTATATACATAACGTACAACAACTAATTTCGTAGACAATAATAGAGATAAGGCACTTGAATGTTACACAATTAAGAGCTCATTTTGCAAATTAATTTACCTACGGAAAATTGCATGGCTAAGTACTAATGAAATACATACTTTTCTTTTTTGTTAGGTTGTTATTATTAATATTCATAATTTCTTTAATTCTATCAAAAACCTTATTTACAATCTGCATCTCCTTATGTTAATCAGTCATTTCTGCATACTTATGTTTCACAATGGGGAGCTTTAATCTGTAAGCGTTGGATTTAATTTTTTCAAATAAATGGTTTTTTCTTTCTTAATTAAATATGAGCATGCTTTCCAGCATATAATTGGCAGAAAGTAAATAACTTTAATTATCCAATGAAATCATTTGTTGGGTCGTCTGTTTTTCTAGTTCGTCACGAGTGATTTAGTTTCAATGGTCAATTTTAAATCCGAGGTAAGTGAGCGATTGTACATATCTTATGACGGGGCAGGCACAGGGAGCCTCCTGGCAATGATGATAGGTCAGCGGTTCTTCCTGTGACGAGATTACTTCTTGCTTGATATGTTTATGAATACAGATTTCGACGCATGCACAGTCAATGAGTTGGCTTCCATCCAGGCTGCTATGCCATAAAGGTGTTTTTCGGCGTTTTCATATGTGCGTCCCAAGTATACTTGAGTGATGATATCGACAGCAGACATTAATAATCTTCCCAGGTGAAACCACTTAGCCAAGTCATTCACGTATCACGTATACAATAGAACGACGTTCCTTGTGAGCAGTCGAAGTACGAGTATGAGATTCAATAATGGGATTCAATTATTCGATAATAATAACCCCACGATTCTTTACGGCCCTGTCCAAAACATAGAAGGAATCCTTGCATGTCCCTTGACCAGCAATTCGCAAAACGCAGGCAGATAATTGACGAATGAAGTTATAATTTGTTAGCGTGTGTGCGTGCCTCCGTGCGTGCGTGTGTGTTTCGCGCGACAGGCCGCAATTTTTTAAGTTATCAACTTGAAATTTGGTAGACTCTTTAGACATCCCGAAATAGCTGTATAGTTTGTGTGACGATCCGACGCCAAGTTCCTGTCGTCGGACGATCTTCGTCAAATTAACGGAGTTTCGTATCGTTTCCAATAGCTCTCGTCAACAGAATCAACTGAAACCTCTACAAAAGCTTTCATCGTCGTTGTAACTGATGTCAGTCATTCTCAAATCATCATAAATCGAGTTTAGTTTTATTTTCAATAGTTTCCATCACATAGAATCGATTGAATCCCTTTCTGATGATAAAACCCTAACGCTGAAACGAATCGGAATATGTTCACAGCTATATTTATCATCCTTGCCTTAAAACCACCGTTGGTTGCAAAAATTTGTGCATTACCTCAAACGTCGGGAGGCACCTGGTCAGTGGACCCACTAGTTATAAGAACGTCACAACTTCGGAAGTGACTTATCGGGAGGTGAATATAGTACGCGCTTAGAGTAATAAGTAAGAACCTCATGAATAAATCGTTCAGTTTACTGAAATTTTCAGAGATAAAATGCCGATTGATATTTTACACAGTACAATGGATTGAGTATTACTATATTTCCCCACTCGCAAAAGTTTTCAATTATTTTGAAAATAGATAGGGAGGAAATTGGTAGGTACCTAAAGGATTGGTGCACCATACAGGTACGAGAAACTCTGAAACAATTTTGAATGGAACCGCGCTATTTCTCAATTATGCTGAAAGACGTACTTAAATTTAATTAATATTTGCCTAAAAATCTATAAAAACTGCAACAAAAAAGTCTAAAAATCCAAAATCTATCTGAATTGCCGAATTTTATTTACGAGTATAATGAGTTTGTTTTTGCCATAAAATTGTTTTTAACAATTTCTTTTTAGGTACTCAAACTGCTCAAATTTTGATACAATTAAACATATATATAGGGTGTAACAAACATAACGGTAAAAATCCTCGGATCGATTTTGCAACTAATTTGCAACAAAACGTGCCTCCTAGACTTTTCTTCTTAGAGGTTTCGTTTCCGAGTAATTTCACTTTAAAGATTTTTTTCGTGTTTTCAACCTTACTTCACTAAAATAACCATAACTCCCTCAAATAACTGTAAAATTAAAAAATTAGTACATCTTTGGAAAGAGCGTTAAATTACCTACCACCCTAATACCACTTGAACAATTTTATAAGCAGGTTTTATGGGAGAAAAATCCGGCTGAAAGTTGAATTTGACGAATCTTAAGAAATTTGTCGAAATTCGGAGCACTATAGCTCGGAAGTCTTCTGAAAGGTTTTACACCCAAAGACAAGGAAAAACTGCGCCAAGATCTCACCTTTCCAACGGCGTAGTCAATTTTACTTTTACTTTGCCAATTAGGGGAGAAAACTGTATTTCAATGTTGAAAAACATTGTTTTTTCAATGAAATCAAGGGCTTTATTGAAAAATGACCATCTGTGACAATAGGAGTTTGGGGGTCGGTTTCTTTTTTTTTTTCGCTGAATCGGATTTTACACTTTAGATAACTAGTTTCACCCCAAAAAATACATCAAATTATCATACCAAATGAACTCAAATGTGTGAGTTAAAGTGATAACTTGGTTATAACGGGGTTCGGGAGATATGCTAGTGTTACCATTCGATTCAGCAGAAGTCGATCACTGAATTTTCGACCATTATGTTTGTTACACCCTGTATAATACATACTATAGAAATTTAAGAAAATTCGCTCATATGATCATGTTCCTAATTACAAGCTATAGCCTTCAAATCTCAGTTAATCATATTAGTGCAAACTTATTTGGATCAATCGGCTATACAATTATTTAACAGATAGGACTTGGTCACTTCGCGATAGGATGAGGAGAACTTCCCATAAAATATGTTACAGGTAATAGCAGCTTCTTTATTTTATTCCAAATGGCAGATAACCGTCCCGAGCATAACATTTAACATAAGTGTCCCAGTTAGTTCAAGAGTTATGTACCTAATAAAATTCTTCGGTACACGAAGCACAAATTTTACTCTGATGGAGCAATTTTATGGAGTGTTCCAACAGTTGACGTTAAAAGAAATAGCAACAATTGTCTATAAACGAATAGTATCATCACTGAAATCGTCGGAGTTTCTAGAGAGGGGTTTCTGCTGCCACTATCGCACGTCGGAACAGCAACGAGAACTAGAAGAAGTACGTGTACTTTTTTATCCGAATAAATATTACTTCTAAAATAGGGAAAGAATGAAGCTCTGAACCATTCCTTGATTTGGCCTTTTTTGTGACAAAGCATATACCTTCGTATATTGCGGTGCTTTTTTATTAATGAATGACTATTATTTAAAATATGGTATTCGTAAGTATCTACAAGTGACAAGTAAAAATGAGTCGTTTTGCCAGAGGGCCTTGGTGACAGAACGTATGACCGAAAAAGGGGGCGTATTTGGGTTTAGGTGATAGTGCAATAATCTTCCCAACTTTACCCATATGTGTACCTACATTTGGAAGGCGTCACAGGTCTTTTTGTGATTGTAATTTATACCACAAATAATGATAACACCACTAATAATGAGTCAAACTGTGCTCAATCCTAGTATGTCTCGCCTTGGTTCTGTTTCAGCACGTCTGCCCGCTGGATATACATCCAATATCTGGTACAACTTTGGTCTGTAATGGAAGCAGGAAGGCGAACGCCGATGAGGAAACGACGCAGATCGATTTTAGGGGCCGAACTCGGGATCACGCGTTCAAGGGGAGCATTAGCAGTTTGTTAGGAAGGTAGGTAGAGAGGTAGGTAAGTAGGTAGAAGAGGTAGGTAGAATAGGTACCGGAGTTCTGAGGTTGAAGTGGGCGCGGCAGCCTGGACAGGGAATTTGAGAGGGCAGGATCATGCGAGGCGACGCTAACAGCCAACACCTCCTTGAACCTGCCTCTCTCCCTCACGTGCCAAGGGCGGGAGGTCCTCAATCAACCACTCAGAAAAAACTATAAAGAAAGAAAAATATAAAAAGTTCTCAATACACGAGGTGCCGACAGTGTGACTGGCTCTAGATATCCGAAGGTGTTGGCCGAGAATCAGCACCCTCGGTGGCCGTCACAACAAAATGAGACTTCGGTTTTTACGACCTGAACATAGAGTATTTGTGTTTTTCCTGTTCTTCTCTCTTGAACTAGAAAAGCTAACAAATCGGAAATGAACGACAACTGCGTATATATATATATATATATATATATATATATATATATATATATATATATATCTATATATATATATATATATATATATATATATATATATATATCTAGGTTTGAAGACTGGTTTGGCATCAAAACTGATAAAGATGGAAACACAAGGACATAAAATTTTGCTGCATCATTCAGAAAGAGCACGTAGCAATGTTGAGTACTTCAGAACATCCTGGCCTAAATATGAGTACTACGCGTTAACCTGGTAACCGTCTATCTCCTAGGCAGGTGGTATCATCGTACAACACCAAAATTCTGAAAATGATTCATAATTCATTGTAGTTTTGAATAAGTAATTAATTTTCAGCCGAAATGTAAAAATTAGTTGTGTTGCACATTCCTATTTTCCTTTAAAAAAAAAAAAAACATTTTTGTGGAAAAAAAAAAATATATATATATATATATATATGTATATATATCGAATAAATGGCCTGATGAAAACCTAATCTACTGACTGAACCTCAAGATCCCCCCACTTCAAATTATTATATATAAGTATATATATAGGATAGGCCCAAATACCTTTGTTCTGCTATGGCCACCTCATCTTTGTACTTACGCGAATCTTATCCCTCCCAGTGCGAACTGTCACATTCTATTGCTTACGAGTCGTAGCAGAATCTTAGTGACCAATTTCTAGGAGTGGGGAAATAAAAGTCCACCAAATTTCGAAATATCTTCTCTTTAGGTTTTAGGCCGTCTTGAACAATTTCGGTTTTGGTGTCCCCAAAACCTCGTAACGGGCAAAACTAATCTGAATTACATTTTGATGAAATTGTCTGGTATTGTGTGGGTTGGACCCCCCTACCAACTCCCCTATTGGTGTCCACCACAAAATTAAAATCTGCTGTATAATTTTTCTTGTAGGGTAAAGTTCGAGAAGTTATGTGCATTTAGTCTTTTCTCATTTACCTGTAAGCATACTCATTTCATGATACTGCAAAACTAGCGAGACAATAGTTTTTTGGTTCTTCAAAAAACTTTCGTGAATGGCGTGAACCGTTGTCAGACAGGTTATTTTTTTCCCTCGTTGAAATGTTTTTGAATACCTGGTTTGAAGTTACGGGCTTACAGAAATGTATAGGTGCATAGGCAGCAACAGAAACTCAGAGCAGTAATCATGACCGTATACACCTAACAACAATCTAAATGCGACAGTCGCTCCAAAAGTTCACAGATGTGTGGTTGCGGAGTCAGCAAAAAATGGAGCGGCTACATAACATCAATAAACGCTATTGCGGAAGCAATTTCGTATTAGGTCTCACAGTTTTACCGATCGATTGAAAGCGTTTGCTGAGAAGATATTTACATAGAAAGTTCATTGAAGCAAATTACCTTGTTGCATAGGCAACGTACTTCCTAATTAGATTTCATAGACTTGCCAAGGAAACAAACGAGGTGGGATATGATGAATATGGGGCGACACTTATAGATTAATTTCTAACGGACGTAAACGAAAAATTCTCTGTTTGACCAGTAAAAGAACAACTTTATATTTACATCATTCTATTTTTTGTGTTGAATGAATGAATGAAAGGTTTAATTTATAATAAAGTAGCATGAAAACTGATGGTACGATTTCCCTTTATAGGGCTTAGCTGAAGGCATTGTCGGCGTTGGGATACAAATGTTACAAAGGTATCCAAAAATAAATTGAAACATAAATCGAAAACTAGCAACGATCCTACGCCCTAGAACACGATTGTTGCTCTCGTTGTTCATATCTCCTGATGAGTCAATGAAGTTGTTCAAATTCTCGAGTTTCAATTTGATGGAGTTAGTTAAGGTAGAGGTGGAGGTTGTTATTGTTGTGCAAATAATAATATAATTTATTATTCTTAACCTGTTTAGTAGGTAACCCGCACTGACTTGGCTTTCACCAATTCCCGCAAGAAAGCTACTTAATATTTTGATTTTCGACGATTCCGAAATTTATTTCACATTGTAACATTTTATTTTGTAGAAGTACAATAAGTTTTAGCGAATTTTTGTAGAAAATGAAGCTATTGCAATGGGTCCAAAAATCAAAACTTCCTTCATTAAAATCCGTTTTTAGGCATTCTGAAACAAATCCTTGAGTGTAAAGCTTTTTCATATATATATATATATATATATATATATATATATATATATATATATATATATATTTATGTGTCTTCCAGACGATAACTCTCCCTAGGATTGAGATAAAAATGACGTCCTTAAGCCAAAAAATCAGGATTTTCTAATGAAAGGATGAGTTCGTCTGCCAGCATTTTTGAGCATATTAAATTGGTCAAATTTCAAAATATGTTTTTAACAAAAACACGAAAAATGAGTAAAAACGGCTGAAAAATGTACTTAAATGTCACTAAAATTTACTGAAAAATTGATACAAACTGCAAAAAAGCTAAAAATCATAAATCTCTTTTTGTGTAGCAGATTATTGTATAGAAAACTTTTTTTTGCCATACAAATTAATAGGTAACGATTTCATTACAATCAAAAAGCTCAAATTTCAAAACAATTTAACATTATATAAAATCGATAATTTACGAAAATTCGCTCATAAGATCATGCTGCATGCTGGAACTGTTTTCATTAACTTTCCTTTCTTCTCTGGACCTTACACCATGTTGTAAATTCGATGATGCCAGATCAAACTCCTTTTGCTTGTAGATTCATTGTCTACCAAATCGTATTGAAGGCCGGTCAATTGTCAATGCTGACAAGTGAATTTCGTAGGGAATTTCTCGGGGTTGTGGTGGATCCGCCCGAAGAAGGTCACCTACATCTGGTTGTTTGTTGAGTCAAGAGCAGCTCCAAGGCGGTCAGTGATCGCCAGGCCTCCCCTCTACGCTCCGCTCAGCTTGAGGAAGCCGCAACGAAATATTGGACAGTTTCCCCCTAACCTGCCCTCGAAACCCTTATCAGCCGAGTCCACTTTCTGCATACTCAAGAGTTGAGCAACAACATGAAACCGCTCGAGCTGACAGTATTTTCCATGGTTAAGCCTAGGTACTTTTTACTCAGGCGATCTACAGATAGCTGTATACTCTGGAATCAGTTCTAGTCATGCAGCATGACTGTGTGGCCAAATTTTCGTAACTGATCCGATCTACTGAGGAATTCATCAGCTTTCGTCAGCTTCTGTTACCTACTTCAAGAGCGCTTCAATACACTTGTCTAGTATATTCTGTCATGTGTTCTAGGTTGTTTGCAATGGATTCTAAATCATCTCGTGTAAAATAGTTATATTATCGAAGTTTTATTGAAACTAATTCCTAATAATCACAATCTTTTGCAAATGTTAGTTTTAATTTTACAATATCATTAATAACTATCATAAATTGTGAGAGTAATACTATATGCATTATATGAACAGCAGTTTTCTAAATTTTGAGCTTTTTGTGCGGGCAGAAATGTTAACAATCAAACGTTTATTATTTTTTTATGCGCAGATCACTAGTCTATGTACAGTAAGGCGTGAATGTTTTCGAAGATAACGATTTTTTAAAAAGATTTCAACTCTTAAATTTCACCCCTAGGGATTGACAAGAGGTAATACCAAGAGTGTTGGTGCATCCCGGCTAAGGCATGCTTTTCGAGTCGAACTTCATCAAATTTGGGCCAATAGTTTTGGAAAGAAGCTTCAGACTTTGGAAGGACGCATTTTTTATCTTTTTTATTATTTTTAATTTTTTTAATTTGATTTTCCGAATCTACGTAACTTGAAACAAAAACCAACAAATATTGAGGGAGGGGGGTGTTAAAAATTGTTTTTCTTGGTCAATTATAAAGGCTCATTATTAAAGATAATAAACCAACATTATTGGAAACAATTAACCTACAATACAGAAAACAATGAACAGAAAACACAAAAGACAACGTTTTAGCCAATGTTCTCGGGAACTTAAGCTATTTTAATGGCCCCAAAAATTTTAAAATCAAAATTTTCTTCACTGAAATTCATTTTGAGGCATTCTGAAACGAATCCTAAAGTTTAACGCTTTTTCATAAGTATATACAGAGGGCCTAAAGGCACATTAATTTTTTCTCATTTTTGAAGAAATCGACGAGCTTTAAACGATAACACCCCTTTATTTTTTAAATACTATTCAATGGTGAAATCGAATTTTGATTATCATGCGGCACAGTGGCGCTACTCGAAATCTACATACAATTTCATGAAAAAATGACCCATTAGTCGAATTCGAGAGCACAAAAAACGGGCGCAATTACGCGCACGATGTACGCCAGTGGTGAAATACTGAGTTTTTGAATATAGTAAATTGCTACATATGATACAAGATGTTGGGGTAAGTATTTTTTTACTCTGAATTACGTAGTCATGTTCTTTTATTGATATTCGGGACACCAACTTAACAAAAAAAAAACGAATAAAAAAGGCCTTTTTAAGAGGTTTCCTGAAGCCTAAATGATCTTCATCAAACGTAGACTGATTGGCAGATATACGTGTTCCAGATCCGCAAAGCTATGATTATTATTTTAGTTTGAGCCCAGGATCCCAAGTTTTGGTAAAGTTCCAAGAAATTGGGTTTTAGGCCAATTACACAACTTTCCCTAGCCCTTCGGGGCGTTGGGAAGAAAAAATATTGTGTACGTTCATATTTTAGATGTGGTGTTGCGATCTGTGATACCGACTGAGAACCTTTCTCCTTACACAAGTTGATTACAGGAAGCGTGTGGTTGTGAATGTGAAGCGATCAATGTTATCACAGGTGTACGTGACCCTGCCATATTTTCCTTTCCTTTCCGTTCGCCTTCTTCGGTCTACAGTAGTGAACTGATTTAAAAAGACAACAGGATACCCAGAATGGAAATACATAGCAGCTCAGTAGGAAACTCAGAAATAAATTGATTTTTCCTCATCAACTTGGAATCCAGTTATACATGGACCTTTAACCCCCCCCCCCCCCCCCCCCTATTACCCCCTGGGGGTAATTCTTGGACCCCTATTTATTTTGCTTTCTCACTGGAGCTTTGTGTTCGTGCAAAAAGCCGGAAAAAAAAATATATATATATTGCCCTTCATAATCAAAATCCCCATTTGCTTTGCGTTTTAGAGCTTGCCAATCAATTTTGGTTCCGTGACTGTCTGTGTGTCTGACGTCTGTCAGTGGTAATTCTTTGTCACGCCCAAAACTATACTAAGTTTTAGTCAAACGGGAAATTTTCATGGTAATTTTTGATTAGCTCAATGGAATAATCGGAGCGAGATCTTTCCAAAAAGCCTAACATACCAGCCAGTATCTGGCCAGTAATTCGGCTTTTGAAATTCATTTGCACGATGACATCACGGCCCCCGTCTGCCATGGAGGAACACAGCTCCAATCACTAGCACTCACGCGTGATCTTCCTACCCGTTTATTGGCCAAACTAAACGGTATTTTGAGCTGGAATAAGTTACTTGCGGGTTCTCAAGTGCGCTGAATCCTAACCTTAGGTCAAAATTGAAAAATTCCAACACATGAAATTTTCCCATTTTAATGATACTTTTATGGAATGTACGGGTAAGCATGTAGATGGTTCCCTATGAATTCCATTGTCGTCGAATCAATAGAAGCCAGTGCGCTTGCCCAATTGTGGATTTCTTATAGTTTTGATTTCTCGTGATCACTCCGGGGATATTTGGATGCAAGTGTCAGGGAGGGGGGGGGGGGGGGGGTTATCCAATCAATTTTGTAGCAATTGGTTGATGTAACCATTGCGCATGCGCAAACCCGAAATTGGTAGTTATAGAAGAAATGTCGAAACTAATAGACCGATTTTGATGAAATTGTTAGCTCAAAGTTGGTCCCCTGTATACTTGAATGGTAGATGCCGTTGGATTGATAATAAGGTGTTGCGCATGCGCAAAGTTCATTTTAGCCCAATTTTGCATATTACTATGAATATAATTATATTCCCAATATTATATTTGGCATTCAATCATTTTGACTCGTAATTCGTTATTCAACTTGGCAGACGCTATTCCTCTCAATTCTCCAAACTTTTTCTTCAACATCTAAACCCCGAAATTTAAAACTTTTTATATACCAAAATTTACTTTACTCGTATTATTAGTACCGAGTCTACCGTTAGGTAGCGGAAGCAATGTCTTAATTTATTTTTGGGAGAAAAACTTTTTGACTTCAAAATCACAATTTCGACTCGCATGTATTAGACCACTCTGAACAACTTTGGTTTCTTGTCTGTGTGTGTGTCCTCAAATCCTCGCAACTCGCATGACGTTTACACTTTCAATTCGATTTTAATGAAATTTTCTGGTAATGTGTGCTTAAGGATATAAACATCATCACTCAGAAATTGATAATTTTCACTGAGCATGCGCAAAAGAAAAAACCACCCAGCGTTGTTTACTCATGGCCAATTCGTCCTATCTCACTCAAATTTGAAGAGTAGTTGGGAAATTACGATGTGATTACCCCACAAGTCTCATCACGATTGTATCACTCGTAGCTGCTGCGCATGCGCGAACCTCAAATCTTTGTGACAAGCAAGACTTCCACAGTTTGTATAAGTTTTCGATCATAATTTCTGGGATTGAATGGTTCATATTTTATAATTTTTTAAAATTTCAATGATCTATATAAGCTTGTAACGAATGCAATGAAGCTATATGTGCCACACACAACTCGGCTGACGTTTTAGCGAATTTTCATAAAAAATGAAGCCATTGCAATGGCTCAGAAAATGTTGAAAATCAACATTTTTGAAAATTTTCTCATTGAAATCCATTTTGGGGCATTCTGAAACGATTCCCGAAGTTTGCGCTTCCTCATGAATTATATGTACGTATATATATCATTGAGGTAGATAATGACCAGGCTAGTCGGTTTTTTAAAGGGTTTTTAATTAAAAAAAAAAAAAAAAAAAAACCGACTAGCCTGGTCATTATCTACCTCAATTGTACAATTACAACTAGTCAGAATCTCACCACAACATACCACCTTATATATATATATATATATATATATATATATATATATATATATATATATATATATATATATATATATGTTTGATATAATTGTTGACAGTGAATCATATAGTTGATTGAAAATCGAAGATTTCGGGTGATTTTTGAGGAGCGGTCGATAAAGGACACTGGTTTAATCTACCAACGTTTCGTACGTTTATTCGTACCTCTTCAGGGTTCTATAAAAGAGATAACGAACATGGGAACTTAGTCTAATGGTAAATTAATGTGATAATGGAATGATAATTGTAACATGATTGTGTGGAAAGTTGTACAGTGAAAAAAAACTTACATGAGTTGTGTTGAAGGATGAAATGCACAATTTCACTAAACATTTATGAAATGAAAATTCACTACAGTTTAGAGTGAGTACCTTCACCCAACGATGTCTAACAAAACTGAGCTATGAGAGGGACATGCTTAGGTAGCTGTTGGATTTATTTCTCAGGTAGCTGTTGGATTTGGGCTGGAGCTTACCTGTCCCATTGTCTGGGGGTTTAGGTACCTGTAGTGTACCTGAAAGTGGTATATTTTCGGCACGGGGTTGACTTTGCTTGGCAGTGAGTCCGTTGAAGAGAGAATTGGTGGGGAACGGTTGATGTGACTGACTTTGGTTATGATTCAAATGGATTAAATTTGCGTAGCATTTACTTAAATTTTGAATGTCGGATTTAGAATTTATTGCTGTATGGTAATTTCTTTCTATTGCTAGCATTTCTTTAACGTTACTTTTAAATATATTGTTTTCATGTTTTACAATTTTGGTTTCATTAAAATTAAAAATGTGGTCTTTGCTACGGGCGTGAGTGGTTAGGACTGTGGGATCTTTTTTCTGTGGGTTTTTGCGCATAATATCGACACTATGTTTGTGACTATATACTCTAGTTTGTTATCTCTGTTATAGAACCCTGAAGAGGTACGAATAAACGTACGAAACGTTGGTAGATTAAACCAGTGTCCTTTATCGACCGCACCTCAAAAATCACCCGAAATCAGTACGTTATTTCGAGTTTTCATATCAACAAATTCGTTTTTTTTTTCTTTTTTCAGAATTTATTATAATATATATACCAGGAATCCAACGACGAAATCCGTCGTATATATATTATATATATTTATATATATATTTTATGAAGAAGATATATATATATATATATATATTCTTTGGCTCCTAACAACGAGAATGACTCTTTTGAAACGGACTACATAATAGTGTTCTGATCTTTTTTTCGTTTCCCTTTTTTAGCAGTCTGTGCAATAAGTCAAAGTCGAAAATTATGGATGGGATGGTTCAAGGACCTTATCAATAATAAACTGGAACAAAAATCACCCGAAATCTTCGATTTTCAATCAACTATATATATATATATATATATATATTTTTTCTTTAGCACAATGTAAGTCGAAAAATCTTATCAATAATAAACTGGAACAATGAAGAATTTATGCCCAAAATTGTGCTGAAAATGAACCTAAAGTTCTTCAACATTTTCCAAAAAATCAACAAAAACTTCAAAAAAGCTAAAAATGAAAAAAATCATTTTTAAAAATTAAAGTATGTTATTCAGTTTTTTTTTTTTTTTTTTTTGTTTTTTTCATAAATTAGCAGTTAACGATTGCTTTGCACTCCACGTGCTCAAATTTCTAAAAATGCATCAAAAATATAATACGATATCTTAAGAAAATTCGCTCATACGATCATGCTGTATGTTTGTGACTTTTTTGTAGTTGGTTCCCTTCTGATAATCTCCGTCCATAAGGTAATAAATAGATAGGGAGATTAGGGGCAGCAGTTTAACCTTCCGCAGACGGCTGACTTTCCGGCTGTGAAAGTTGCAAGGGAGGAACCACAGGGTGGAGGATGCACTTGGCGAGCGCCTCGACCTCCGCAATCCCACCGGGACCTGACACATAAAAAAACCCGTTGCGATTTCGGAAAAGTTTTCACTATCCAAAGGAGTAGGGCGAGTAGCCAAGGTAACAGGGCGCTACAAGCCACAGTTTTGAAGCACAATTTTTGTTTAGTTTTGCTGAAGGCACTTGTATACGGCATTCAAGTTCCGCAAATAGGGGTGGACCGTTCCGGGAGTAACGATCCAAGGATCGGATCTGCAGTGAAATCGGAACGTATTGGTACCCGTTCCCATTTTTACCGAACCACACGGATTGGAACAAAATTTCCGTGAACGCACCGATGGTTTTTAAAAATTAGGTCTGCCTGTTTCGTCGAGGTAATCACTGAAAAAAGTGTTGAAGGAACGGATCGTTTTTTCTTATATTACTTTTTTTCATTCAGAATTTACTTCATGTTTCTATACACTCATGCCAACAGTTTAAAAATAAAATTTGATTCGAGTGTAAGTTATTTTTGAATTTTCTAACATTTTTCAAAGTTGGGGATGACACACCCCACCGGGGAGTTAAGTGTGGGGAATTTAGCCGGAGCATTCCGGGGCTAATAATATGAAGGACGATGTAGTACCTGTAGAAAAATAGTTCAACGGAAAAAAATGAACAAAAACAGATCTCAATATAATGTTGTTTTTTTTTGGGGATTTAATTAAAAATTCTAATGAGGTCTTTGAGAGCTTAATTTGCTATTTGTTTGATCTTGGATCGGAATTTTTAGGGCACTTGGCTTCCGCAAGAGGCACTTGACGTCTGCTCGAGGCACTTGTAGGGCACTTAACTTCTGCTCGAGGCACTGCCTTGAACTTGGGCTACTTCCCTGAAATGATCAACGTCTGCTAAATAAAATTTTCCCATTACATTAGGTCTCACTTACAAGCCTGGTTTAAGTTCGCATATTCCTCTTGATTTGCAAAATTTAACTTTCGATGATAATGAAGGTGCTGTTTAGTTCATCGTCTCAGGTGCTGTTCCTCAGACTCTCATTGTCTCTTAATAATATTCATAGCCTCAAGGGAGGATTAGAAGTAATTTTTTTCACGTACTCTACATCCAACAATCTATCTGAAAATGAACTATGTAACTTGAGAGTATAATGATTGAGCAGGATTTCAACATTATTCAGTTGATGGTACAGTTGAATACGGTTAAAATGAAAGGTTATTTAACCATTTTAAAACCATTACGGACAATTAAGCGACTTTTTGACTTTTTGTTCGATCCAAATTTCAGTCCATTTTTGCAAACAACTTACGGAGTTTCAAACTTATGATCGCTAGGTGTGAGTGGAAGAGGGTAATTCCAACAAATCATAATGTTTTCGTTAATCAGTTTTCCATCATTTTAGCTCGATTAATACCTAATATTTTGGTCTTTTTGGCTAAAAAATCGGGGATTTCATTTTTATTACGGAGTAGGATTGCGGAGAAGTGATGAAGAGGGAAATACTCTGTGTTATTTGTACCATTTTCGGTCGATTTTTGTGATTTATTTTCTGTTCGATTTTTATAGGCACTATATTTACGGTGACCAAGTGTACTACTTTGGAAGGACATGTACTACTTGTGGGCTCAATATACTACCAAGTATCATGTACTACCAAGCGTACTACTTTTTGCCTTTCTTGCAAGAAATTTAAAAAATTAAAAAACTATCAAAGAAAGTTGTGTAAGTCCAGTAGGAAGGGGGAAAACTACGTGATCAGAGGGAAATCATTTTTAGCCGATCAACCTGACGAGTTGGTGATCCTGTGTTTTTGAACTCTCAATACATTTTTCGTTCGTCGTGATCTGTGTAATATTCTGTGTGATCTTAGAATAAAACCGTTTTGTGCAGTAAACAACACTGCTTTATTAATTAAGCGAATTTTCGTAGAATATGAAGCTATTGCAATGGCAATTGTGCAGTTAACAATGTACTAGAACAATAACAAATTTATGCTGAAAAATGTACCTATTTGTCTATAAATAGATAAAAACAACAACAAAAAAAGCTGAAAATCCAAAATATTTTTTGAATTGCCGAAAATGATTTAGAACAAGTTTATTTGCCATCAAATTAAGTGAAAATTTCCTTCTTAGTTAAAATCCTGAATTTTCATAACAGTTTAACATACCTAATATCGCACGATAATTTACGAATATTCGCTAATACGATCATGCTGCATGAATGGAACTTTTTTGATATTTTACGTACCTTTAATTCTTTAATAAGATAAGGTATAGCCTACACCTATATTACATTGGCATACATACATATATATACCTACATTACATTGGCATATATATATATATATATATATATATATATATATATATATATATATATATATATAATATTCAAGTTTGGAAATGTACTACTTTTTAGGGAAAAAAATCTGGTCACCGAACTATATTGCTCGTAGTATTTGGTGTCTCTGTTGAACCATTTTCACTAAATTTAAGTTTAATACTGATGTTATGTTGATGATATGTTGGGGGGGGGGGTTAGCAATATATAGCAATATCTCAAACTCAGGAACGTTTGTGCAAAACATACTGTAATTGCTAAGTACATACATGTTCATTTACTTTATTTACAGGAGTTGTAATCGTGTTAGAGGATGAATATGTTCAGTGAGGCTAACCTAATTAACAACTATTAAAGTATAACGAGGCTTCTTAGCATAAGAATGTGATTCCACGGGTCCGTGTTTACTACAGAAAGTAATAGTGATGTTGTAGATTTAACGCAGGGTATACGGCAAGGTAAAAGTCCATTTTCTCTCAGCAATTTCTACAAAAGTCAACTTTTACTGGTGTACCTATCAGTTTTTATGTCGTCGTGAAGTGATATTCAATATTTTCAAGTACTGCGATCTCCCGTGATACGACATGGGAAAGGTAGTCATTCACTTGACACGCGTTTCTCCAGAACATCGTTTTTCTGTCACGTAAATAAACAATTACGGAGCTCAGGTTTTTCTTAACCTGTTGCCATTTGATGATCACCATGGGCGGTAAACCCGAGTCGGGTAGGATAGGGTCCTATAGCAGGACGTTCCCAGATCCAATCGCTGTTAAAATGGAAACCAACCACTGGGAACCGCCTCTGAATCGACACGAACACGATATTTAGCAGTTGACTACATTATATCGCTCCTGCCGTGAGTTGGGTGAGAAAGCGAGCTGATGGCCAGAGGACGAGTGCCAGTGGCGGCCGGATTAGTGAAGAGCGAGCAGAGACAGGTTAGTTGCGGCCCAGATATTTCGATGGTACCTACGTATAGTAGCGGCCAATGTAGTGGAAGTTTCCACCAGTTATCAAGCTATACCTAGTAGTTCATGTGTCCAGGCCTCCAAACCCCAAAAAGTGCTGCTAAAACTCACGACGTGGTAAGGACTACGAATATGAAAATTAATAAAGCTGAAAACTGTGCTCGTGAATGACGATCTAGCCTCTAGAAGTAATATGTTTTCATGTTGCTCAACTGACGACAATTGCAAAGCATTGTGCGGTGTCGATACAATATACGTATATGGGACGTTCAAAATTATTTAACTCACTTTTAGCGAATTTTTGTAGAAAATGAAGCTATTGCAATGGCTCCAAAAAATTTAAAATGAAAATTTTTGAACGTTTTCTTTATTGAAATCCGTTTTGAGACATTCTGAAACGAATCCTAGAGTTTAAAATTTTTTTCATATATATATATATGTGTGTGTGTGTGTGTGTTTGTGTGTGGAAAAAACCACTAAAAATAGCAAAAACGGCTAAAAATCGTTAAATTTATATTTTTTAACAGAATATTGCGCAAATAATATATTAACTATGAGATAGAACATTGAAAAATGAATGTGCAAAATTATGCTGAAAAATGTACTCAAATTTCAATAAAATGAGCTAAAAATCGAGAAAAACTGCAATAAAGTTAAAAATCCTAAATTTCTTTTTGAATCGCCGAATATTATTTAGAACGAAAATTTTGCCATAGAATCGGTAGTTAACAATTTCTTTCCCCTCAAAGTCCTTACTTTTCAAAACAATGTAACATAATATAGTACGATAGTTTACGAAAATTCGCTCATACGATCATGCTGCATGACTGGAACTTTTTCACTTTGCTTGTTTCAAAGCCGCAGCTCATACCCATAGACGTATAATACCTGTAATAGGTATTGTAGATCAATACTCATACCATTCCTTTGAGGGGAAGTGTGGGACGCATTCAGAGGGATTAGGCAGCATTACGTTTCACGAATGTTTTCATTGGTCTTTGCAGGTTTGAAATCTGTTTAGAATCCAATCAGATTCGTTTTTACAAACTACTACTGTTACTACGCACTGCTAAATCCTCCCCTTCCTCCGCCTGCCTCCTTTTGAGATGCGCATATTGACTTGCGATTCTGAATGCGAAGGCTTCATGAAAAGCTCCCGCCTATCAGTGTTCGCATTCGTTTTTAAACGAACCTCTCTTCTTCTTTTTATTTTTTATTTATTTTCAATAATGAAAGGTTTACAAGGATTTATATAGATGAGGCATGCGGCTGCATTTTATCACAGTGCTGTCGTTATCCGACCATCAAAACCATAAGTACTTCGTCACACCCAAGAAATGTCCTACAGAGAGATATTAATAAGTAATAATTTTTGGTTGTTCGTTCTAAAAAGGTACGTTTCCACGAGTCCACGTTATTCGTTAGTATAGGAGTTCAATATTTAACTGGCACTTACACCATGGTCTAACTCTAAACGGTGTTTTGGACCAGCCCTGGAAACCACTGAAGGGGTAACGCAGTGCTGCGAGCGAAGCTAACTCGCGTTGGTTTTTTCTTTGAGACTGTCGCTGCTTTTGACGTCGTGTGAATGTGTTTTTGCTCGCTGGGTGTCCAACCGGCCTCCCCTTTTCGAAGACAACATTTACCAACGTCGGGCCAAACAACACAAAGAGGACCGACAGTCGCCTAATCGCCTCTCAGGTTCGGCGCAACGTCTCTGAATGGACAGCGCAGCGGGAGGGGGGATAAAGAAAAACATCGACCTTACACAACCCATGAACTTATCAAGCGGAGTAGATGTCATGTGATGCAACCAACCATTGACAAGTACGAGTTTTGTATCCTGTTGCTCCTGACAAGTAGTGTTTTATCCAGTTAAGAACGCAAATAATCATTGAGGGACAATTATAACCGATAAACAGGCCACTGAAAACGTTTACCAATAGTACTCTGTAGTGGTGACAATGTAACTAAGGATTGTGTTTTCACTACTTGCTGCACAGGTTAGCAACATTACCGTTCAATATGTTCTGAAATCTGGTAGTTCAAGATGGTATACTTGAATGGTTCTCAATGAATCTCATAAGCATTCCGGTTTACCAATAGCAAGACTTTGTGAACTCGCAAAAGTTCAATTTTCTAAACCTTTTTCCATCTCGTGTCACAATCTGACAGCGTTGCATGATGGCTGTTGATTAATCTTTGGAAATTCCACGATGGATTTCATCGCTTCGTGATCAACGGTTCCACTGCATATACATAGTGTGAAGCCCTAGAAAACTTTTTTTCTCATCATCACTCATCGAATGAGAAGTTGACAATTTGAATCCCCTATCGTGTAATGTAAGTTGTTGAATGTGAAATGTATAAGTGTGATATTTGATATAAATTATTATTTAAATGGTTCACTTTTCTACAACATGACGTTCAAATCATTGGATTGATTCATTCTACGAGTACTCCAATGAATCGGATTATTGCCTACGGAGTTGATTCGTCGGGGATGCCGATTCGTACGATAGCCGATAATGTTTTATGGCGTATTGTGGGGACTTCAATTGAATAGGTGGCACACTGTCTGGACCCAGACCTTTCTTAACATCAAGGGCAACCAGCTGATCCTGTATCATTGACAAAGAAACCTCAATGGAACCGAGACTCAAAAAATCCTAATTCGCGAGCTGAGTAGGGGAGTCATGAGGCTTATCAAAAACAGAAGAGAAATAGCAAACAGTTCCAGTGATAATTTAAAAGCATCAGAAGTATGGAAGTACGATTTGGTCTCCATACTACCAAGACCATAAAAGGCGTATTGTTTCAGTACAACATAAATTTCTCAGCTATATTGCTTTTAAAAAACGTGTTCGGCAGGATGATGTTGTGTATGATTCCCTGATGACCGAGTGTGGTCTTTTATCACTCCATGATAGACGCGTCGTGGGTGATCTTTTATTTTTGTTCAAATTACACTATTACAAATTCGACAGCCCCCAGTTATTATCTTATTTTGATTTTCGCACGCCGATCCATCCCACAAGAGGTAATGACTTATTTTCCGTCCCTTTTGTCCGGTTCAATTATTTGTTAAATAACCCCCTTTATCGCATGGCTAGACATTATAATTCAATAACAGCCGAAAATAATTGCCTTGATTTATTTTTCAATAGTTTTTCTGTTTTTAAAAACCACATAATTTCCTATTGTTCTAAATTTCCAACCTAGTAATAGGTATATTATTTTTTGTGTATTGATTTAATTTTTTTTACTGACACTTTTAACTTCTGTATAAATTTATATTATCATTCATTATCTGTATTTTCCATGTATTGTTTTCTTATTGTATATTGGGCTAATTAAGCCCGTAAATAAATAAATAAATCTGTATTAAGCAAGGAAACTAAAAACTGACAGTCGATTCTCCCGGAAGCCAGGCCGTTTTAAATCTACGCATCCGCTTCCATGCGTTGATGCTACAAAGAATACAGGCCACTGTCTCTTATCATTATCAACATTATCATAATAAGATAATGACTCTTATGGGGCATGTAACGTAAAAATCTGCGTGTTTTGTGCATTTAAATAAAAAGGGCATCTCAATCAAAATAATAGTCCCTACAGTACCATTGCAAAGAATTCTAGGTCCTATAGGTCTTGTTCTAGTTCCATATCAGTGTATTAGTACTATAATGGTTGGAATTATAGAGGGTTCAGGTGAGCTTCAACGGCCGAAAATGTACGGGGTATGGAGGGGATCACATCTTTGAGGCACGACATTCATAGACTCATAACTTATCACTGTATCATATGTCATTGCATGCGGTATGCAGAGTTTTATTTCGGTTGGGAATTATATTCTATCTGAACTATACCTATAACCACGATACAGGGTGGAACCGGATAAATGACGAAAATGTTTGTGTGCTTTTAGTCTGCATCAAAAATATAGTAAAATGCCGCCAACCACATATTTTTATCTCATTCAGAACTGAGATATGATTTTATATGATTTTGATATGGTTTTTTTCCCCAGGAAAACCGTGTTTTTTCATTTTAAACTCAAATTTCTCCACTTTGCCTCATTTAATTTTAACTTTCGACCTCATTTTCGGAATCAGCGTTTAATTTCCTATAAGAATAGTGTACTTAGATTCTCAAACAGTACCATCCGAAGACCTTCACATCAGCTCAAACACAGACGATTTTGAAAAAATTAAATTTCTGAAAATCTTTAGAACTTCACTAATCTTTAAAAAAAAAAAAAAAACTGGAAATTGGCAAATTTCATGAAGAGTGTAGTCGATTTTACTTTTACTTTGTTATTTAGGGGAGAAAATTATGTTTTAACGTCCAACAAATCGATGGTTTTCTTGAAAAATGACCGTCCTTGAACCTACGACTGTGAAGGTCGGTTTCTACGTATTTTTCCATGCTGAATCGAATGGTATCATTAAAGTTGTACACTTAAACGCACAAATGTTTAGTTTGTTTGTTACGCTTAAATGTATGTGTGTTATTGGGTAAAACTAGTTGAATTAAAGTGTAAAACTTGGTTATGACGGAGTTGGAGAGATCTAAAAATGATACCATTCGATTCAGCGTGGAAAAATACGTAGAAACCGACCTCATACTCGTAGGTTCAAGGAGGGTCATTTTTCAAGAAAACCATCGATTTGATGGAAAAAACCACTTTCTTCAACATTAAAACATAATTTTCTCCCCTAAATAACAAAGTAAAAGTAAAATTGACTACACCGTTGGAAAGAGTATCAGGTGAAGCAATTTTTATTAGATTTGCCAGTTTTTTTTTTTTTTTTTTTTTTTTTTGAAGAGTGGTCAAGTTTCAAAGATTTTCATAAATTTTATTTTTTTAAAATCGTCTATGTTTGAGCTGAGGTAAATGGTACTTTTTAAAAACCCAAGTACACTATTCTTACAGAAAATTCAACGTTGATTCCGAAAATGAGGTCAAAAGTTGAAATTGAATGAGGCAAAGTGGATAAATTTATGTTTATAAAGAAAAAAAGCCGGTTTTCCTTATAAAACCTTTAAAAAATCATACCTCGATTACGGATTGAGATAAAAATATGCGGTTGGCGGCATTTTACTATATTTTCGATGCAGACTAACAAAATTTGTCACATATCCGGTTCCACCTTGTATATAATAGACGATACTATAACCGCTGACATACTACTGCTGAAGCAAACCTTACTTCTTAGAGTGGAACTATGACGACTAATGACCTGAATAGGAGGTCATCGAATGGAAAAGGTGTGAGGGTGGTGGTAGATGGGGGGGGAGGCAGCATGTTCATGAGTTCCTCATTGTGAAAGGCCCTAGGCATGTTTTCAATTAGTTAGATGCGCAGAGGTTGGAGAAAAACGGTCGGATTTCCTACTATTTTCAAGTTTGAAGGTTCAAACTCGGGTCTTAGCGCTGGTCACTGTCGTTGGTTTGGATCGTTAAGGGGAAACAAAGCCCACGAATGTGCTCCTACACATTACATGACTAATGCGTCGGCGACCAGAACTTTCCAATATCAATAACGGAACAGCCCGAGAAAGTCCTCGTTAAGGCCGTCCTTGTGGTTGCGGGCTTTTTCCAGGCGTCCCAAGTCCCCACAACACGACGGGGACCGAAGCGAATCTGACAAAAACCCTTCTCATCGCTTCACTCGGCCCTGACATCTGGAAACGAACCAGACGGTGCTGAACTTTGCAGCTGACCTCTTCATCCAACGATCATGGGAGCTGTGGGTCGTCTCCCACCCCCGGGCAACGTCGGGGATTCAGTACTCACTGGCTGCCGGGTGTCAAGGCGAAACTGATCGGCATCTGCCAAATCAACTAACCAAACACATTAACAGAGAAGAGGGTGCAGAAATTCTGTGTTCCGTGCCTCTTCCACGGGATGTGGGCTAATAATTTCGGTACACGAAATAATCTCGTAAATTAGATTCCTCTTCTCCCCTCAACCATGAAAGACATAAACATGCGTTTATTGTTCAAATAATCGAGTCCCTATTTCATCTCAAAATCCGAAGAAGAAAGTTGTGCGCAAATTATTGGAACTACATTGTGAAAGACGAGTTAGAATGAAGAAATTCACATGTTTCTTCAATGAAAAATAGGGTGACCAATCTTTGCAGTGGAACTAAACGTGGCAATGTTTTTGAAACTGGTGAATTCGCTCGCTCGTAAATGAAAATAGTACAGCAAGTTCTTTCCACGTGTATAGAACCCCAAATTAACTATATTATATTCATAAAAATTCCTGAGATATTGTGGGGTGAATGGTGAATTTCAACTAATACGGATATTATTCCCAACACTAGACCGCTGAAATTGGCATATGAATTTAGTAATTCCTTGCAAGATCTATAGCAATTTTCATGAGAATTCTAAAATCGATGGATAGTAGTGAATTACCGGAAAAGGTCCTTTTGTTTTTTAACAAGTACAAGTTTTCATTTTATGGATGATTAAATCAATTTCAGAAAAACAACTATCATTCTGTTTCTATTGAAAATTGTTTTGCGGTTGTATAACAGAAAAGACCGTATGCGGTAGTATAACGAAAAATACCCAAACAGTCTTTCAAAGATTCTTTTCCAAAAAGATATCCTTAGTTTTTCGTGATTTACTTAATTTACTATTCAGCAAAAGATACTATTTCTGGCAATTAATGATCTCGATAGAGAACAGTCATTATCAGTTTTCAGCTTAATTTATTCAGATTAATCGATTTGGTAGGATGCACGAGGAACAAGAAATTATTATAAAAGATTAGATAACTAGCGCGAATTTGTTAGATAATATTTCGCTTCTACATTAATAGTTGTCATATTTATAATCATTAACAATATGATATTCGTCGTTACCAAGTTTCCTCAATTTATTATTACCATTGCAGTCACAAAAATATCTCTGCACAATTCACAGGCAATTACAATTATCTTCGTTCACCAAGCTTCCACTGTGTATTACTACCAATAGGTCATAATCTCTAACCACGGGTGAAAAAGAAGATATTTGAGAACTATGGCTGTGAGTTCTATCAAAGTAGAATCCCTCACGAGCGAAAATTACGATACTTGGGGTATTCACGCCGAACATGCCCTCAATAAAGCTGGATTCTGGGAATACGTAAACGGAAGAATCCCATTACGTGTTGATACAGCATCAAATGAAGAAAAGAAATCATGAAAAAAAGAAGATACTAAAGCTTAGTCGGAACTAATTTTACTGATTTCTTCAGGAGAACTAAAACAAATCCAACATTGCCTAACGTCAAAAGATGTTTTGAAGCACACACTTTGAAGCAAATTTATCAGAGTGAAGGGCCAGCTCGAAAAGCTAATTTACTTGAAAGAATGGTTGTTCAAAAAATGCAAGTCGGTGACCTGAGTTCGTTCACAGATGCAGTTGACAAACTAAAAGATATGAATATATACATACATGTTGTAAATATCCCATCGACTCAGTATTATGATGTTATATAGTCTTTCACCATCTTTTGAAAATTTCCGAGTCGCTATCGAAAGTCGCGATAGGAACTCTCCCGAAGCCTTCATTTCTTAAAGTAAAAATTTTGGAGGAAGCAGTTGCACGGAACAGTGATTTGTTACGGTTAAGAAACGAAGAAGCTTTTTACAGCAAAAACAAGGGTAAGAAAGTAAACAAGGATAGCTAAAAAGGGAAAGCTCAATTAAACATAAACTTAAATCTAACTGTGAATACTGTGGTAGAATATACCATAAGTCTGAAAACTGTAGGTACAAAAACAAAACGAACAATTCATACAAACTAGATGAAAATTACTCCAATTTATCATCAGTTGAGTCACAAGATTGGTGCCTCAAAGTGGAAAAAAATCGCATGTGTGCTCAAAAGCCTCTAAATTTGATAGCTTAACAACTCAGATTGTAGAATGAGTGAATGGGCAAACTGCTCCAATTACAGGCAAAGGTTTAATGGCAATGGAATATAAAACAAAGATACAATAATCTCATCAGAATTAGTAAACCTTTGTGTAATAATTTGCGGTGTTTTATTAATCTGTTTCATTTTTCTCCTCTCAGTTTTCATACACCACTGCCCTACTCTATGCCAATGAAGTGTTAAATTACCGCAGGAGGGAATCAATGATCATCACATCAGCGCACGACATGAGAAACTCCAGTTGGATTTCACTCGCAAGGCTGCTCCGCTGGAAATGTGCTTTCCAACCGTGTAAAAATGCACCTGCAGTTAGTTGGGATCCACTGATCAGGTCAGATCCTGTTCCACCGAGGAGGCTATGGGTGCTCACTTTCTCGGATAGAAGGTTCCAATGACAATATGGTTAATAGTGTATCGTGTTCTAGAGTCACCGTCCGGTTCTGAAAACCTTTGAATGAAATTACACCTGGCCCATAATTCCTAATACGTTATCAGGAGTGAGAACACTTAAACATCATTCGTAGATGAATTATTTGATGATTAGAATTTTTCTTCGAAGTGAATCGCAGCTGTTTTGGTGAAATTCACAATATTTGACGAACAAAGCGAGTCTCTACTTTGATTCGGCCTGCAGGTTTGTGTGTATGTGTGTATGTTGGTCTGTCTTTCTGTACCATTTTACAGGCCGCAATTTTGGAGCTATTGTCTTGAAATTCGGTAGGTTGATTCCGTAGACATCCCGAATACGCTGTGCAGTTTTTGGCGCTTATCTGATACGAAGTGGCTGCGATATCGTTGATGACGCCGAACGAAGCACCTCAAAAATACGTGTTAGGTATGGATATCGATAGTTTTTGGTGTGGTGAATCGACTAAGACTTTCAAAGCCATCAAGTGAAAAACTCAACAATCGACGATATCGGACAAATCTGAAAAAAAGTTTGACGAGTTGGAATTGGCGCATAGCTTCCTCGTCCCATCGAAGTTTAGCGAAATCGAAGTCATAGGTTTTGAGAAAGTAACGCTTAATGCGTTCTTAGTTTGTGCATGCACAGTGAAAACTATCATATTGATAGGGGATATAATGGTTGAGTGAATATAATGATATTGATAGGGGACGATTCCCAGCCTAACCCGAACATTCCCAGAAAATTTCATTGAAATTGAGTGAAAACTGAAATACCTAATGCTTGCCCTAAGGCTTTTACATTCGCGCATGCAGAAGAACTACTAATGATACGATTGTGATAAAATTATATAATATTAAATCATGTTTTACAGACTACAATCAGAATTTGAGCAAAATCGTACGGTCCCTGCAGATTTCATTGACATTTTATGGAACTGTAAAAATTAAGCTTGTTTCAAGGAATTCCGGAAACAGACCTGAAACTTATTCAGGTTGGCCAAATACGTAAAATGTGAGTAGAAATTTTGATTTTGGCAACAAAAAAAAAAAAAAAAAAAAAAAAAAAGCTTGCCATCGACCGAAAGTGAAAACAATCCTTCCGCTACCAACCATTGGATAATTTTCATTCCCACTGTTGCTCAGTCATCGTTTCCGAGATGAAAGAGCCACGAATACAAGGCTCTTTACATCATAATAAACTGATCATCCACACAGGAAAGATATACAATTCGCAGAAATCGCCGAGCATCAGAAAATGAGCTTCCGAGCCGCAAACTCCGAGGTACTTAGTGTTACTCTTTGTTTATGACTTAATTTGGTTAGTTCAATATGAGAAGAAAGAGTGGGACAGGCAATTCCACTTTAGAGCTGAATCACGTCCGGATGAAGACGGGTCTGTCACTGTAGGCAGGCTGAGTAAAAGCTCATGCCGGACTTTCTCTTGGCTCAATTCATTCGGAGCCTTCGAACTGCTGCATTGCATAGAAAAATGCACACAAAGGAGAACTACCTAATGCGTTGGAAATATTGTACCCATCCTACGAGAGATTTGATTTCGCGACCTGTTCCTCAACAGGATCAAGGTGCCGTTCCACAGCAACGATAACTACCGGAGAAAGTGACGAGTTCGAGACATACTAACATACAATTTCGTAATTACGTAATCAACAATGGAAATATTTACAAACGTTATCAAGAGAGGAAAAAGTCAACTCTCTCTCTCTCTCTCTCTCCCTCCCTCTCTCTCCCCCAGTCTTTCCCCACAATTTTTTAGATATCGAATTGAAACTAGGAGAGCGTTTTTGGTGCGCCTGATACTAAGTTTTAAGCAAATAAAAATCAGGGAAAAAAATCCAAACGCGTTCGGACCGCCCACAGGGGCACTTTGAAACAAATTTTTCCGATTTTTGCCGAGCTACCTCCATTTAAATATTTTTTAGTGCTGAACACGATGGTGAAACCAGAATTGCAATATCATACTGTAGACTTGGGTGTGCTCCCTCCGCCTTTGAGGGGTTTTATAAAAAAAAAAAAAAAAAAAAAAAAATAATAATAATAATAAAGTGTTTGCGCGCGTGTGTGCGTGCGTGTGTGTGTGAGACAAATTGTATGGACGCCCAGGCTACAATTCTCAACCGGTATTCGTGATTCTTATTTTTTTCAATTCAAATTTCAGTCTAGCTGTGCAATAAACTCCGAAAATTGTGAAAGGAGGGATAAATACTGTTAAATCATGATTTTTCAACTATTCTCGTCCGATTTTCGTGATTCTTTATTCGTTTAACCACGAATTCAGTCTAGTTTTGAAACTTATAACAGGAGTTTCAAATGTCATTATGTAGGGGAGTAAATGGAGGGATTAATAGTAATTAATCTTAATGTTTCAACTATTCTCGTCAGTATCTTTTTTTTTAATCAATCTTGAATTTGGTCTAGTTTTGGAAAACATGTCAGGAGTTTCGAATTTCATGATGGAAGGGGATGAATGATGGGGATAATAGCGATAAATTGTGATATTTTTACGATATTCATCTGATTTCCGATACAGTTTTCATTATTTGTTCGATTCAGATTTTAGTTCAGCTAAGCAACCTTGGAAGTTTCAAATTTACGCAGGGTGACTAATAAATTTCAGATCGTCCCTCAACTTACCTACCTTCGGTTCTACTGATATTCGTAGTTTTTTGTTTGTTTATTGTTAAATGCAGGGATCTGAGTAATATATACACATTCACTCATAATTTTGGTGATGGACTTTATGTTTTCGGTGGGTTAATGAGTCACTTAATCATTTCTCGAAAACCTATATTTTGAAAAATGGGCTCTGGGATCGGATTGCAAGGGAAATTCGCTATTGTTTTTGTGAAAATCACCAACACTTACATTTCTAGGGTTACCTAACAGTACAGTAGCTGCGGGTGATCTGATAGATCGCGTTGTGGCTTTTTTGCGAAGACCTCACCGACGCGACGGTTGGAAAATGTGGTCATTAGGTCCCACGCCTTACTGACAGATACAGTAAAAATGTTCAGAGACATTTCCACCTCCGCAAAGACCCCGTCGTCATAACATACATTTTATTGTTCCATTTCTTACGATTGTGTACTTATTGCTTGCTTTGTATGGTCCGATTTGGTTTTTGTGGTTAAAACTTTCTGTAATCATGTAAGGGGGATTTGAATATCAATAAAAAGGTTCAATATGAAAAAAATGAATAAGTTTACAGTTTTTGTGAATTTTCCACTTAAACTCGCTTCATTTGCTCTTCCGTATTGTTTTTTTTTTTTTTTTCCAACTTCTAAAATCTTCTATGCACCTGGCCTGAGTCAGTAAACCTCTACATTCTACAAAAGTACAAATTTTAATCAACAGTTATATTTGATATCACCGCAAGCAATCTGACGCGTATTAGAGCCACGTCTACTGCAAGATTAACGATTTTACGATGGAGAATTAAAGCTCTGTAACGCTGGCTGAGAACCCCCTGCTTTCCACACGGCCCAGCTGGTATCAGTTAAATATCCTAAGGAGTGACTTATATTTAGGATCGACCCTAACGACTGACACCTTCGGCTGTTTTCACTTTCAAATCGCCTCTCCATTCACAATATTGACCTGAAAGGACATCGCCGACGTGACAGAAATACGGGCTGGGGTTCATCAATCGGCCCCGACCGTTCACGAACGAGAGTTCGGCCGCGGGTTTCAGCGACAACCGACAAAAGCGGAGACAAGACTTTCGTTTACATTAGCAAACGCTTTTTTCTCTTTCCTTTCAAAACAAAAGTGACCGGAGCTAGTTGAGATGTGTGAGCAGGTGCGAGCCTCAATGCCCTCAAACACGAACTCACCGACTTTTCTTTTCGCTGGCCTTTACCTGGTTATGGTAATTTTGTAGTGCTCCCAGTGTATCTATTTTGAAGAACCTATAATAGAAATCGAGGTACACCTATCTTCTTCCAAAACACACATTATTATAGCGAGCAGTATATTATATAACAATATTATAGAGACCGATTGTGAAACGAAACCTGTGACTCTCCCCTAACTCTGATGTTCTATGTTTCACGGTCAAACCAACGTATACCATAGATTAATGTATTATGGAACGCACATTCAGGGTGTCCGCCGTTAGAGTTGGAAAACATTTCGGGTGAAACCAGACCGAAGATAGAGCAAAATTCCGCCAACCGCTACTCGACGGTCTTGTGTGGACGATAAAGGATTTTTTCAAAAATTTTTATTTTAAAATTTTTTGGACCATTCCAGTAGTTCATTTTCCACGAAAATTCACTAAAATACTTTAATCTTGAACGGGAATGGAGTGGAACTCAATTTACTTGAACTAATAGGTTCACATGGTTTATGTAACTAGTTTCCTTGGTAGAATGAAAAGATAGTCTGTGGTCGAAGAGAAACATACTAGTTGAATGTTACCTACTCTTATTATCCCTCTTTGATTCATTTAATCTGATCCTTTCTAAAATGTTACCATTATGTTCTTTATCAAATATTGTCATATATTTATTGTTTTCTGAAGAAAAAATGTTTGTTTTAAAGATTAATAGCTGCGAAATATGGGTTAAAAGGAGAAGACTGGTTTCATCTTTTCTCTGACGGAGTAAAACTAATATCTATTAAAATAACTTATTATGGTACCTGGATATTTAAAAACTTAACGGGCATTGATTCAATTGAAAACAAAACATATAGAAAATTTCAGAAATACAAAATTAAAAAAAAAGAAGATTAATAGATAAAGGCAGGTGGAAGAAAATGCTAGGAAAAATTGAAATATCATATGATTTGTACATAAAGTAGTTTCTGTTTAAATTTAATGGAAGTACGTCGTTTTTCTCGGATATACTTCACGGAGCGAAGAATTTGTTAATCCTATGTACAACGCGACTGAGTATGTTCGTTGGAATCCCACGGACCAAAAGAGATTCGACGAATTTCTCATTTCCGCGATCATCGCACTCGCAGCCCAGCAATGTGTACGCACCTAAAAATATCCGTACCATTCACGGTAGAATACAAAGGTGCTATAGCCACGCCACACTCCAAATCGCAGACGTCTTTAACTAGGGATGGGACTTCGATATTTTACTACCGATATCCGGTATTTTAATATCGATATTGGACTTCCGATGATATCGGAATATCGATATGTTCCCCCTAAATATCGACATTTTTTCCTGTGAATTATGATTTTCAGAAATCAACTACGAACCACAGTTAAAACAGTGTTTCGGGAAAGGTTTTGAAAAACGGAATATTTCTCACGAAAATGAACCTTTTCATTTCAGGTTTGATGTCTAACTAAGACGTCCGGTGTGAAGCTTCACATTACTTCCCCAGTGTATCTTATTTCACGTGGTATCTACTTTGATTTTAACAACACCTTAAGATGGTTTTCTCAGGATCAGGAGCACTAGATATTAGATTTATTGGCAAAAAGAACAAATTATTTCTATTGACACTATGTCCAAAGCAGATAAAATATCCTTTTCCAAAACAATACCTTTTTCTAGTCAAGCCATCTAATCTTTTTATCTTCAGTGTGTGTTGGGTGAAGGATAATTAACACAGAAACAACATTTCTACTATAGGCACCGACACTAACTACTATTGTTGATGAGACCCACAAAAACTGTTTGTCGATATCACAAATATCGTTACTTTATTGTCGACATAATACTGATATTAATATCAGATACCAATAGCGATATTTTTCTTTTGATATCTCATCCCAGATTTCAACAGTTCCAAGTTGCTGCAACATTACGTCTCTTTAAAATTTATAGATCATCGTCAAGCGATTTTAACCGATGATCTGCCAAAAAATGTGTCATGCTGTCATGACTGGAACACCAAATTTAACAGCCCAAGGAGGGCGGAACGACAATCGTTAGCCCGGTGTTGCGGGAAAGGCCACCTCCCCCCCCCCCCCCTGTCATGACTTGCCTCCCCAATAGATGTTATGAGATAAAACTGTAGAGGCGCTAGTGTAGTATCCGAAGCTTTTAGCGAGAGTAGGGCTCCTTGAGTAAAATGAGATCACGGACGTGCATTATCTGTCAAAAGCATTTTCACCTTCCCAGTACATGCCTATATACATGAAACTGTCCAACTTTCAAAGCCTAGGTATGTAAACTTGTAGGTACGTATATTAGTTCAGTCAAAACGCCCAATGAGGAGGTATAGAGAACTTATGGGATGGGAGAATTCATTTCATCAGGGATATGTTGGGAGTAGTTAGTAGACGAACATAATAAAAGTCTTGTCCTCTTCGTTGTACGAAAATGGGCAGGGAAGGGGTGGAAAATTCCCGATGATTGGTTTTTTTTGTTGTCCATAACTCGAAAACGGTGCACCGCACAAGAAAAATCATTCCGGCCGAAATTGAAGAACATTCAATTTCTTACAAGATTGTCTCTGACGATTTTCCCCTATCTTCAATTCTTTCAGAGATAACAGCTTTCAAAAATTGCTATTTAAAAGTTTTTCCCTCATGTTTTTCGACCAACGTTTCATTCTCGTGCCTCAACCTTACCTTCACGACAAAATTAACGAATAAGAACCCACATTAAAATAAGTTTTTATCCATGTTTCTATCCCTAGCAAGTCCAAAGTTACATTTTGAAATTTACCGAGTATCCCCAGGTGAAATCGTGATTGGCGCTTAGTTCATCATTTCATATGGTGCATTTGCATGTAAGTTTGTTTTGCTTATGGTTCTGTGTAGAAATCAACTACATTGGCAATTATGTTGAGGGAAGGAAAATCTCGGCTATTCCTCAGCGGTTTTTATTTATCTAAGCGCTTTCGCCATTCGCCTCGTCAGAGATGAAAATGTGTTACCTACCTATAATTTAGATCTACACAAGCTATAGTTATCAACATAGCTGTGATTCATATTTAGTTCTATCTGGCAGATCATCATTGTAATACTGGCTAAATACTGTATTGCCAAGTCTAGTAACCATCATTATTAGCTTCCTGTCTATATATTTATAGTATAAGGCATCATTGATCGTGGGTAGTACCAGCTTAGGTATAATTTTACGATTATCTGTGTCGATTTTATCTAAGTATTTGTAGTTATAGATCATATTAGGGAGCCTAGGTAACATGAACTGCACTATACATAGGTAAAGTTAAAGCTTCAGTATATATATATATATATATATATATATATATATATATATATATATATATATATATATATATATATATATATATATATATATATATTTGAGTAGTTTTCCCTTAAAAAATACCACGTTGGAAATGCTATGAGCTAGGTTAATTAGCTGGCAAGAGGACGCCTCCTTTTTCAACAAAGATTTTATGAAGACTGAAAAAGGAAGATTGTCGACAAAGTGATGCAGCGGTATTAGATTAGATGTACTATTAGATTTGATGTTCCATAGTGTTTGATGATCCTGGGGACTAATCCGGACTACTCCATTTGATGACGACTTGGTCACCCGTACCGGTATAACTCGTAGCTTGTTATTTTTCCGGTAGATATATGGACTAGTTCCTTTCTTTTCATTTGCCGGTTTCATGATCGATGGTGAATTACGATTATTCAACTGTCGGTTAGTGATTGATAGTGACGAACATGGATGGCTCTTACGGCTACCCCCGGAATCCTGGCCCTTGGTATCACATTCGCTGTGTTCAAGGGAAACTCAACGAGATGCGATTCCGTGGCCAACGAAGGAAGCTCTTGGTCAGGCTAACTAGGTTATCAGCTCCAGGAACGTGTTTCTACTGTCCCTGATTTCTACAAGAGCTGATGTCTACAGGAGCTGATTTCTGAACAAAACCCCGCAATCAAAACGATTCTCCCTCCACATGTGAATCGTAACTGCAGAGCGCCGACTTTTTAATAACTAGTGTCGTTTGGGACGGATTCCTTGAAAACAACGTGAGAACCGGCTACATCTCGGACGGCTACTAATGCTTTGTCTACCGTTAGCTACTCGTGGGTTTCCCATGTGCATTTGCCGCTCTGCGGAAGGAATGTGATTTCCGACTCTTTAAGTTGCCAGATCAAACGGGCCGAGTGAAGGAAGCATCCAAAACTTCGTTCGCATGCCACATTTGATTCTTCTGTGTGAGGTGATGAAAACAAAATAAATTACTTGACTACGGAGTGATGGTGATTTGGAAATTATTAAAAATTGAGATACTCGGAAATCGACTATTTAGATGTTGCTTAGACACGATTTCACGAATACGAATCCGTGAACTTATCATTCCACACCAGCTTGTTATGGCTTGTTGGGGTGGCTTAGTTGGTGTTGGTTGGGCATTATATATATATAAATAATCTATAATGAAACCACGTTATTTATGTTCAATTAATTCAAGAACTTCAAAAAAAAAAAAAGAAAAAAAAAAAAAAATCATAATAAACAATAACTGATATAATATTGAGTAAAATATATCCGCGTATCAAACAACTGTAATCATTACATTTTCCCACTTGCCCTAATTTTTTTGTTAAATAAATGGGATTTCTACAGTTGTTTAAAAGAATCGGAAGTTTTTTTTTTCTTTAGGTTTTTCGGTTTACGTTTCAAAAAAGTCTGCCAAGTTGGGAGGGCAGTAAAGCTTCCGCATTTGTTGTAATATAGGCGTATAGGATTATGTAACAAATTACAAGTCGTGATGGTTAAATGCAAACTAGAACAATAATACATATATTGTTGACATGCTAGTATACGAAATAGCGCTATAACTCATGATTGCGAGTACGCATACCGCTCATATACGCTCTAAAGTAAATATGAGGCGATGGAACTAGTAGGGTATTGTCTAGAGGTTAACCCTCACAATCTTTGAAAATTTCATCAAAATCGCCCCATTATACTCGAAGTGACAACCAATATTACTTTCGTGCATACGCAATATTTGTTACTCAATCAATCGCGATAAAATCCATTGGGCATTCCTCGGACATATAGGTACCCAGCAACACCCCGATTTTGAACGAAATCGGACCGGTACATCATGAGAAATCAATGCCTTAAGAAATTCATGTTTGCGCATGCGCACACGTTATTGGTGATGAGACAGCATTGTGAGTTATAGGGGACACCGTCTGAAACCTCAGAATCCCTGAGAATCCCTGACAATTTCAACAATCCCTGAGAATTTCATCAGAAACGGACTAAAATCTGGTATACTTTTGGGCTTGACAAGGATTTACCACAGACAGACAAACACGAAACTAAAATTGATCAGCGTGCTCTGAAACACAAAAAGCAAGTGGAAA
The DNA here is from genome assembly GCA_030762985.1 of Adelphocoris suturalis. Taxonomy (NCBI): domain Eukaryota; kingdom Metazoa; phylum Arthropoda; class Insecta; order Hemiptera; family Miridae; genus Adelphocoris; species Adelphocoris suturalis. The sequence goes on along the minus strand of CM061045.1, from coordinate 18,017,178 downwards.
TATCAAGAGTTTTCTAGGAACACCTTCGATAGTGAGGAAGCAATATTTAGTTGAAACCTGCAATAGGTAAGGCCCCTTAGTTTTATTTCTTCGTTTCATTCATTAGCAGGTTCAATAGCATTAATTAATTTCATTAATAATATTATCAATTCCGTAAACCAATTTACATTCATTTTGTAAAGGTCTGAGTGTGAGATTAAATGTTTCGAAATAATAGCGGACGAAGTGAGGTTTTCGTTTGCACCTTTCCCAATCACAGTGACCACGACTAGATCCATCCGTCTCTCGTGAGGCAAATACGTGACCGCTGGAACTAGCTAGCAGGCCACCAAAAACACGCCGTAAATTCCTTAGATCGACAAACTCCAGAACGAATGGCGAACTGGAAGAACTGTAATGCTGAAAATGTAATGTAATGAAAATACTGTAATACTGAAAATCTTGAAGGTCCAACTTCTGCATATACGGTCACGATTCTACGGATCTGCAGATACACAGCTGAATCAATTATCTTTCCCAAACGAATTTGATGGCAACAAATGCGACCTTACATCCTAGCCAATTCTTGGAGAAAATTAAAATATTGCATTAGCTCCAGAAATTGTGAACATTTTCGAAACATTTCTCCATGAAAATCCGTTACGTGGCATTTTGAAACGATTCCTGGCTAAATTTATTAACAACTTTCCAAATAAACTATCCTTATGAACTCGTCCTTTCTTTTGGAATACTTGATTTTTCGACCGAAAAGTTTTTTTATCTTTCATCGTTTTTCTCCTCCTAGCCCACCGAAAATGTGTGATGCCCCTCCAAAATGGAGCTCCGCGTAGATAATATGCCAAGCCACAAACTACATGATATCATCCAATTTGGGCCAAGCTAATAGACGGAAAGCCGCTTCCTAGTTCTGTGCGTTCATTCTCTCACTCTTTTTTACTGCGTGTGGGGGCAAGACGCTTTTTGAAGTATGAATACTTGAAGAAGTATTCAAGTAAACAAATAAATACGTAGGGTGGAGGGACCAGGGATTTACATCTCACCAAGAAGTTTTGATAATAAAGCATTTAAAAGTGTTTTACGGTTGAATAATTCACGGAAACGAAACACACAGGTTTACGGGATCGAACACAATTTATTGTGATACAACAGCGGTATAAGTTGAATAAAATGGGAGAGCAATACAATCGTCATGAGACACGGGAACTGAATGAATGCAGGTTACACATCTTTCCGCAACTTGCGCGCCGAGAGCGCTACTGTCCATACACTGGTTGAGGAATATCAATTATTTAACACAATAGGTAAAGATGAACATAAATGGTTAACATGAATACAATAATCTTTGATTGCGTTGTACAGTTTCGGGAGCACAGATCACTCATTAAGTTTAATTAGTTTAATTACATTCGGGAGTAGTTTCCTTGTTCCATTCAGATACAGCTACACTAGCGCTCGACTCGGGAGTTCGGTGAACTCCGAGGCGGGAGATATGAATTTAGTCAGAGGCGGGAATTATGAATTTTGGTCACGACCAAACATCCTCCCCCCCCAATTCCAGCGGAATTCTAACATGGTAACTCAATTGTCAATAGGCAGGGGGCACAGTTTTCGTACGGGTCGATCAATAATGTTGGTGCTAGTGCGCACCTTTGCAACGCGGGAGACATCATCCTTGCCGGGGATCAACTCAACTATAATGCCTTTTGGCCAAGAGAGAGGGGGAGCATTGTCTTGCATGATCAGAACAACATCGCCTATCTTGGCTGGTTTGAATGGGGTGTTCCATTTTTGTTTGGACTGCAAGTCTAGTAAGTACTCGGTTCTCCATCTCTTCCAGAACTGCTCGACTACAGCGTTAACAAATCTCCACTTAGGAGTGAGACGCGAGCTGAACTCAGCGACCGTAGATTCGGGAAGGGCAGTGAGGGGCCGCTGAATTAAAAAATGACCGGGAGTCAGAACTAAGAAGTCATCAGGTGATTCTGATTGATGAACTAGAGGGCGACTATTTAGAATTGCCTCAACACGAGACACTATTGTGGTGAACGTTTGTAGATTAGGGGTATGCGATTGTAACGTGAGGATCAGCAGCCGTTTGGCTGACTTGACTGCAGCTTCCCACAAGCCTCCGAAGTGGGGAGCTCTGGGTGGAATGAATTTCCATTCAACTCCCCTGGCGGCCAAACGCACTTGTAGGCTCTCGGAGATACCAGAATCCATGGCCTTGCGAATTTCTGAGAATAGTCGGGCGGCACCGGCGAAATTGGTGCCATTGTCAGACCAGATGGTGGTAGGTACTCCTCGACGTGCCATGAAGCGTTCAAGGCATTGAAGGAAACCATCAGTTGTAAGGTCCATTACTGTTTCTAGGTGCACTGCTTTTGTAGCGAAACAAACAAACACAGCCAAGTACACCTGAAATGAACGGGATCCCCTTTTTCCTAACAAAGTGATTTCGAATGGACCTGCGTAATCAATGCCGACCGTTTGAAACGGAAAGGCTCGTTCAACACGGCCTTCGGGCAGCTGTCCCATAGTTGTCTCATACGGTACAGGTTTTATAGAGAAACAGCGGACACAACCTTTTAAGCAACGGGACACTACGGCACGACCATTGATGATCCATAGGCGAGAGCGGAGGTATGCCAGAGTGGCGCGGGGACCAACATGTAGACAGGCTTCATGTGCCTGCTTAACTATCAGTTCGGTCAGCTTGTCTTCCGAAGGTAACAAGGCGGGATGCTGAGTTTGATACTCCAAACTACTAAGGGCCAATCTACCTCCCACTCTGAGTAAGTTATCGGGGGCAAGGAACACGGAAAGTTGAGCTACAAATTTTGGTAAATTCTCCTCCTTCCCACGGGATTTCAGGGATTGGAAGATTTGCGGGAAATGCCTTTGCTGCGCACGGCGAACTAATCTTCTCTCCGCCGAACCAAGTTCAGCTGTAGTCAGCGGACCCGAGCGCTTCTTGAACGCCCGACAATTGTGCGCAAAGCGCAATACCCATCCTATAACTCTCTTTAAGTGAGAGTAGGAACTAAAGCGAGATTCAATGTCAAGAGGTACATCCTCTGTCTTGGTGATTAAGTTAATGGCACGGGAAGCTCGGATTTCCGAGGTTACATCCGGAGAGGACAGGTCGGGGCGTACCCTTCTAATGGGCCACTCCGCTCTTGGTGTGCACAGCCACTCCGGACCACTCCACCATAGTGAGTCATTCACTATCTGGGATGGTAGAGCTCCACGCGAAGCTACGTCAGCGGGATTGTCCTGAGAACGCACGTGAAACCACGAATCGGGCGCAACATGATTGAGAATTTTTGCTACCCTATTTCCTACAAAGACCTTCCATATTGGTGCAGGATCAGCAGTTATCCAAGATAGAGCTATGACACTGTCAGAGCAGGTGACAATATGCTTGTCTGTGACGGAAGGGAAATTGGGGCGTACTTTCGAGATCGTCTTGCTCAATAGTTCGGCGGCGAGCAGCTCAAGACGGGGAATAGTTTCTAGTTTTAAGGGAGCTATTCTGGCCTTAGCCATAATCAATCTGGGAATATATTGGCCATTCACATCACTGACCACGTATATCACGGCAGCATACGCCTTCTCTGAGGCGTCAGCGAAACCCACTATCCACTGCGAAACGTTGGAGCTGGGAACGTGACGAGGAATCCTAAGGAGCTGCAATAAATCTAAGGATTCGGACAATACCTGCCACTCTCTCGAGAGGTGTTCGGAAATAGGATCGTCCCAGTCGCATTTTGAGCGACAGACTTCTCGCTGTATAGATCTGGCGAATACCGCCACCGGGATCACCCAACCTACGGGGTCATAGATTTTTCCTATCTGGCTAGCCAACTCTCTTTTCGTGCGAACCATTGGGGTAACAGGTACTTTGAAAAAGAATGAATCCGATCTGGGATCCCAAGCCACTCCCAACATTTTGAGAGGCTTCTCCTCCTCTCCGGTCATATCTACACAGTCCGTATGCGGACTGACGTGCTCTTCGGGAATCCCTTCTAGTAGGGCGAGATCACTAGAAGCCCATTTTCTGAGCTCTAGGCTAGCGGAGGCTAAAAGTGCTTGAAGTTCTTTTCTTACTCTAATAGCCGTTTCGATAGAGTCTCCTCCCCCGTGTACGTCATCTACATAAGTGTTTTGCAGCAACACTTGGGATGCCAACGGAAAGGATTCCGCGGAGGTTTCAGCTAAATGTTTTATCACGCGGTTGGCTAAAAACGGAGCACATGCTGTGCCATACGTAACTGTGGTAAGCGCAAAGTCCTTAATGGGATCTTGAGGAGAATCTCTCCAAACTATACGGAGCATGTCCTGATCCGGAGAGGGATGTCTGATTTGCCTAAACATTTGCCTAATGTCGGCGATGAATGCGAATTTAAACAGCCGGAAGCGAGTTAATATCGTAGCTATTTCGGGGAGGAGACTCGGTCCTACATGTAATATCTCATTGAGGGATCTCCCATTTGAGGAGCGTTGCGAAGCGTCGAAAACTACTCTTATTTTTTCTGGAGGGTCGCCTTCTCGGCGAACGGCGTGATGCGGTATGTAATAATGGGGTTGACCTAACTTTGGAGGCTGAACGAATCTCATGTGGCCCTGATTAAGATAATCCGACATGAATTCCCTGTAAGCGGATGCTAGCTGATTATCAGCTCGGAATTTACTTTCCACACTATATAGTCGGCGGAGGGCAATGTTGCGGGAGTCACCTAAAGATGATTTATCTTGCGAGAACGGGAGTGCCACCTCATACCTTCCTAACGAATCACGGGAGACGGAATTTAGGAAAATTTCCTCGGCTTCCTGTTCAGCAGGAGTATAATGGGCAGCTTCTTCTACTGACTCTATTTCAAACATACGACGGAGAAGATCATTAGTTTGCGATTCTGTTGCGCTACTGCAACTGACTTCAAGGGTGGATACTTGACAACAAACGTGTTCGGGAACTACACTCGTTCCCTGGGGGGTTTGCAACTTATTGGCAATCGTAAACAAGGAGACTGACTCAGTTGGTCCGACAAGAGGGGGAACTAACGAATACAAATTACGTATGAATACAGGTGGCGAGCTCAAGCGAGCGGGAGCGTCAACGGAAGTGTCAACGGAAACTAGGTCACTGACATCTGAATTCAGGGTCAAACTAGCGGGAGCGTCAACGGGAGTGTGAACGGGAACTAGGTCAGTAACAGCTGGTCTCAAGGTCAATGGGGTGTCTTCCCCTTGCTTCACACTTTCATTAAATCGGACCTTCCTTTCCTTGAGGAAGGGGAAGCGATAGCTTTTCTCATAGTTAGTGGGAAATTTTCTGGGTATGTTGCCTAAAGCTACCCAACCTACACGAGTTCTCATGAAGTGGGGCCCCTGACCTTTAGGCGCTGCTGTTTCCGGGAGCATGAGCGCTGCAAAGAGACCTGAGCTAAATAACATGTCAATATTGTCTTTTTTACTAAACTCGGGATCAGCTAACTGTGATTTTAATTTTCCCCCTGCCCTTGGCATATTGAAAGATCGACTCGGAATAGGTATGGTTAATTTGTCGATCACCGAGGCTCCTACAGTTAAGAAAGTACCATCCTTAAGATGCAATACTAACGAGGTCGTAAACCTCAATGCTTGTCTAGCTGCGCCAACGCCACAGATCTCAGCGTCACAGGGATCCAGAGGGAGCTTGGCTCTTCGAGCCGCTTCTAAGGAAATTATATTACTTTCCGCACCAGAGTCTAATAATACTCGGATGCGTTGCGAGCGGGAGCTACGAGGTGGAGATATGTAAACTAGTGCTGTAGGTGTCAAGCTAGGATCATTAAATTTGATGGCTCTTTTTACGCAGTCATTAATTGAGGGTATTTTTAAAATGGATTTGGGGTGGTGTTGGAGGTTACTTTGTTTATTGTGAATATTATCAATTGAGTGAGAGTTTTTTCTAAAGACATGAGTAGATCGGGATTTACTTGATTGGGCGGAAATACAATTAGTAGCATTACAATCATGAACGGAACAAGGAAAACCATGACTAAACTCACCAATTGTAGCGGAACGGCGGACGAAATTGCGGGATACATTTTCGCCACGCCTAGAAGAGGCGTGGCCTAAACTTCAGAAACTTGAATTACTTTTTTGCGAATTATTACGTGATCTGAACTCGCGACTTGAGATACTGCCTACACTTAATGCACTTGTATCACTGACTTCACTTGACTGACTGCGATAGCGGGCGGAATCCTGAGGCGGTAGGAGCGTCCTCTCCAGACCACCGGACGCATTGCTGGGACGCACGGTTTCCCTTTCAAAGGTAGGGCTACGTCTTTGTTCAGGTTTGACGACGGGTTCACATATAAGGTAGTGATGACGTTCATTACACTCACTACACCTTCTTTTAGACGTACAGTTCATCACTCGGTGGTATGGGGAAAGACAGTTAGTGCAGAGATTGTTACGTTTGATTACATTCTTTCTCTCCGCCAGGGATTGTCGCTTAAAACGATGACAGAGATAGAGAAAGTGCTCCTGATTACAGAACGCACACGGATACGGGATCACTCTGCGAGATGGGCCCAACTTTGGTTTGGAATCGGAAGGATGAGCGGCGGGAACGGGATTTGGTGCTCCTTTGGAGCGTGTGGCGGACTCTAGCGGCACGGGCTGTAACTGCACAACCCTTAATTCCTCTTCAAGGAACTCCAACAACTGCACGTGCGTGGGAATGAAGCCCTCGTCCTTTACTCGCTCCCTATTAAATTTCTGCTGAAGGGCGGCGTCGATCCTCGAGAAGAGAGCCTCGAACAACAGGAAGCCCGTTAGATCGGGAGCTTCCACCGAAAAAATCGCTTCTATCCATGCCTTGGCTGAGGATAGATACTGCTCGAAAGTACTGGCGTCCATCTGATTCAATTTCGGGATCGTAGTTCTTTTGGCGAAGGTGGCTCTGGCTATTCGGTATCTTCCGGAATTCTCCGAACACAAATACTGATAAAATTGTTCGTAATTAGCAGCTTGATGCGCTGTCCCTTTGAGCCATTGTTCCGCCTGAGAGACTAACTTCCCTTTAAGGGCTTCGAACTTCACGGGATCCGGAAGGTGCGGAACATTATGTACTGCGGAGTTAAAACTTCTGATAAAATGCGCAAATTTTGTGATGTCTCCATCATAAGTCGGAACGGATGGAAGCAAAATGTGCATGACTTTCACTGCTTCGTAGGGAGTTTTTACATCATGGAACGAAAATTCACCTTTTGTGCGCGTGGACGCGATGGCTACCTCCTTTTCTGCTATCAGTCCTTTTGCTTTTCGACAACCTTCGATAATATACGGGATCCAGGCTAACCTTAGCTCTTCCTTGATGTCGGAACCGTTTACTTGTTCCAATAGTAGTTCTCCTTCATTGAGGATGTCCGTGGTTACCCGAACTGCGGAGTGAGGTTCTTGATTATCGTCATTTAGGTTCTGATCTAATGCCATGATCCATGACGAGATTTTGCGGTATATAATCTTGATATTTTCCGGCAATTTATCTACTTTGCCGTGCTCCATGCGGAATCCCTTTGGCTTGGCATCCGTCATGGTTAGGCTATCCACTGACGGCAGTGAAATCGGAGGTGAAGGTTGACGGGATTTACGCTTTGATTTCGGCATCCTGATATTACGAATTCTTTTTACTGGATGCGGAACTCGGACCGAAATAAAACGCGATAATTTCACTGCGGGATCCAAACCGAATGAAACTTGCGATTTTCAATATGGCGCACTCGGCGTGCTTGACGAAAACGGGATCCTGTTACACAGACTGGAACTAATGCTCAGCTCTGCGAACTAATTTCCCGGGTTTAACGGCACCAATGAATAATTCACGGAAACGAAACACACAGGTTTACGGGATCGAACACAATTTATTGTGATACAACAGCGGTATAAGTTGAATAAAATGGGAGAGCAATACAATCGTCATGAGACACGGGAACTGAATGAATGCAGGTTACACATCTTTCCGCAACTTGCGCGCCGAGAGCGCTACTGTCCATACACTGGTTGAGGAATATCAATTATTTAACACAATAGGTAAAGATGAACATAAATGGTTAACATGAATACAATAATCTTTGATTGCGTTGTACAGTTTCGGGAGCACAGATCACTCATTAAGTTTAATTAGTTTAATTACATTCGGGAGTAGTTTCCTTGTTCCATTCAGATACAGCTACACTAGCGCTCGACTCGGGAGTTCGGTGAACTCCGAGGCGGGAGATATGAATTTAGTCAGAGGCGGGAATTATGAATTTTGGTCACGACCAAACAACGGTCTTGATCCATTTGAATTTTGAAACAAAATACCTTTTCAGTATAGTATAAAGGCGGGAAAAGGTTTCAGGCGTGTTCTTGTGAAATCTGGAGAAGGTTACCCAACAGAATCTCGTGTTGTAATTTCTTTGGTGCTGCTTCTTGTGATTTTGCTAAGGAAGTAAGCATATTATTTTGCTTTACCATGCCCTCCACATTTTCAAATTCGATTATTTCCATAGTTTTTCTCAATCAGTTTTTTGTGTAGATTGCATTTACGCTATCATTTTTTGGAAATAGTCAAAGATAACATGTGAAAATGCAAATGTCAATTACTAGTCCCCAAACTGATGTTCCCCTCAGAGATTGATAGTGCGGTCAATATTGATCTCTATTCGTTCTTGTCATTCGTTCTTTATTTTTTATATTTATATAAATACATAGGTAGCGACTCACAAGCTGCTAGTTTACCATTAGAAACGTATTGTGCCTATGGTATCGAGAAAACATTGTTCCTATTTTGTGATGAAACATCCGGTGATATTTTCAACTTTGTTTTCATGAATACTCATATTACTTTTATATTTAGATTAATAAAACTAAGTTAAAATGGCCAATTTATTTGTAAAATGTTGAACTAAATGTTTTGTTAATACACGGAATCATTTATTGCAGAAGAACTGCTGTGTCAATCATAGGGTGTCAATCACAGGTACAACCAAAATTTTGGCTGTCAAATACTGGGTCAAAAAATTGATTTCGAAAAAACGAATTTATGGCTTAAATTAGTGATTTTTTTCAAAATCGAGCAGTTTGAGGACATCCAGCTATATATGTAAGATTCAAGTTTGAATAAACGAAAAAACACAATTTAATTGCTTGTCTAAGTCAAAATGTCTCTTAAGGTCTCAAACACTGGCCCTACCACCCTGTGCAATGAATCAAATGATAATATAAATTGTATGTAGAGCCAAAGTGGCCGGTGAGATATATTACAAGAAGGTTGGGTTCTACACCTACTGATGTCATCTCTAACCTTTCAAATACCAATTCTAATACTGCTCACTATCTCCCTGCGGTTTTTTATAGTTGGATTTGCATGGAAAAAAAAGAAGAAAAAAAAAGGAAGTTGCTCGGGGGCAACACTAGCTCAAAGATGTTCGTTCCCATCGCAACATTCCTAATGATTAAGGAAGGATGATATAACCGCCGATGGGACGAGCCACCCCCTGTCACGCCGCCGTGGGAAGGAAGTCTTTTGTGGTTAAGAGGAATTAAAAGTCATATTATTCGCAACCTCAGGATCAAAAGCGAAATCATCTTTGCAGGCAATGGATTTTCACTGTGTATGAGCTGGTATACCCTTGTGATGCCCAGGAGTGTATTCGATAACAACTGAAGAAGACAGTATTAGACGCTACCTCAGGATCAAAAACGAAATTATCCTTGCAGGCAATGGATTTTCACTGTCTATGAGCTGGTAATACCCTTCTGACGCTCAGCAGTGTATTCGATAACTGAAGAAGACAGTATTAAATGAGTGAAGTTGTGAATGACTTACAAATGTAACATCGAAAATGCAAAAATGAAATATTATTTTCATTCAAGTGAGTTTGTAGCAACACTGCTAGTGAAAAAACTAACCCCTCCCCCCAATATTTCGATATCCCTCACAAACAGTCATGAAATGAAGCGAGTATGAACGAGTTTCCGTAATTTTTCTGGCAAAAACAAAAAAGTTCTCTAAATAATATTCATCTTTACAATTAACCTTTTCGATTTTTTCTTCAATTTTCACAGTACAGTTTTTAGTTTTATTGAAATTTAAGTAAAATTTCAGTATAATTGAGAGCGTAATTTTTATGTATGTTCTAGTTCAATAATTTTATTTATAAGTTGAAATACCTACTTCTCATGAATAATATGTTGCTAAAAAATATGTAAACAACGATTTTTAGCCGGGTTTTCCGTTTTTAGTCATTTATTGCAGCATATGAATTGACTGTAGTGTTGGAAAGAGTATTAGATGAAGCAGTTTCCTTGAGATTTGCCAGTTTCCAGGATTTTGTTTGGAACAGTAGTAAAGTTTTAAAGATTTTCAGAAACTTTATTTTTTCAAAATCATACATGTTTGAACTGGTGTGAAGGTCTTCGAATGGTACTTTTTAAGAAACGAAGTACACTATTCTTATATAGGAAATCCAACGCTGATTCCGAAAATGAAGTCAAAATATAAAATTAAATTAGGCAAAGTGGAGAAATTTGAGTTTAAAAGGAAAAAACACGGTTTTCCTGAAAAAACCTTCAAAAATCATATCTTGAGTACAGATTTAGATAAAAATATGCCGTTGGCAGCATTTCCAGGGTGGCCGCCAAATGGAAATTTCTCAATTTCCCTGACATTTCCTTGACCGAACTTCAGATTTCCCTGACAAAAATATCCAATTCAATTTTTTTTTGTTTTCTCGTCATTTTATTGTAGTACCTTTAATGCTTCTAAAACGAAAATCGTATAATTTAAGAAAAAAAAACGGACTACTTATATGTAGTCTACTTATATTTAACAATTTTATTGCCCTTGAAGTGCTTAAATATCATAACAATTTAACCTAAATGTAATACGATAATTTACGTAAATTCACCCATATCAAAATATCATAATACGATATTTGTTGCATGACTTTTTATTTAATATTTTATCAATTTGTGATCCGAAGCTATTTGTTGAAGTGCATTTTTCCTTACATGGATTTTTTAGCACTGGGGATAATTCAAAATTTTTGTCCGACAGCAAAAAATGTCACACTTTTTTCCACCTACTACCAATCGTTGCCAGAGAGAGTATAACTTCCTGATTTCCCATCCCACAAAAATCGTTCGTTGGAAAGTTGCTCTGTGAATTTATAACACATGACTCCACATTCCAATGGGCCAATTCCCCCCTCCTTAACCGTCCTGAGAAGTCCTAGTTTATGTATACAAACTAGTTTTGGGACCCTTACTGGATCAATCCACTACTCTGCTGGGTTTTTTCTCCCTAGTTCAATACTCAGTTGATTCATCTCACAAACGGTTTACTCTAGGTGATGTAGTTACCAGGGAAGCCAATGGCATATCCATTCACTTTTTATGTGCGTGTTACTTTTGAACTGTTTAACCATAACTCTAGATAATTATTTTTGACATTCATATAACTTACCTATGAAATAATATGCACCTAATATGATAATGTACGCTATTGAAGTTTGATTGTTTAGGAGTTAAATATACTTAAAAACGCTTTACATTATTACACCAACTTTTCATTTAAAAAATTCCCTGACGTTTGGTGGTTTTTAAAATTCCCTGGCATTTCTCTGACTTTTTCCGACGCAAAGAATTCCCTGGCATTTCTCTGACTTTTTCCGACGCAAAGAATTCCCTGACAATTACAGATTTACTCCCGGGGGCCGCCCTGCATTTCACTATATTTTTGTTGCACACTAACACAAGAAAATTTTCGTCACTTATCCGGTTCTACCCTGTATACTAGGTATTTGGTTCGAAAAGAAATCATTTGTTTCTGAAAAAGATTAATTTGGAAAAGGTTTCATTTAGTTTGGCAAAGGTCTCATTTGGTTTGGAAACGCTATAAATGGATTTGATTTTTGCAGATAAGATGTGTTACCTTGGTGGCGTTGATGGACAGGAAGGTGGCGATGCCGGCGCGGACGCGGTTCTTGACTCCTCTGATGGTCCCTCGGGAGCTGCGGATGGTGACGGACTCCCCTTCAAAGGAGCGTCGCCCAGCGAACGTCTCCTCCTCGTCCAGGATTCGCGGCGGCGCCTCTTCGAAGTCCTTCTCGTTGAGGTGGAACACCAGGAAGTCGTCCTTGTCCCTGCAATCCCAACACCAATCAACACTTTTATGGATCGCTCCTCAACTCATCCCTATCAACAACTATTCACTTCAACACAACACATATTAAAAGCATTTCATTGATTGTATGCAAGTGACTATCCTAAAATTGTTAATTATTTGACCTCATTTGTAATATAAACTATTACAAACTTATGTTTCAATATTTTAGCGAATTTTCGAGAAAAACGAGAGGCTATTGCTAACAGCTCCAAAATCAAACAAAAAACAAATCTTCCAAAATTCAGAAAGTCCATTTTCAGGCCTTTTAAAATGATTCCAGGATTTTCAGCCTCGACAAAAATATCGACGACCTGGTGAAATGCCAAGCCTCAGTATGTAAACAGCCTTCGAGCAGAGAGTATCGTGTCAATGCTCATATTTCTATATGTTTATACATATAAGATTTTAAAATTTTCCGAGCCATTGCAAAAAAAAAGCCATTTGGACTTAGTAATGCTCCGGCTACTTTGCAGAGGGCATTGATAGGATCGCTGCGAGATGAGATTCGACAGAGAAAGGTAAAAGTCTACCTCAATGATGTGCTCATTGGTAATGCAGATTTTTACTCCCTTGTGAAACGGTTGAGGAGGGTATTTGCTGCAGTTCGATCAGCAAAAGTCAAATTGAACCCAAAGAAATGTCATTTGCTAGCCCGATATGTTAATTACTTGAGGTTTATTATTTCTGAGAAAGGCATTGAGACGGACCCTATGAAGACAGCCGAAGAGAGGGACTGGCCGGTACCACGAAGTGTGAAGGAGTTACGGTCATTTGTGGGCCTGTGTTCATATTACCGAAATTTCGTGCTTCACTTCGCTGAAGGTCTTGCTCCTCTTTATGCCCTGCAGGGCAAAACACGAGAATTTGTGTGGTCAGAGGCTTGTCAAGAGGCATTTAACAGCATAAAATATGCCCTTACGTCACCCCATATCCTAGGCCATCCTATCCAGGGGGTTTTGTTCATCCAGGACACTGATGCAAGTGACACATCTGTGGGAGCAGTGTTGTATGTGTTGTGTTGTGTTGTAGCAGCGTTTTGGCCAACTATACCAAAGTTTGACCCGTCAGGAACGTAATTACTGTGTATCCCAGAAAGAGATGATCATTCAAGTGAAGGCTTTGAGGCACTTTAAGTCATAAGGATTGGAAGGTGAGAAGGAATTCCTGGTGCACACAGACCATGCGTCACTCGAATGGGTGTTGAGCTTTAGGGACCCTGATGGTCAATTAGCGAGAACCAACTGGGAACCAACTGATAACTCCTTTTAACTTTCGAGTAGAACATCGGCCAGGGACTAACAATCTTAATGCAGATGCCATGGTCCGGCAGCCACGTATTGATGAGGGCTGCCTTAATTGCCAGAGCCAGGAACAAAAGCAGAATACTTTCAGCCCTCGATTGGTAGGCATTCAAGATGTGAATAGTGGCCAGTGATGAATGATCAGGAGACTGATACCGTACTCGGACCTGTCTACCAGTGGGTGATGAAGGGGAAGCGACCAGATTGGCAAGAGGTAGCTGGATGTTAGTGAGACCAAGATTCTATGGACCAATCCAACGACTATTGATCAGCAATGAAGTGCTGGAGAGGGCATGGGAAGATCATACTGGGAAATCAGTCATTCAGCAGGTCATAGTTCCGAAGTGTAGGCAGGAAGAAATTCTCAAGATGGCTCATGAGACCGGACATTTTGGCAAAAGACGTACTTTGATAGAAATTAGGACACGGTTTTACTGGTCTAGGCTGCACGGGGATGTGAAAAGGATATGTGCGACTTGTTTGGTCTGTGGACAACATGGAGGGAAGTGGAAAACGTAGAAAGCACCACTTCAACCTTATATGGTGGGAACCCCTTTTGAGAGGATGGGAATATATGTGTTGGGCCCCTTGCCAATCACAGACCATGGAAATCGTTACATAGTGGTTGTAGTCGATTATTTTACGAAATGGCCAGAGGCCTTTGCTGTTCCAGACATTCAGCCAGAAACTCGTGGAAAATGCGAAGGAAGCTGTTTGTTGTACATACGGATAAATTGGCCCCTTTCTCATCTGCTAAACAATAGGGAGAAGATGGTGTTGTGAAGCATGAAAAGTTGCAGTTACAGTTGGAGATATTAATTGTGTATTGTTTGTAGGTTGTCAATAAAAACATACTTCTTGGTTTGACTTTGTCAAGTTTGTGTTGAGCTTTATACAAACATTAATTATAGCCTAATTTATCCGTTTTTATAAGCTGTTTATAAGTGGTTCAGTTCAATTTATTATGAGTTCGTTGGCCAGCAATTTTTGAACACATTAAATAGGTTAAATTTTAAAAAAAGTCCTAAAAAAAAAATAACTAAAAACGGCTAAAATTGATATATTTATATCTTCCAACAGACTTTGAGTAAAAAAATGTTTATCAACAATGAACTAGGACATTAAAAATTATTGCACAAAATTATGCTGAAAAATGTACTTCCATTTTTAATTCATTTTTGCTGGATAATCGGTAAAAACTACAAAAAAATAGCAAAAAATCCTAAATCTTTTTTCTCGCAGAATATTATTTAGAACTAGTTTTTTGCTATAAAATAGGTAGTTAACTATTTCTTTGCACTCAAAGACTTCAAATTCATACGATCATGCTGGAAGACTGGAAATTACATCTGCAGTACACAATTTTATAATGCTTTGGCTCCTTGGTTAAAATTGGCACTCCTTTCAGCAATACAGACTCAGTTTAGTATTGTTACAGGGCTCATTTTAATATCTGAAAATCAGCTAGATAGAAGTTACTTATGTATTTATTTAGGTTTTTTTCCATTTGTAACTATAGATATAATTTTGTAAACTAAAGATCATTTCATTTTCTATGTCTCCGTCCCCCTCAGTAATCCCGTCTCTCTCTCTCTCTCTCTCTCTCTCTCTCATTATTATTATAATTTTATTAATTAATTGTTTAAATTATTCTTCACTTTTAATCGTGCTGTACATATACTTGATTATAGTTCACTTGTTTATTGGGTTCGCCCGTGTAATTTCAAATAAATCGATAAAATAAACATTTTAGCACAAATTAACAAAACAGTACAAATTTTGTTTAAAACGCAGCTTGTGAAACGTGATATTCAATGAAATTTCCACACATTTGTTCTGCGTTTTCACTTTCTCAACACTGTTACAGTCAAAGAAATGTAATATGATAAGCTAAGTAGACATAGTTTTACACTGAGCTCTCCATGGAGACAAACTGTAAAATACATAAATGCGAATCGGAAATACACACACACACACAAATATATATTTTACAGTTTGTCTCCATGGAGTTTATATATATATACTATATATATATAAACATTCAAGTGTGAGTGCGTGTCAGTCTGGTAATGAGTTCATACCTCCTGACATGACAAAGAAAATTCAGTTTCGCGGGGTTTGGTACTCAGGTGCAACGACAGCGTCGAAAAATCGCTCATCAAGGCTCCCTTAGTTTAATTAGATTATATCAACGCATACCCAAGTTTCTCCTGTCTGGTAACAGGAAAGTGAAAATTTTGATCACTAGTCCATGGCATCGTTTATTCAAAACCAACACCACCAATTACTTAATTGAAAACTAAGGCGAAAGGATCGCCTGACTAACGAACGGAATTTTCTGGAGACGCGATTCATTTTGCGGAGCCTCATGCGGATGCAACCAGGCTGGAAGTCGCAGCAGACGGAAGTAGTGGGCTTCGGGTCTAGGGGATCCCGAAAAACCTGTTGGTTGGTTTGGGAAAGTGCGATAATTTGAGAGCTGGAGGCCCTCGAGAATGTAATCTTCTATAGCCTCATCCTGCTCTGAAATGGGTTTTAATCGGGCGGAACTTGCTACACGCGCTCGAGTTCCGAGTTTGTGCAAGCACAAGGAAATGGGAGTAACTACTCCACTTTGGACCGCCGCGCTTCTCAGAACATGCGATTTCAACCTTTTGAAAGACTTTGTCAGTTCTAGACTGTATCGTGAGGAATTGGTGTTTCAATTCACGTTAGCGCATGCGCACATGCTACTCATGACCTAAGGCGATGAAACTAATCGCTTCTCTTTCTTAGGTAGGGTATCTTCTCCGTAGTAAAGCATTTCCTCTAAATTGTACCAAATCGATCAGATGAAAACTTTACGTCACATGCGCATTGACAATAGCTCATATAATCGCATTTATAGCTCGAAACAATCACCGAGGCTGTCCGTCTACTACCATACGATTTTGAGCTGATTCGGCCGGTTGATTCATGTAACATGCTTTTCATGTTATTTCATGTTACGTTACACATTACAGTGCATGTGCAAACGTTACTAATGACCAGGCAGCTCACAAATTACGTTCCAATGCCCCAATCAAAATTCTCAATGTTCTCAAAAATATTAATTGAACGGATTTTGAGTTATACCAATTTAAGCGCTGGGAATTGTATACAAAAGAAACCCTCCCCCCACCTTTTTTTCAAAATTTTCTAGAATCAAAGTGAAATTTGGAGGGCATAAATTTGATATAACTTAAAACCCGTCAATTTTTTTTTTCTTTTGAGTCCATGGAGGCATTGGAACTTGTGTGCACAGTTTCATAAGAATTCTATGAAACCCAAATTCCATAAGAAATGTGCTGGGTCCTTTGTTCTACTAAATATGTTCTACTTCGTTTGAATGTTGATAAATTGCTTTTGCCTGAATTTCTGCTTTAAAAAAATTAATTAATTAAACGATTTGTAGCAGTTTTTCAAAATTTTAATCTCAATCCTAAGGAGAGTTATCGTTAGGTATGACACGCGCTCACGCACGCACACAAACATGAATTATATATATATATATATATATATATATATATATATATATATATATATATATATATATATATATATATATATATATATATGTATATATATATGAAAAAGCCGTTAACTCCAAGATTCGTTTCAGAATGCCTCAAAACGGATATCAATGAAGACAATTTTTATTTTAAAATTATTGGAGCCATTGCACTTGCTTAATTTCCTACGAAAATCTTTAAAAAACACACTTTGGTCGGGGATTTGTGCCTGAAATCTTCAATCAACCACAAATATCGTTGTCTCGAAAAGTTTCTTAATAAAAGTGTAATTTTTTGTTTAATTTAGATGTAATAATCCAATGAATCTCAAAGCGCCACCAAAACTAATATTAGCTATTAAACTTGTGTAGCTCAATATTTAGCCTAATAGATGATTTTTAGGTTGAAATAATTTTTTTCTCAGTTTTATGAATGTCAATTGTCCTCAGTTTTTAAATACTAGACGGCTTTTAGGGGACCAAAGTTGCAACGTCCAAATTAATTTTCCCTGAATAATTCCAGGAAAAAAATGTAACTACAGGTATAACTCAATTTTTTAAACAAATCTACTACGAAAGTTATGTGTTTATACACATCTTCGATCCATATAGTGTATTATAATTTGGTTCTGACATAGTTAATCCAGTTGAACTTCGGCTAACCAGTTTTCTAGAGTTGTAGGAGAAATTTCTGTACACAATCCTTTCAATGAACAATATTTGTTTTTACGTAGGCAAATTACCCAAAATTTTCGTTTTGAGGGGTGGGGGGCTTCGTGAATCCGCCATTGGTTGGCCAAGAAGAAGACATTTTGAAAAGATGACCCTTCCTAAAGACGTCTCGGCAAACCCTTCTCCATGCAAATTTAGAAAATCGCAAAATCAGTGGTGCAAGGATACAGTTTCAAATCTTATTAAATTCGTAATCCGAACCCCAAATTAATCGCTTATTGAATTATAACAGTAACGTATAATTTAGGAATCCTTCAACCATTATTTCAGTTGTTGAAAACAGTATGTATCTGATACCTATTTGACTGAAAATGGATTCAAATGGTGAATCTGTCTGAGGTAACACAAGAAATTGTGAAAAGAAGACATGTATGAAAAAAAGTTAGAGAGATGAGCATGAAAAGAACGTAAGAAGGTGAGAAATAGAAAAATATCAATAAAACAACGAAACAATTAATCATTTAATGATAAAGAACCTATTTAAAATTTGTGATTTGAAGCTACGTAAGCTCTAAACATTTATGGACACTTGGCCAAGTTGTGATATTCAAGTGTTCATTCAACTCCGGGGTACCACGAAGATTTTCCCAGATAAAACGTGAAGATATCATGTGCTAAGAGAGACATTTACTAGGCAAACTTCAAACTGTATCATTTCTGGAAGATTTACTTCACATGGACTCGAAATGTATTTTCATATTGTGTCCAAGCTGGAAACTTATTACTCCCCTGACAACCTGTGATGAACTCAGTTATATATTTATTAACCAAACCATGGCTAAGCAATCTCATTTGTAACTGATGACGCGTTACGAATTCATCACCATCAATCATTTCATAAATTGTTTCATTAGTATTGAGCAAACGTTTATAGCAAATAAAAGCCTCAAGTTTGGTATTTGTTGTTTCTAAAACTACTTTGAAGTATAACAATTTTATTTGTTATAATACTCATTCAGAATGGATAAACTCCTGAAGCCGACTCGCTTTGATGGGAAGCCTGATTCTCCAACTGCCGCTAAAGAGTGGACTCACTGGTATAAGACCTTTCAACACTTCTTAGAAATTTCTCATTAACCTCTCAATGGTGAAGATAAGTTCAAGGTAATTACTAATTTTCTTCCGTTCATCGTTTATGAGCTAGTCAGTGACTGTACAACCTATGAAGGACTACCCTGAATTTAATTTTTGTGAAAAAGAAAAGTAACATTTTTGCACAACACTTACTAGCAATAAGGAAACAACTGCTAACAGAGACAACTGACCAGTACGTTCAAAGCTTGGAAACCCTGAGAAAGGATTGCAACTTTCAAGCTGTTAGAGCTCCTGATCATAGAGATCAATATATTCGTGATGACTTAATCAATGACTTGCTATGAACTCCAATTCGGCAGCGTTTATTAGAAAACGACACTTTAGGACTAGATGAGGCCATCAAACAAGCCCTTGCTTTAGAGGCAGCTCACAAACAAGCTGAAGGATGTAACCAACCTAGTTATTAAACCGCCAATTGCGCCAGTTGTGCTCCCGGTGCATCTCAACAAAAAGCTCCTTCTCCAGATATTGCCTCTGCTGTTTCCGCAATTCCCAAATCGGGAGACAAACGCTACTTCTGTGGTTATTACAAACACCCTCGTTCTATATACCCAGCGCAAGAGGCTGATTGCACTAAATGTGGAATCAAGGGATATTTTACTAAAGCGTGCAGAAAAGTTAGTAATTTAATACCAAAAATTGCAAAGTTTCTGCATCCCTCCTTGCTTCAATGAATGGAGAGCTTTTGAACCTGCGGCGTTATGCTGTCATTAAAGTAAACATAAATGACACTCCTGCTCGTTGCCTCATCGATACTGGTAGTTAAGCTAGTTTTATAGACCGCGATTTCATTATCAAAAACTAAATACGGCTATTCCCAGGAGAGGCCGGGTATCAATGGCTTCAACTTCTCTATCCTCAAACATAGAAGAATATGTATTAGTCAAACTTGAACTACATAACCATATCTCCTCTTCCTGTAGATTGACAGTTATGACAGGGTTTTGCGCCGAAGTTCTGATAGGACATGACATGCTAGTGGAGCATTACAATATTTCACTCACTTTAGGAGGGTCAAACCACCTCTCAATATCACTGCCACAACGTGTGCCCTTGTCGAGTCTCCTCGTTTATTTAGCAACTTAACACCTGACTCTAAGCCTATAACCAACAATCCCAGACTATACTCAGAGGCTGATCTCACATATATAATGAACGAAATGTCAAAGCTTCTATCCGATGGAGTGACAGAAGAAAGCAACTCTCCTCGGAGGGCACAGGTCCTCGTTGTCGAAAGTGAACACCACAAGAAGCGTGTGGTCATAGACTATTCTCAGACGGTCAATAAATTTACTTTGCTTTATGCATACCCTCTTCCAAACATCGATAATTTAGTACGGAAGGTCACCAAGTACAATATTTTCAGTACTATTGACCTAAAGTCAGCATACCATCAGTTTCCAATACAGGAAGACGAAAAATCTTACACTGCTTTTGAGGCAGCTGGTAAGCTCTACCAGTTCACGAGGATTCCTTTCGGTGTAACGAATGGTGTTGCCTGTTTTCAACGTGTTATCGACAAATTCGTCACCCAAGAAAAATTGAATGGTGTATTTTCGTATCTAGATGATATCACGGTTTGTGGATATGATAAAAAGTATCATGATCTTAATCTCACTCGGCTCCTCACAGCAATCAAAAAATATAATCTTAAAATCAACAAAGACAAAAGTAAATTTAATCTCACTTGCATCAATTTGCTCGGCCATCTAGTTCCCATAATGACATTCGGCCAGATCCCGATCGCATCAAACCACTGTTAGAAATGCCCCCCCCCCCCCCCTCCCAAATGCTGCCGCACTCAAGCGTGCTCTTGGTCTTTTCGCACACTACTCAAAATGGATCACCCATCATTCAGATAAGATTCGATCTCTGGTTAATTGAAAAGCATTCCCCTTGGAGTCTTCCTCTTCTCTTTGGATTGCAGACTTTGAAAATATTAAACGCTGCATTGCTGATTCTGCTGTTACAACTATCAATGACGATGGAAAAGTTCCAGTCATGCAGCATGATCGTATGACTGAATTTTCGTAAATTATCTATTGTATAATGTTAAATTCTTCTAAAAATTGAGCTTTTTAAGTGCAAAGAAATTGTTGACTAATAATTTTATGACAAAAAACGTATTCTAAATAATAATCTGCTATTCAAAAAGACATTTTGTATTTTTATCTTTTTTGCAGTTTTTACAGATTTTTTTTTTAAAGCAAATTTCAATGAAATTTTATTAAAATTTTCAGCATCATTTTTTACATGACGTTTTTAATGTTGTTTCGTAGTTAATACACTCAATTTGAGCGGTAATCTGCTAAAAAATATAAATTTAAAGATTTTCAGCCATTTTTAGTGATTTTGTCAGCACATTTTTTGAAATTTGACCGATTTCATGTGCTCAAAAAGGCCTGGCCAACTAACTCATCCTTTCATTTCCTGAGGAGAGTTATCGTCTGGAATGACACATAAATACATAAATAAACACACACACACACACACACACACACACACACACACACACACACACACACACACACACACATATATATATATATATATATATATATATATATATATATATATATATATATACATATATATATATATATATATATATATATATATATATATATATATATATATATATACATATGAAAGAGCGTTAAACTCTAGGATTCGTTTCAGAATGCTTCAAACCGGATTTCAATGAAGAAAATGTTCTAAAATTTTGATTTTAAAAATTTTGGAGCCATTGCAATAGCTTTATTTTCAACGAAAATTTGCTAAAACAAAGTACGTATCAAAAAGAATTTCACGTTTGCACATGCGCACAGACAGTTCGACGGCAATGAAATTTATAGGAGCTAACCGGAAATAGTTGAAAAGTTCATCGAAATCGATCCATTGGTCTCGGAGTTTTGCATGTGTAAAATTTAGTGTAATTTTTGTTTTGCGCATGTGCAATACATATGTATTACTCAACAAATATCGATAAGATCCACAGAGCATCTGCCTGTACCACCCTTTTTTGAACGAAAACGGATCATTAAATAACGAGAAAAATCTTATAAGAAACCATCGTTTGAACATAAGCACATACAAATATTTACTCAGTGGGAATGAAATTCGTAAGAGACCATCTACGATCTAACCCGCACAACCCATGGAAATTTCATCAATATCGGGCAGTCTCGGAGTTTTGTTTGTGTCAACCAATTTTAGTTCTGAGCATGCACATAGTCATTACTCGACTAAATGTAATTTCAGTCAAATGGCACCTTTCGGAAATATCTAGCCTACTATTCCTCAATTTTGAACAAAATTGGACAAATAGGTGCATGATGAGAAATCGACGTTTTAGAAATTCACGTTAGCGCTTGGGCACACGCTACTGTTTCCTACGGCAATAAAACATAGGTATAGGAGACCATCTAAGGGCTCACCCGCACAGTCCCTGAAAATTGCATCAACCCTGACTTAGGTTTTGAACAGTTTTGGGCGGGACCAAAAATTGTCCAAAGGAACCAAAATTGATCAGCAAGCTCTGAAAAGCAAAAAATGAGTGGAAATTTGATTTTGGAGGACAACAATTTTGTCGACTCTTGCACGAACACGTAGCTTCCCAACTTCAGTAGTGAGGAAGCAAAAATTAAAATTCGAATGTTAGATACAGTAGGTTTTGGATACAAACTCCCTTAATTCTCCGTGTTTAAAAGGTAGCGGTGAAGTTGGTAGGTCTTACTTGGGGGTGGTGTAGAGAGAGGAGGACGTCTCCTGATCGGACAGGGAGTCGCTGGAGATGTCCTCGTCACTGGGGATCCGGCGGTGGTCCGGAGGAGGCGTCGTGTTGTCCAGGTCGCTGCAGGTGCCGCTGTCGGCCGCTTCGCTCGTCGACGACCCCCCCGTCCGCCCGCTGTAGAAAAACTCCTCGGGCTTGATGAGCATCGCGTCCTCGGAAGGCCTCTTCCCGGAGCAGGACGAGCCGAAGGCGTCGCCGTCGTTGCCAGGACACGCCGTGCTGTTGATGATGAGGGGGATGTCGACGTCGTTGGGGAGGAACGGGGGTTCAGGGGGCTGGAGGTAGACGGTCGCCGACTTCCTGGCCTTGCCGGAGGCCGATCTGCCGTCGGAACTGGAGGACACGGACACGGACGCGGGCTCCCTCACGGAGATGTACACGCTCGACTGACCGCCACTCGGGATGCTCGGGCTCTCGTTCCCCTCTAACCTGATCCTCACCACATGCCCTCCGCTAGCCTCCTTCTGGGCACCGGTCTCGGGACCAGTTTTACTGCTTTTTATTATTAGGGATGTCGGCTGAACACTCATTATGGTTATCACCTTCCTTCCCGTATCAGCATTCTATGTTCCCAGGGGACGTCCACTCGACTCCGGGCCGCGGCGCAAGATCAATGCCAGCTCCTGCGTCTCCTCACCCGTCTCTGCGTCTGCTTGTCTTCCCTCAATCCACCCTTCGCGGCACGTCAGCTGAGGATCCTCCACCTGCAACAACAACGCCAAAGTCCACGTTATTTATTAATTAATTTATATATATCATTTTTTTATTTACAAGACAAAATATATACATTGTAATACAATGCAGGTAAGAAAAACAAAAAAACTCAAGGTCTTCTAAAAAACAGCAAACATCACCCACTCCAAAATTTTGCTAAATTCCCTCTTTAAGTACTTAGGCACTTCATCTCATTTATTTGTTGGTATAAAATATAATCATAGTACTCTTTCATATATTCACTTGCGCTTAGGGGGAAGAGTCGAGCGTCACTTTTCAACTTCACATCAATTTTTATCGTCTGTATACCATAAAATTATACGATAAATTTTTAGTTAGATATGACTATTCTCTCGAGGTATTAATAATAAATTTATAAAATAAATTAAGTGTAATAATTAATAACTCAATAAAATACAAGAATACGATACTCAATACGAAAGGAACATCTAAGTGAATTACATACTTACTCCCTACAATGTATTCTTTTAATTTATTTTTAAATCTGTTAAGTTTGGTCTCTTTCTTAGCTGAGTCTGGTAGCTTGTTAAACTTGTGCAGTTCTACAGCCATATGCCTAGATTTTGACCTCTACTAGTAAAACGAAAAGGCAACTTTAGTAGGTTTGTGGCACCACTACAACCACCCAACCAATTCAAATAAGTTTTTATCAAGGTGAGCCTTTTGATTATTTGGTCAATCGAACTCACCCGAAATTCAGAAAATCGTTACGAGAGTGACTTCTTCAGCAGTGTCATAATTAACAACTTCTGTTGTACAAAATTTGAATTTACCCGTAAATCATGATAGAATGAGACAACACAAATCATTCATTTGGCTTTGTGATAAAAGATAAAAATTGCTCAACTCTCTGAATACAATATACAGGGTGTCCCAAAAACTCTCCCCCCCCCCCCCCCCCCCCCGCTAAAATCGTTAATAATGGGTGTAAAAACTAAATTTTTCTTTTTCCCAATCTTAATGATTTTTTGCGAGACTCTCAAAAAGACAAACTAGCGTATTGCGCAATTGCGTAAACGTGTGCAATTGACATCAACTTCGTTATTTTAAATGGGAACCGCAATTTTTAATGCAAATTTGAATTCTACGCAAAATTTCAAGAAGAAATGACTCATCACTTGATTTTTTTAGTGCGCGTAAACGAGCGCGATTCCGCTCCAAAGTGCGAAATTCCGCGGTAAAAGTGCAAAAATTGTGAAATGCAGAGTTTTTAAAGATATTCAATCGCCACATGTAATACATGGTTTTGGGGTGTTTTTTCGTGCTGAACCTCCTAATGATATTCATTTATTGATATTTGCTACACCAACTTGGGAAAACACCGAAAAATGGACCAGAATTGCACTTTCCTTACACATTTCCACAAAGTACAAAGCGTACTAAAATGTGGTTTTTTTTATAGCTGGCTCATTTTAGCATTGAGGGGGGGGGGGGGGGACAAAATAAGTTATTGCATTCTAATGATTCAGGCTTTGCACGTGATTGTCCCATCTTAAGTTCAAATTAAAGGTCAATTTGAATTCCTAGATATCTAATGCTGTTAACTTGCTTGATCTTAGGATATTGACGCTTGGGAACCTTATCCACACAGACATTGGAGTGACAAACGATTTCGGTGTGTGTGTGTGTGTGTGTGTGTGTGTGTGTGTGTGTGCGCGCGCGCGCGTGTGTGTGTGTGTGATTCCAAACGATAACTCTCCTTAGGATTAAGATATAAATTTCGATCTTCCAAACGAAAGGATTCGTTCGGCAAATTTCGATAAATGTGCCCAAAATATAACTAATAGAGGTTAATTTAATATTTTAAGCAGAATTTTAGTCAATAAAACTTTATCAACATTGAACTAAAACATTAAAAAAGTTATTTACAAAATTATGCTGAACAATGTATTAAATATAGTCAATATTTGCTGAAAAATCGATAAAAACTTGAAATCCCAAATATTTTTCGAATTACAGAATATTATTTGGAACGAGTTTTTTGCCATAAAATTGGTAGTTTAAATGTTATTTGCATTCTTAGTGCTCAAATTTCTGAACAAAGTAACATTATACACTACGATAGTTATGAAAATTCGCTCATGCGATCATGCTGCATGGCTGGGACTATAAAATCTTTGGAGCCATTGCAATATCTTCATTTTCTACGAAAATTCTCGAAAACAAGACAATATCTTCGATAAAAATACTAGAAGATTATTAAAAAAATGACAACAGTTAGGCAACAATGTTTTAGCCGGCCTCACGCGCAACATCAAATAACTACTGTTTATCATAATCATTTACCCTAATTCAAATGAAAATTATACATGAATACTGGCGACAATATTGTGTGACTCGTTGTGCTGATACTAATTGTAGTATGCCGATAATGAAATCCAATTAGTGATGACGTCGAAAAATATTCCGACACACATCGCATAGTTCGGTTCGAGCATTTGAAGTCCAGTTAGGTTTCGAGATAGTGGGATCGGAGGCGCGGGCTTGAGTTTCCATTTGTAGCCCATTTGGGAAGTGGCTTCCTCTGAAAACTATGCCAATAACTGTTCGGACTTACTGCTAATCACTAGCCAGCCCCTGGTAGCGCCCGCCCACTTGGCAGTCCTGCTACACCTTCAGCCATCTTATGCCCGCGACAGAGGGAAAGCGTCGACGCACAACGCGTTCTAAAGTGAGTTCTGAATTAGGTCCACTGAAGGACCTGTAGGTTCTGAATTATTACTGCATCAATAGGGAGTTTTTGCAGTTTTCCATCCAAGTCGTTCAGCTGAGTCGTCGTTGTACGAAAAGACGCTTTTCTAGCGCAAGCAAACCAGAAGCTAACCACTGAGTCGTACCGCACAAACAGGGAATCGTTGTACGATTGAATGAAACGATCCAAAAGTCACACTAACTTCACTAAACTGCTCAAAATCTTCATAATTAAGCCTGATTCATTATTCTTTCATAATGGAAGAAGTATTAAATTAGCAAAAACTTTATCTAACTATGTAGTTTGATTTTCACTATAAATAGATGTGGTTGAAGAAGGAAGGGAACTTATAAGGTTAGTAAATTAATTATTTCATTGTGTTATAATTATATGAACTGAACTGTTGAATGAATCTTAGCGAATTTTCGTAGAATTTGAAGCTATTTCAATGGCTCGGAAAATTTTAAAATCAAAATTTTCGGAATCTTTCTCCACATATATATATATATATATATGTGTGTGTGTGTGTGTGTGTGTGTGTGTGTGTGTGTGTGTGTGTGTTTGTCCTTCCAGACGACAACTCTCCTTGGGATTGAGATACAAATTCCGTTCTTGCGCCTAAAAATCAAGTTTCCCAAACGAAAGGATGAGTTGGCCAGCACTTTTTGAGTACATTAAATGAGTAAAATCTCTAAAAATGTGCTCAATGATCACTAAAAATGGTTAAAAATTGATAAATTTATATTTTTGCAGAATTTTAGTCAAGAGAATTTTATCAACAATGAAATAGAACATGAACGAATGAATGAATGAAATTATTCATTTGTAAAGGCCTTTTGGCGTGAAATAGAACATTAAAAAATGTTTTCACAAAATTATGGTGAAAAATGTACTGAATTTCATTAATAAGTATTTGCAGAAAAATGTATTATAGAACTGATAAATTGCTAAACATCCAAAATCTGTTTTCAATCGTGGAATATGATTTAGAACGACTTTATTTCCCATAAAATTGGTGGTTAACAATCAAAACAAAGTGCTCTCTCATAACACAGTAACATAATATATAATACGATAAACTACGAAAATTCGATCATGCGATCATGCTGCAGTACTGGAATTTAGTGATTTTCGTATTTCCATGGCAACATTTCTCTTGATTGCGCCCGACGTACTTCTGCCGTAAAGTACCATCTTTGTTTTCTTGGAGTTGAGAGTCAGGCGAACCAGTCATTCAGCTGATGCATTAAATAAGATGCTCGAGAAAAGATTTAGATTTATGCATTTCTAGTTGAACTATTTTGTTTTACATATATTAGAAATAACAATGCTAAGAGACTTCCTTGAATTACTGCCAAATCATTATTCATTTCGCTACCTGGGACGAGACACGAGACATCCCGCGCTAGTGACAGCCAGTTCTTATCTTGGTGGGCGCGTTCACATTTTTTCCTTAACAATAAAGGGAAAGAGGGAAGTGTGAACAACAGCCCACTCAAGATTTTTTGGGCAAGTTTCTTACAATTTTATGGTCCATCTTGAGTGCATCGCTCCGTTCAACTCAGGCTCATCATTCTAATGACAAGTTCGGAAAGTTGAATAAAATACCGGTTTTCCATTGGCAATAAGGAGTGAAAATCCACTTAAACTTCGAAATTACCTCCACTGCAAAGTGAGTATATTTGTGGATGTTATCATGAGAAACTCGAGTCTGAAGAAAGTTGTTTGATTATTAATAGAACGGCTACTACGTGCTTCCAGGTTTTACAATTATTTAGAAACATTCGTTTTTTGTTAAAGGTCAGCTGATACATTTCACATATGCACAGGTACAGAAAATTACGCATTCATCATCCTTCCAGGAATATCTTGAGCCTTCAAATGAAAACCAAAATAATTCTAACAGTGGCCTGGAAAGAGAAATATAGTTGTTATATTTAAAAAAAAAAAAAAAAAATCTTAGAATGAAGAATACTGGGTGTGAGGTTTTACTACTCTCTCAACATGTAGTTGGAAAACTTAGATGAGTGCTACTAATGTTTTCTAGACTGAGGTTGTCGCCGACGCAAATTGAATTTATTGTTTTCTTCATTTTCGGAATGTACTCACTGCCATAAAAATTCTAAATCATCCGGAGTTAGAATAATAGATGTATGGTTATCATATGAATAAAGCTCATTGTAGTTTGAAACCTTGAACAGACTAGTCAATTGTAATAGTAAGAAAAGAAAATAGTAGTAGAAAAACAAGAAGTAGAAAGAGTAATAGGTAAAAAACGAAGTCAGTGAAAAAACGTTGTCTATTTCCACGAAAAATAAAGAGTTACAGTGTTGAATCAATGTCGATGGTTAGGACATCATCAGTAACAAACTATAACTTCGATTTCGACGGTTAGGCCATCATCAGTAACAAACAATAACTTGTAAGGAAGCAGAATAGAACGAGTACACGACAGAGGTAGTGCTCTTCACCACAGAACTACGAATTGAACGAGTTGTCCCAGTGAGAGGTGATATCATCATAACATCACCTGCGGCAAGGAACCTTGGAGTGAAGCTAGACACCAAGCTGATGTTTTAGGAGTACATCAGAAAAACGTCAAAGATGGCTGCATCAGTGGTTGGTAGACCTAGCAGACTAATGTCCAACGTCAGAGGCTCTTCACATATCAAGCGGAAGCTATATTACAACTGAAACAATAATGCTATATGGAACCGAGGTTTTGGGTAAGTTGATGTGGATTGAGATATATCGTCTAAACAAATGGAGTCAGTGCATAGACGTGGTGTCCTACGAATGGGTAATGTGTATCAGCCCCGGCCATACAGATTGCTAGTATTAAATTTCCTGGTGGAAGAGAGCATGAGAGCATGTGGTATCTACCACCACAAGAATGAGGAGGTCATCCGAATAAGAAGGCAGAAAGAGATAAGACTCACCAGAGATGACAGAATAGATGGGATAGTGAAACCAGAGGAGATGAACCCACAGGGAGATTAGGTGTGAAGGATTGGTCGAAAAGGAGGCACGGCAACGTAAATTATTACTTAACTCAATTCTTTAAGGGACATGGGTACTTTTGGGGTTTCCTGAAGAAAAAAAAATCGAAGGGTCAAATGATGGCGAATGTATACGTACTGATGAACACACATTCTTTGTGTGCTGAAAGTGGGCGCGGTTTCGAGATGACATCGCTCATAAGGTTTGGAGTTATATGCCCGAGACGGTCATCGAGAATGCGACTGAAAAGAAGGAGTCTCGGCCCGTAAGCACCTTTGTGTTCACAGTGTTCAAATACAGGAAAGCCATTGGACAATGGGAGGGGATGTAGATTAAATTAAGAATAGGAAGAATAGAATACTTGACTTGACAAGTCACATTTTAGTAAGAAATGCATGCATTACCGGGACCCTATGTAAGGGTTGTCGTTGATTTCGGTGAGAATAGCGAATAGATCGTAATTCAAGAGACTGAATGCTTCAAGCAACATTGTAAAATAGTAGACAAAAAAGAGAATCACCTAAATCGGTTGACAATAGCGCAAATAGTAGATTTTATTCCACACTCTATCACCTCTCTTCAAACAAATCCGTCATCAAAATAAAGTCCCCGATTTTAAGCGCATCTGAACTGACAGATTAAAAGAAAGGTAAGAAAAAAGGATGAGAAAGAAGAAAATATAATAATTATCGGAATCGCCCCCTCTATTTACTGCCACCATTAGTAAATTTGAACCTTCCAACGCTTGTAGAATTACTAGAATGAAATCTAGATCGAAAAAAGCCACATAGGTAACGATTTATTACTCCCCTCCATTTACCCCCTTCATATGAAAATTTGAAACTCTTGGCATACATTCCAAAACTATACAAAATGTTTCATCGAAAAAATTTGTCGTAGAAAACGCGTTTTTTGGCTTTACCCCATCTATTTTCACTCTGAGTTCATGAAATTCAAAATTTCCTAGGTTTGCAGCACAACTAGACTAAATTTGGGATAAAAAAAAAATTGACTTTCTGAGTGGGGACGACGCCCAGGTTTACCCGACGCCCTTGGGATCAAGGAAGCTGAAGAAGGAGAAGGGAGAGTGGGATAAAAGGAAGTGCCCCTATAAAAATACCACCAGTTCAAGTGTGAACCCCACAGGACGAGGGTGGTGATACCACGGAGCACTCCCGTCGAGATGCCCAACTCGGAAACTCCATGGCAATTTTCCGGCACCACACTTCGCGCCGTGACACGGTCGTGGCCATGACCTTGATGCTATTGTTCGCCACTCCTTTCAGTTCGGAAACACTCACAAACACACAACACACACACCTATAGTTGTTTCACGGATTTGGCCCTTTTGTTATTCCCGTGGTCTGAAACGGATTTGTATTCGGTTATTTATTTGTTTTTTTATTTTATTTATTTTTTTTTTTTTGTCATGCATGAGTGCAAAAGAGCACCCACCATTCCCACACTCCCTGGATCAATTCCAACCGATCGTCCCTGTTAAACTTATATGAAGCCTTGCCAATATAACCTAGCTTCATAGGACGCCATACATAGGGCCATCCCAAAGTAATGCTAAATAGGAATTTAGTGCGACTTTAAACGAGAATATGATATTAGGGTTTTAGTTGGTAGGAGTCCAACACTGGGATATGGTACTGCAGATCGTGCATGATGTAATTCCCCCTCATTATACAAAAAAAAATACTGATGTTAATAGATACCTATTTACTTTTACAGTTTTCATTCGATTTCGATGAAATTTTCTATGAATGTGCAGGCTAGGCTGTGGATGATATCCTATCAGTTTGGTTACTGAAAAATTGATAAGCTATTTCGCATGTGCAAACGTAGGTTTTTAGTATAACAACTTTTTAGTATAGTCTACTAGGCTTACATTTTGTTCTCAATCTTAATTTAGTATTTCCCCCAACCATATGAACCCGCTATATAACCTTTAAAGATTATTATTATTTTTTTATTATTATTATTACCTCTCAAGTAACCTAATTGTGCGGACATTCTTCTTGTATCACCCGATGTCATACATTTTCTTCTTTTAAACATAATGTATTGGGCTCGCCCGTATTGAAAGTTAATGAATAAATGGGATACCATTGACATTCCTCGTGTGTAATAAATTGCCAAGTTTCCCCCTTCTTCTCGACTCAACAGCTTTAATCTGCGAACGGAATAAGACATCGTAATTCTGGTTTCATCATCGTATCTAGTACTAATAGAATCTCCAAAATAAAGTGTCACCAAAAATTGGAAAAAAATTAGAAATATCTAATACTTGCCCCTTTGGTTATAGTCCAAAAACTTGAAATGAGGTGTCCAAAAACTATAGTCCAAAAACTTTAAAATGAGGTGTCACCAAAAATTGCAAAAAATGAAAAAAATTAGAAGTATCTGATACTTGCCCCTTTGGTTATAGTATAAAAACTTTTGGATATTTTTGTCCTGGTTTCAGTAGATAGTATCAGGTACCCCGAAAACGCTCTACAAGTTTCACTTGGAGACCTCAAAAATAGGGGAAAAAAGTAAGGTAGAGGGGTTACTTTTGGGACACACAGTATATTCACTTTACTCAGGAGTAAGGAAGTGAAAAAACTCTTCTTTCTTTCTGCCTCCAGACCAGTATATTCGTCTGAAGAACATTAGGCATTTTTCACTTCAAGTAGGTGGCTGAACCTGTTATTACGCATGACTGTGAATAAAGGGTTACGTAGAGCTTTGAATCAATATGAACGATGGCAATCGCCGAAAGAGTCCTGTCCGTTATAGTGCGTAGGAATGACTGATCTCTTATTACCCGGGAGTGAGGTAACCTCGGTAGGCCAGAACCCTACTGATCCTCGCTCAATAGGCATCTAATGTCCGCCATTCGTTAGGTAGGCACTTACCTTACCTTACCTACCTACTACCCCGAGCCACGAAGGGAAACGCCGTTGAACGTTGCAGGTGCCCCGTTAATGATAAGCTGCCTAATCAGGACCGTCGGATTTCCCAACTCGTGGACCACATGTTCCCCCTCGAGAGCCGCGAAATTTTTTTTCTTCCAGATCTCCGCGAACCACTTAAAAAAAACCGGCATGTTTGGCAAGAGACTTGGAAAAGGTTCCATTGGAATTAGGTAGCCCGTTCAATAACAATCATCGAAATCTCGCCTCAGCGACCTACTGGTTTGTGGCGCAAGACAGAGTCTATACCTCCGCTAAAAAACTTGATCTATACCGAACCAGAACCCCAACATCCTAGGCTCCAAAGATGTAATTGTCTATTGAGTAAGAACTATCACGATATTTGTGAATTCTCACTCTCTCAAAGAATGACGAAAGTATGTGTGTGTGAAAATAGCGTGGAATTGAGAAAAATATAAGTCGTTTGTGAGTCGCGATTTCAATCGAGCTAACAAACCATCAGCCAAGTTGAGTGGACAGTATAGCTTACTTACTGTACATGGACTTTTTTCTGTACATGGACGTGTAGAATTAGTCAAAATACAAAGTACGAGTCAAAATGATTGAACGCTAAATAGAACTTTAACATATTTGTATATAGCATTTCCGAAATGATTCAAACCTTTTCCATTTCGGCTCAGACTTTTACCTTTTAGGTTTAGACCTTTGCCACATTGTTTTAGACCTTTTCCAGTTAGGTTTAGACCTTTTCCACTTAGGTTTGGTTATCAGGAAATTGATCGATTTTTTTTTTTTTTTTTTTTTTTTTTTTTTTTTCATCATTCAATTCATTTTATTATTAGGTATAAAAAATTACATTATTTTTCTATTTTGCATCCTCACTACCGAAGGTAGGGAAGCTTTGTGTTCGTAATTGAAGTCGAAAAATTGTTGTCCTCCAAAATCTAAAATTTCATTTTTTTTTTTTTTTTTTTTTTTTTTTTTTTGCGTTTTAGAACTTGCTGATCAATTTTGGTTCCGTGTCTGTCTGTCTATCTTTCTGGTGTCTGTCTGTCTATGGTAAATTCTTGTCACGCCCAAAATCATGCAAAGTTTTGGTCAAACGGGAAAATCAATTCCCAAATGCTACACATCCGAATATGTGAAGTATTGATAATGATGTTTTACATCATGCCGTACAGGAAAACCGCTGAAAATCACCGTAAATGTGAATAAAGTTGCAATTTTCCACACCTGCACAATCCCTGACCATTTCAAAAAAATAGGTCGGTCAGTCTGTGTCGACCGTTATTAGTTTTGCGCATGCGTAGTAGTTATTACTCCACAAAAACGTCTGCCGATTTGGGTGGGCAGTACAGCTTCCTCACATATTGTAACGTGGACGACTAGAATCAGTTGAAGAACAAAGTGAAAGAGTCGAAATGAATTAATGCAAAATATAACAGTATCTAATACACATCTAAAATTTGTATACATGCTATAATGCAAATTAGGGCTATAATTCATGTTTGCAAGTGAGGAAATTTTCTAAAGGTTAACCCACGCAATAATTAAAATTTTCATCAAAATCGATTCATGATTCTCTAAGTGTCATCCAGGTTTTGCGTATGAGCAAAAGTAACCTATTATTCAAGCAAATGCGATAATAAAACATAGGGCACCACCCTGGACTCAACAACCTCTCGAGTTATGACGAAATCGTACCAACAGGTGATAAGAAATCGACTTTATAAGAAAAAAAGTTTTTGCATGCGTACTGACTACTATTAATTGAACGGCGATGGAATTCATAGGGGATTGCCTAAAATCTAAACCGCACAATCCCTTAAAATTCATTGAAATCGGTCCATTATTCTCGGAGTTTTGACGGTATTGATCAATTTTAGTTTTGCGCATGCGTAGTAGTATTTACTCACCATCGCGATATAGTTAATAGAACATTTTTCTAGAACACTAGAACACATACACAACTACCTACCTACCGAGTTTGAACGAAATTCGACCTATAGATGTGAGAAATCGACGTTATAAAGAAATTACCGTTTGCACATGCGTATAGACTACTAGCTTTTTATTGGCAATAGAAGTTGTAGGGGACCGTCTAGATGCTAACCCGCACAATCCCTGAAAATTGCATCAAAATCTTTTCATTAGACTCCGAGTTTTGCCAAGGTCAATCACTATTAGTTTCACGCATGCGCAATTGTTATGAGCTCACCAATTGCAATATAAATTTTAGGACATTTTTCTAAAACATATAGAACTTGCTCGGACACCTCTGTGCTGAGGAATGTGGGAAAATGTAGGTGGGATGGCTCTTCTGCGTAGTACTCGTATTTGTTCGGAGCTACCAGCTGAACATTCTTTCAAATGAAAGTTCCACAAGCATACGCTCTAGCGTTTAGCGGTCAAGTAAATAATAATGCGAGTTAATTAGGTAAAGAAAGTACGAAGGCACTGGTGCTGTTCTCCGATATATGAGTAGGTATCTAATAATAAATTTTATCAAATACTCTGGTCTACTATCAATAAGTTTGTCCCGAAAACAATAGTAATCACATAAAATTTTCCAAAATGGTTTTCTTAGGAATTGATTGCTCTGATAAAGCAAAAAGCTGTTCACTCGACATACAAGCTTTTTGGTATTTTTACAGATTACTTAATGTTTTCAGCACTAAGTTCAAAAAGCAAAGAACTTTTATTTTTCTATATAAACATTGTATCAATGATGTTGAATCCTATCTGTCTACCAATATAAAGTCATTTTGGAATTATTACTCTCTCTTGGAAAATTACTCTGAGGGTTCAAGTTCATTGCCCAATTGCATGGATTACGAGGGTGAGAAGGCCACTTCATTTCAAGAAACCGTCGAGTTATTCGCAAAATATTTCTCCTCCGTCTATCAGCCTTCAGACATGGTCCCCATATCCTACCCTCCTATCTATGTAGTTTCTCTTGGATCGGTGCTGGTTTCGGAGGATCATGTTAGGAACGCACTCTTGGGACTTGATCCCTCTTCAGGCCTGGGCCCTGACAGAGCCCCATATTTCTCCTAAATTGTTCCTACCTTACTCTCCCGTTAACACAATTATTCAACGCATCCCTTCATTCTGGCATATTTCCAATGATCTGGAAATCCTTATTCGTAACACCAATACATAAATCCGGGTCAAAATCTCTTATTGACCACTATAGACCACTTTGTACGATTTCTTCAATCCCCAAAGTCTATAAAAAAATTGGTACTTGAACAGATTCGCCTCCTTTTTGCACCTTTTATAATTCCAGAACAACACGGCTTCGTGCCTGGTAGATCCTCCACAACAAACTTACTATTTCAGGGGTACGTAATGGATGCTTTCGGGAGGGGTTGCCAGGTTGATACAGTCTCCACTGACTTTTCCAAATGCTTTGATCGGCTTTCCCATAAATATATTCTGGCTAGGATGCAGTCTCTGGGAGTTCAAGGCGCATTCTCGGCCTGGATTGACAGCTACCTGTCATGTAGAAAGATTATCGTTCATGTGAAGGGTGTGCAATCGAGTCCATTTACAGCTTCCTCGGGTGTGCCGCAGGGATCCCTCTTGGGATCGCTGTTTCCTCCTCTTCCTAAACAGCGAACGTATTAAAGATGGTAACAAGTTTGAACTGGGGAGCTGACACTGAAACTTCATTGCTATTTTACCGAGCTACAATCAGAGCCATTATCGATTACGGGGCAATTTTCTATGGAAATGCCAGCGACACAAATCTTCTCAAAATATCGAGACTGCAATATAAAAGTATTCGCCAGTGCATGGGTTTCCTCCAGTCAACGCCAATCGATGCAATTTTAGCTGAATCTGGAGAACAACCACTAAAGCTCCGGTTCCAAATGTTGGCAGATCGATATATCTTGAGAATACGCTCACACAGTCGCTCAATAGTCCAGAACGTTTGCAGGCTCAGTACTCATTTACTGACTTCAAATACCAGGATGAAGATACCCCTACTCGTGAATAGCTTCACACAGGAAGACGTAGATTTGTCGAATCTTCACTGCAGTCACAAACCCTGCCCATTCCTGCTGACTTTTGAAGAGTTGATGGTATCAGTGAAGATGTTTGTCTTTACTTATGGACACCGTGAGCAGTTGACAATAAATGATAAATTTTATAACTTTGTCAACACTCGATTTCCAGACGCCATTCCTATTTTCACTGACGGTTCAAAATCAGGTAATTTAGTAGGATCCGCATTCTATGAAATATTGACGGACTACAAAGAACTGTATAAACTTCCCCACACGTCAACATCCTTTAATGCCGAAGTCAGTGCAATTGTGAAAGCTCTGGAATATATTAGCAATCAGAGAAATAACATCAGACCACACTTGATTTGCACAGACTCTCTTAGCACATTGCAAATCCTGAAGTCCACGTCCATAAAAAGGGTGAAGAATGTTCAATTCGTCAGATTACTCCAGAAGCTGAAATTATGTAAAGACAGAAATCGGGAGGTCATATTTGTCTGGGTAAAAGCTCACTCAGGGCTAATTCCGAATGAGGTGGTGGATCGGTTGGCTAGAGAGGGATCGGTATCGGGAACGATACTAGATTCTCCTGTGATGGTTGAAGACATCGGTTCCATTTTCGCTAACGTCAGATTCCTCCTCTATGCCGATGACTTGAAAATCTTCAATATTATAAACTCTGAAACCGACGCACTAAATTTGCAAAATAACCTTGACGCCTTAATGGGTTGGTGTGCTACTTACTAACAGCGAGATCCTCAATCGATCCAAATGTTATGTTATTTCCTTTAATCGCTCTAAAGCCAGGTTGTCTGCAATTACTCAATAAATAACACCTGTATACAAAGAAAATCTGAAGCCTGTGATCTCGGCGTCCTGTTTGATCAACACCTGACATTCGAAAAATACACTGAATCCCTCTCCCACCATGCCATGAAAGCCCCTAGCTTCCTTAAGCGATCAACGAGGGAGTTCAATGATGTGAACGCGATCACGTTTCTGTATAAGTCCATCGTTCGTCCAGTGGTGGAATACGCTGCAATAATCTGGTCCCCTTTCTATACTACACACAAGCATGGCCTGGAGCAAGTTCAGAGGCTTCGTTATGTGGCTTTCAATCTCAATAATGAGGAGGATTACCATTCACGTCCTATGATTCTTTCCATAACTCCCTTCGTTCATTCAAAATTGTAATTCGGAAAAAATAGAACGATCAAGCTTCTTAAAACTTACATTGTTGATCACGTATGAGTACTTTTGTTCACTCATGTTCTCTCCTTAAATTACTTGCGACTCTTACAAATTCCAATTTTCACCGATAACTTATAATCTTTTCCTACTTAATTCATTTTTTCCCACTGTACTGTTAACTCTGTTTCTAATTGTTCACATTATTCTATGTATTATATGTTTTGTATTATAAGTTGTATTAAAATTTATTTTTGTAAATTGGGCTATGCCCGTATTAATAATAAATAAATATCTAATTATTATGAATCTTTAGTTTCCTAAAATAAAGCTCTTGATCTGATTTTTTTTTTTTTTTTTTTTAATTTCATTTTTATTCTATGACAGATCATAGTTTTACTAATACAAAAGCCACATTTATGAGACATAAGTAGCCAAAAAATATCTCCAACTGCAGATGCCGAAGACAAAAAATGTTCGACTGAATGATTAGCGCGACCTGTGCAGGTGAAAATGGAAAGATCGAAAGATGAGAATCGTGTGCACCCATGAGAGGCTAGTCTGACACAGGGGCTGAGTCTACGCCTGCAGGGCGTACATTGGAGTAATATTAGTGTTAGAGATGTTGACTGCTAATATTGAAAACTAATTGTTGGGATCACTGAGCTTGAATTCGAAGTCCCCGAGAGGCGAAATGCGACCTCGTCCTTGAGGGGATATCGGGCACCGAACCCCCGTTAGCTCTGAATGAAGCTTCCCCAGCCGGGTCGAGGATATCCTGAAAGATGGTATGCGAGAGATGGGTGGTGGTGGTAGCAGCCGGTGCGGTGCTGGTGGAGGTGGAGGAAGGAGCAGTGCTAAAGGTTCCAGCGTCCCTAACCTCTCACGCCTGCTCCTCCTCCTTTTTTTCTTCTTGAGCAATAGACCTAACACGACAGGAAGATTGTCATCTGGTGACGTCAGGGCTTGGCCTCATCTTCATCTCTGAGCTTCGCCGAGTGGGTGCTCCGGGGCCCCTACAAATTCCTATTCAGCTCTCATTGCCAACAACGGTATTGTTCACTCGCGAGCGGATCCGCCTTCCATTCCATCCAGCCCACGACATTTGTGAAGTCTGTCACCAGTATCGAATATCTCAATATGAACAAAAATATCAAACTAACTACCTATTACATTTTAAGTAAAATTAGAGACAGTATATGGTTTTAAGCATTCGATTTGGTCTTGTGATGAGTAAAACGTACCTATTACTAAATTCGACAATCGAGCCAGTGAGATCCTAAAACATACCGAGCATATTAAACCTACAAATCTACAATGCCCTTGAAAACCGTGGTTGTAATTTCAGGAGCTTTAACGTCTCACGATAACCACTACGTCGCAAATCCTTGTAACAAGCTTAATTTCTTCAGTACCTATTCATATGATTTTGATGAAATTATCAGGGAATGTTTGAGTTAGGCGTAGGCGGTCCCCTATCTGTTTCCTAGATCACTCTGTGCATGCGCAAACGTAAAATCCATCAGGCATAATTCCGATGTCACTTAAAGTAGGAGGCTAGACCGGAAAAGAGTATTTACTCATTCCATATCAATTTCACCACGATCGTTTCTTTAAAAGCTGCATTTGAGAATGTAAAATCCTTGTAAGATGAATTTCCTTTACAGTTTTCATTCGTTTTCGATGGAATTTTCTGAGAATGTGCTGGTTAGACCGATATAAAATTCATCGCCCAAAGTGAATAAATCTCAATAGCCCAAACGTAATATCTATTAAGCGTAATTTATTCATGGTCTATTTGTCCGATCTCGGTCAAATTTGGAGGTTAGTTGGGAAATCACGATTTGATAATTTCATAGGTATGAGTTTCATCACGATCGTATCATCTCGTATCGTAGCTGCTGGGCATGCGCGAACCCCCAAGAATCTTATAACAAGCTTGTCTCCTAAATTAAATCTGAAGGGTTATTTCCGCTAGTAGCATGAGTAAAATTATCATTTTCCTACAGTTTTCATCCAATTTCGATAACATTTTCAATGATCTATACAATCATGTTACAGATACGAGAAAGCTATGTGCCACGCTCAACTTGGCAGACGCAAGATCACCGTGCCGTATGTTAAAGATGCGGGCCAGGGTATCGGTTATTATTTATGCTGGCATGAAGTTACTTGTTTATTCAAAAGCTTTTTCTTTATTTCATATTCATATTTTAGGCAAAAGTCGAATATTACAATGAAACATGTTTTTCTCTTACCAATTACGATTTTTAAACTCTTAATTATGAATCTCATAAGTTAATTTCTTTAGCAGCATTGGGGAAAACCACTCCGGAACTAAAATTCATTACGTTATTCCAGGGGTTAACGTTAAAAATTAATAAATGAATAAATAAATTATGATAATAAAATGTTTTGTAATATTATGTTACTCAATACTTGGTTGGTATATTATGTTAACCGTTATAGGATTACATATAGTTAGTTATTCAATATGTTATTCAGTAATGTTGTTCAGTTACATACTCAATATCTTGGCGAAAGGTTCAAATAACGACATAACTATAATTCTTGGATAATAATTGTATTTAGTGGTGCTACCTACTTATTACAGTTGCAGACTGATACTATAACTATGCCGAGGCAGTGATTCCTTATCTACCTAATTCGAGGGTAGTCCAGGGGGAAGGTTAATATTACCTATCGTTACCTACCTATGCCTTTAGCCTTACGCGTTGGTTGGTATCGGCCTGGAGCTTTCACACGTTTCATTTCGGATGATGGCTTAGCGGCAGGATGTTATTTAGATGAGAGGTCGTAATCCACCTTGCGAGGAAGAAGCCTTCAGTGATCTTTCCATCTTTCCAACTTGCTGCGATGTCGCAACCAGGATCACGCTAACCTAACGTAGGTTGTGCCGTTGAGCGTGGTAGCCCTGCGGATGGATGTTCCCATCTTTCATCACTTTTCCATTTGAAGTCACGGCGCGGATTTGGGACCTGTTCCAAGGTCAATTTTGTAATCACGAGAGTAGATATCTAGTAAATATCAACACAAATAAGAAGAAGCGACTTTATATTATCCAGATGAGCCAGTATTCGAACGTTTACTGATTGGCATGCGATATTCCAATATTCCTTTGGAAGCAATATTGTGCGTGTATTGGAAAATCCGGAAAAATCGTAGAGAGAGACACAAACTACCTACCCTGACATTGAGCTACCATGTTGAGATAGTAACGGTTATGAAGAATGTTCCTGATTCGATAGAACTATGTAGATGTCACAAACTTAATTTACTCCAATTACACTAATTTAAAAAAGTTAAGGTTGGTCTTGCATCAAACCGAAGCTTGTCGGTTTCTTACGTTAGTGATGTGCTGTATC
This sequence comes from Adelphocoris suturalis, assembly GCA_030762985.1. Taxonomy (NCBI): domain Eukaryota; kingdom Metazoa; phylum Arthropoda; class Insecta; order Hemiptera; family Miridae; genus Adelphocoris; species Adelphocoris suturalis. The sequence continues at coordinate 17,976,591 of CM061045.1, read as the reverse complement.
CGAATCCGAGGTCTGCTATTTTTGTTTATCTCGTTTTTCCATAATATAGGTTGTTTCCACTTTCTTTATGCACAATTTCAAGATTTTTCATTGAACACACTCCCAGACTAAATGTCTTTCAAAGGTGCCTAACTTATGTAAAATTTATTGCTGTATGTATTGCTATTTATCACCTAACTTTTTCTATTGCACCGCATCCAACCCCCCCGTTTTCTAAAAAAACTGGCGAAAAGTGTGGGGAAAATCCCGGTTTTTTTTTTCTTCACTTTCTCTGCACATTTCATGAGCTAAGAATAAAAATATGGCCTGGAAAAATTGTTTTGGATATGCATCTTGTAGAGGACATTCCTCTACATCGAATGAGACCAACCGCACGTTTTTAGGTCTGAAAATAGGGGAGGTACGATTTATTTTGTCAGACTTCACAAAATCTCGACCCTCGATTAAACCGATTTGTATGCGGTTATTTTTTTTTCTCATGCTTCGGTTGTCCCCCACCCCCCTGGATCAATTCCAATAGGTCGTCCCTCTTAAATAAGAACCCCTGCCTGTATGTGTTAGCTTCTGAGGGACGTCCTAAAAATATAGTTCAGGAAATTAATATTTTGTCAAAATTAAATACTTTGTCATGCAAGCGGATTCAAGCTTCTCACGTCAAGGAAAAGTCCGTTACGCATAATGAATAGCTGATTTGAAAGTACCTTTTTCCGAGAAATTCATTGTTGTCTCAACTAATCGGAGAGGTCAATTTTCGATCCAATTGACAGTGATCTTCAATTTCCAATAATATGCATCAAGAGCTACAAATAAACAGATTCGGATGAACGCAGTTATTTTCGACGAAGATGTTGCTGATCAAACGCAATTTTTGCTCAAAATCCTAAATAAGGCAAAAATGGCAAAAATAAAAAAAATCAGCCATTATAACAGAACATCAATTAGATTTGCCATACAATTATTATAAAATAGAATTTTGAAAATGTTTGTACAAACAAAATTTAAAGAAATATAAACATTCGGCCAAACTCAAGATCCATATCTGGTAATTGATCGTTAAAAATATAATGCACGAAAGTTTGTTCATGAGGTCATGCTGCTTTTAAATTAGTGTTGCATAACGAGCTTCCCATCGGATAAATCGCAAGATGACACTAATCAGCGTTCATAATGATAATATTTTATAAGTTCCGAGAGCCCTGTTGCCATCACTTCCGGGCGACAAGAATCGTTACCCAGGTTCAACGGACAGGTAGCTATCAAGTCAGCTGCTCCTCCCCATACCAGGCTCTTGACGGCTCAGCTGTGTTTGAAGGCTCTCAGTGTCCGATGAAAGTGGGACGACGGTAAATGTGTTGACTCGGTTCCTCCCAGAATCCCAACTTTCTTCGCGGCATATCCACATGCAAGGGCTACACTCATCTGCAGACAGCCTCAACATTTCCAAGAACGGAATTGCGTAGTTAATTACCAACGGATTAGGGCTTGTCGACACAGACCCATCGTAATGACCGCACCTCCGCTTACGAAATGGCCTCTTACTCACACTTGCCGGAACCATGAGCGATCCGTACTACATTTAGCGTCTACGCCTGAGAAATGGCTGCCTTATGATGGAGAGGTGCATGTTTCTCGGTTAGATGATTTTGAAATTCTCGCGTTGTAGCATTCTTATACAATCAAAGCTATACATTTCAAGATTCACAATGCCCTATCCGTAAGTCGTCATGCATCGCAAAGATCCTTTCGATGATTGATTTGGTATCAAAAATTTCCCTAACAATGAAACCCGACGAAAACAATGGGGTGCTGAATCAATCTGAAATCACCGAAATCTCCTGTTTGCCAAAGTCATTTTGCAATTTACAGTCGTGCTCATGATTGACTTTAAGCGAATTGTTGTAGAAAATGTAGCTATTTCAATTGTTCCAAATATTACATAAACAACATTTTCATAAATTTCGATAATATATATAATATATAATGTATATATTTATGTCATTCCAAACGATAACTCAAACGAAAAATTTACCCTATTAATTAGAAAAATATTGCGGTAATGATTTTTTTTTCAATTTCAATCTTTGAAAAAAGGGACGTTCCTGTACTTTACGCAGTGATCAACAATCAGTTTATTATTTTGGTTGAATGATCCTACGTCTGACCCATATGTGGAGTATAGAAAATGAAATGAACCAATTGGGTTGGGAATAATGAGGTTCGTAGTACGTCATCCCATTCTGGAGTCTGGAGTGCACCGCACGTGGACGTGGAAGAAAAACCCTGAAGTACGAGCATTGTTTGCCAACCTTAAAATTCTGGTTATTCATTCTTGACACATTGTAGATGAGTGATGCAATTCTTTTAGATAAGCAACACAATTTTCCGAGTCATTTTCGGGATGAAAAACTCAATTTTTCCTCGTTTTTCGGTAATAACATGCTACTTGGATTTTTGAGTTTTCTCCTCGTCAATTTTTAATTTGGAAATTATATGGACTGTATAACGTGTTTAGGAAGAATATAGATTACTTTCAAAATTTTTCTTCCATTACAAAAATATTGCTTTGGGAGCGAGTAGAACCTCATCAATGAAGCTATTAGAATGGAAGTCGCATGTTTTTCATATTAAATTGAGTGTGAAAAAAGCTCCTGCTTCCTCCGGCTTGGGACTAATTTTCCTTTGTAACCAACCATTTGCACAAGCCACCGAAAAAGTGAAGTCCCCTCCGATTACCCCCCTGAAGTGTCATGATTAAAAACCTGTAGACGCATGTGTATATTGGGTGTCCCAAAAGTCACCCCCTCTCGCTAATTTTTCTCCACATTTTTTGAAATAATGAATTGAAACTTGGAGAGCGTTTTTGGAGTGTCTGATACTTAGTTTTGAACTAATAAGATCAGAAAATATCAAAAGTTTATGGACCACCCAAACCAGTAATGCGCAGTTTTTGGATTTTTTTCTCTCCATTCTTAGCTGAGTGATACCTCATTTCAAAGATTGTTTACTGTTGAACACAATTGTGAAGCCGGAATTGCGATATTCCGTTCTCGGATCTGACTGAAAAATGTACTTAATTTTCATGAAAATTTGTCTTTTGGACAGTTTTAACGTTGAATTTAGTTGCAAATCCTTAAATTCATTCTATATCAATATCATGGAAGTCACCACCCAGCCCTATGCGAAAAAATAAGAGAAAAAACACTGCTAGGGGTTTTTTTCTTCAAAAATCAACCGTTTTGCAACACTGTGGACCATTTCTAAAGTTTTCCACATCGTTGGAATTCATGATGCCATTCGTTTGGTGACCAAATTTTTAAGAAGAAAGGAAAATTTTGCAACAAGAGGGTGATAAATCCGAATTTGAGGTCAACAATATAAAATTTGTCCTTCAGAATGCTTCTAATTTTGTGCATTCAATATTGAGTTATAAAAGTAAGTATATCTGAATATTTGTATGATAGGCAGGTTCATACAGACATGTAGTCAATTAACCTACAGAAAAACACACCATTTAAAACCACATGCGTCTGTCGACAGGTGCTGCCATCACGTACATATCATTGCTTAGTCACTCAAAATAACTAGGGAAAACTAAATTCAAACCGTCGTAAAATATTTTGCGTGTCAGGGTGTGTATCCCATCTTTGGAAGTGGAAGCGTCACACCCAACTAGTCACCCATATTTTCCAGCATTGTCTCCTCAGATTGAAATTCAATAGAAAATGTAAATGGCAAAGCATGAGTTGAATGTAGATTTAAAAAAGTTCCAGTTATGCAGCATGATCGTATAGCGAATTTTCGTAAAAATAATATTGTATTATATAATGTTTCATTGTTTTGAAATTAAAGCACTTTGAGTGCAAGGGATCAATTTTATGTCAAAAAAACTCATTCTAAATAATATTCCGCAATTCAATGGAGTTTTAAAATTCTTTTGCGTTTTCTTTTCGGTTTTTCAGCAAATATGAATGAAATTTAAGCACATACAACACAACATACACACATACACACACACACACACACACACACACACACACACGTACATTTTTCAGCAGAATTTTGTGCATACATTTTTTAATGGTTTAGTTTATCGTTCCCGTGTGGAGTTGCCGGTCTCCCATCGGGCGCCTCCCCAGGTGGCGGATAGGGGGATACCCACCAGATATGGTGGGCACCGGGGAAATAAAATACCCGGGGCGGACCAAAACCGGAGGGGAAGAGAGATCTCCAAGCCGTGGTGAAGGCAGTCCCTCTAGGGCAGGAGTAGCCTGATGAAAAACTCCTGGTCCTCCAGGTTGGGGGTTGGGCGATGGGCTAACAACCCATCCCCGTAAAAAACTTATTGTTACGAGACCCAAACGACAAGAAAAGCCGGACGGATTTAATGTTGAAGGACCTGGAAACTGGAAACGGAAAAAGATCAGAGGAAATGATTTAAAACTGGCGACCTGGAATGTGCGGACTATGCTGCAGCCAGGGAAGATGAAGGAAATGGGAATGGCAGCATCCAAAGCAAATATCGATGTGTTGGCTATCCAAGAAGTACGCTGGCCTGGTAATGGGAGAATTGACAAGAAAAGCTTCTCCTTCCTATACAGTGGCCCAGAAGAGCGCACTGGTCTGTGTGGCACCGGTTTCCTACTCAGCATTAAAGCTAGGAAATGCATCCTTGCCTTCGAACCTGTGAGTGACCGCCTATGCAGGCTACGCCTGAAAGGTAAATTCCGGAATATCACTCTTATCTGCGCCTATGCTCCAACTGAAGCGGCAGATGAAGAGGACAAGGAGGCATTTTATGATAAATTGGAGGCAGTCTGCGAAAGAATTCAGAGAAATGACGTGGTCATTGTCCTTGGAGACTTCAATGCCAAGGTAGGGCTTGAAGATTCAATGAAGCAGGTGGCAGGTAGGTTCTCTCTCCATTCAGAATCAAGTGAAAATGGACTCCGGCTTGGACAGTTTGCCTCCAAATACTCGATGGTGATAAAGAGCACTTTCTTCGATCACAAGAGGATCCATAAGGGCACATGGATATCACCTGGCTCCAACATTTTGAATCAGATAGATCATGTATTGATTGGCCGACGGCATGCTTCAAGCATCATCGATGTACGTTCCCGTCGAGGACCAAATTGTGACTCCGATCACTTTCTGGTCCAAGTTGTCTTCCGAGCTAGGTTGTCAAATGCTCTAAAAGGAGCAGTGACCAGGCGAACCAAGTGGCGCTCTGAAAAACTTGAAGAGGAAGCAGTTGCTCAGACCTATCAAGAGGCGATCACCAGTAAGCTAAATGAAAACCAACAAAGCCTTGAAATTGAGGAGGAATGGAGTAAGATAAAAAACGCTGTCTTGGAGGCTGCAATGGATGTGATTGGCGAGAGTGAGAGGAAAGAGGAGGATGATTGGTTTGATGAGGAGTGCCAGCGGGCTGTGGAGGAGAAGAACAGACAAAGAAATGTAATGCTACAGAGAGACACGAGGCGTGCACGGGAGGAATACAGAAGGCTGAGAAGGATCGAACATAAAATCCGCAGGAAGAAGAAGAGGAAATATAACAATGGAAAAGTCCGAAGCATAGAAACAGCGAATGAAGAAAAGGAAACAAGAAGATTTTTCCGAACAGCCAACTCAATAAAAAAAGGATACCAACCTAAACTAGCAGCTTGCAAAAATAGACAGGGCGAGATTGTGGAAGAGGAGAGCGAGGTGCTGGATATCTGGGCGAATCACTTCGAGATACTTCTAAATGGGGATGAAGCGCATGCAAGGTTTCCGGTTTTTGAGCAAACCACCGATGCTGATGCTGACCCCTTAACGAATGATCCTACTCTTCATGAGGTAGTTGAAGTTATGAAACGTCTCAAAAATCACAAAGCCCCTGGTGAGGACCGGATCACAGCGGAACTATTGAAAAAAGGAGGACATGTGCTGGCAGAAAGGCTACATACCCTCATAACTATGATATGGAGGGAGGAAAGAATGCCAAATGACTGGAAGACAGGGTTAATTGTGCCTGTATTCAAAAAAGGTGACAAGCTACAATGCAATAATTACAGAGGGATCACACTATTAAATGTAGCCTATAAAATACTATCCGGCGTTATCCTAAAAAGACTGAGTGTGTACTCGGAGAAACTCTTAGGTGAATACCAAGCTGGATTCAGACCGGGCCGAAGTACCACGGATCAAATTTTTGTGGTAAGGCAAGTGCTAGAGAAGTGCTACGAATATAGCATCGATCTCCATCTCCTCTTCGTCGACTTTGTGCAAGCCTTTGATCGATTGTCGATAATCGAAGCGTTGATTCACTTCGGAATTCCCCAGAAGCTAGTAAACATTATTGGTATGACCCTGCATGAATCTAAAGCAAGAGTGATGATTGGGAGTAAAGTAAGCCGAGCTTTCGGGGTTTCCGGTGGAGTACGCCAAGGCGACGGGCTATCAGCAGTGCTATTTAATCTAGCCCTACACAGAGCCATTGCCGAGGTCGAGCCAGGTGGATCAATATTTTATAAATCGGCACAGCTATGTGGATATGCGGACGACATTGCCATCATTGCGAGGAACTTGCGAGCCATGGAAGGTATATATTCCAGATTGGAAAACCTAGCAGCGCAGATGGGGCTAATTGTGAGCACATCTAAGACAAAGTATATGGCAGTATCCACCGATCCCACCAGAAGAAATGTGGAGGACGTGTCCCTGAGTGGCACCACCTTTGGGGGTGTGCAACAGTTCATGTACCTTGGCACAACCATAACGAGTAACAATGCTATGACCGACGAGATCCAGCAGCGCCTGGCAGTAGGCAACAGAGCCTATTTCAGTTGAATCAAGCTGTTCAAGTCCCGCCTTCTCTCCAGACAGTCGAAATTAAGATTGTATTACTCTCATATCAGACCAGTGGTAACCTATGGGGCAGAGACATGGTCCCTCACTGACAAGGACGAAACATCTCTCCTCGTTTTTGAACGGAAAATTCTAAGAAGGATATTTGGTGCAAAATTTATTGAGGGGGAGTGGAAAATTCGTACCAACCACGAGCTTGACCAGTTGATTGACCACGGGAACATTGTCCGGTTTATCAAAGCCCAGAGGATCCAATGGTTTGGGCATGTGGCACGAATGGATACCAGCAGGGTCCCCAAAAAGGTTTTTTCTCACAAAATGCAAGGGAGTAGAAAAAGAGGACGTCCGCGGGCGAGATGGAGAGATGGGGTGCACGAGGACATGAGAAGGCTCCGTATCAGTAACCCAGAGGAAGCCACAAAGGATAGATCTGCGTGGAGGACGGTGGTACGGGAGGCCAGGGTCCACACCGGACTGTAGCGCCAATGGAAGAAGAAGTTTATCGTTGATAAACTTTTTTTTAACTAAAACTCTACTTAAAATATATATAGAAATTCTAGAAATGTTCCTCAGAACGTACAAAATGAAAACAAACCATCATCAGGCTACTGAAGTATAGTGTATGTTAAAGGTCTGTCTGAACAAATATAAAAAACAATTGCCTCAGAACTTAGGAAGCGGGGAAGTAAAAAAGAACGGCATTAAAACGGGCTCCCACCCCCCTCCCACCTTACAAGCCCATGGTTCGGGTGGGATTGGAAAATTTTAAAATCGCTTATACACTATTCCGGAGAAATCCAAGAAGATCCCACCACTCGTAGACTCCCGCCACTCAGCCGTTTGGCCGTGCATAGCATGGACAAACAAACAGACGGAGTTTCATTCTTATAAAATAGTATAGATGTAGGACAAACAGTTCAATACTTGACCAACCGCATGAATGGCCATGGAAGTTTGATGATCGTAGCAGGTTAGCACACCATGCACTGACTTACAATCATGTTTTTGAGTTTGATAAATGTAAAATTTTAGATGTAGAAAATAATTATAATAAGATAAATGTAAAAGAAACGATTTACATCCACCACACTCTAAACACTTGTAACTTTAGAAATGATACTGTAAACTTGAGCCGAATTTATGCTAATCTATCAATAGTCAATATTTTTCATGTTCCTCTATCTTACGTTATAAACTACCTGAATTACCGACTGGTGCCTAACTAGTATGTACTAGGTTCCTACCCAGATCATCAGTGTGATCTAGTCATGAAAAGACTTTCACTAAAACATGGTCATAATACCAAAATTATTTCATAAGGTCATCTTTTACATTAAATTACTAAGTTTAAGCACTGTAATATACAGTTGAAACAACATCCTACAACTTCCTACCCTAGCATCCATGTATTTACAATCCAGAATAGAAACGACCACCATCAGCAGCTTGTCATCAAATCCTGGCATTATAATCATAGACCCATTCCCTACTCACATAAGTGTTTCTGTATAAGGAAAAAAGTGTTTCAGTTTTATGGTCAACCAGAGTGGTGATGTAGGAGAGGAAGAAACTGAAGATCATAGTCTAAGGTAACACTCAACTTTCATTTGACACCTAGCCATGTACCTCCCTACTCATAAGTCACCAAAGTAATGTTCGATTTTGTTTCTTTTTACCTCTGTAGCTTATAGCCCTGAAGATGTTCAATAAATTGGACGAAACTTCAGCCTAGATAAACTGCTTATTCATTCGACCAACCCTCAAAAATCAAAAAAAGAATTTCTACACTGAGTGGTCAAGAACACAAAACGGCTATATAAATAAATATAACATATAACAAAACGGATTTCAATGGAGAAAATTTTCGAAAATTTTTATTTTAAAATTTTTGGAGCCATTGCAGTAGTGACATCTTCTACGAAAATTCGCTAAAAGTTCCGGTCATGCTGCATGATCGCATGCACGGATTTTCTTAACTTATTGTATTGTATAAGCAAAAAAAAAACCGGCAGACTTATTGTATTTTATGCCATTCCAGACGAGAACTCACGATTGAGATACCAATTCCGTTCTTGCGCCCAAAAAACCTAGCTTTGTAAATGAAAGTATAAGTTAGTTGGCTGACAGTTTTCGAGCACATTAAATTCCTCAAATTTCAAATATGTCAATAGAATCACTAAAAATTGCTAAAAACCGCTAAAAATCGTTAACTTTATATTTTTTGTGGAATATTACTCAAATAAAGTTCATTAACTACTATAAGCTAAGACGTCCAACAAAACAGTCATTACAAAATTTTCCTAAAAAATTTACTTAAATTTCATTGATGAGTGCTGATAAATTAATGTAACTTCAAAAAAGCTAAAAATCCAAAATCTTTCTTTGGATAATAAATAATCATTATAATAATTTTTGTCATTTAATTAACATTTAACAATTTATTTGCACACCAAGTGCTCACATTTTAAAACAAATAAATATTAATACAAAACGAGAAAAAAAATGAATAAAATAAAATAAATATACGCTCAAACGAAAATTCGCTCATGCAATCATGCTGCATGACTGAAACTTTTTCTATAATTTTTCAGTTTCGCACAATGGTGACGTCAAAGGCCCCCCCTGCGAAGTGTGGTGTCACCACCCTGCCAAGTGTGACGTCACCATCTGAAAACTACCCATTGTAGGAGACTGAGGATTATGTCGAAATTCTAAGAATAGAATATATTTTCATTCAAAATATAGAATGAATACTAACTCATTCGCTCATAAGACTTATGTGAACGCTGTACGACTGGGATTATTGTTGCCCCCCCCCCCCCCCCCCCTACCGCCATAAAGCTTAGCATATTGATTGATTTTAGTTAACTACCATCATGTTGACACTAAGGGTGGTGGCATTTTCTACTCCCGTTTGAATATTGCTAATTATGTTCTTTACCTTTAAAAATATGAGTAAAAAAAATTAAGTTCATCATTCCCCACAAATGGCTGACGTAATCATGTAACATGGAATGTAGCATATTTGAACGAGTTTATTGAAGGTTTGGTAGGCTAATTTGAACAGATTCCAGGAATAAAACGTTTCTGTATAGTTTTTGAGAGGAATGATAATTTTGTAATTTCCATAAAAGAAGCTAAAAGGGTCTCATTATAAGGCGCCGGTAGAATGAATATGAAAGATATCTTTTTGCATTCCGAGTCCTTTATCATGTTTCACTTTAGAAGATGTAGTTTATTTCACTAGTTGTTTTTCTCAGCTCTGACCGTAATTAGCTGTCGTTGCACCAAACTTTGGATTAAAAAGGAGAATCGTGTCATTAAGCTTCCTCAAAGCTCTCGGCCCGAGGAAATTTGTTGCGCGATTGCCGGTCTAATTGAAAACCGTTTTGGGGGTACGTCGCGCCGTCGCGTCGCCCGGGCGTTGATTATCGCGTGGCCGCGATATTTTTCTGGGTCTACTCAACGGATTATAATGATACTGCAGGATACATAATGATACTATACATTTTGGACCACAGACGCTATCCTATCTCCCACCGGCTGCCGCTCCTTTTGTATACTCCTATAAATCTTTCTCCTACATGTCCGCATAATTTTATCACACCAATGAATAAGCGTGATATTTTGATGTCACAGTAACATATAAAGGGTGTACCAAAAGCAACCCCCCCTTTTTCCCTCAATTTTTAAGATGTCGAACTGAAACTTGGAGAGCGTTTTTTGGTGTGCCTGACACAAACTATTGGGAGGTTCCTGAAGCTTTTGGAATATCCATGGGGAGGGGGAGGGGGAGTATTGGGTACACGAAGAAAAATGTTAACCATTTTTTGCCGAGTCTCACCTCATTTTGGACATTTTTTAGACCTGAACTCGATGGTGAAGTCAGAATCACGATATCTCATTCCATTCTCAGAGTGGCGCTAATGAACCAGAAGAAACGCGTTTTCCCCCCTAAAGATAGGTTCTAATATTTTTTTAATTTTTTCTAGGTTCTAATAGATAGGAGTAATGAACTGGATTAAAATATTGAACATTGAACTACGAAAAACCAGTATTATAAAGGTTTGTGGTTCTAACGAGTAGCGTTCTTTGTTTGGAAAGCTTGATTTTTTGGCGCAAGAACGGAATTTTTATATCTATCCTAAGGAGAGTTATCGTCTGGAATGACACACACACACACACAAACAAACAAACACACACACACACATACAAAAGGAAAGAAAGGAGAAAAGATATATATATATATATATATATATATATATATATATATATATATATGAAAAAATGTTAAACTCTAGGATACATTTCAGAATGTCTCATTGGAACCATTGCAATAGCTGCATTTTCTACAAAAATTCACTTAAAGATTTTGAATATCAAGAGCTATTTAAAAAATTTAGGTTTAACTTCTTTTTTAAATGCCGGAAATTAAGGGAAATATACCGCATTTGATGGGTTCTGAATTATTAAATGGCCTATAATGACTATTTCCATCAGTCGTTGCCCCAGTTGGAGATTTGAACCGTTGATGTTTTTCAACTGTTGATTCCGTCTTCTCGTGTTACAAAACTGATACGCGAAGCGATAGCTTGTTACGCGTGCAATGACCCTCACAAAGCGCATTGAGAAATACAGCCCTAGAAACACCGAAGTCGCAAGATTGGGGGGGGGGGGGGGGGGTGGCGCAAGAGACCGGTGCTGGGGCTGAGGCTGAACGCGAGGATTGAAAGGCCGCGGATCCGAATGAGGGAGGTGCGGGGAACATCTCAATTGACTCGGCTTCTTCTTTTTCTGCACCAAAGGTCCCGCCCACGACAGGTCGACCGCTGGGCTGACAATGAGAAAGAGGCATTCAATAAAACTACCACGTTCACTTGCGACACGATGCAAATCCGAACTTATGAAAGAGCGCTGAGTCGAGATCTGAATTTAAAGAGCCGCATTATCCTTCTTCCTTTTGGACTATTATTTGCAACAAAACCTTTGTCATCTACCGGTAGAAAAACAAACTCAACGACCTTCTTCACAATTAAATGTTTCAGACAATCTAAGTGATTGTATTTCTTATTTCTCTATATTATACTCTGAAATCAGGGAGGATTCTCTGACATCAATGGGGGTATGATTAATGGTTATTTGCAATATGCACAATAAGATCGAGTCTTACTTGAAGGAGGTCGGGATGGTTATGAGGAGGCGCTGAGTTCCGAAACAGTTGATTTTTTTTTAAAGAACCCCAGGAGTGTTTTTCTTTCGTATTTTTTGGGCACTGGATCAGATGGTGACTTGCATTCTGAAGATATGAAATTAATTGAAGATTTTTTCATTTATTAAAATAATTTTCAATATTAAAACATACCAAATAAACGTTCCAGTCATGCAGCAAGATCGTATGAGCGAATTTTCGTTAATTATTTATAGCAAAAAAACACCCTTTAAAAAACCATAAAATTGAGCATAACAAATGAACTAAAAACTGGTTTGTTTAAGTGTAAAACTCGGTTGTAACGGAGTTGGAGAGATCAGCGAGTGTTACCATTCGATTCAGCGTGAAAAAATACGTAGAAACTGACCCCAAACTTGTATTTTCTAAGAGGGTCATTTTTCACAAAAACCCTCGATTTCATAGATTTCATAGAAAAAACGTTTTTCAACATACAAACATACTTTTCTCCCCCAACTAACAAAGTCAAATAAAAATTGATTATACCATTGGAAAGCTGAGATTTTTGGCAAGGTTTTCCTTCAACGCGTACGGTTTTTTACAACTATGTTTTGATACCTAACGCACCTTTAAAAAAACAGTAAGTTTTAAAAAGTGAAAAATTCTCATGTTCAGTAAATTATTCCACCTTTGTGGCCTAAAGTAAAAAGAATACAAATATCTAGGAGAGATGGGAAATTTAACATTCTTTCCAACGAAATATCTATTTTTAAGTTTACATTCTAAATTAGGGGAGATGTGCCCACTTTAGTGATGTAAGGTCGAAAACACGAAAAAAATCTTAAATCGTGAATAACACTCTAAAAAAAAAAAAAAAAAAAAAAAAGTCTAAGGGGCACATCGACACTACTCGTTTGTGCCACCTCAAGTGTGTTCACCCTGTATATATATATATATATATATATATATAGCATTTCCGAATTGAGTTAAACTTTTTCCATTTAGGTTTAGTTCTTTTCCATTTAGGTTTAGTCCTTTTTCATTTTGGTTTAAACCTTTTCCATTTAGGTTTAGACCTTTTCCATTTAGATTTAAACCTTTTCCATTTAGATTTAGACCTTTTCCACTTAGATTTAAACCTTTTCCATTTGGATTTAAACCTTTTCCATTTGGATTTAAACTCCATCAAAACGTCAGTAGTTAGCCCCATCATAGTAAGTAAGTGCCTACCTACTAAAATTTCATTAGGCTAGAAGTAAAAAAATAGGAAACGGATAGTTATAACTTAATTTATAACTTCCGTTCATGAGAAATTCTTGTGTTCAAAAAACATTTGTTCATTATTATATATATATTACATTTCTGTGTATAAAAAACACTTGCATGATTTAATTTTCAAGTTGTGGCATAATAACGTCGGGTTAGAGGTAAAAGTACCGAAGAGATAAATTCATATTGTGCAAAAATCAAATTAAAATTTCAAAAGTTAGTTTGGTAAATATGATTATTTTCTTAGGTTGGATACATAGTTTGATGATATTGATCACCAATAATAACAACAGTTAAATAATCATAATATTCTGCATTTGATTTTCCCACGTGTTGAATTTGTGACTTGGGTACTTTTACCTCTAACTCCACGATAATTTCCTGAGTTTAAATCCAAATGGAAAAGGTTTAAATCCAAATGGAAAAGGTTTAAATCTAAGTGGAAAAGGTCTAAATCTAAATGGAAAAGGTTTAAATCTAAATGGAAAAGGTCTAAACCTAAATGGAAAAGGTTTAAACCAAAATGAAAAAGGACTAAACCTAAATGGAAAAGGACTAAACCTAAATGGAAAAAGTTTAACTCAATTGGGAAATGCTATATATATATATATATATATATATATATATATATATATATATATATATATATATATATATATATATAGGGTGAACATATATATATATATATATATATATATATATATATATATATATATATTATAATCACAAAATTAGAAAAGATAACAGTAAAAACGTCAAAAAACTATTTTTATACTTCGGCTTTTTGCCTTTTTCAAACTAATTGATTAATCAATTTCTTTGTTAGCTTGAAAAGGCAAAAAGTCCAGTCATGCAGCATGACCCCATGAGCGAATTTTTGAAGAATATTACCGATTTTTACAACCAGCGAACGGCATTATTTCGATTTTTGGCTGATTTTTCAACTTTGAAATTTTTGAAAACTTGATACATATTCTTATAGGAAATTTTACGCTGATTCCGAATATACCACATGTTAGTATGCTGATTAGTATGCTGATTAGTATGCACATGTTAGTATGCTGATTACGATGATTCCGAATATACCACATGTTAGTATGCTGAAAAAATTATTTCGCACGACAAATCGCAAAAAACAGGCTATTTTGAAATTTTTGACTACATTTTTGAAAATTTCAACCCGAAGATGTAATCCGATCAAGCTGGCCAACGAACTTGAACTTCCGTTTTGTGCCCTTAACAATTTAAAATTTATTTGAAGTTTCTAGCACTAGTTTCATTTATGGACAGTTATCGTCTGGAATGACACATAAATACATACATACATACATACATATATACATACATACATAAAAAAACTAAAAGCCGAAATACAAAAATAATTTTGTGACTTTTTACTGTTATCTTTTTTAATTTTGTGATTATTATCAAGCTCTCCTAGAGTCATTTTCAAAAAGTGATATATATATATATATATATATATATATATATATATATATATATATATATATATATAATTATTTATTTATTTAACTCTCCTTAGGATTAAGATAAAAATTCCGTTCTTCAAGCTATCCAAACGAAAGGATGAGTTTGTTGACCAGCATTTTTTGAGCACACTAAATTGGTCAAATTTCAAAGAATGTTCCCAAAAAACACTAAAAATGACTAACAACGGCTAAAAATCATTAAATGTATATTTTAGCAGAATGTTAGCCAAAAGAATTTTATTAACAATGATCTAGAAGATTAAAAAATGTATGCAGACATTTATGGTGAAAAAATGTACTTGAATGTGTACTTAAGTACTGATTCAGGTGTCAACTTGAAGTCCGTGGTGAGAACATCACTTCGGAATTCAGAGAACGCTGGATGATCTGGCTATTGGTTGGACCTGTGCAGCCCCACAACTGCGCTCCATTAACCCTAACTGGCTTTAGTACTTGAATTTACAAAAGCGACTTGGTTCCAATGGTCATGGTGGATCCCCGGCCGATAAGTCAGGACATTTTCCTGAGTTTCAACGCGAGTTCAGCCTTCTTTTTTTAAACATGTCCCTTCCACCTGAGCTTGGAGTTTCACGTCATGCCCAAATATTAGGCTGCATTCTCATAGAGAATAGGAACATTGTTGAGGAATGATGTGGTTGATCTTCTGGTTGGTAAAGCCAACGTGCACTTACTTGGCCTCATTCTACCTCCTCTTCCATTTTGATGTCCAAATACTGATTTTAGAGAGGGTTTTGTTAAGTTTCGAAATTGATTCATTGTTGCTGCCACCCACTGCCCGGACCTGTAGTGTCATCTGCAAATGTCGCTGTCGTATCATGATCAACTTGTGGTATGTCACTGGGGTACAAGAGGTATAGGAAGGGGTCACTTCGTTGGAGTACAACACCGTTTATTTTCATTGGTACTCAACATGCATCGTCCTGTTTGATGAGAAAGTACCGATCTGATAATTACGAGCTGCAACGATGAATCACAGAAGAAAAAAATTCTCTTCGGTAGGTGCTTTTGTCCATGCAATTGCCCATAAGTTGATAGACTAACACCATAGACCATAGACTAACAATTATAGACCAGTGAGCCGAGTAGAAGGGCTACTTATTACAGATATTAGAGCTTTGTGTATTAATTCGCAGCGTTTTTTATCCCATACCCGAAGATGTATGAATACAGGTACCTAGCAACCACAGTTGGTTACAGTATGACAATGCGGGTGCACGTACCACGACAATTCCAATACAACTCGACCATCGAACTTTTCCCAGACATCCGATTTCTCGCAATGTCTGACGTTCTTTGGCTACTGCACGCGTCCGATCTCATTCCATTCGATTACGATCAGGAATTCAATTTTACGTGGGTAAACTGCGAAATCTTGTGAAGCGCGAAGATAAGAATGGACGAGAAATCGAATTTATTCCGAGCCAAATGTTGTGATAACGTGTTGAGCATCTTCGACAAGCGCAATCTGATTGGACGCCATATATCAGACATTACTAAATAAATCAATAAATCAATTTACAATAATATGCTACAAGTTCTGATTCATCTTAACTACTAGCCCTAAACTGAAAACTTTTATGTCAGCTTTTAATCAACGAATTACAGTTAGCGAATTTTAGTGCTCAAATTTCAAAACGATGTAACATAATATATTATCACAATATTTTACGAAAATTCGCTCATATGATCGAGCTACGTGACTGGAACTATTTTATTGCCACTTTTTTGGATAATTAACCACAAAACTTGGTCACTACCTCAAAACTCTTGTTTATTTCAAATTTAGCCACTAGTCAAGAACAATTTCCCGCATTATTATATGTACAGGTATATATGTAGTATGTACATATGTACACAAGTAATATGTATGTTTCTATGTATTATGTATAATTCCAGACGATAACTCTCCATAGGATTAAAATAATGATTGTTCTTGCGCCAAAATATAAAGCTTTTTAAATGAAAGGATGAGTTCGTTGACCAGCATTTTTCAGCACATTAAATTGGTGAAATTTCAAAAAATAGCTGAAAATAGTTTGATTTATATTTTAGGCAGAATTGTAGTCAACGATGAACTAGAACATTAAAAAATGTATGCTCAAAATCATGCTGAAAAATACATTTTATTAATATTTGCTGAAAAATCTATAAGAACTGCAAAAAATGTAGCATGATCGTATGAGCGAATTTTAGCCAATTATTGTAGCTACTATAGTTGTATTGGTTTGAAAATTAAGGACTTAACTAACAATTTTATGAAGAAAAAAAACTCGCTCTAAATGATACTCTGCGATGTAAAAAAGATTTTGGAATTATTAGCTTATTTTGCAGTTTTATAAGTTTATTGGCAAATAATAATTACATGTAGGTACATATTTCAACGTGAATTTGTTAATCAATTTGTTTTATTGTTCTAGTTCGTCGTTGATAAACTTTTTTTTTACTAGAATTCTGCTAAAAATATAGATTTAACGGTTCTTAGCCCTTTTTAGCAATTTTTAGTGATTTTTATAACACATTTTTTGAACTTTGACTATTTTAATGTGCTCAAAAAATGTTGGCCCTTAATTTCCACAGTTTTCATCCTATTTCGATGAAATTGTCAGAGAATGCGCGGGTTAGGTTATAGATGGTCCCCTATCAGTTTTATTGTTGCCAAATCAATACTTCATTCTGCGCATGCGCAAACGTAAATTCCATCATGTTCCATCTTTTCACTCACTAGTCGTTCGAGTTCGCTAAAATGTGGATGATAGTTGGAAGAAGATGATAGGTAAACGAGAAGCAATGTGCCACACCCAACTTGGCAGACTTTTTTTTTCTTTTTTTCCAACTAAAGAAACCTTATTATCTTATGATCTTATTAGCATGCCTCGAACTATGAAAATGGTAAAGCAACATTGAGAACATGCTATTCCACCAGTTTATTCTCATGTAGAATTCACCTGCAGTACTTGTAGAAACGAATGGCACAGTGGTCATGGTGTCTACCGAAATCACTAGGGACATCAATGCTTTCAATAATTTCAATTCAATCGAGGTCCAAAAACACATGTTTAGTTATTGGGTTGAAATATTCTCGGTAGGACTGGGGAATCAATTCAAATCACCGGGGCAATCAATTCATTCAATTATTCAAGTCACAAACTGATTATTTCCATTATTCATCCTGTCACTATATTTCATTCTTCACTTTCACAGCGAAAGTATTGACTAGTTCCAAGGGGTTTCCGAAGTTAGTAATTACATCATTCAATTCCATCGCAGCTTTTACACGGATACCGTTTAACCCATTCTACTCGGCACTCAAAAGGAGGTCCTAGCGCCCAAACGGGCAACACTGGCGTTCTCAAAACGCTTGTAAGGGTAGTTTCTCTTCTTTATAATGCAGTTTTGATACTATTCGTACGTAAAAAGTAACTTTTTACGGTTTTTGAGAAATGACATCATATAGTGTCATCAGGCCGGGGCGATGGACAAGGGCATGCAAACCAGCAATATTTATGTGATCACCTCTCTGCCGGATGAGTGCATATACTGTCAAGCTGAAGTGAAGTGATGTTACAACATCAAATTTTCTATATTGTCAACAAGGATGTCTCAATGCTGAACTATAACAATACGATAAGATAAATGTGTGAAAAAAACAAGAGTTTCGCTCGCATTCAACTACGGAAACACACTGTCGATGTTGGTAGCGCAAAGCTCTGGATAAAACTGACCTATGCCAAAACGAACCCTTTCTTACGGTACTTTGAAAGACATTGAACATGAAAACCACCAGACAAGGGATCTCAGGGCTCTCCCTATCCCTAGTGGGAGTTTTTAAGAGTGCCTGAGCCTGAATGGGCCCATGACAGCTTATACACTCACCCGGCTGCCGTGAAGTCCTCCATGACAGAATATACTGACATCCGTCATGAATGGGTTAAGACCGCAAACCTGATTACCAGTCACGAAGTTTTTTTTTTTTTTTTACCCGTATCAACTCTGTTGAGCTTGGTGAGGTTTGTGCAATAAAAGTTCCGGTCATGTACGGGTAGCATGATCGTATGAACGAATTTCCTTAACATATTATTGAATTTTATTTATGCTAAATTGTTTTCAAATTTGAGCACTTAGAGCGCGAAGAAATGGTTAACTACAAATTTTATGACAATAAAACTTGTTCTCAATAATAATCTGCTTTTCAAACAGAGATATTGGATTTCAAGCTTCTTTGTAGTTTTCATCCATTTTTTTTTTCTTTTTTCAGCATACCTATATTAATGAAATTCAAGTACATTTTTCCTCATAATTTTTTATATATTTTTGAATTCCCTAAATTACAGTCGATAAACTTTATTCAAGTGATTTACCACTAAAAATATAAGTTATTTAACGTTTAGCCATTTTTAGTGATAAAAAATCACATTTCTCGGAATTTGACAAATTTAATGTACTCAAAATGTGCTGTGCAACGAACTCATCCTCTCTTATGAAATGCTTGATTTTTTGGCGCAAGAAAGGATTTTTTGTATTTATTCTCAGTCCTCAAAGGAAAGGACACATATACTGTCAGCTTTTGAACGGTATAGCCAATTTTACATTTACTTTGCTAATTGGGAGAGAAAAGTATATTGAAAAATAGGGGTTTTTCTATGAAATCGAGGATTTTAGTGAAAAATGACCGTCTATGAAAATACGAGATTGGAGCCGGTTTCTACGTATTTTTTCACGCTGAATCGAATAGTAACACTTGCGAATCTCCCCAACTCCGTTATAACAGAGTTTTAAACTTTAACCAACTAGTTTTGCCATTAAAACACATGAAATTGGGCATAAAAAATAAACTGAAAATTCGTGAGTGCAATATTACAATTAATTAAATCAAATACATATTTTTAAAAAACCCAAAAAACTTCGCCTAAACGCTTTTTCCAGGGTTACTTTCTGGAAGTTCCAAGAATAAAAACCATTGCCGCTCAGAATTTTTTCCCACCAAAGAGTGGTTTTATTCAATAAGCTATGTACCGAAGAAACTTAGAGTTGATATCTTCTGTCTGATGGAAAGCCCACTACATAAATTGAAATTTGAACTGAAAAAATACTACATGAGTAGAATAACGCCATAACATTCTTAAAATAATAATTATTCAATAAAATATGAAATTAATATGAACTTTTGTTAATACGAATTAATGAATTTATGATGATAGTTTAAAATAAATAAAATAACATTAATATAGCAATTAACTAATAAACTACATTAAACATTGCCCGACTATCTGAAAACTCATGTATTTTATAATGATAATTTTACACTAATGTGAGTAAATAGTAAGCGGCTAATCGAATACGAAAGATAAAGATCATATACTCTTTCTCTACCACTGCTGATGCCCATACGGAGAATTAATTTCCGAAACAGAGAACATTTTTGATATAAGAAGTTTTTGTTATTTAGTTTACATCAGTACTTTATATTTTCTTAATTTTTGTACTTTTTCAAGGAAATATAAATAAATAATAATAATAATAGCGCGAGAGTAAAACTAAAATTGATCGTTACAGACAAAACTCCGTGACTAATTGACCGATTTTTATGAATTTTTCAAGGATTGTGCGGTTGAGCTCCTAAAAGTTCCCCTATAATTGCATTGCTGTTAGATTAATAGTAGTCTGAAAGCATGCGCAAACGTTAGTTTCCTATAACGTCGACTTATCAATCATGTCGATTCTTTCTGTGTTCTTCAACTACTTGTATACGTCCATGTCACAATGCTTATGTGAGGAAGCTATACTACCCATCCAACTTGTCAGACGTTTTTTCCTAATTTATGGAGTTACTGTGTAACATCGAATAGAACTAGTGGTTTCGTATACGTTGCAGTCAAAAGAAGAGGTTTTAAGCTTTCTATTTCTCACTCCGATTGTATTCACGTGAAGACCTGTTGAGCCTGCCAAAAGAAATATGGCGATCTATGGAAAGAGGACACAGCAAAATGAGGCAAATAACGAAATTTCCCAAACCTTTATTGTATGTACTAATTATACTCCAGGACTATGTTCCTTTGCCCCAAAGCATGGAGCAAAAGGACACATAGCTATACCAAGCTTGCTAAAGCTACCTGTTTCGACTGAATGTAAAGCTCTTGCTCCATTCCTATAATGTCCCAACAACTGGAACGTGCGGACTATTAGATCCAGCTACCCTACGTATGAAGATGCAAAAACTTCAGGAATCGTTTCGGAATGCCGCAAAACGGATTTCCATTTTGCGGCACGATTTCCATTTTCTTTGGAAATTTTTGATATTAAAATTTGTTGGCCCATTGCTGTATCTTCTTTCTACGAAAATTCGCTAAAAAAAAAATTATTGATTGAAAATCCTGGGAGTGTAGGAGACAACGAATTCGGTCGTTTAAAAAGGGAAGGTAAATACAGTTAGTGGTTTGAGTCTATGTCGATTTTCAAATGGATAAAACATATTTAGTTGGGTCGAGCGATCGAAATCAGCGCTGCCCGTTGCCTGCGATCTAATCCCAAAGCCGGCAAGCCGGAACCCGATAGAGGAAAGTGATGAAAACGATATCTTGGATGGGGCAGAAAATATGTGACTGTATGTTACTCATACTCGCACAGCTAACTCCTCCTACCTCCCAAGGAGGAACCCGTTAGGAACCCACTTGCCCCAAATGGGTCAAACATCTAACAAGAAAGCTTAAGGCAGGTTATGCCACACGGCACCGAAAATTAATGGCAAAATAAAATTGACCAGAACGAAGGTGATACAAGGAGTCGCCAAATCATTTCAACCCCTTTTTTAACATATACAACATCCTAAGAGAACCATTCTACACGACTGCAAAGCTTTTCTTCGGTAGTGAGGGAACCAAAATTCAAAAGTCTTGAAACTGATTTTTACAAATTAATCAATCAAAGAATAATTACAATCAATAAATAGACGCGAACAACGCTGAGCACCGGGAGAACTCAGAGTTTAGTAAATGAATCAGTAAAAATATGAAAATTCACGTACTGACGCCTAAAATGTTGATACCTAACTACCGAAGGTAATAGAAAGAATCGCTAAATCATTTCATGTCCATCTAGTCTACGCAACATCCATTTCAACACGCACATCCATTTCTATGGGCTCGTGCGAGAAGGCGAAAAAATTTCGTTCTCCAAAATAAAAATTTCCACTTGTTTATGGCGTTTCAGAGCCTGCTGATCAATTTTGTATCCGTGTCCGTCAGTATGTCTGTGGTTAAATCCTTATCACGCCTAAAAATATACCAATTTTAAGGCGTATTTTGATAGTTTTAGGGATTTTGTGGGTTAACTTTCACGTGGTCCCCTAAAAATTTCATTGCCATAGAATCAATAGTAGTCTGGACGCATGCGCAAATGTGATTATTGCAAACAATTTTGAGATTTTTTTGCAGTTTTTATAGATTTTTCCGCAAATATTAATGAGATTTAAGTATGTTTTTCAGCATAATTCTGTGGAAAAATTTTTTAATGTCCTATTTAGTCATTGATAGTTTTGCCGAAATTTCGGCAATTTCTGGAAGTTGATAGAAGGAAACACAACGCAGAAAAACGCAGAAAATCTAGACAATAATAACCACCAATTGGAGGATGGTGGGGACCAGGAGGCTTCAGCCTTCGGACTTCTTTGACAGGCTGAGGAAGGGAGCAAAGTATCTCCCGAAAGCGCTCGCAAAAAACGATAAAAGCAGTCTGTGTTTCCTTCTTCCAACTTCTAGAATAAAATGATCGACGCAGAAAATCTAGTCAAGAAATTAATAATTGCAAAACAAACCGTGGAACCATCCAGGTTATGTAAGTTATCTTCATTCCATTTCTTGGCACAATCCCCCTTGCGAGATGGACCCAACAGACTCGTGATCGGGAACTTGTGATTTCGGAGTGGCCTTTCTATTTGGTGACGATACGGTCGCGAGCAGCAGACGTGATTTCTTATCTTCAAATCAGGTTTTTTTCCACTACGGAGTCTATCGCAGTGCGAGCTTGAATTATTAGCACGAAATTCAATTTCGGTTCATTATCTCCAAAATGAAGAGTCAAGGAGAAAAATATTATCACCTCCCTCACATATGGTGTTTTACGTTCCAAAAGATGTGAACAATTCGTTTGCCAAGTGAGATCCTTCAGCATCTTCGTATTTTAGCATGATCGTAAAGATCATTTGAATACGAAAATACAAATAATAATACAGCATAGATCGTGCACAACGAAATACGCTGTCGCAGTCGGGGGTAAGGATAACAAATGTGTAAGGTTATCTACAGCCGTAACCTCACTATCGCTGAAAACTTACTTCATAAACATACAAAAAAGCCTTCATTCGTTTAGGTATACTTTATTCAAATGATTTGAAAAGTTCAGACACTTACTCAAATGATTCCTGAAAACTCCATCAAAATTATATGAAATGTAAAAGAGGTGTTCAGCAAAGGCGTGTAGTACATTCACCATTGCGCATGAGCAGTGTCACTATTGATTGAAATGTGATGAATTCAATAGGGGACCATCTATAGCCTAATTCACACAATAACAGAAAATGCCAAACATTAATCTGGTGCGAATAGAAAAAGTTATGGACCCATGCAGCAAGGATTTCCGGATACATACATAAAAACGGCATTCTAGAATGTTGAAATGGGAGTACAGTATTAAATTTAGGAATATATACAGTTTTTACAATACGTGAAAGATCACAAAGCTTCCATCGGTAGAGTAAATGATTGCGAAAGGAGATAGACTGAGTTGTGACCACCAATGTATGTTTCACTTTGAACCGTAATACACGAAATGTTTTAAAGTATGTTGGCTAGTTCGCGCTCGATACACCTTGAAGCGCACTATGTCGTATTTTGTTGTACTCGTTATACCTATTCTCAATTATCTTCTGCACTGCAGGGGAAAATTTTAAGATAATATTGAAAAAATACCTAAGAAAACCTCTTAACCTGCTTCAGGGTGTATCGATCGCGAACTAGCCAACATATTTTAACATATTTCGTGTATTACGGTTATAAAGTGAAACACAGTGGTCTCAACTCAATTTATCTCCTTTCACAATAATTTACTCTACCGAATCCAACTAACGCCATCATGGTAAGGTAAGTCAACCACTGGAGACTGATAGTTCTGGATAGATTGTTCTGGTTCTTTTTAATAAAATTATATGAAGCTTGCCCGATGAACTAAAGTACAAAATGTGATTTATATTTTTTGTCGGGTTCAGTAGAATGCATCATTATTTGTTTATTGGTATTTTGTGTTGGGGGGAGGGGGCTAATAATATATAGTTTACATTTGTTACACACTGCAAATACCATAAGAAAATCCCCTACTCATCATTATTGTGCAACTACATCTTGATGCGCTGAGCGATTCGTGAATAGTTGGATCTACCTGACACATGAATATTTTAGTGACAGTGTAATATAATACAAGCAGCACAATGAGAACATACGTAATGTGTACACATTCTAAGTGTACACTCTTTGATGAACAAGGAAAGCGAGATAAGTTCTGTTAATCACCATTAGCAAGCCAGCAAAAAATTATGAATCAAAGGCGTTCATTATCAATCAAAGGTGATTCTGAAACGTTGGACGATAATGGAGATGTTCCAACTTGAAGAGAGAATATTGCCACTAGGGAGACCTAATTCTGATTAAAATACTATGTCATACTAGAGTTTGGAGTCAACAAAGCAGATCTGAATTAACTGTTTTCCCTAACACCACTGCAAAGGCATACTACATACGGTCAGACAAACTGTACGAGCAAATAGCATTACCCTCTTCTTCACTGCGTTGTAGTCAGGTAAAAAAGGCATTCGTCTCATCTGGGCAAAATTACTTCATTCCATCACAACTCAAGCGAATTCTAATTCAAGATCGTTTATATTGCAGATAGAAGCGTAAAAAATGCAGCTACTTTCAACAAGGAAGTAAGGTCACTATGCGATTCCGTGACTTTCTATCGTTCTAGGGAGAGCGCACTGTTTCTGATTGCAATTTGAGGGGAAAATCGTCAAATAACCCTCCATTTTCCATTGTCTTCGAGTCAGTTGCTGTCGATTGTTTTTTCTGAACAACTTTCATTGAAGGGTATGAAAACGCCGGAGGACGAGGGAGGGAGTCAAAAAACCTCATCTTTCTTGTGGGTGGAGATGCCTATCAGTACAGACAGGGAAATTGGAGCTCTTACAGCCGAATTCATAGACCATCTAGGGAAAAACTCGCATGATCCTTAAAATTCGTGAGGAATTAGGGAAGTTGTCTGTTAAACCTACTAATCGAGACATTTGGCATGCATTTCTTTAATTGCGCCTCAAGCCACTGCAGTTTAATGTTACATTTTTGAGCACGAATACACCTATGCCTTTTATAGGTACGTATGTGAAACTTACTCATGAAACACATGAAACAAACTCATAGTTTCATGCCTACCTTTTCGTTCACCAACTTTTTCAGAAAGACTCAGGAACAATCTTCATTAATTTGTTTAATTTTCGATTCTCGTACGTACTAATGAATATTATAAAATTTGCCTATGTGTATGTGTTAGGTATGTAAATATTGAGGTATTTGCACTAAAACCTTTTTTTCTTTTTTGTTTTTAGCGAATTTCCGTTGAAAATGAGGCAATTGCAATGGCTCGGAAAATTTTAAAATTGTTTTTTAAATAATAACACTTTTTCATAAGTAGGTATATATATATATATATATATATATATATATATATATATATATATATATATATATATATTTGGAGGTTGGGTTGACCAAACTAGACTTGAGTAGTTTTCTTTATGTTTTATTCAACATAAGCCACAACGTTTCTACCCAGGGCTGGGTCCTAATCATGTGGTAATAACCTAAAAAGAACAAGAAGTAGGTATAATATAAATGGTAGAAGTGTATGATCAGAATGGAACAATCTTGGTTGTTTTACTTATCATCTAATGGCTTAGATATTACATATAAACAAGGGTTTATTTTTATTTTTTAAGTACTTACAGTTGGTTGAAAATGGTGGAAGGATTTTCACCAGGTAGATAAATCATTAGTTTTATTGAAAACAAAGTTAAGAATTTCTTGAAATTCGTCAAAATTAAGTTTAGAATTTCTAAGATGAATCTGAGGCCAATGTCTGTTAATGACTTGGTGTGCTAAATCTACGGGTATAGTAGTGAAAAGGGAAACAGCATCCATGGGGATGAGTTTATGGTTGGGTGGAATTATAATATTTTTGAGGGCTTCCTTAGTTTCGAATGAGTTTTTTATATTGTATGTTTGAGATTCAATGCATGCAAAGTTGGATAAGGTATTTTAACCCATTCCACCCATTATTATTATCTAGTGCTAACCTACTTACGTATCCCTCCCCTTCGATAATTTACTATCTACCTTCCATTACACATAGTAGGTAACTCCATTTTTTCTCACCATAGTTTTAAAAAGTTCCACCATATTGTCCTACTAGATAGCCACAGCCATCATGATCACAACTCCTCCAACCACCTCCCTTCCCCTTTTTCAGCCATTACTGTGATGACGCTTCTAGTTCTGGCCCAAGCCATGATGCCAGTTATATGTAATGCTTAGTCTGATTCGAAGTTTGTTCAAGTTTTATATGTTCCTATATTTAAAACTAATGTTTTATCTACCTGGTGAAAATCCTTCCACCACTTTCAACCAACTGTAAGTACTTGAAAAAATAAAATAAAAAACCTAGTTTATATGTAATATGTAAGCCATTAGATGATAGGTAAAACTACCAAGATTGGCCCATTCTGATCATACACTTCTACCATTTATATTATACCTACTTTTTGTTCTTCTTAGGTTATTAACACATGATTAGGACCCAGCCCCTGGGTAGAAACGTTGTGGCTTATGTTGAATAAAATATAAAGAAAACTACTCAAGTCTAGTTTGGTCAACCCAACCTCCAAATATATTCACTACCTAGACATAACCAGCACTCACTATACATTTATATATATATATATATATATATATATATATATATGTGTGTGTGTGTGTGTGTGTGTGTGTGTGTGTGTGTGTGTGTGTGTGTGTGTGTGTGTTTGTGTGTGAGTGTGTGTGTGTGTTTATTGAGAAAATTTGCTCATACAATCATGGTCCATGAATGGAACTTTTGTTCCAGTTGGTTGTTGTTGCAGTTGGAAGCATGTAGGAGCCCAATTGGAATAATATATTGTCTTTTCAACAGTATGTTATGGCCATTACGTAAATAAATAATATATATTAGGATATTCGCTGAATTTCTGGTTTACGCAACGCATTCACAGGGACAACCAACGCGTCGATTGTAATTAGTTTCAAATGGAACTATTCAGGAAAACAAAGAAAATCACCGAGGATTGAAATTTCCATTAGCGCTTTACGTGTGTTCTGTTCACAAACCCTTGCAACTTCTCTAAATTCTAAAATATCCATCTCATTTCTGAACCACTCGGAAAATATCTATAATATTCGGAAATGGGCTCTAGATAACGCCTAATTAATCCCGATCAATGTTGTATGCATAACTATACACAAATCAAACTATTCATTTCTCAAAGACTGTGCGAACCTAACAGGTATTTATGTATGTAAATGCACTCGAACTATAAATGGTTGTATTCATCAACCAGAAATCCTTGCAAAACATAAACTCTTGACAATTCACATCCTTTACCTCTTGGATTCGAAAAGTAGATCGCAACTTGCTCATAAATGGTTCTGAATGAGTTCTATCTCTTTCTGATTTATTACATTATGACATGCTGACAAACATCACATACTGACATCATTATTTGAACTTTTGAAAAATCTATTTATAGAACCGTGTTGAAATTGGAAGGAAGGTGAAGTGCCTGACCCGTATGATAGACTGGGTTTCACTCATTGTAACTTATTGTCTGAAACTACACGTAATGTAAAGTTTAGCTGTGGGATTGCGAGGCTCGTAAATGCATCCCAAACCGTTGTTGGCTTGACCATCCCAGCCATTACAAATGAATTATTACATTGGTTTATAGTAGTGGAAATTTTGCTTTCAACGCGCATTTAACAATAAGACTCTAAACAAGAGTTAGCAGGTCTATGGAGACTGAGGAATTTCCGGAATTGCTGACTGTGGTATTATTGTGAAAGCCATTCTCCTCGGTAATCGTAAGCCTAAAATACGAGATCGAGGTGCATCTGGAGGAGCGAAATCTTATCGAAATGCACCTACGGAATTAGGGTAGGGACCGCAGACCGATGGCCTGACCTCAAGAAACAGGTGGAAACGTGACGCAACTCAGATACAGAGCTATTCTACCTCCTTGCTCGCACAGGCTCACGCGAGACGTCCGAATGACCGTTTTGTCAGGGAGACTTCCTGGTTTGAAACGCTACAGTTTGCGCAGAAGGGGGTTCCAGAGCGAGCCAACCTGTTTCTACGATATTTCTCAAGAAACCGCCGAACTTTCGCCATCTGAATATTGATACACCGCTTAATCGGTGTTTCGGAGAATATTAAACGTTACTGAGTCCGTTGTAGGATAGGGATATGGGTCGACTGATCTGGAAATGTCAGTTACTACATAAGAAATGAATTTCTGTACCCAAAAGCTGCATGCAACGGATACCAAGCGGATCTTCAAGCGTGACAAACTGAAGCTTATAAATATATATATATATATATATATATATATATATATATATATATATATATATTTTTTTTTTTTCCCCCGAAGCTCACAATTTATTTCATATTGATTTCATGAGTAAAATCCAGGGTTCAATTTGAAACACCCCGAACCAAATCACCACGGAAAAATCCACCAAATCAGTAGCCATTACCACCGAACGCAGGTGTTAACGACTTCCTTCATACTCAGTCAGAGGAATTCATATTTTATCATATTGTAAACGTTATGCGTTGTTAGATTTGGTGGCGACGGCAGGAGGTACCATTCCATCGAACATTTAGTTGGCGTGAGCGAGACATAGGAAAGTAAACTTTTATGTGTGGGGTTTGTTAGAAAACTAGGAAATAAAACCTAACGAGGAGTGCAAGACCCATTTTATGGGACCTAATTGGCAGTTTTCACTAGTTTCACTGAGCAGACTATCTTTATGATCAGGATTTTTACAATAGTTATAACATGCATAAACTATCTAATGAATTTCTTGGCACAAACTTAAGTTGAAAAAGTTGCGAGAATTCATTTCAATATTTCTACCGATCTAATGATTATGTACGTGGTGATATTGTGGTCATAGGTCACACCCGGGAATTATCTGTTGTCATCCGCTAATACAGGAATATGCAGCGTGTCTCAGCAAACGGAGCCCCACCCCTAACTTCCGAACTTGTTAGAAAAAAAAAAATTCCAAATGGTACCTAATCTCTCTTAATTTTTACCGTAGATACCAATATTAACTTGGACAAACCCGAAAAACCCACAAGAACTGAAATTTTGTCGTTTCAATGTTTTTCCCGATAGGCATTACGATCAATAAATTAACAAATCTTCGTAATTCACCGTGAAAAAATACTCCAAAACAATGTACCATATATTGAAATTAAATGTCTCCATAAACTCGGCGTTTTGAATTTTGTGAATTTTTGTAGAAAATGAAGCTATTGCAACGGCTCGGAAAATTTTAAAATTAAAATTGTAAAATATGAATTCCACTGACTGAATATGAAAGAGGTCATTGCAATGGGTCGTAAACTTCTGCTTTTGGTGGTAATGGCTACTGTTTTGGTGGATTTTTCCAGGGTGATAAGGTTTGGGTGTATCAAAATGAACCCTGGGTTTTACTGATGAAGTAAAAATTAAATAAATCGTGAGCTTCGGAAAAATTCACGAAACTTACAAGAAAGTGTTGATTGAAAAGAAGTATTAGCCTAAAAGTCACTAGAAAATGGGAAATGAATAAGAACTTTCAATTTGAAAAACGGTTATTCTTTTACGTTACTTTTGATCACCTAAGCCGGTTATTTGTCCCGCTGTGCACTCAGTGGGTAATTCTCCGCGCTAGGGCAATGCGTAGTAGAACATTGAGGATGAATGGAGCTAAGTTCATTGAGGCGGTCAGCGTGATGTCACTCTTCAAGTAAGGGAATGCGACGCGATCAGGTTTTCCAGTCCGGGATGCTGAGTATGGAAAAGGATGTGCCGGCACCTGCCCTCGACATACTACGATCTGACCCTGGTTAGCAGTTAGCAGCGGTACCTACCTCCAGCTGTCTGTACCAGGAACTGTTCCAACTTCCTTACTCGTAGAGCACACAGCGGTCCGTCTTGGACTTGACCTATCTGTACTTATTGTAGGAACCCATCGCGACCACCTGTCAAACGAGGGTGTCGTAACAACACCCCAAACCGCGGTCCCTCATTGGTTCTGCCAGGCCATGCTCTCTCACACCATCACTTCCATCTTGCGGTAGATGACCGATTCACGAACTATTAAAATGAAGCAAGACCAGGAACCAAAATGCTGAGCTCAATGACATCATCCATAACCTGGATATCATCACCTCAAAGCTTCTGAGTATTCGTTCATTTTCTTTATTGAATCTTTGTAATTGAGTAAGGAACATTTTTTAATCCCCTCTATGAAAACAGAAATGTTAATTCTGCTTATGATTATGCCAAGCTAGCGGAAGCATTGGTTACACTTTCAGGAGATGAAGAAATTATTTTGTCAAACACAGAATTTCTAGTCAACATTTAACATTTTACACCGTTCTCAACCACTTTGGTTTTGTGTCTGCCGGAAGAAAGATTCGTAGCAATGAATGTTTAAGACATTCTGCATGACCATATGAGCGAATTTTCTTAAAGTTTTTCATTATATTTCTGTTATATTGTTATAAATTTGAACACATTGTGTGCTCAAAAATGGCGTAGATACAATATTCTACCATACAAACAAAAGATTTTCCCCAGATTTATGTGTATATATTTTTCTGCACAACTTTCTGCAAGAAATTAAGGATTTTCTCGTTCTTAGTTGATAAACGTTTTTAAGTGATATCCTGCTAAAAGTTAGGTATTTTCATAATCATATTCACATACGAAATATATTAGTCAACATACGTTGTTGGTGAAGCCAGTCTTAGATTGTAAGACTGGCTTCACCAACAACGTATGTTGACTAATATATTTCGTATGTGAATATGATTATGAAAATACCTAAGTCGTTCCAGCACTTCGAAGTTCCAGTACCTACACCAATATAATATATAATTATGCATGAATAGGACCCAGATCCTGGGTTGAAACGTCGCAATAAAGAACCAAAAACTCAAGACTAGACTGGTCATTCTACAATCCTGAATTTATATATATATATATATATATATATATATATATATATATATATATATATATATATATATATAAGTAAGAAGTATTGAAATAAATATAATATAAAACATAAATACAAACATATGAAAAGTATTAAAATTCAGAAATTGTTTCAGAATGTCGCAAAATGGATGACAGTTTTAAAAATTCCACCTTTTAACTTTTAGGAGCCAGTGCAACAGCTTAATTTCCTTCGAAAATTCGCTAAAAATGTATATCTTATTTTGACCAGTCCGTAAACCTGATCGTATGATGTATTGGCGCGTGAATAAAATTCTCCAATATCAGCTTTTAAAAATTATATTATCAGTTATGTGATAGTTCGACTCATCGATACGTTTTCGGATTCTGAAGACAAACAGCTGCAACGCCTGTTGAAAGGTTCTACCCTGGGAGATCGACGCCCTAGTCAGCTTATTCGTGAAATGAAGGAACTGGCGAACAATAAAGTCAACGAAGCAGTTCTCAAGTCACTCTGGCTCCAACAGTTACCAGCGAACGTCAGGGCTATATTGTCAGTAAGCTCTGATCAGAATTTAAGCTCTTTGGTACCAGTAGCCGACAAAATTTTAGAAGTTTTGGAAAATAAAGTTGAATGCTCTACATTAACTGTAAGTAGTACAGAACCTAGCTCTTCTACTCAGTATGATGACCTAGTACTTAAGATTGATTCGCTTGCACGTAAATTTGATTCGTTAAGTACTAGACAACAAGGTTACAATAGACGTTCACGTTCACGGTCTCGTTCTAAACGTAGGGATCAGCTAGGAAAACAAGAAAAGGTAAACAGAGGCTCTTGGTTATGCCGATACCATTTCCGTTGGGGTGAGAAAGCATACAATTGCGAACCTCTTGTGGGTTTTCCAACAATCAAGCCCCGGAAAACAAGTATCGCTAGATGCGGCAGGTGATTCTGGCCTAACGACTAGCCGCCTTTTTGTTTATGACAGATCCACGAAGTTCAACTCAGGAGCGGACGTTAGTGTCATTCCCCCATCTAGTTCAACAAAAAGAAGACATCAACAAATCCAACTACTACTGAAAATGATTTAATTTTTATCAGCAATTGAGATGATAGTCATTCATGGCTATTTATAATGTTTACCTCAAGGTCCAAGGTGTTTATAACGCGATATGTCTGCCAGTTCTGAATCACTCACCTGAAACAGAATATGATTTTTAATCAGAAAGATGACTCCAAGAAACAATACACACTTGGCGTTCAAGAGTAATTCTTAAGAACAAGGTAGATAGAGAGAATTATATCTGTTTCACAAATACTTTCATGGTGTGAATTGAATATTTGCCGCTCAAGGTTTCTTGATTAGTTAATTCAGTAAATCAAAACGACGTTAGAAATTGGTATGATCGGATTAAGACATTATAAGTATAAAAATTATAGATAGATCGTATTATTATTATGATCATTATTATTATTATCATTATTATTATTATTATTATTATTGATTTTTGCGTAAAGGATTAAACGATTAGCCGCTGAGATAATCATTAAAAAAAAAGGCAAATTTTACACTTCTTTTATTTCAAATAAAAACCGGTTTGTAGAGATTATAAAGCGCTGAGTAGAGATTAATTATTCACTGAGGCGGGCTTTCACCAAAAATTTATCGAACGAAGTTTAGCCAAACTCCGTTAAAATTGATCTCAACCCAACCCAAAACAAGTTTAAACACATTTTGGAATAACGGAGTTCACCTAACAGAGTTTAGTACAGTGAAGTCGGAACAGTAAAGTCGTCAGTGCACCACCACTGCTCAGCTGATGTCCAGTCCCGCTTCCATTTTAATGACTCAATATTAAAAATATTTCAGATTCAGAAGGGCTCCAGTAAACGTTTGTGCACGAAATTGAGGAGTTTTTTTATCGTTTCTACTCAAAATCGTAGGCACACTATAATGACATGCAAATCATCATGGTATTATAATGTGATTTCATCATCATCATCATCATCTATATTACAAAAAAAATGTTCTTATCCTTGTGCTCGGCTGCTAAACGGTGTCAAAATGAAGGGTAGATGGGGGCAAAAATACGAACGTTTCAGTTTTCAGACATTTTCGAAATAACTAATCGTTAAATTCAATCATGTACCCCCTGAAGTTTTAGTTCGGGATCCAACTTATAACTTCCACCTAGCACCATTGGTTTCTAATGAAAATTCTTGGAGAAATTGAACTTTTACAAGAAAAAAAAAAAGGATTTTGCTAATCTTTGCCCCACGTAACGGGGCAAAGATCCGCAGTGCAGGTGTTTGCCCCACTTATAACAAAATTAGTAAATTTGAAAAATTAAATAACATGATGCTTTTGAAAAACAATTATTTCAATAGAAAAACATGTTATACATTAGGCCAACATAAATCTAGCCAGTTGGAATAAACCTTTTTTCAACTTAATAATACCTGGCCAATGATCCATAACCCCAAAACATCTCTATAAATGTCACATAAAAACAAAAATAAGGATGAACTTTTTCCTCAGGAACAAAAATTATACGTTTGTACCTATCTAAAATGTAACTTTATCACAGCATAAACAATTTTAGCATGGGACATGCTTTAGCCATTGGACCTAGTTCATCAACAATGTTACACTATTGTGTTACGAAAGTAGGTAGTGGAAATAAATACGGGCCTCTCTGAGACATCTAGAGGCCAATGAAATAACGAGCCTTCTTGATCAGCTGATAGAGTTGAAATTTGATAAAGAGCTTCTCAGGGACATTTAGAGACGAATGAAATGGCAGCCTCCGTTTTTATCAGCTGAGTGGGCTAAATGGTCTCCTGTTCACTCTGTGTTGAAATTAATATGGACCCTCTCTGGGATATCAAGAAACGAATGAAAGGGTTACATGAGTGAGTTAAATTCTCTCACATTCACGTTAGGATGTTTAAATTGGATAGGGAGCATCTCACGGTCATCAAGGAATGAATGAAATTATGGAAATAACTATCTCCCATGTATCTTGATCAGATGAGAGATTTCAATCGTTTACTGATCGTTAATCAGACTTTTAAGTAGTGCACTGAAACCAACAGCCAAAAGACTGATTCAGGGAATCTGCAAGCAGCAAAAACCTAAGATCAGACATTAAGAGCTAGCAGATGGCTAATATATGTTCCTTATTCTGAATGTAAACTGTTAGGCTCTAAATGCTAACAAAAGAGGGCCGGCGGCCCAAAATCGACATGCCTAGGATAGAGGGTGGATTATTTTAATTTTTTGTAAATTTATTTATTATTATTTGGTACCTACTTATTATTTTTATTTATTCAATTTTTTTAATCGATTTTTAAATATCAAGTGCCCAGACTTTTATGACTAGAAAGTTGATACCTATCGCATCTTAAACTATTGTTTTTACAAATTTTTGAGGTAAATGAAGCTAGTTTGCAACAAGAGCGAACATAATACTAGTGAAATATTACCAAATATGGCACATATCTGATTTAGGTCCCTTCTTGATGCATTGCCAGTCAACAGAACCATACAAATTTGATTAAAAAAAGTTTCTTGAAAACTTTGGAGAAGCATAAAATTCCAAGTGTAAAGAAACCCTATTAATATAAAGTGTAAAGGTAAATGAATTAGATAATGTGTAAAATAAGGGACAAAGATCCGCACCTCATCAATTTCGCGGGGTTTTGCCCTAATACAAGAAGTTGAAATGATGAGCTGGGTGATACCAAACTAAACAAATGAAATCATGAAAGTAGATGAATGGATTCAGAACATAACAACCCAAATTACATTTTGAATACTATTAGTGACAACATCTGAAAACATAGTGACGAAATATTCATCAATATATGTATCAAATAATTGCATCAGAACCATGAAAAAATTATTTCCTCATTATCCAGCTTGTTCATTAGTCCCATCCATGAGGTTCACAGAGTCAACTGATAGCATCAATACTTGATTGTTCTATGTCAGCCTCTAACGTCATTCCTTCCTTTTCAAAACCCACTGCGCGCTTTTGCCAATCTAGAGCTTATTGTATTGTTCTATTAGAACGAGGCTTGTTTCTCAGTAAGTAGCAAAATGCCACCAACCGCAATATGAGGAACGGGCATTATTGGCCATCTTTCTGGAGAGATGGGTACCTACCTACTATCAACGAACCAAAAAAAAATTAGGTACCTACGTTCCTAGGTATTACGCTAGTTTTCAAATTATAATTTATTCTAATTGTCATTTCCAACCACTTTCTTGGTACATGAAGATACATCTCCACACACACCAGATGGAGAAACATCTTCCATCCATCTCTGGATGGATGTTTCCATGGAGAAACATCTCTGGTTTCTTGGTTTTTTTGGGGGGGGGGGGGGGGGGGGGGGTTTGCCCAATGCCAAATCTCGCGCGAAAATGGAACTATAGCTTCAACAATTTTTATTTTCAAAGGTGTCTTCATTTAAATCCGTTTTGAGGCATTCTGAAACAATACTTGGAGTTCAACGCTTTTTCATATAAATACATGATGTGCATTATATGTGTGTCATTCCAGTCACATTCATGTGTCTCCTTAGGATTGAGATAAAAGTTCCAGTCATGCAGCATGACCGTATGAGCGAATTTTCGTAAATTATCGTACTGTATTATGTTACATTTTTTGAAAATGCAGGACTGGAAATGTGGTAAAAAGAAATTGTTAACTACCAATTTTATGGCAAAACACTCGTTCTAAATAACATCCTGCAATCCAAAAAGATTTTGGATTTTTAGTTTTTTTCTTTTACAATTTTTATATATTTTTTTGGCAAATATTAATGAAATTCAAGTACATTTTTCAGCATAAATTTCTGCATAAATTTTTTAATGTTCTAGTTCATGGTTAATAAAAACCATTTTGGATAAAACTCTGCTAAAAATATAAATTTACCGATTTTTAGCCGTTTTCAACCAATTTTAGTGTTTTTTTTTTTTTTTACCACATTTTTTTAAAATTTGAGTAGTTTAATGTACTCAAAAAATGCTGGCCAACGAGCTCATCCTTTCGTTTGGAAAGCAAAGACTTTTCGGCGAAAAAACGGATTTTGCATGAAGTTCCGGACTGGAACGTTATTGCTGTGGAGTGGAATTTTACGGAGATGATCCTGAGAAACTTAATACGTCGGAACTACGTCGGAACTAACTTAATACGGCTCTACGTCGGAACTAAATAATGAAGTTATAATCATCATTCAAGTCATCAATTTCGGAGCTTTTATTTATTTCGGAACATTATTTCGAGCCCTAATTTAAACTCAAGCCGCCTCAGTGGGAGTTAATACTTGCGAAGCGGTCTGGTGAAAGACAGTGGGTGGTAATTTTTGGATAGCAAATTGAAGCGTCCAACGTTGATTATATTTTGTATCTAACCAGTAGTTAATTCTCAGGTGACTTAATTGAATGTTGAAAATACACTCTTGAATGTTTTTCCTTATGAATTGAATATCTCTGCTAAATTAGAGAATTATTAGTGATCTCCGTAAATTCCTAACGTCTTCGAGTTACAATTTGTTAAAAGTTTTGATGAATGTAGATCTGAGCGAGTTTCAAGTTTATCTTTGATTTTTGAATCATTAATCGCACGGTTTGTTATCACACGAGCCTTACCTATCTATTGCTCAATTGTGTAAAACACCTTGGTTAAGAAGAGTGTGTAAGATTGTTCATTATCTTATCGTCCATTGACATTGATGCGTTTCAATATAAAACTGTATGAACAGGTGTGTACATAAGTGTCATGTGGTTCCCAATCACACGGTACCGTATTAATCAGCAGGTTCAGTTTAGGAAGAAACATTATCGAACAAAAGAATTCATTGATACATGTTTGGATGAATAGGAACCAAATCCAGTCTTGACATAAAGTTTTCATTTTGCCAAGATCCGCAAATTTGTCAACCTTTAATGAAATTCACATTAGAACATGAAAACTCCGGAAAACTGTCTTTCCAAGATCAAGGGCGACTCATAAATTTCGACTCCAACCAACCATACATTTAGAAGTTTAATTGTGCCAAAACCTTGATTTACAAACGTCTCCAGCTCTCAGTTAAACGATACCAACAGGAAATAATCAAAGAAATCAAAATTAAACCTCTCTTTGGCCTCATGGCCAATAAATTATCGGAAAAAGTTATAAAAATACCATCAGTAAAATACCCTACGTAAAATCAATCCTACCAACAGATCCCAGATCAATTCCTCCCAAATCAACAGCAATAATTCACCTCCAACCAATAACCACACACAACAAACAACCAGCATCCCAAAATCTAGATCAATGGAGTATTATGGCCAACTCTCAACCAATATTGCCACAAGAAAAAAAAAAAAAAAAAAAAAAAAAAAAACCGTGATAACTGCTTCCCAATGCTTTTAAGAACTTCAACAGTAACAAAAACTTGTTCAGCCAATTGAAAGATCTATTGAAAAATCTAGCTTTGTATACGATATCCCATGTAAAGGTTGCAACCGGAATCATACAGGAGAAGTTGAACAATTGTGGAGAAAAAGTGTCAGCAAACATATTAGGGTCAATATGTTCCGTCCCAACACAGCCATGAATGACTGCACCGCTCACTGAAGAATACTTTCCCAATGCATTAGCCAAACAAAACTAAATTTGAATCCTGGACTACAAGCTGCCAAGAAAAAACTTCAAAAACGTCAAATTAAGGCAGTTTCTTTCATATTGAAAAACAAAGAAACTATGAACCATAAACAATCATCAAAAACTTAAGCAAAGTTTACCACAAATCCTAAAAAATTTTAAAAAGTTGGAAGACCTAGTCCATTTCCTTTTACTTATTCGATTCCATCTTTTCCACATCACCAAACCGTTTTTTCAATAGGTACCTACTGGGAGATGTTTGTTTTTTATCGGAAGTTGTCACGATTTTTATTCTACTAGAAAAAGACAGAATAACGAGCCAAGTACTGCATTCAAACGGCAAGGATTGCAAACATACCATCTTACACCATACCATACCATGTTCCATATACTAGTCTATTTTTTGGTTGGTGTCTCATTGCACGAC
The DNA here is from genome assembly GCA_030762985.1 of Adelphocoris suturalis. Classification (NCBI taxonomy): domain Eukaryota; kingdom Metazoa; phylum Arthropoda; class Insecta; order Hemiptera; family Miridae; genus Adelphocoris; species Adelphocoris suturalis. Next base: position 17,938,342 of record CM061045.1, on the reverse strand, counting down.
CAAAGGTCCATTCATGCAGCATGATCGTATGAGCGAATTTTCGTAAATTATTGTATCATAATACGTTACATTGTTTTGAAATTTACGCAATTTGAAAGCAAATAAATTGTTAAATAAATACCAATTTTATGGCAAAAACAGTAGTTCTAAATAATATTCTGTGAGTCAAAAAAGATTCCGGATTTTTAAATAGTTTTTGCAGTAGGTATCATTGTTTCAGCAAATATTAATGAAATTTAACTACATCTTTCAGAACAAAATTTTTTAAATGTTTTAGTTCATTTTTATAAACTTCTCTCGACTAAACTTTTGTTTAAAATGATAAATTACACCATTTTTAGCAATTTTATTGATTTTTTTTCAGCACATTTGTTGAAAGTTTACTAATTTAATATGTTCAACATGTTTTGGCCTACTCATGCTTTCATTAGAAATGCTAGATTTTTTAGCACAAGATCGGAATTTTTATCTCAATCCTAAGAGTTGTCGTATGGAATGACACATACACACTTTTTTATAAGATTCCCCTCAAAGGCGGAGGCGGTACACCATTAAATTGAAAAATAAACAAATAAATAAAATAAAATAAGTGGGGAGGACGCTCAGGTTTACCCGACGCCGGCTCTAGGGATGAAGGAAGTTGCAGAAGGAGGAGGATGAGAGAGATGAAAGAAACTGCCCCTATAAAATGACCATCACTTGAGGTAAGTGCCCCTAAGGTCGCGGGTGGAGATACCACGGAGCACTGCAGCCCAGATGCCCAACTCGATCAACTCCGTGGTAGTTTTTCCGCACCATGGACACGGCCGCGGCTAGGACCCTGATGTAATTGATTACCACTTCTTTTAGCTCAGATATCGCTTGTCGCAGTTTATTTCCATCATATTTACTTAGCCCGCCAGGTTTTGGTGAGTAACACCTGATAGCGTTTCCCTGTTTCAAGATTATGTACGAAGGGCTTATCAGTGATGAAAATAACAAAGAACTAATGGAGTGAAATCTCAGTCTAGAAACCTTTCAAGATTTCTAAAAACATTTTGGTATAACACATCGATTCTCCTAAATAGGTGTACTGAATTTGTGATGAATTGACTAATATCAATGACATTGTTTATTGATCCAGGGAAAATAGACTAGACCGCGATGGGCTCGAGAACATAAATTATCACCACCTGAATCATCCCGCTTCACCTAACGCCATTACACTCAGTCTAGCTCGATCGGTGGACAGATAACGATCCCATAAAAAGGCCCTGCGAACAACATTTAATCCCGTGAGAGCGGTTATAGAAACCGTGGGAGGTCAGTAGTCAGCAACGCGTGTCGTAGTCTCTTTTATGGGGGGCCAGTTGGAATCAACGATCTTGGTATAGCCACCGATCGGATGATTCTGGTTTTTTAAAGATTTTTTTTTTTTTTTTTTTCAGTTTTGATAGATTTTTCAGCAAAAATTAATAACATTTGAGAATGTTTTTCAGCATAATTTAGAGCAAAATATTTGTAATTTCCTAGTTAATTGTTAATCGTTTTGTTTTTACTGAAATTCTGCTAAAAAAAAAAAAAAAAAAAAAAAAAAAAAAAAAACTATAAATCAAAAGGTTTTGGGCCGTTTTTAGCCATTTTGAATATACGTAATTGAAAGCGCAAACTTCAGGAATCATTTCAGAATGCATCAAAACGGATTTCATCGAAGAAAATTTTCCAAAATTATAATAGAGTTTTACACTTTAACGAACTAGTTTTTAGCTCATTTGTTATGCTTAATGTTGTGAGTTTTTTAAGGGTGAAACTATGTAAAACACGGTTTTAACGGAGTTGGAGAGATCTGCGAGAGTTACCATTCGATTCAGAATGAAAAAATACGTAGAAACCGACCCCAAACTATCATTTTCTTAGGGGGTCATTTTTCACGAAAACCCTCGGTTTCATAGAAAAAATCTCGTTTTTCAGCATTCAAACATACTTTTCTCCCCCAATTAACACAGTAAAATAAAAATTGACTGCACCGTTGGAAATCTGGGATTATGATGCAACTTTTAGGCTTACAGTATGAAAATTTAAATCCAGGACGTTCCGAGAGACAAACTTTGAAGAATGTGAAAATTTTCGGAGTTTTACAAATTTTTAACTTACGAATTAATTTTCACCCTTTCATTCCATTTTTAAAAAAATGTAAAAATTCATTAGGGGGATAGGAAATCTCACGCTCTTTTCAACACTATAATCAGATTTGATTTTTAACTGAAAATTTAGGGATTTATGACAGTTTTAGTTACACAGTCGAAAACTCGAAAAAAATTTTAAAAGTGAAAAAAAAGGTCTTTAGAGGTAATTAAAAAATATATGTTATAGGACAAAAAAGTCACAAATTAGTAGGAGATTGAACCGTAGCCGGTGGTGCGCCCGAAACTGCGACACCCTGTATATGAGGCGAAACGTTGGTGACAACACTGTTATGAAATCGGTCTTTTACGTTACATCCCTGTTCATTCTAATGTGTTCATAGATTCTTCAATTTCTGTTTTCTTCTTCTAGTCCTTTGTCAATGTTTACGTAGCTCGAAGAAAGATCGTCGAGGTTGATTTCCTTTGTGTAAATAACATACAGATTTTTTCTCTTACCTAGCTATCAGACATTCTACTAATCTTGAGTTTCGCTCTTCCGGCGACATTATTCTTCTCACAAAGCAATGCGCAATCACTATGAACGGTTTTCCCATAAAACCCACCTACACATAAAACTGTGTTTCAAATACCGGTACGACAAAGCGAACGTAAACGGTTCGCTTAGAAAGAAGATTTCATTTCCACAAATGCAACTATGACTTTGTGCATGCGAGTAAGGTGTGATTTATCAACATGCGAAACAGTTATTGCTCGTATTGTTGTTTTCTCCTTTTATTTTCCCTCGTAGAGCATAGAAGTTGGTATGCATCTTTTATAGACTCCCACGAAGTAACTGAACATTTCTCTCTACATCTTAAAACGCGTGTATTGAACGGCTGCGGTTAGATTGCTCTAGAAAAACGCTGGCAAATTACTTATTACAAAAAGGTATTATTATTGCAGTATTTTAGGTAGCTCTTCTGCACAGATCACTGGTCTACAAAGTGGCCCAACTAATAAATAACATCACGGGTTTTCTCAATCAAATTCATTTTTCAAAAATCCAAAGAAAACGTGTTCAATTATTTTTTTATGAGGATTCAAAAAATCATACTCTCTCACTTTTGTGCACGTGCGTAGTATGCACAATCCACGCTAATTTCCTAATTTCGAAAGAGAATCCCCATTTCTTCCCTAATCGGATTTTACATGAAATTCCATAACAAACTAAAATGACACTGTAATTTTTTAGAGCGTGGAACCGTGGACAAACATGCGAGGCATGAGCAAAAATGCGAAATTGCGCACCGAACGTTTAAGCTCAAGTGACACCTGGTTTTACTGTGTTTTTTTCACGCTGAATAACGTGATCATTATCATATTACGATACGCACCTTTCCTACCAATATTTGGACCAATAAAAAGCTGTTTCCGTCACTTTCTTCGATACATGCATTTGTTCCATTTCTACATCAATTCATCTATTTTATTCCCTTCTCCTTTCTGAAAATCGGGAGGGGCGGATATTTATTAAGAAGACTGAGGAGAAAGCGTCTCGTCCAATTAGGGTTGTGAGTGTTGAGCAGGTCAAGAGAATGGATAGGTACACAAAAAAACTCCAACTGTAAATTATTCTTGTTGGTTTTTGTTTATTTTTTAAATTTTATTATATACTTAGTGTAATTTAAACGGCTGAAGAGTTTCATTCAATTCTAGAACAATTTAATGATATAAGTGCAATTAATTGCCAGAGTTACATTAGAATATCTCTAATGTGGGTGAGATAAGTATAGTTTGTCAAAATGCGCAAAGCCAGATATATATAGGGTGTCCCCAGAAACGTCCCCCCCCCCCCCCCCCCCCCCGCTAAAATCGTTAATAATGGGTCAAAAACAATTTTTTTTAAAATCAATGTTTTTTTTGTAAGGATCTCAAAAATGAAGAAATTTGTGCATTGTGCACTTGCGCAAACGTGCACAATTTACATCACCTTCGTTATTTTAAATAGGACCCCCCATTTTTCATTGCAGATTCGAATTCTACGTGAAATTTCATGAAGAAATTATCCATCACTCGATTTTTTAAGTTTGCGCAAACGGGCTCGATTCTGCTCCAAAAGTGCAATAAGCCGCCAGTTGAGGCCTCTTATTATACTACTTGTTGCTCCTAAGAGTCACGGAAGGTGACTCTTCAATAAAATGACTTTGAGTGAACCTAAGATGTTCTGCACACCTAAACATCTACTGTGAGCAAGCTGCCTACGTGTCTACTGCAAGAGGGAGTCAGGGTAGCTTTGAATGGAAAGATAGTTACTGGTTAATGACTACATAATTCCGAATTAACTCTCACAATGCATAAAAAGCACAAGTTTCAAAGAATCAGCAATACGTGACGTCGTGGCTTTCATAAAATACCTCAATGGTAAAGCTTAAGACGTTGAATCCAAAGTCAGCCGATTACTATGTATTTGGCTGAGGGCCGTGACTGTTGTTACCAACAAACATGTTACGTGTGTATAACACAAGGCTTCGTGCCTACGAAAAACAACTATTTTAAACTCAAAGGATGTACTAGGGTACTTTAGATTATCAATTCATTGGATAGATATATGTGACTAAATATTCCATAGCTAAAACAACAATAGAAATAAATATTTCTTTAGAGTCACTTTTTAGCTCTTAATACAGTGTGACTATTACGTCAAAACTTTCAACTTAAACAACATGTGACTATGCCACATTAGTGCCTACTACTTCAATACTAAACAATGTGTGGCTATGCCACAGAATGACTGTTATCTGAACAGGGCGGGACTGATGCCGCCAAATCTATCTCTAAATGGATTTCAATAGAAATGGAAATGTTACATACACTTGTTATCGATCCTACTCGCCCTTGGGCATCAATAACTACAAACGTGTCTGATGAAGATTTGTCACAAGGAACAGAATGTCTTCCTATTGGAAGGAAACTGAAAGTACAGATGCCACTGATCCTACTTGCCCGTGGGTGTCGGTAACCAATGGTGTCAAAGTGTGACTATTCGTCAAAAGAACACACAGAAAGAAATAGCAATTGGTACAATGTAGTGGTGCAGTAACGTGTCTGAGTCTAACTACTCTGCTCTTTATATATAACAGCATCAACGTGCCTACCTATATGCATTGGCCAATAGGCAAACATAATACCCATACATTATAATACATACAAACATAATACAAAACATACCCACTGTTGTCGCAGGCCGATGTTCCAGGAAGCGAGAGAGAAATGGTACCATTACCACGGGGAGTACCAAACAAGCGGTTGTCAGTCTACAGCTATTTATCACTTGTTGGACTTGAATATACGTGAAGGTAATACTGAGTGGTCACAAATATAATAGTCTGGGGGGGGGGGGGGGGGGGGGGGGTACTAAGAACGTTTAAAAAAGAATCAGGATAGTGTCTACTGGGGAAAACAAGCAACGCCAGCTCATATACGGATTCTTCCTCTAGATGGTGGTAGAGGGGACCCCTGTCAACATGAGTGGTTGCGCCAAACCACTCGGGATAGCTCCCGGCTTAAGTATTGCCGGAGAGAGGGAAAAGCTCCCGCCTGTGGCTTTGTAGGCAGGGCATATATACCAAAACTACTGTGAAGCAATAAACAATTAATTGACTCCCCTGATATTCGAAAACCAGCTGCCCGGGCAGAAGTTTGACGCATAACCATTTTACTACGGTAGTATACTGAAAGATTAGCTTCCTTTGATAGATGTAGGCCTGCACTCATTTTATACACCTTATTATGGGAAACGAACGGATGAACGTACAACGACCGAGATGGTCTCATTCAATTTATTGAATCTCTTTGTCCACAAATCAAACAAAAAATGCCCTTATATTTCCAATGTTTTCGAGTTAGGTATCGAATTCCTAATATTTCATTGTATTCTTCCCTGTTGAACAATTTCATATCTATTTTGTGAAATGACGATAATATATTACAATACTTACGTTGTGATATCAAGTTTATTTAAAATATAAAACTATTTTCCGTTTATATTAAGTTTGTATTAGTAATCATTAACTTATGGTCGATAAAAATACGACAGGGCCCAAACATAATGTTGACTGGAAGACGCAAGAATCAAATCAGACAGATTACACATAAGAGACGAGTAAACCTTGACATACATCACCTAACAGTACTTCAATTCCATGTCATTCAGGTGAATAACTGAGTATAGAAATCTATTGTCGATATGTATGACGGATGAGTCTTTTGGAATTCATGCTTCATTGTTATTTCAAGACTCCACTGATTTTGTAGTAGGGCTTATGAAATGAAATCCTATGTTCATTTTCTTTTTACCAATACCCGTTTCTCCTTCATGGAAAACTCTTGAAAGAGAAAGCAACAAAAAACCAATACCACGAGGTTCAAAAAAGGAGGTGAGGAGAGGGTTAAGACATAAATAAGTGTTGCTGCGGACAGTGTATAGTGATGTAATAAGAAGTTGATCGGTTTAGTCATGCATGCCCGGCTCGGAGGAAACATAACCTCAGTTACAAGATATCCCATTGTGTCGGAGTAGGTGACACCATAGCCCGCCCTCATGTCCTACAATCATCACGTCTGAGCTACCTACTGCGCAGAATCACTCAGCAACCCGCGGATCTGCTGATGGTTCCTTGAATGGAAATCGAAGCGGAGTTGTGTCAACTTTCAGGAGTCGTCGGTTCCACCCTCTTACGTGCTGATATTAATTGCGGTTCCAAAAGACAACTCTATGTGGTCCACCAAGGTGGTCAGTTGAATGGTGGGTTCAATCTTGTGATGCATGATTCACCTCATTCACCTCATCAAATAGGTAATTTCATAGTATTAATACCGCTTAATTTCGCATTCAAGTTAACCAAAGTTGCAAAGAACTAGCAAAACATAAAAGTTCGCGTTACTACTTTGCTAATAACCTAATAATAATAATTTACACTTTGGCGGCTACTCCGCGTCCTTAACGTTTCGCAGAGTATGAGGAGAGGGGGATGGACTGACGTTGTCGTAGGGTAGATAATTGGCCTCGAATTCCCCCAAGATTGCTCTGGAATGTCGTTACTACGTTCAAAAATTGCATAATTTTTTCATGTGATTCAATTCTCTGTTTTAGATTTACTTCCAATAAGAGAAGACAACTCACTGATAATTCTTGGAGTTTTGCGTCCACAGCAAAATCCATCGATGAGAGTGATTCATCATTTTTTAATTAACTAATTGAATTTAGTCATACAAATTAACAAACCGAATTGGTTCAGCAGCATCGAATTTGCGAGACAATTAGGTAGGTAGTAGGGAACTGAGGTTCTTCCTACTACATAGAGTCTGCATTTCAGAAAAAAGGAAATCAACAATTTATTGAGAAGCTAAATTAATAGGTAGTTTCGTACAGAAATAGTACAGCATTTCCCTCTTCACTGTATTGTTTAGCACAGCTAATGCATGGGGATGGAGAATAGTCCCTTCAGATGGAGAATAGAAAGCGTGCATCTGACAGGAGCTTACATCAATGGTGTGAAAAACAACGGTTTGCGTATCATTAATCTCAAAATACGGAATTAGCGAAAACGAGTGATTTTCTTACAGATGTGTTACTGTGACTTGATGGCAGTCCCTCAACTAATCGGCAATCAAATTCACGATAAACGATCCAATAAGTATTTCCGTGTGACAAAACACCGATGGTGGAGAACCGTCCCTCTTAATTTTTATATATACACCAAAAGTACCTAGTCAATTAGTATTTCCAGGTTCAGAAATAAGGTGGGTTGATACATTAAAATGTCCTCCAGGGCCATAAATGTTGGTAATCAGATTTTTTTGTCTATTTTCCGCACCCCATTTTCCGCACCCGATGAGAAAGAATCTTGCAAATTGAGTGTATTTACCATGTTCTTTATGTTCACGTCAAAACACACTAGGTTTATCAACATTCAAGCGGCAATATTTCACTGTCTTATTATCGACTGCCGCAGATCGAATAAATGGGATGGTACTTAGTAAGATGTTGGAAAAATAATAATGTTATCTGTAGGATAAAGGCTATCCTTACATTATGCTTCAGAGTTAACCAAAAGTAGTGAAAGCTTCGACACTTTTGAGAATAGAAAATTTTGCCTTCCGAAAAATAAAAATTTCATCTCACATTTTAAGCTTCAGACCTTCCCGAACAATTTTTGTTCCGTGTCTCGTCTGTCCGTGAATCCTAGTCACTCGCCAATTTAATTTCCACATTTTCCGAATAGACACGTGTCCGAATCGGGGGGGATGCAAGTCGATGATGACCGTGATATAGATGAGGACTCATTCCTACATTAGGCTGTGTGCTAGACCCCCAAAAAGAGCAAATTGGGATAATTTTACGGACCAGGCGAAACTTATACCAAACGTTCCTGTGACCATGTAGAGCACAAAAATATATGATGGTCATCTCAGAACGGTAGCTTTTAAAAATGGTGGCCTTTCAAAATGGCCGCTAGCCATTATTCTGTAATACGTCGTATTTTGCAAACGGCTTTTCCGATTTCAAAAAAAAACTTTTTTTCTTCAAATTGTCGATATTTTTATGGCCAACGTTTTTAGTCCTTCCTAATTTTTGAGATAACGAAGTGAGAAGCTTTTTTTAGGGAAGGGGGGGGGGGGGGGCTTACTCGAAGTTATATATAAAAAATCAACGAAATTCCAAACGTTTTTGAACAACCCGAGGGGGGGGGGGGGGTTTCTTCTCCGTTTTTTACCGGGTGACACTCATTTTAAAGATTGTTTAGTGCTGAACACGATGGTAAGACTAGAATTGCGATATCTTATTTAGTTGAGTAGAGTTGATAAACAATACTGAAGCTTTTATTATTATTATTATTTTAAATAAATATTGATCGGTAAATATTTCTTTTTTGCCCAAAACTTAGTATCAGGCGCCTCAAAACCGCTCTCCAAATTTAATTTGATATACCTATATCAAAAGGTATGGAAAAAATATTTAGTGTGGGGGGGGGGGATACTTTTGGGACAGCGTATGTGCGGTTATAAACAACATGTTCATGTTTTCTTTCAAGTTATCCATATTCATTTCACAATTCAAATAGAATGCGTTTTCTAGGAACAGTAATTGATAGGTACCTTATTATAATATTAATCACCCGAATACAAGTATTTCACTATTTTTTTGATGCGTTATTAATTTAAATTTTATTCTTTTTCGCTATAAATAATATAAAACACGAATTTAGGAAATATATAATAAACATGTAGGAGCCTACTTATCAATAGCATTACATTTAAACAAATGTGGTGAAAATAATATTAAAGTGGTAAAAATGGAAGAAAACATGTGATCAAACACGTGGTTCAAAAACAACGATGAAGATTATTCCAGAATTTTGCGTAGATTATTGTTATAAGCATATGGTTATACTTACAGCATAAAATTAGACTGCTACTGTAGAATCATTATCGCAGTTTCCAATTATTTCATTCTTCTTAATTATTAAATTCTTCTTCATTGATGTTGATTATGGACAAATCATTACAGCAGCAAGAGCTGATTTACTGGAGGTTGTCTTGAAACCAACATGTTCCAAACAGACAGGCCCCTTCCTTGCCCAGATGTACGTTTGTGAACTTTATTCTCGTAAACCAAACTTGAATTTCGTAAATGAACAAGGAAGGTGCGCTGCCATTATTCAGGAGGAACAAGGGTCACGGGGGATCAGGGGATAAATGAAGGCATACGCTACTCCACACAAACAGCACCGACTGGACACGTTATCCGAATGAGCATTCATGACTATTCATAGATGGAGGATATGAATCTGCAGGTATACTCTGGTCAACCAGCAACTAACAGGATGACAGGTCTTTTTGCTTCTGAAGACATTCTGTCACTCATGAAATGTTTGTGTAAAGAAGGGACATGGCTGTTTTTTGTTTCAACACAATTTACAGTTATCCAGCTCTTGCTGCTGAAAATGCTGTAAAGATTTGCCGATTATCAACACCAACAGAAGATAATTTTATGAAATAATTAATATAATATAATTTAAAGTAGATCATGCTTTAGTGAAGAAGAATGACTGTATGCTATAACTATCTACTTATAAATGTATGCTGTAACTATATACTTAGAATGAATTACCTACAAAGTTCTGGTCTAATCTTCCTTGTTTGATCTGTGAGTTTGACCACATGTTTACTTCCATTTTTACAAGTCTTGTCTAGTTTTTTACCACATTTGTTTACATTTTATTGTTCTTGGTAAGTACATGTTAATTGTTCGGGACTTAAATTCGTGTATGATACTAATCCTCGCGAAGAGAAATTTTAATTTATAACGCATCAAAAATCTAACGGGATGCATAAATCTGTAACAGTTACACGGACTGTCTAGGGTCCAACTCATTAAATTGGGCTATTGATATTATATTGGGCTAATTTTGATTAAATTTTCAGGAATTGTGTGGGTTAGACCCTAGACAGTCCACCATGAGTTTCATAACAGTCAGACGAATAGGTGCGTGTGCGCATGAGCAAACGTTAATTTCTTGAATTCCTCTTGACTTAATGATTTAATCTCAGTCAAAATCGGAGGGTACCTACTTGTGGTACGGTGTGGTATGGTCTCAATGTAACAAATGAACTTCTTCGCGATTGGATTAGTTATGGCCACAGCGCAATCGCAAACATAGGTATAATTCTTCATTGTCAAAAGGTGCAAAAATCAGAAGTGATTTTCAGGATTGAGTAGGTTAGTCCTGGTCATGGTAGGTTGGTTGCTATACCGAAAACACAAATTCGATTCATCATTTTTGGTGAGGAAGCTATACCTACTCTGCCCACCCAACTTGGCAGACTTTTTTTTTTTTTTTTTTTTTTTTTTTTTTTTTTTTTTTTTTTTTTTTTTTTTTTTTTTTTTTTTTTTTTTTTTTTCTTGAACCTAAAATGGATTTCTCCTACCAGAGAGGAAAATTTGCGCTAATTTCTAATATAGGTATCCCATGTCCCTGTAGTACCTAAAATAGCTTAATTTTCCTGAAATCAAGGTTTTATCTTATTTTTCCATTTCTCGGCCATTGGAATCGCATATTCGCAGATCGGGAATAGTAGATTTTTATCTACTATAACCAATGTAAATCATGCATATTATATTTATTTTATTTACTATCTAGCCGCTCCGGCTCGCTACGCTCGCCTCCACGTCCAGCCGGGGGGCAAGCCCCCGGACCCCCCATTAAATTGCTCGCTTCGCTCGCAAAGTGTGGCATGTAGGGAATATTGCTCGCTTCGCTCGCAAAGTGTGGCATGTAGGGAATGTTGCTCGCTTCGCTCGCAAAGTGTGGCATGTAGGGAATGTTGCTCGCTTCGCTCGCAAAGTGTGGCATGTAGGGAATGTTGCTCGCTTCGCTCGCAAAGTGTGGCATGTAGGGAATGTTGCTCGCTTCGCTCGCAAAGTGTGGCATGTAGGGAATGTTGCTCGCTTCGCTCGCAAAGTGTGGCTGTATACATGCGATGTATTACAATTGCAACGTGTAGGGGATGTTGCTCGCTTCGCTCGCAAACGGTAGATCTCTAAGGGTAGTTTTAACTTCTGTAGGGGATGTTGCTCGCTCCGCTCGCTTGAGGAAGTTATACTGCCCACCCAACTTGGCAGACGTTTTTTTCTGTAGGAAATTCTTACAAACAAATTAAATCTTACAAAACTACGTGGAACCACGAAAAGTTTATTAGGGGATGTTGCTCGCTTCGCTCGCAAGGTATACCTGTATATCCTTGAGGAAGTTATACTGCCCACCCAACTTGGCAGACGTTTTTTTCTGTTGGAAATTCTTACAAACAAATTAAATCTTATAAAACTATGTGGAACCACGAAAAGTTTATTAGGGGATGTTGCTCGCTTCGCTCGCAAGGTATACCTGTATATGTGTAGGACAAAGTCCGTATTTATTCTGTTGAAATGGCTCTCGCTTCGCTCGCAAGGTAGGTACCTATGTATACCTGCTCGCCTCGCAAGGTATTGCGTAGAAGTGCAAATGGGAACCCCCCTGTGAGGGTCCCTTCTGGTAAGCAACGTTGTGAAACGGGCGGCCCGGGTCGATTAAAAATGTCATATTAAACGGTTCCCCTCGCTTCCGCTGGCAATTCGACCGAGTTCTCGTCACTTTTTTCGATATCCGATTTCGGATTCAGATTCGGCGGACCCAAAGCTGTATTTCGCCCGCGAAAACCGTTCCGAAAAACGTACCTTTATGGGGTATATTTTAATCAGAAAAAACGTAGTTTTTGTAGGACTTTTCGAGAAAACACGGTCCGTACTTTCGCATTTTTTTGACGCATTTCCCGATACTTTTTTCGCGATCCGATCGCGCCGTCGTCTTTCTCGTTTCAAAACCTACGAAACCGGTATTTTTTCGGAATTTTCGACGGCCGTTTAGAGGGGTTGGGGAAGTGGGGAAGTCCAAAAAGCGCACATTAATTCTTACTTCGACCCCCCTCCCGCCCTACGGCCCATGGTTCGGGTGGGATTAGAAAATTTTAAATTCGCTTATACACCCTATCGGAAAATCCCAAGAAGATCCCCCCACTCGTAGATCCGGCCCACTCAGCAGTTTGGCCGTGCATAGACACGACAAACAAACAAACAGACGGAGTTTCATTCTTATTAATAGTATAGATTTCGACGGCCGTTTAGAGGGGTTGGGGAAGCGGGGAACTCTGTACTTATGTTATCAATAAACACTCTATTCTCTTCTACTATCCGAAAGTAGGACTATTACTGCTGTACACATCCGAAAAAATGTGCGTATTTTAGTGCACGTAGGTAGGTGCTTATTGTGCATTTACGAGCATTTCAAAATGCGTATACTGATACGTACTGTAATCATCAATGCTTACAATAAATTCAATTTAATTTACCAATAGTATAGTTTACCAATTCAGTTTACCTAGGTACATATATATGTAATCATCAGCGAGACCTCGATACGACATGGATGTTGCAAATGCCTGGAGTCGAAATGGATTCTTGGAGTCGGCTGTAGTCAATTCAACATTCATAATAAACTACTCATGTACTAATGATTACTAAGTAGTAGGTACTACTGTCCTTCCGATTGAAACCCCCCCCCCCCCCCCTCCCCTAAATGTCCTGCTTGAATAGTTCACTTATTGAATAAAACGATTTAAACACTTTTGCGTGGAAAGAGCACCCGCGAGGCATCCAGTAGATCACGGTAATTGGGGGAGGTCACGGCCCACCGACTCGGGCCTGGACCCTGACGATGAATCCGAAAGGAAAAAGGTGCCAAGAGGCTCCTCTCGCTAGTTGGGATTAATAGGGCGTTTAAATCCCTTCATTAAAACGATCGTCCATTCATGTTGAGGATGAGATCCACCACGAACAGTGTCGTGTTGGTGGGGGTGCATCCGAATGTGAAGGTAACTTTTACCCGACCTTCAGGAGCCCGCGGACCGTTGAAGGGTTGCGCAACGCCCGGCTCCCGATACGCCTCCCGTGTGAAATGTGGAAAAATCCCTAATCGTGTAAACCAGGGGTAAACCATCCTAAGCAACGCAAATACGTTATGCAAGCTGTAATTTAAACGTTTGAATGGATGGCACAACTGTTCATCGCGAATTTAACAGATTTGATGTTTTTGCTTAAGGGGGATGTGTCACCCATGGAGGTCAAGCGTTTTTGGACATTCTACCACCTGAACCCTCCCACATTCTCGGAAAAACTTCGGCGATCTTCACGTCTCTCGGTAGGGTGATAATTGGTTCTGCACCCATTCAAACTCCGGAATCCTGTGTTGCCTCACTACTTTCTTCCTGCACTCATTGTGACTCACAGTTGGATATTTCACTTTGTAAATTATAGGAGGTGGATGAACCCTCAGTTATCGAGGATTTTCGAAATCCCAGTGATAAGTACTGTGAGAACTACTTTTCTCAAACACCATTTCTCGGAATCTTTCGTGACGGTACATCACTCGTCTTCCATTCAAAGACGGCATCAGCCCTAATTTAGGCTGAAGACGCTGTATTGCTATCAATCGTCTACGGGAACTAGATATTCGATTTTCTAAGGACCCTGAGTATTTTCAGTTGCATCGAGATAATCACCTAGATTGCCTTCGACAGGTTCACATGGTATAATTTTCTACTCATACTGAGGACTTGATGACGCATCATGGTGTTATAAAAAATATCCTTCCGGAGCTAGTCCTAATAGCTCATTACTCACTGGTCCCAAACTTCAGAGCGAAATAGGTCGCGTTGTCACACAATTCCGGATGCATAAAGTTCCCGTTACTTGATATATCAAACGAATGTATCGCTGTATCACTCTTCATCCTGACGATTGTCAGTTCCAACTTTTTTCTCGCGCTTCTCTCCTGATGAGCCAAATTCGGAATGGGCACTTCGTTCTGTGACTTTAGGGTTATCAAGTAGCCCTTGGTTGGCTCTTCGTACTATTCATCAACTCATTCTGGATGAAGGTCACAAGTATCCTCGTGCAGCCCAAATTTTAAAATTCATTCATTTTTCGGTGCACCAACGGAACAGGAAGTTTCCTCTCTCTGTTCTGAACTGGTTTCACTGTGTCATAATGGCTTCGACTCCGTAAATGGGTGCTGTACATCTCCTAAATTAATTAATGATTTTTCTTCTGACCTTCAGGCGCTTCCATTTCCATCGGATTCACCTTCTTTCATCAATTTTCTCAGATGAACCTGTTACTAAACGGGGAATTCTATCTCGTTTAGCAAGAATGTTTGATTTGAACGGATACTTGGCACCTATAGCATTTTTCACAAAGGTTTTCCTTCAACAACTATGGCTGGCCAAACTAATCTGGGAAGATCCACTTCCACCAGATTTACATAATCGTTGAATCAAATTTCAAAATGAGCATCCTGAGCTGGAGAAAATTTCCATTTTTTGTTATAATTTGCTTAAACTATTCATAAAACTACAGATCGTAGGTTTTTCCGATGCAAGTTCCTTTGTAATGAGAGCAGCGGTTTATTTGCGAGTTGAAAGCTATCTTGGGGAAGCCGTTGATCTCCTTTGTTCCAAAACTAGAGTAGCACCACTCAAAACGTAGACGATCAACCGTTCGGAGTTAGGTGCAGCTTGTTTATTGACAAAATTAATACGAATCGTCCTACCTATTTCTCCCACTCATTCTGTTACCAATGTCACATGTCTGACTGATTCATCTACGGCTCTAGCGTGGATTTGCACGCTCCCACACAAATCGTACTTTCGTAGCCAACAGAGTGGCTCAAATTCATACGGGTTATACCGAGGCGGTATGGAGACATGTAGCGTGAGCATTCAGCTCAGCTGACCCAGCGAGTAGAGGCTTACGTCCTTCAGAACCCCTAAATAATAGCTTGTGGTGGCATGATCCAAATTTTTTACATTTACCCGCAGATCAGTAGCCAGTTGTCCATCTTGACTTGCCATCGATCGTACTTGAATGCAAGATCATTTCGTATCCTGTACTAGCTGTTCAAATTGGTCCCCCTTTTTTCGTTGAGTTCTTGAAACCCTCCAACTCTATTTATGAAACCGCAGAGATGCTTCACGTAGTACCTATTACGTTTTCTATTCAATTTGATCCTGAAACGAGCAGAACGTTCGACATCAGAATGGTTGACCCATCACTCCTTCTGAGTCTCGTGATGCCCTCATATTTTTAATTGAGATCACGCAACAATATTATTTCTCAAATAAATTCCGCGCAATGAGTAGTGGTGGACAATGCTCAAAACGTGTGGTTCACTTATTATATCCCATTTCCTCACCCCGAGCGGGTACTTAAGGGTGGGAGGTAGACTATAATTTTCTACCCTTCCTTAAAACATCAAAACACCCACTCTTGGTACCTAGAGTGTCACATCTGTCAGTATTGCTATGTGACTATTTTCGTAAATATTCTGGACATGGTGGCCCTCGACTTGTCCAAATCCTAATTCACCGTGAGTTTTGGATTACCGGCCTCGAAAGTCTCATTAGACAGCGTTCCTATATCCAACGTTCATATATTTTTTCTTGTGTAATATTTAAATGTTTGTTCCATTCTCAATATGAACCCATAACATGAAGGAAACTAATAAATGTTTCTGTGATAGTGTGGTGCCTTACATCCTACGTTAATAAGGGTCAGCTGTAATTCATTTACTAAGTGGGATTGTTCTAGTATATGTATTATCATTACGTGCCTGTGGGAGCCAAAATTATTCTAAGGGAGGGGTGAGGGCGCCAAAGCTGCACGCTGCCCAGGGCGCGATTATGTTAAAACCTTTTAAACCGTTTCTTGAGAGAGATTAGGAAACGCTGCCGGTATCCGTAATGAAGGTTAACTATAGAACTGGGATGATATACGGAAGGCCCGATGTCTGTTCTTATGCGGATTCCACAAGTCGCGCCAAATGAAAAGAAGCTGTTGTATATAGCAGATGAATATAGGATGCGTTTTCACTGGAAGCCGAACGATACTGCAACCGTTCGGATGCCACAAGCACAGTCAGGTTTATATATATAACCAGTCACTAACAATATTTTAGTGTTTACAGAGCTCATCAGAGTTTGATGCATGGATGATGTTGGGTATCATTTGCCATCCTTTAATGAGTAACTTTTGAGAGTTTCTCAAAAACGTTTGATTCGATAGGTAAATAATTTATAATTGGTTGGAGACTATTTTAAATTTCTTAGATAATTTGTTCCGCAGAACGTAAAAATGAGTAATATTTAAGCAATATGAAAGAATCTTGGGTTTGAGTGATGAGTTAGGTAAACGATGACCGTCCATATGTTGTGTGACTGAGTCGAACTCTCAAATCTTCCAGACAGTTTTACGTAGTTCTTGAAATAGATATCTTTACTTTCGGCATAGACTTATCGCATCACAATAAATAATTTAGTTGTAAGTATTGTAGAGATTTGATCTCACAGAATATTTGTACAGACAATTTGTTCAATAGAATTTTTTCAAAATTTAAGCGAAAATCTCATAGGGAAAACAATTTTCAGATTCAATAAGTGACTCTCTACCCCCTATATTCCCAGACTCGAAAGCAAAAGCGAAAGTAGTTTCCACAACTTTTTCGAATAGGAACGTTTTTCCGGGCAGAGAAGCCGGGATGGACCCGAAGAGGCAAATGCGGTCAGTTTGGTCTGCAAAGCTGCATGGTCTAGTTGCTGCTGTTATAACTCGTAGTTAGCCATAAGGCCGGTCGTTCCCAGTCAAGCAGTCACCGGTGTCTGCGAGCCCTAATGTTTCGAGACTGGACCGTTGTTTTTATTCTTTTCTCTCTAAGGCTGACAAAACAACCAATAACAAAAGGCTCGGTGGAGGGTTGACAGTTGGGGCCGCTAAAAATAATGAGAACGAATGTTTAGCAGCTTCCCTAGAGAACAAAATAATAATAATCCATAAGATACTAGAGAGAAGAAAGAATAGATTATGTTGAAGACGAAGAGGTGATTTCCTCCTCATTAGCTGCCAAAAATAATTCATATTATCTCAACACTACTGATCAGCAAACAACTGATCAGCTAATTCGATCGTTGTAGTTTATACTAGGATTATATTTATATTCATAACAACAGGTGTTATCATTCACACTCATTTTCGTTATTTGTTTCATTTAGTTATTGTAGTTTAACTTGCAGATGCCGATCTTGACTTTTTTCCCTGGCGAAGATCAATAATAAGCAAGAAAACACTAATTTTATTTTGAAAGTTTTCGGGATCCTGATTTTCCGAAAATTTCAAAATGTGCCGATATTTGTTTTTCCTGGTATGAAGTTATCTCTCAATGAGGAATCCGAAGAAATTTCAATCAGAATGTCCATCTCAGAGGCATGCACTTATACAAACGCAGCTTGTTCCACGTATTCTCCCAGAAACGGATCCTAAATTCAGTCCTATTGAAACCCAAGAAAATACTTTTCAAACTATTGACTCAAACCCTCCATATGTTCCCAAAACTCCTCCCACTGATCGATAGTGAAAGCTTTGATTTTGGTAGAAAGAAATCGTGGTAGATATTCAAAACACTACTCAAATAATTCTTATCAGATTTTTGCTTGAAACTGTCGGTTATTACACTTATTTATTTATTTTTTTATTATTATTATTATTTTTTTTTTTTTTTTTTTTTTTTTTTTTTTTTTGCGCTCCCCTGACCGAGTTCTCACGCATCTCATAGTGGTGCGCGCACCCCAGTTTGGGAATCGCTGATTTATTTTATTGATCCATGGTTATATATTACTGACCACATAAGACAGAGATTTTTTTTTTTTTTAATTAATTTTTTTTTTTTTTTAACATGTTTTCTTGAGAGCGGGAGTTCTTCATCGTAGATGATAGACAGAATCCACAGACAGGATCTCTTTGACGTACCCTCTGAGCCAACATATCCAACAATGATCACACGATAGTACTAAAACTAGCTAGAGCGCCAAAATACTGGCTCTCGCTGCACATGAAATATCTGGATATAGCCAATTACGCTGTATGGCCCAGCGGTGGGGTTTTCCTGACTGCAACAAAATCGGGATTACCCAACGCCAAATGTGACAACATCAACTACACTAAAAAATACTTTTTAATAAATATTCTTCTTGGGTAGTTCACTTGGTTCCAACGCCGACATACTCATGTACCCACTATTTTAACATTATTCGAAAGTCGAGAATTGAGGGGTGTCAAAATGACATAATAAAATAACTGAGATTATTGCATCCACCGTTTATTACCGTAACCTCAGGAAGTTGCGTGATATATATTATCATAACCAAAGTATGCCAGAGCTCCCCAGAGGGAACAAGAATTAGATCCCGGGATCAGGTAGCATTCTGTAATCAACCTCCCATATAATCTTGCTGGGTTGTTGGACGATATGCTAAAAGTGTATCTGTTATTATTTAATCACGCCTGGTCGGGCGAACTGACACCAGTAATTTGCAAAATGTTCGCTAGGTTTCTATTAAAAATGCTAACCCTTCTGCTAAGGTTTATTACTGAAGTCATACAACGGGCTTTGGGAACATGTATATCAATAAATGAATGGAAGAGTACGCCTTGGAGAGAGTGAGTGAGTGAGAGAGAGAGAGAGAGAGAGAGAGAGAGAGAGAGAGAGAGAGAGAGAGAGAGAGAGAGAGAGTGAGTGAGTGAGAGAGTGAGAGAGAGAGAGAGAGAATAATGTTGCAACAATAATGTTGCCAGTAATTACAAATTCGCTCTACTAACCAGCTATTCACTCTTTAACTGTTGTTCAGTTTTTTTATACTTAAGAATCAATGAACTTGAAAGCGCTATAAGAGGGAACAAACATGTCATAACAGAGATGCGTGTTCGTCATTGAGTCCTCCATCTTCGTGTCTCCAGAGGATGAGATGGATGGTTTCTGTCTCTACATTATAATTTACTTCGCCTCCACTTCGACCGGAGGTAAATTTGTCAAACCTGCCCACCATTACTATTATTAGTCGATGTTAAAACCCTCGCCTGATTCGAAATTCATAAATTCAACGGGAACCGCACCTTCTTGGAGCCTGCGCCCTTGGGTTTCACACAGCGAACTTGTCCAAGAAAGAGAACAATGGCGAATCAAAACGAATCCTGTATCACAACATGGTCTCGCCACTGCCGTGAAAACTGTGCTCAGTCAGCCGGTGGATGTTTTTGCTGAGGCCTTTAGTCGTTCCGCGTGAGTCAATTCTATTGGCTAAACTTCTCAGAGGTGGAAAAATGGCAAAAACCTTGTGCTTCCAAAGTGGAGTACATCGGATAGCGTCGAGAAATCGGAAAAAACCATCACGAACAGAATGGGACATTGGGTTTCCAAACGAGTACAAAAACAGCGAGTGACAATCGGCGTATTCTCTAGCGAAATCGATCACAGCGGTGTCAAGCGCGCAACTTCATGTGAAGTTAGCCATAGCTTGCCAACGAAGCTTGTAGTTCAATTAAAACATTATGGACGCCACAGGTAACAACGATTTATGTCCATTAATATTCTAGCTTTGGTACTCAATCTTTTTCTAAATAATATTCTGCAATAAAAGATAATTGATACAAATCAGTCATTTTTTGCTGTTTTAAAGCTACTTTGAGCACATTTTAGTAGCGTCTATCACACTTTTTCTACACTATAGCAGCAGAAGTGGCACGCACGCGCGCGCTTCTGCTGTAATGATAGCAGCCATCTTCTACTTGTTAAAAAAAATGTTTACTCTTGAAATCTCCACAATTTTCTCGCATAAGTTCTTTAAATCAGTGTCATTTGAATGACTAAACATCAAATAGAACACTCAAATACGTTGATCACCAGGCAAAGCAATGCACGGAACACCCCAACAAGACACCCCCTGGCTCAAAAATGTATATGCACCTTGACGACATGGAACATTGTATGAAAAAAATATTGAACAACCTGATGAGGCCGAACATAGGGCAAAATGATTTGAGAAGAATAGACGTTACTATAAAAGAATTAGCCGAATATCTTCTACCCTCATGTCAAATATCCTTTGAGAAAATGGCTACCACTACGAATACACATATAAGCGATTTTTCATTCCAAGCTACCTGAATTCGTCTAGAATGCACGCATGCATACAGCAATCATAAGTATATGTTAAAGTATCCAAAAACGGGTACCCAAGAAGATACTTTTCAAAATTCTACGAAAATTCATTAAAAGGAATTGTACCAAATATATTTTGACTCATTTAAATACTTGATTTCTAAAGGAAATTTCGCTAACGCCTGGTGCTTTACACGGCTATACAATATGTTGTATTTTATTGTTAACTTTCATTTGCATATTGATTGATAGTAATTTAACGTGTAAATATGATTATTAACTGTAAATATAAATAATTTATAGTAGAAATGTTGGGTGATTTCATGGTCATCTTACGGCAGATTTAGGAGTTTAGGTGGTGCCATCATATTTGTTATCCTGAAGAAAAATCATTAAACCCACAAGCTGGGTTCATGAATTTATGCTTATACCAAATAACGAATACCAATAACAATGACTCTCTAAATAAACTAAAACCATTAATGGGAAGGAGGGAAGGAGAAAGATATAGGACTTCATTCGTATCCACCTAATTAACGTGAATTTATTTCATTCATTTTCATTTTTTTATTCTACCGTTTTCTGAAAAAATCACTATAACTCGAGGTTTTTATTACAATAATTATAAATGTTATAGAGGTGCACGTCTTGGAGGCTTCCGCTACTTGATTTTGAAAACAACTCTTTTCTTGATCATACTAGCTTAACTATATTTTTAAGGAATTGAATCATTATTTCAAATTTGCAACAGCAAGACGGAACTGGAGGAAACGATGGAACTGAAAGTACTTAATTAATTAGTTTCTTCCCATTTTCACTGGCTAGCAAGGATTTCTTAAATAATGACTCACTTCCTTAAATTATATATATATAGTTAATATGAGCGATAAAAACAAACGATTTCCATAGTCGCCAAAATGTCGGGAATAAAACAAAATTCTTTATCGTTCAGGAAGACTTTGGAAACAAATGAGCGTAGTATTTGTTACTGTAAACGATTTCTCGAATTTGGACAAATTATTGTTTGGCCGAAATTGAGTGACCTTTTTGCTGATCATGGAGAGGAAAATGTGTGCATTTTAAGGGAAATGTCGCCAGGGCATCTCATTTCCATACGCGGTGGCCTCCACGTTCACCAGATTTGACCCCACGTGATTATATTTTATTTATTTAATTATTTTTATTTATTTATTTATTTTTAATGGGGTCATTTTAAGACCAAAGTTTACAAACATCTTTCCAGAACATTGGAGTAATTGAAGGCTGCAGTTTAACCCTTGAAGTGGCAGCTTTTCCGCCTGGCATGACCCAAAGGGCTATTGCAAACTTTCGTAAAAGACTAAATTTGTGCACGCCGGTGGAGGGTAGTATTTAAGTGACATTATTTTTAAAACTGCGTAAAATAAAACTGCATTATATGTAGAATTTAGAAATTACAAACAAATTGTATCTAGCTCTTTTTTTTAATTAGCATTCCTGATTGGGGATCTCTTTCAGTCGCACCCTGTATGTGAGCGATTACTAAGACAGAAGTTATACGCCAAGTTATAAGAAATATTGAAATTTTTTTAGAAGTCCCCCAATACAAGAGTCCACCTAATTTGAAAATAAATCACAGAAACAGGGGTATGTCTGTCTGTCAGTCGGTAATACTAATTGAGGGGGTTGAGACGTATCTTGAAACGAAAAGAAAAAAATATCGGTTAGGTTGGGAGCATCCACTAACATGAAATTGATTAGGAATTGAAAGTATTTGAATTTAGAACCTATTTTTTCGGGGGTTGACGCCCGCGTTTCGGGTCTTGGCTAGGTATTGAATATTAAGGGAGAACTAATCCAAGTTTATTCCACAATAAGAATCATCTTGAGACCACATTTCAACTAACCTCCGATTGCGAGAGGATGCAGGGAACTTATCGTAAGAAATGTGTTTCAGGAAATTCACGAATGCGCATGCGCACAAGCTATTATTGGTCCGACAGTGAATGAGACTGTCAAGGTGCTAATCCCGAACAGTGGTCCCTGAATATTTCACGAAAATCGCAGAACAGTTTTTCGCAGGGCAAAGAATTTCTACACCAAAACTATGCGGAAATTACGATTTTGTAGAACAAATTCTGCAAACTGCGGCACAAATACAAAGCTTCCTTATCGTTGGAGGTGAAGCGAAATCCAGTTTCGGGGTTGGGTTCCTAAATTCAACAATAAGGCACTGATAATCAATTATCAAGGTAGCTGATAGAATAGATAGATAGATAGATAGAGGTGAAAATATAGATAGCTGATCATAATTAAAGAGAATAGGTTCCAATCATAATACGTAGGTGACATTTGATCGTAGTTCCTTACTTGTCTTCCTAACTGCTTCAACATTCTTCATGAAATTCACATGAATTAGGGAGGTTCTTCACGAAATTTGAAAAAATTTCCGATCATGCAGTATGACCGTATGAACAAACTTTTGTATTATATTTAAATTAGGTTGTTTTGAAATTTGAGCACTTCATGTGCAAAGAAATCGTTAACTACAAATTTTAAGACTTGAAAACTTTTCCAAAATAATATGCAGCTTTACATTATACATTAAAATTTGTGGATTTTCACCACTTTTGGCGAATTCTTGTGGAAAATGAAACTATTGCAATGGCTCGGAAATTTTTAAAATCAAAATTTTTTTTAAATTTTCATTGAGATAAATCCGTCTTGAGGCATTCTAAATCCATTCCGGAAGTTTGCATTTTTTTCACATGTATATATATATCATTCCAGACGATAACTTTCCTTAGGAGTGAGATAATAATTCCGTTCTTGCGCCGAAAAATCAAGCTTTCCAAATGAAAGGATGGGTTCGCTGGCCAGCACTTTTTGAGCACATTAAATTGGTCAAATTTCAAAAAAATTTGCTGATAAAGATACTAAAAATGGCTAAAAACGGCTAAAAATTGTTAAATTCATCATTTTTAGCAGAATATTGCTCAAATAAAGTTTATCAAATATAAAATAAAATATTAAAAATTTTATGCACAAAGTTATGCTGAAAAAGTACATAAATTTACTTAAAATTTGCTATAAAATCGATAAAAACTTTTAAAAAAGCGAAAAATTCAAAAGCTCTTTTTGAATGGCAGATAACTATTCAGAATACGTTTTTTGCCATAAAATTAATAGTTGACATTTTCTTTTCACTCAAAAAGCTTAAATTTTCAAACAATTTAACATAATATAATATGATAACTTAAGAAAATTCGCTCATTCAATCATGCTGAATTTTTGTAGAAAATGAACTATTGCAATGGCTTAGGAAATTTGAAAATCAAAATTCTTGACAGATGTCTTCATTGATTTCCGTTTTGAGGCATTCTGAAACGAAACCTAGAGTTTTACGCTTTTAATATGTACATTTATGCCACTACATGTATTTATTTATATATGTATCATTCAAGACGATAACCCTCTTCAGGATTGAGATAAAAATTCCGTTCTTGCACCAAAAATCAAGCTTTCCATACGAAAGGACGAGATTTTTTTGAGTACATTAAATTGGTCAAATTTCAAAAAAGTACTGAACAAATCACTAAAATTGCAAAAAACGGCTAAAAATCTTTAAATTTATATTTTTCCAGCAGAATACTGCTCAAATAAAATTTATTAACTATAAAATAAAACATTAAAAAATTTATGTGCAAAATTATGCTGAAAAATGTACTTAAATTTCATTAACATGTGCTTAAAAATCTATCAAAACTCCAAAAAAGTTAAAAATCCAAAATCTCTTTTTGAATCGCAGAATATTATTTAGAACGATTTTTTGCCGTAAAATTGGTAGTTAACAAATTCTTTTCCCTCAAAGTTTTCAATTTTCGAAATAATGTAACATTGTATAGTACGACAATTTACGAAAATTCGCTCATACGGTCATGCTGCATGACTGAAACTTTTTTTTTTTTTTTTTAATAGATTTTTTAGCATATGAGTTATATTCTGTCAAAAAATAAAAGTTCATATTTTGCCATTTTTCGTCATTTTTTAAACAACTTTTTTTCTAATTTGAGCATTTAATGTGCTCAAAATATGCCGTCCAACAAACTCATCCTTTCTTTGGGAACGCTTGATGTTTTGAAAGATCGAATGTTTTATCAATATTTTTGGTAAGGATGATGGATTGAACCTTTAATAGAAATAATCATTCGATTCAGAATCCCAAAAAATATCGAAAACTTTTTAAAATTTTCTTAAAAACTTCAAAAAATCGGAGATTTTTTTAGATTTGTCATCCGATATCGTCGTTGCATCAAACGAGATCGCTCTGAAAGACGTCTTAATCGATTCAACACGCCAAAACTACCGAAATCCATATAAACCACTCATTTCTGAGGGTTTCGTTCGACGTCGACGATATCGCTGCCACATCGTTTCGGATCGGCACCAAAAACTATACAGCATAATCCCACAATTAATATATGGTTAGGGACTACTAAATTTCAAGGATATCTCCAAAATTGTAGACCTCTTTTTTTCGTGAATTATAAGGGTAAAATAAAATTGTTCCGACAGTAGAAGTAATTAGTAGGTACCTGTAGATTAGGCTTACACTTTCTTCTCCCTTTTACAAGTGTTCCCCTTTAACGGCTTAATTCAATCCTTAAATCACGTACCATGATCAGAATAGAACGTGATAGTTCTTCACGTTCATTCTGTGAGTTCATACGTGAAAAAAAAGGGATTGAATATTTACATATATATCCTAAAATAAAGGACATCATTTTTATCGATAGAAAATAATATGAGGACAAGGGACCGCATCGACAACAGTCAGTTATGGACATGAAACGAGATTTAATGTAGCTATGTGATAAAATACCAAAGATTAAAGATTTTGATATCTGATCTTACTCATTATTCAGATAAGTACGGCATGTTAAAGATAAACTGAATATATCTACTCAACCCGTTCCATCAAAACAATATCGTAGATGGATAAAGATGATTTGCTATATGAATTGGTAGTTTACGATGACATCGTTTTATATATATATATAACTTTTTTTTTTTTTAACTAACATGGATCTTTTGCAACATCATATGCTATGCAAAATGAAGCACCAGATATGAGTTATGGGAAGTAATACTTAATGATGAATTGATACCTCCAAATTTATTGGCTAAATTCAACATTGTTTCCTTTAACGTGGGGCCCGAAAATTTAAAAGCATTTTTAAAGTTTTATTTCACTCAGTGAAGGGAGAGGAATATGCTTCAGGAATCTGAAGACAACTTGATATGATCGGTCGTAGAAGAATGTAAACAAAAACCTGTTTGAATGAGGAAGAGGCGTTGGAAGCCGCTCAATGAAAACGAAACTGGATCAATTCTGGATGCCGTCGTGAGCCGGTATCTTAACTCGGCTCGGCCCCTTTCAATATCTTCCGGACATTTTAGCTAGAGGTTCGTGAAAATCTTGAGATTTCGAGTGGAGACTTACCGTTAATGCGAGGTTGGTGACGGTAATCCGAGAAGTCGGGAGCGGAGGAATGCGCGGCACTGGACGGTAACACCGAAGACCGAACCAATAACAACACTGAGACTGAGAGGAAGGCGAAGACTGTGGAACGCCGGGGCGGGGAGGGCACAACAACAGGTAGGAGGGTAGGTAGATGCCGCCTGGGGGATTTCGGAAGGTGGGAGCCGGGAGGGTGCTGTGCGGGAGGGTATAACATTTGCCCCGTCCTCAACACGTCGATGCCGTATGCATAAATGGACCCAGTGGACCCGGACAGTCCAGGAGGGTTGTCAGACATTTTTTAGGAGAATTATGTACATTGAGCCCCTGATACTGGGACAATATAGTTCATCAGAGAAGGGTCATCAGGGCCGTCGCGTGGTATGTAGGCACCCAAGGCAGAACTGTAATCCCCCCCCCCCCCCCCTCCAACGGTAAAACTTGAAATTTTGTTCATTGAAGTTTTGGTTTGGGAGGAAGATCTTTAGAGCCACACCTCCACCACCAATGCCACAGGTGGGACAGGTGCAGTGACACAGGTGGGACCGCAGTGCAGCACAGCATTACACGGGCGTCCCCATGGGGATTGCATACAATTTCGGTGAGAATTAAAAAATCGAAAGTACTCGGTCATGCAGCATAACTAACAAATCGAATTTTCAAAGAAAATTTGAGGATAAACTAGGCACTTAAATTCTGATCATTGTGGCCAACCATGTCCTGAATAAAACTGAGGGGACAGCCGTGTGACGAGATCGCAAAGAAAATTTCACAAGACGCATCCGAACTCGAAAATTTGGTCAATTATGGGCATTTTCCACCTAAAAATCAATTTTTTTCACTTATTAAGAATATTGGAGACCTGGGAGTGGTTGCAATCGGCTCAGCGCTGATAATACTTCGTCTGTAACACCCCACATGCCCGATTGTCAAAAAACCGATATTTTAAAAAGCATTTTCTGGGCTACTAAATTGTAAAGTGGAACCTGACATTCTGGAGCGATCATGCAGGACAACGAATTCGACCTGTCTTATGCCAGGACGAAGTTTTTTGCGTCGGAAAGAATTTTTTACGCCACATTTTAAGGGAGTTATCGTCTCGAAATACACCCTATCAATATATAAATATACATACGACGTTAAAATCTAGGATTGTGTTTTATGAAGTATGAAACGGATTTGTAGGGGGTCCCCGCCCCCTCACTGCCACATTTAAAATTTTGTAGCCATCTAAATAGCTCATTTTTTCTTTGAAAATTCGTTAAAAGAGATAAACAAGAAAACATCATGATTTCTCGGAATTACCACCCCCACCCCATCTATCCCTCCATTTGAAACTTCCTAGGAAGCACAACTGGACTAAAATCTGGATCGAATAAATATTTTAACTGATAACTTATTATTACAAATATAACTGTTGTTGACAAAAATTTGGCTACAAAAATATAAATTTAAATATAATTGTTTGGTGATTTTTTTAGTACATTTTTTATCTGGAAAACTGAAGAATCGACAACCGGCTTAGTAACTGTTATAGTACATCCTGTTTCCTCTTTCATCTGTCACATCACTTGTCACCCAACCAAAGTATATCTCAAACATAAACTTGACTTTCTCACTATTCTGTGTAATTTATACTCATTAATCACCGTTTTGTCGAAATGACTACTCTAACTTCATTATTAAATCCAAATAGATTGTTGAAAATTGATTATGATAACCCGGTCATTTTCTTATTATCAGACATATCACAGCTGGATAGCGACCCCGCAGCACAATTTCTGTGCTATATTCTTGTTGATCTTACTTTTGGGCATCTTTGATATTTATCTTTTGCCGAACCACAAGTTTTCTACTTTTATGTAACTATCTAAAATGTTAGTTATCGTATGTTGAATTTTGTAAAACATAAAATTGTTCATTATAAGCCAAAAGTTCTAGTGGATGAATTAAGTTCCAATAATCTACGACACTTCAACTACTTCACTGCTCGCTATCAACGCCTTCCTTACCTAGAGAAAGAGCCTTTTTCATTATCGCATCGAATCAGCCATTTTGGTGGGCCATTGTTATAGCCCACCTGCTGCATTTTTAGGACGTCCTTCTGCAGCTATGCCTTATAGGCAAGGCTTCGTAAATAAGAGGGACGCCTATTGGAATTGATTTAGGGGGTTGGGGGACAACCCAAGCATGAGAAAAAAAATAACCGCATACAAATCCGTTTCAGACCATTCTAAGACCGAATCCGTGAAAAACTATAGGTGTATGCTGTGTGCGTGTGTGTATGACAAATTTTGTCGACGCTGCCCAGGCCACAATTCTCAACCGATTTTGGAGATTCTTTCTTTGTTCGATCTCAATTTCAGTCTAGTTGTGCAACAGACGCCGGAAATTTCGAATTCCTTGATGGAAGAGGGAAGATAGAGGGGGTAAAGCCGGAAAAACGTGGTTTTTTGACAAATTTTTGTCGACGCCACCCAGGCTATAATTCTCAACCGATTTTTATGATCCTTATTTGGTTCGATCCCAATTTTAGTCTAGTTGTGCAACAAACCTTGGGAATTTCGGATTTGCTGTCGTGGTGGGAGGCGGAGAGGATAACTACCGATTCTTTCAAGTGCTCCCCAAGCTACAAATCTCGACGGATTTTGGTGATTTTTATTTTGTTCCATTACGAATGCGATATAATTTTGGATCGTATTTTAGAAGTTTCAAATTTCAGGGGGAATACTGTTAAATCATGGTGTTTTAACAATTCTTGTCCGAATTTCGTGATTCTTTTTTTGTTCAACTACGAATTCGGTCTCGTTTGGATCGTATATCAGAGTTTCAAATGCCATTATGGAAGAGGGTGAATGAAGGGGGGAATAGTAATAAATCATGATATTTTAACTAGTCTCGTCTGATTTTTTTTTTTTTTTTTTTTTTTTTCAATTATGAGTTTGGTTTTCATCAGGGACTGTAATGCATGCATTACTTACCAATAGGTTTCAATTTTGTATCCACTAACATCCGCGTCATACCAACTTATTCCATTTAATAGTGCACATAAAATAGTTAGTTTTCATATAACTAATTCAACGACGTCGGAGTCGACACCTTCAACACAATTCTTGTTTGTCCTGCTTGGACCATTGGGCCAGCCTTGAGAAGCCTGCTTGCATGCTGTAATATCCAGCTCAGGAGTGAGTCTATATTGTGGTGAGATCAAACCATTACCTATCTAACCATTATCCATATCAACAGTCATCATTGGGTCTTGGCTGAATACATTCTACTATATTTATATTTTCATCTTCATCTAGGTACTTGACGTTGGCCACATCAATCACCTCATCCACATCAATTACTCCATCCAAATCAACCACATCATCCACTCATCATAATTTCGGACATTCAGGGAGGAAGGGGAGAAATACGCTATTTATCTGTATGGCCTACCTGTATCCTACTGTGGAATAACAGTACATTAAGTTGCATTCTAAGTCGTGGCCACACAGTAGGTAGTCTTCCAACATATCAAGCTATAGTTTGTTGGTTACAATACATTGTTATTGTTGAATAAAATAGGTAAACTATCCTTTCTTTCATTTACACAGCCTAACTTAATTGTTGACTGAAAAGAACAACATATATACACAATGCAATCCACGTGCTTTCACTAGTCATTTGCCCACTAATGAGTTAGTACTTCTCTAGCATTCCATCATTTCTTAGTATGTATATCGAGTAAGTTGTGCGGGGTTTAGCTGAACACTGAAAAGCAAGCCCTCAGCATACATTTTTTGAAATTTGACCAATTTAATGATCTCAGAAAGTGTTGGCCAACAAACTCATCCTTTCGTTTGGAAAGCTTGATTTTTTGGCGCAAGAACGGAATTTTTCTCTCAATCCTAGGGAGAGTTATCGTCTGGAATGACTCATATACAGATTGTCGCATTTTCGGGCGCACCACCGGCTAGGGTTCGTGTCTACTACTATTTGTGACTTTTTTGTATTTATAACATGAACCACCCGTAACTTTTTTTTTTTTTTTTTTTTTTTTTTTTTGTATTCATGCTATAGAATACTTTTTTCACTTGTAAGATTTTTTCGAGTTTTCGACTTTGTATCACTAAAACTGTCATGAATCCCTAAATTTTTAGTCAAAACTCAAATCTGATTATACAGTTGAAAAGAACGTAGGATTTCTTATCTCCTTAATTACTTTTAAAATTTTTTTAAAACTGAATGAATGGGTGAAAAATTTGTAAAATTCCGGAGATTTCCACTTTCTTCAAAGTTTGTCTCTCGAAACGTCCTGGATGGAAATTTTCATGCTGTAAGCCTAAAAGTTGCATCACAATCCCAGCTTTTCAACGGTGTAGTCAATTTTTATTTTACTTCGTTAATTGGGGGAGAAAAGTATGTTTGTATGCTGATAAACGTGGTTTTCTTCTATGAAATCGATGGTTTTCGTGAAAAATGACCCCCTAAAAAAATGGTAGTTTGGGGTCGGTTCCTACGTAGTTTTTAACGCTGAATCGAATGGTAACACTCTCAGATCTCTCCAACCCCGTTTAAGCCGAATTTTACATTTTAACTAACAAGCTTTACCCTTAAAAAGTACATACAATAATTGAGCATAACAAATTGTTGTAACGGAGTTGGAGAGATCTGGGAGTGTTACCATTCGATTCAGCGTGAAAAAATACGTAGAAACTGACCCCAAAGTAGCATTTTCTTAGGGGGTAATTTTTCAAAAAACCCTCGATTTCAAAGAAAAAACCACGTTTTTCAGCATACAAACATACTTTTCTCCCCCTAATAATAAAGTAAAATGAAAATTGAATACACCGTTGGAAAGCTGAGATTGTGATGCTACTTTTAGGCTTACCGCATGAACATTTCCATCCAGGACGTTTCGAGGGACAAACTTTGAAAAAAGTTGATATTTTCGAAATTTTATAAATTGTTCGCTTACGGCTGATTTTCCACCCGTATATTTCAATTACGATTGGGGAGATAGGAAATTTAACGTCTTAGTAGAGTAAGATACGCAGTAAAAGAGAACGTGAACGAAAATGCACCAGTTTGGTTGAACACACAAGAGGAAGTAATTTTTATTGTTTACATAAAACAATACAACGGGAGTTCGCTTGGAGATTGATTGGTCTTGGTAACATCGACAACAACTACTATAATTTCTCCAACACGCCCCCTCAAGAACAATCACCTCAATTCTTCAAGAGTCCAGATTCTCTTGAGCAGTAAATGAGCTTCTGTTGAAGACTTTCCTTGGCCTCCCGCGGCTTCCAGACCTTATTATTCTCGGCCGCCCAGGTGCTCGAATAAATTCCGTCAATTCCCGTGCATCATTCACACCTATTTTTTGTCTTCTGTCCTCATGAGATTGTGGCTCTGAAAACTCGTTCTGTGGCATGTTCGGTGGTCTATCAAGTTCTCGATGTTCATTCGTCTCCGAGTTTTCGATTCGTGATAAGGGTATGTCCACAGTTTCAAGCTTCTGAGATGTACTCCTTTCTTCTGGAGCTAGCACGATTTCAAGCTCTATCAGTTCTTCGAAACATTTGCTATCCTCTG
This sequence comes from Adelphocoris suturalis, assembly GCA_030762985.1. Classification (NCBI taxonomy): domain Eukaryota; kingdom Metazoa; phylum Arthropoda; class Insecta; order Hemiptera; family Miridae; genus Adelphocoris; species Adelphocoris suturalis. The sequence continues at coordinate 17,906,513 of CM061045.1, read as the reverse complement.
ATCTTGGATACATCTCGTCGAAAAACTTGATATCCCTTGTAATGCAAACTCTTTGAGACATTGAATAACCAACAAATAAACACTCTCTACCCCTTGGTTCCAACTTTCCTTTTGTTTTGCTTTTATTCAGCACAAAATCTTTGCTCCCAAAAGTACGAAAGTATGTGACAGTAGGAGTTTTTCCTTACCACTTTTCGTAAGGTATTCGCCCATTTATACTCAAGCACGGAGATCTGTTCCTCACATGGACAGCTGTCGATGCAGCTTCAACCCAAAAGCTGTGTGGCAACGATGATTCCGCCAGCATACATCTCACCATATCAAGAATGGTTCGATTGGTTCTCTCGGAAATGCCATTTTGCTGGGGTGTGCCTGGTACTGTGAGCCTTCGACGTATCCCTGACGAATTAAGATATTCATCGAACTCTTTGCTCATGTACTCGCCACCTCGGTCGGTTTGTAGGTATTTTATCCTAGAACCTTGACTCTATTGCACACCTAAAGTTCTCAAAATCTTCAGAGAATATACAAAAGCATGATTGACAGAAGATCATCATTTATATCAATATCCATGTCATGCAATTTATCAACAGTGTCGAAAAAGTTCATGACATGATCTCTTACATTGTCATCAGCTTTCATTCTGTGCAATACAAGCCATTTTAGAAGAGTTGCCTTCCTAGCGGGTCCCTTTGATTGAAATACATCACACAGTTTTAACCAAACTTCGCGAGATGTTTTTAGTCCCTTTACCAACTTAAGTTCAGATGGACTAATGGCTAAAATTAAATCTGACCTTGCACGCAAGTCCTCCTCTTCCCAAAGTGCTGCTCCTGCATCGTCAGATGGTTTTTCAATTTTGCCGGACACGTATTTTCATCCTCCAGTCTTGATCAATAACGACTCGATTTGCATACTCCAGGTATCATTATTGTCTTATTGTCTTTCCCTAATGCTACAATGTTTGTCACATTCATTATGATTAGATTACAAAGCACAATTTATGACTATCGGAAATACTCAGACTTTCGTTCTGGGCCCGTTAACCTCTTAGTAGAGTAATATACGCAGTAAAAGAGAACGTGAACAAAAATGCACCAGTTTGGTTGAACACACAAGAGAAAGTAATTTTTATTGTTCACATAAAACAATACAACGGGAGTTCGCTTGGAGATTGGTCTTGGTAACATCGACAACAACTAATATCATTTTTCCAACATAACGCTCTTTCGAACGGTATAATCAGATTTGAGTTTTTACAGGCAATTGAAGGAGTTATGACAATTTTAGTGACAGAAAATCGAAAATGCGAGAAAAAAAATCTTAAAAGTGAAAAAAGTGGCCTTAAGCGTGAATTAAAGAATATATGTTATAGGACAAAAAAATCACAAATTAGAAGTAGAATCGAACCTTAGCGGGTGGTGCGCCCGAAACTACGACACTTATATATATCATTTCCAAGTCAAATTCAACCTTTTCCAAGTCAAACAACTTTTTCCAAGTCAAAGTCAACCTTTTCCAAACTAATTTCAACCCTTCCAGAGTCAAATTCAACCTTTTCCAAAAAATGTTTGCAAGAGCAGATACCCGTTTGAATCAAATATTTAGGTCGCCTCTCCAGTTTGCCAGAGTATCAGTCATCCATTCCCCGGTTGGCGACAGCTATATTTTTTCAAGCAATAAATCAAACTCCTGCAGTAACCTCTTAGGGATACGTTCAAATTCTATAAATTGACCGACATTATGAGACAGAAAGATGATGCTCAGTTTGCAGGAGCCTTGAATAATTTGGCTACGGGTTAACGTCAGAAGAGGTTTGTATGTTCGAAAGTCGTCAAAGAACCCATGTTATTCAAGATTCAAATGCGCTTTGACTTTTTAGAGCGAACGCCAAAGTAGACACAACAGTTCAGTTTTTAGGATTAAAACAGACAGTGAGGTCAGAGAGTTCCGCTGAAAAGAAGCTGATCAGTGGCTCAAATGATCTTTAGACCTTCCTCAGCAACATAGTCAAAGTCCATTAGAATCTAGGAGACGGAAGGGAGGGATACGTGAGAGGGAATACCGTTAAAAATTCGTGTTTTTCCTCATTTTTGCGCTTATCTCTGAAACTATACACTTTATCGAAAATATGATTATATACTAACTTGAAGATAATCAAATTTTCTTTTGAAATGTTTCAGTACTGTTATTAATATTCCGAACGAATACAGATTTTCTCGTCCATCAAACATTACAAACATTGCGCATCGCACCATGAGTTTCGTCCTAGAAAAATAAAATCAAACATTTTTCGTATATGTTGTGATCATTACCTATGTATCCATTTTCATTTTTATTGATGTATAGTTGATATTGAGAGAGAATTGAGAGTGCGTTGTGAAAAAACATCTCATTCAAAGAAGTAGGAAAACCTATAAGTACAGCGTTGAGGTCAATGATCACCATTTTGTCCCTCAAAATGGTATTTCTCTATCAACGCCAAGGACATCTCTGAGGCGTCAAAGATAACTTGCTTTTTACACATTCTCTAAATGGGTGCGATTCAACTTCCTCTCTCTTTTGACTGGGGGAATTAATACTCGTGAAGTTGCTACAAAAAGAAAGGGCGTTAAACGAAACTATTTAATTTTTTAATGACCCGCAATCCACAATATCAACATTGAGGGACGCAAGGGACGCAATTCTTATTGAAATTACACTCTGCAAAACCTTTTTGGAGAAGTCTTCAAATAGTTTACGGTATTGAAAATTTTGGCAAACGAATGCCACTACAAAACGTGAGGTAAATTCAGCCAGCCATCCTTCCACAATTCGTGAACACCGACACCGTGATACCAATAAACAAAAGCGATTTGTAGAAACCAAGGCCGTTAAAATATAAATAGTCATTTCATGAAAAACATAATTATTTATGACGTTAGTTAAAATATTTCGGCATAAATTCGGTACAAATACTTTGGAGCAAAGTTGTAGGTGTGTGTTACAGTGGTACCTAACTGAACTTTACTGATCAGCTGGGTTTCTTTCCTGTCCACCCTAAAACATTGAAATTTGATAGGGAAACTCTCTGGGACATTGGGAGACAGTTGAAACGAAGGGCTACTTCCCGATCAGGTGAGTGGGAAGTTGAAATTTAAGGGAATATCTCTGGGTCATTTGAAGACGAATGAAACGAAGGCCTATCCTGATCAGCTGAGTCACTTAAATTCTCTCCCGTCCACCTTATGAAGTAACAATTTGATAGGGGAACCCTCTGGGACAATAGGAGACGAATGAAATTATGGTTCTTTTCCTGTTCAGCTTAGTGAGCTAAATTGGTCTTCTATTCACCCTAGGAAGTTGAAATTTCATGGAAATTATGAATATTTATGGTGGTGAGTAATACATTCCTCGGTGATCTTTCCTAATCAGCTGTTCCTCTCCTGTTCACCCTATGGAGAAGATATTTGATAGTGGGACTCTGTAGAACAACATGTCACGATCGAAATTATGGGCTCTTTCCTGATGAGCTGAACGAGCTACATTCTCTCTTATTTATCCTAGCAAGTTACAATTCGATGAAGAAACTCTCTGGAGCATTGAGAGGTGATTGAAATTATGGGCTCTTTCCCCGTCAGCTGAATAACTTAAATTCCCACTTGTTCGCCCAACAATGTTAAAATTTGATAGGGAATCCCTCTTGGACATTAAGAACCGAATGATATGGCGGGCTCTTTCCAGATCAGCTAAATGAGCAAAATTCTCTCTCGCTTATCTCAGGAAGATAAAACTTGATTGGGAGACTCTCTGGGACATTAGGAGACGAATGATACAACGGACTCCACCACAATTTGTTGAGGTCGCGACATTCTATCCTGTTCACGGTAGGAAGTTGAAATTTGATAGGCTTGTTTCCTCTCTGCGACTCTAGGAGTCGAATGAAATGACGGGCTCCATCCTGATTAGCTTGGTTTGCACATTGACTCAAGCTCATTTAAAACCCGAAAACATATCCTCGAATCTATGTTTCCCCGTGAAGTGGAGAAACTTTATATTTCATAATTAAAATGTTAAAAATAATAAATACTCCATTACATAATTACGAAAATTATACAGTCTGATTTTTTGAAATTACATTCCTCGTCTTTCTCAGTTCATTCTTATTGTAGAAGGAAAAATTGTACATTCATGATTTTATTTTTTCACCTTTTTCCGCATAATAAAAACGGGACCTATGTAATAATACTTGATGGATAAAATACAAAATAGCGATATTGACGATTTGTGAATGTAGAGTTATCCAATACTTCCACGATGAAACAATTTCTCAAGGAATAATATGAGTAGGCTGTTAACGGGGTGTAGGTACGCTCCGGTCCAAAAGCCCGCCCAGAACGAGAATCGGCGGCCAACAACTCGCTAACCGTACTAGATACAAGAAATGCCGAATGGGACCATTTCGAAAGGAAATTTAATGGTACCTATTTGATTTTATTTATGGTCGTGAATGCGTAAATGTTAATAGTTTCCAAGATAAACACAGAATTAAGGAAAAATGCGAATTTTAACGGAATCCCCCCCCCCCTTTCCGATCTAATGATTCTTATAGACTTTCACTAAGCTATTCAGGAAGATGAAAGGAACATCTGTGCCAATTTTCAGGAAGTTATGAAGTTGTTCCACTGATCGACCTTACTTTTCCCAGATTATTTGAGGCTATTGACCGAGTTTTAGGAAATGTATCAGATCAGGAACGAACAACAACCCTAGATTACATTAAAAAATCCATGAAAACAGCTACAACCTACGGGCTTCCGACCTTTATAATACATTGTGTGGGCATTCGATACATGGTCACTGTTAATTTAAGAACTTCGGATGGCTTTTAGTCAACGGTGCAGTTGGCATTTTAAAATGCATAGAAAACCAATTTAATAATGGTGGCTGCTTGTGGTTGCTGTTTGACGACGAAAAAGTAGGACGAGAAACACGAAGGTTCTCAAGCAGAAACGAGGCTCTTAGGGATCGATTCAATCTTAATTCCATCGGAGTTAGTTACCCAAAACATTCAACCTCACCAAAATTCACCAATCATGGTCAAGGGAAAACGATTGTCTATCGTTCGTGATTTATAAAAGTTAAGAAGGCACATAGTAGGCTGTAGGCTGTTGTAGTTACATTGAGGAAAGATATGCGAAGGAATGAAATTTATGTCGATTTTTGCCGATCAACAAGTTTGAAAGTTTTAACCATACTAGGTTCGTTAAAACCACTTGCGCCTATTGATTCCTATAATTTAGTGGCCAAGGAAATTGAAATAATGAAATTTAAGTACATTTTTCACCATAATTTTGTACATCAATTTTCGAATTTTCAATTTTATAGTTAATAAACTTTATTTGAGCAATATTCTGCTAACAAAATATCAATTTAAAGATTTTTAGCCGTTTTTTGCTATTTTCAGAGATTTTACCGCACTTTTTTGGAATTTGATCAGTTTAATTGCTCAAAAAATGCTGGCCAACGAACACATCCTTTCGTTTGGAAAGCTTGATTTCATTCAATCTTTTTGAGAACGAATTTTTATCTCAATCCTTAGGAGAGTTATCGTCTGGAAGGACACACACACACACACACACTCACGTACATATATATATATATATATATATATATATATATATATATATATATATATATATATATATATAATTTAGGTGATGGAGATGACTAGTCCAATATATAAACTTGGGTTGATGGGTTTGGTGAATGACCAAAACTAGTCTGGGGGCAGATATTTTTTATTTACTGCGACGTTTCAGTCAGGATCTGACCCTAATCATGCAGATTTCTACAACAATGAATGACAATATGTTAGTAAATAATATATGTGTAAAAGTAGGTGAGGGTGGTCAATCAAGATCAGGTAACTAAATACTTACAGTTATACAGGTGTTAAGTTTGAAAACAAACAGTGATCCGTGAGGTGGTAGAATTTATATAATACTAGCCGCTCCGGCTCGCTTCGCTCGCCTCCACGTCCGCTTTTCGATATCCGATTTCGGATTCAGATTCGTCGGGATCAAACCTTTATTTCGCCAGCAAAAACTGTTCCGAAAAACATACCTTTTTGGGGTATATTTTAATCAGAGAAAACCAAGTTTTTCGTCGGAATTTTCAAGAAAACGGGTCCCTACTCTTTAATTTTTTTTGTCGCATTTCCCGATACTTTTTTCGCGATCCGATCGCGCCGTCGTCTTCCTCGTAGAAAAACCCACGAAACCGTTATTTTTCCGGAATTTTCAACGGCCGTTTAGAGGGGTATAGGAAGCGGGGAAGTGGAAAAAGCGCACATTAACCGTTACTTCGACCCCCCTCCCGTCCTACGGCCCATGGTTCGGGAGGGATTAGAAAATTTTAAATTCGCTTATGCCCCCTTTCGGAAAATCCCAAGAAGATCCCCACCACTCAGCCGTTTGGCCGTGACAACGACAGACACGACAGACAAACAAACAGACGGAGTTTCATTCTTATAAATTTTATATAATATTAGTGCCACTAGAAGTAGTGATCACAACAACACTTTTATACAATGATGAGAAATACGATAAGAGATAATACGAGAATAGAATAGATAATAGAAATAAGAGATAATACGATAAGAAATAATCTGCATGATTAGGGCAGATCCTGACCGAAACGTCGCAGTAAATAAAAAATATCTACCCTCAGACTAGTTTTGATCATTCACCAAACCCATCAACCCAAGTTTATATAAATAAATAAATATATATATATATATATATATATATATATATATATATATATATATATATATATATATATATATATATATATATATATATATATATATATATATATATGAAAAAGCGATAAACTCTAGGATTCGTTTCAGAATGTCTCAAAACGGATTTCAATGAAGAAATTTTTCGAAACTTTTGATTTTACAAATTTTTGGAGCCATAGCAATAGCTTCATTTTCTATTAAAATTCGTTTAAAAAAATGCAAATGAAACCATAAAATGAAATATCACTGAACAAAATTAATAGTATTCAATAGGCAAATAAGAAGAAATTAAAAAAATATTATTAGATAAAACCAAATGTTAACTCTTTCATTTTTTAAAAAATTTTGTTTTTTAATTTATTTGTATTGTTTTTGTATTTTTCAATTTGGTATTATATCTATTTTTTACAGTTGTTCAATGAAGTGAACTGGGTAAGTAAACAAACAGACAAACGGACGGAGTTTCATTCTTATAAATTTTATATAATATTAGTGCCACTAGAAGTAGTGATCACAAAAAGGGAATCAAAGTCTGATCCTCGATAATTCTCATGAAATGCTGGCTCATTGACGTAGTTTGAAGTTCCCCTGATGGGGGATGTTTCGTTCAGTTTGTATTCCACATTGGCAGGGTTCGAAATAAAACATGGCATTGGGAGCTGAAAACATACCGCACAAATTATTAAAGTCTGGTTGTTTTGGCATTTTTCAAAACTAACGTTTTTTTTTTCGATAGATGTGAGTATTTTTTATTGATTGAAATATTTTTCCCTCATGTCAACTAAAGTGATTTATTCATAGCATCGAAAATTTTAATTGATTTCCATTGTAAAATGCACAGCGCCAGTGGTTTGTCGAGGAAATTACTCCTAAGATGAAAATTTATCATTTATAGCCGATGTCTTTTTTCTAGGTTTTGACTGTCTTCATTAAAATCTCCGAAGGTTAAAATTGAATCTTAAGGCTTTTTAACCGACATTACTTCAGAATCAAAACTCTATCCAGAGCGCCCATTGTGGCCTGACGGGCCGGAGGTGGCGGCAGAAGCGCAGGCAAAGCCTGGCCACCTTGAAAGTAGGAGGCGGGCGGAGAAGGTCGCGAAAATCCCTCTCTTCAAAAAAGAGGGCCACCCTTCTTTTTTTGAAAAAAAAAGGAAAAAACACGCTTTATGACACAATTTTGCAATTAAAACTAATATGGTTTGAAATTTTGGAAAATTAGGACTTTTCTGTGGGTCAGGAGATCCAGGACTTGAACTTGAGTACCAATATGTTAGGGTTCTGTTGAGCCGAAATGGGCGATCTTTTTGATCCTCATCGTCATTCTCGTTGTTCTATTTTATCATATAGAATTATTGGGCCGTAACAGAATAGGTAACAGAATAGGCTATTCTATTCTTACATTGGCTTTCTATAAATTTTAAAATACCGACAGCACCATTGACGAAACCATCCGAAGTTTTTACATTAAAAGTTACCATGTATCGTATGCCCACACAAAGTTTTATAAAGGTTTGAAAGTCCATAGGTATTATTTGTATTCATGGATTATTTAATGTAATCTAGAGTTGATGTTCGTTGCTGATCTGATACATTCCCTAAAACTCGGTCTATTGCCTCAAACTCTCTCATCTCACTGTCTACATTACTTCTAAAAATTGATCTGTTGTAAGTTTCAACTTCCTCGTTTGTTCTAAACAGACGAAGCACTTTTGAATCTTGAATAACATGGGTTCTTTGAAGACTTTCGAACATACAAACCTATTCAACCCATAGCCAAATCAAGGCTGCAGCGAGCTTTGCTTCATCTTTCTGCCTCATAATTTCGGTCAACTTGTAGAATTTGAAGAAATCCCAAAGGTTACTGTAGGGGTTTGCTTTATTGCTTGCAAAAATGTAACTGTCGCTAACCGGGGCCAATCAAGATCACCAAAAAGGATGACTGATATTCCGACAAACGGGAGAGGAGGCCTAAATATTTGTTTCAAGCGGGTATCTACTCTAGCGAACATTTTGGAGCCTATCATACTCACCTCATCCATAATTATTAATTTCACATCTTTCAATCTACAAAACAGAGTATTTGATACGATAGAACTTAATGGAAGCATTTCGTAACTAGCTTGATTCAAGGGAAGTACAAATATAGAGTGAAGACTCCTCTAATGTTGAATGCAGCTTTTCCAGTTGGCAGAACTCGAAGAGATTCTAAATTGACTCCAGCAGTTGATGTGTAGTAACGAACCACTGATTGTTCAAGCGCTCAAATTAATCTCCCTATACCTGTACTACCTAAAATACATTCATAAATAGGTCCAGCATTTGTTTTTATAGTATTCGTGGACCTCTGCCAACTTGTTCCTTAGCTCCTCCACATAGTCTGGTACAGTTTTATCATGTGGCAGGCTTCCCAACAACAAATGGACGGGCAGCTGGAGTTCCCTACCAAACATCATTCTCGCAGGCGAAAACCCTAAACTTGAGTGCTCAGCTGACCTATATGCTAGCATTGCAATGGGCAGCATGTCATCCCAGTCTCGCTGGTGGTCTGAGTCATCTTCGAGAGCATCAACCATAGGGTTCGGTTCAGTCTCTCCACCAAACCATCGCTCTGAGGATGCAAGGGCGTAGCTCTTGTCTTGTGGGACCCTAACAACTTCGTCACTCCTTGGAACACCTCCCCTTCAAAACTCCGCCCCTGATCAGAGTGTATCTCATGTGGTACTCCAAACCGGGAAACGACTTGATCAACCAGTGCACGAGCAACTGTAGAAGCCTTGGAATCAGGAATTGCTATGGCTTCTGGCCACTTGGTGAAGTAGTCCTGCATGACCATGATGTATCGGTTTCCCCGAGAGGAGAGAGGTAGGGGGCCCATGAGGTCAATGCCCACTCTTCCAAATGGTACACCTGTCACCCTTGTCTTCAATGGTGCTCGATGCTGTCCCTGTGTACGTTCACGGCAAATCCTGCAAGCCCTGCACCACATCCTTATATCTCGATGAATTCCGATCCAGTAATGGTTTGCCCGAATTGCCCTAGCCGTTTTTGCTTCTGCAAAATGTCCGAGATTGTGGAATTGCTCGAATAACTTTTTTTTCCATAAGTCAGGAACTATCATTTGCCACGTGAACTTCTTCCCATCCGTTGACTCCCATTTTCGGTGAAGACAGCCATCAACCAGCCCTAATGAGGCAAACATGGCATCATAAGCCTTCTCCTCAGAGCTACAGGAGTCCAATTCCTCTGACGTAGGCCGTTTCCCTTGTTCCACCCAGTCAACAACTTTTCTCAGCGTTTGGTCCTTTCGCTGGGCTTCCCCACATTCCTTCCGACCAAATACCGCTGCTAATTGGCACCTTTGAACTTTCTGGCATTCCTCCTGTTCTTCTCGCCTGGAACAATAACGACATTTGTCCTTCAGGCATGGTCGACGGGACAGTCCATCAGCATTGCCATGATCCTTTCCCTGGCGATAGACCACAGTAGGAGCAAAGGGTGCCAGTATTTCCAGCCATCTAGCCATTTGCCCATCAGGATTCTTGAAGCTCAGGAGCCACTTCAATGAAGCATGGTCAGTGCGAACTGTTAGTGGAAGCCCATTTGCAATTCCATACTCAGAAAAGTGCTGTACTGCCTTGACAATGCTCAATAGTTCCCTTCGAGTTACGCAGTAATTTCTTTGTGGTTTTGTCAAACACTTGCTGAAATAACTGATTACCTTCTCCTTGCCCTCTTGCACCTGCGACAAAGTAGCACCCATAGCAATGTTGCTAGCATCAGCATCAATAATAAATGGGGCATCATCTTGTACATGTCCAAGTACCGGAGGTGACATGAATGCCTCTTTCATGTTATTAAAAGCCTCCTCTTGTTGGTTGGACCAGGTAAATGGCTTGCTATTCTCAGCCTCATACAATGGTTTCATGCATTGGGCGAAATTGGGGATGAAATCCCTATAATATGCGCAGAATCCAGTGAACGCCCGTACTTCCCTGCTGGTTGTTGGTGAGGGCCACTCCTTAATCACTACCAATTTCTTAGGATCAGTGTGCACGCCTTCAGGAGATACGACATGCCCAAGGTAGCTCACTGTAGTCTGTACCAACGTAGTCTTCTTGGTATTCAACTTCAAATTGGCTTCTCTTAAAAGTTGGAAGAGTTCACGCAAGAGACCTACATGTTGCTCAAAAGTCAGTGTGAATACCAGAACATCATCAATGTAAACAAGCACCCCTTCCTGTTTCAAGAGTTTCCATAGAACCTTTGTCATGGTGCGCTGGAAGGTAGCTGGTGCATTTGTTAGTCCAAAGGGCATTACATTGAACTGCCACAGTCCAGATGGGGTACAAAACGCAGTTTTCTCTTTATCTTTTGCCTCCATCGGGATTTGCCAGTACCCAGATTGAAAATCCAAAGTGGAGAACCACTTGCCATGCTTCAACCCTTTAAGCAACTCATCTGTCTTCGGCAATGGGTGGGCATCTTTTAGTGTGACCTCATTCAATTTACGATAGTCAACACAAAACCGTGTACTGCCATCCTTTTTCGCCACCAATACAATGGGACTAGCCCATGCACTATCTGAAGGTTCTATAACCCCAGCATGAAGCATCTCATCCACCAACTTGTCAACTTCTGGACGTTTCACGGGTGCTAGTCTGCGAGGTGCTTGCCGAATCGGCCTATGACCAGCTGTGTCAATTTTATGGGGTGAGACCTTTGCAGCTCCATACATCATTCGCCCATCAGTAAACACATCATGGAACTCTGTAACAAGCGCTGTTATAACATCCTTCTGGCTGGGTGTAAGTTCTGCTGAAGAGCGTCCCACTAGCTCCTCCAATACCCTACTCAACTGCCCCTCTTGCACAGCATGTAGTTCCTCTTTTCTGGTTCTGTAGTCAGTGAATCCGATTTCTTGAGACCCAACTTTCAACACGCCCCTGTCCAGGTCAAGTACACATCCCTGACTAGCCAAGAAATCCCATCCTAGCAGACAGGGTTCCTGAATACTGGCCACCACAACTGGATGCTTGAAATTCATGTGTTCGCCTAGACTGATATTGGCCTCTGCAACTCCCTTCACCTGGATGAGCTCCCCTGTGGCTGTTTGCAGACGCTTGGTTGTGCTCCTTTGGATAAGTTTCTCCCCTATGTCTTGCCTTACTACAGTTACTGCTGCTCCTGTATCGATCACCACTCTACAATTTTGCCCTTCGACTTTCCCCCAAAGGGTTGGTGTGATACCACTTATAATCCCCCATAAAGGAACTTTTTGGGCCTCACTTTGACACACCAGCTTATGACCCTTTAAGCTGATGGCTTGCCGTTTCCCTGATCCTGCTTATTACAAAGACAGTTTCTAGGTTTCTGAGGGCACTGCCGACTATAGTGCCCTTGTTTCCCACAGGACCAGCAAGTAAACCAAGGCTTTTGATCCTGACCATTGCAGTTTACTCGGTTGTGAGTCTCTATGGTCTGTTTGATGGTTGGTGGAACTGTGCCTCCAGCAGCATCCAAATGTTGGACCACCTTGCGCCCTTCACCCATATCAACCTGACAGACTGTTGGACTGACAACACCAACGCTAGCCCGCAGTAGGTTAGCCTCTGCTTGTATTGCATAACCAACTGCGCCCCGAAGGGTGGTTGTAGGGTAAGCCAGTACAAGTTTCCTCAATTCAACACTTCTGATGCCATCATAAAATTGTTGTAGCGCCATTGCATCCACAGTGGCCGATCCAGTGCCTGGCAATGCCTTCCGAGCTAATATTTCTAGATCTGCTGCAAATTCAGCTAGCCCTTCGTTTAGCATCTGTCTTCGACCCCGCAGTTGGTACATAAACAGATGTTCTTGTCCCCTCGAGCCGTAACGATTCTGCAAGGCTTCAACTATGTCACCAAATGGTGGATGTGTGCCTATGTGAGCAACAATTGCTAAGGCAGACCCTTGTAGCGCTGCTATCAGCTGCGTTGCCTTCTCCTCCTCTGACCAGCCATTTGCCCGACTAACAGTTTCGAATTTGAAAAGGTAGTCCTCCCAATTACTTTTGCCATCATAGGATCCCGGTTTAACCATGAATGGTCTGTGTGGAGCTAACGCAGTCGTAGGTGCTTGCTGAACGACCTCAGATGTCACGGTATTGGCATTAGATGCTACTTGAGCCGCCTCTGCTGAATTTTGCCTAATTTCACCTATAATGTTCATCATTTCGGCGAATTGAAGTCTAAGTTCTTCAAATGGTTGTTCCCATGCCGCCATTTCCTCCCCTTGCCTCCTCGTCGTTGGCATTCACAAAAGAAACAGTCACTTCAAAACTCTGAACACTGAAAACCACTTACACCGACGTATCCCACTTCTGACACCAATGTTAAATTCTGCGTAAATGAAACACCTTTTCAACACGGAGACTAGATTTTTAATGAATTACAAACATTTCAAGTCACTAGCAACTTGCAACAAACTTGGTAACTCGCAACGTCAGCAACAACTTGGTAACTTACTATAACAGTATGTGAAACATGATAGTGATACCGTTGTTGCTTGTCATTCAGAGATCTGACAACTTCAAGATTACGTTTTTCGGGTAAAACATGAGGTACAGGGATGAAATTGTCTTCGGTTTTTTCGTTTCCGATGATATATCCACCTTCATAAAATATATCTTCTTCGTCAATGCGATCTCTTAAAACTTCATACCCATCTCCAGAATTTTGGACATCGTTTATTTCATCAACTTCGTCTTTTGACATTTCATTTTCATTTTTATGTTCCCTTAAAGCTTCATCTATAAAATCTTTAGTTCCGTCTTTGTTCGGGGTGTGGAAAATGTATGGTTTTCGATTACATAGAATAGCTTGTTGGTTCAAGTTGAATTTAGTAATATGATCCACACAAAGTAGTTCATTTTCATTATCAGCCCAGGTAAGAACAGCATCAGTTGTTCTCTATACAAATCATCCTCATGAGTTTCAATATTAAATAGAACAAAACGAATTATTTTAGCTTTCGTTCTTTTAGAAATGAACCCATAATTATTTTTCAGTTTCAAAGCGTTAATATACCATCTTTCTTCTTCGTCGATTTCTGAATTAACATCTGACAGATCATCGTTTGCTGCAAAACCGGTACGCTTTGATGAAGCTACATTCTTTTTATAAGTGTACCATGCAATAAAATAAGCGAGACAAAGGCTTATGAAGGAATCGGGCCGATTGACGTAATGATCAATGTTCGATTTCGCAAATTCATCTGTACAGCCTTTGGGAAGTTTCTGGAAGTCCGTTTTAGATAGAAGTATGCTAACTCTTTTTTCTGGAGGACAAGTATTTATGAATTCCACAGATCTGGTAGATTGAAAAAGAAGTAAAGGTAAAACATAATAAACTGCTTCCTGAGCTGAAAATTCACTCGAATCTCCGAGCGAGCTCCGAATGGAAAGCACGTAGTACCTACTCGTCATTGGATAAATTCAAATGATCAAGGAAACTGTTAAAACTGTTTACATTGCTATCTCTGTTAGTTTGTTTATACATTTCTTTCAAATTATCCTTAATATTAGTTAGGGTTCGATTGAGTTCCTTTTGTTTCTGAATGTTCACTTCATCTTTACTGAATCGAATTAGAATTTTAGTTCCAGACATCGGAAAAAATGGAATACCAAATCGACAATAACTTTCCTTAGTTTTTGGATTTTTTTTCTTGCAAGTGAAAGTATGTTTATGAGTTTGAAACGCAACAGTTTCATCACTTAATTTGCTTGAAGAGGACGAAATGAATTTATCTATAAATTGTTCTCATGACTTAATCATCATTGTTCATCATTACTTCATTACTAACGTCAAATTTTGGGGAGTTACGCAACCATCAGAGATAATGTAATATGCGGGGACCGCCTTGTTGGAATTCGACGCGATAATAGTAATCTATCACTTCATGTTCAAAAAATGTACAGTAATTTTTAGTAGTGAATACGAGGGTGAATCAAATATAAACGAGACTTTTGGGCCAGTGAGTACAATAGTGATGGAAGAACGTTCCCCTGTAGTGGGGTGCTGGGTTGGTTTTTCAAGAGTGGGGGAAGCACCTGAGCCAGCCTCCTCAGAGCTCCACCTACTACTATTTCCAGACACTCCTAGCCATTAGCCCACTGTTTTGAAACACCTTCAATGAAGTAAGATACACTTTAGGAATATCATGGAAAACATCAAAATAAAGGCATTATACATTAGAAAAAGATTGATTAAACATAGCTTTTATTCAAATAAAAACACAGGTTAGGGGAGAGTCGGGTAAGAGTGCGCACTTAAGTTTAGATTTTTTATAAGTCAGTGTATTTTGGTAATAGAAAAACAAGAAATACATCATAAGACTCCTTAAGTAATTGTTGACCACTAGAAAATATTTAAAACTCAAAAGTTGACTTAAGGTTACATATATTTTAATTTAAAAAAAAAAGTTACACATGCGCAGTCTTAGCCGCCCTGGAGGGAAAGAGTGCGCATTAGGTCGGCCAAGAGTGCGCATTTAGTAGAACAGAGATAAAATAGACTCACTCTGTTGGGTAGAGAACAATCAACTGTTTTCTTTATGTCTTTGCTATGGCACATAAACTAAAAAACGTCACGGAAAATTGCTCACGAAAATATTTTGATGATTTCCACTTACAACCGAGTCGTTGCTAGGGAAATGGTACTTCGTCGTTTTTCATCCCACGATTTATCCAACCATAATACGTTAACTAATGCGAAGTGGGTGGCCAACAAGCTGAGTTATGAGCATGGTTATATAAATAATTATTGTTAACACACAGATGATCATTCTCAATAATTGATATTGTGAACATGATTGCAACCGCTTGTTAATTTCTGATGATTTCATTGAGCTGGTGTTTCGATGATTTGATTCATAGCAGGTGTTCTGATTCAGGCGACTTGAAATGATAATACGCAAAAAGTTGGGAAACGAAAATATTTTATTAAAGCAAAACGAACTCCGTAACAACGCACAAATCAAAAGTATACATAAACACTAACTTCTTATCATAACTGAACGATAAGAGAGACCGGGAACCAAGTTTGCAGCAGTGCTACCAAGAGAAGGGAAAAATCCCACTGTTTAATTCCCTACTATTTCCCACAGCAGGTGATCCAAATATTGCGAGAACGGTTTGATTTGTGAAGCGGTGGCTAAATCATTTTAATAGGTAATTTCTATACTTTACGCTCAAGGAAGCTGTAATTTCGTATGTAGCCTCTTTAGGACATTTACTTGACGATGCCCAGGGTCCGGATCAGATGAGTGGCTCTTAAAGCTAATTTCTATGTTTTACACTCTAGGAAGCTGTAATTTCGTAGGTATGTAGTCTCTTTAGCACATTTACGTGACGATGCCCAGGGTCCGGATCAGCTGAGTGGCTCTTAGAGCTTGCATACGAGTCTGCAGGGGGGTAGGTGATGTAGCCTGGCTCGAAATCAATAAAGTACCCACGGGTGTCGGAACAATGAGTCAACACGATCGCGAATTCAATTAAGTACCCACAGGTGGGCGGTTTCTCTTATGGCCCATTTAATTGATCTGTACGCTCCGCCGTGCAATGCGTAACCTAGTAATAAATACAATAAGAAAACACACATGAAAATGTCCCAATGTGTGTCAGTTTTTCGCGTGTATTTCCCCATAGTTCAATCTGAAATATAGACAGATAGACCTTAGATCAAATGTAAAAGATAGGCAGATGAAACCCTAATACAATAATTCAATGGTGCAAAGAAAACCAAGAGATCCTAATGAAGGCGGGTAAGACTGCGCACGAAAAATGTTGCGCACTCTTGGCCTCACTCACTATGCGCAATCTTACCCTCCATTACTTACAAAAACATAACCCCACAATATTTTGACCCTACATTGTCCATTCACAGCCTACGCCATGTCGGCGTGTTTGTAATAAAATACTCTTTTCAGTGATATAAAGTTCAACACTTTTTACTAATAACTATCTAAACAGTATCAACTAAGTATTACAGTGAAAATATTATAGTAGAAGCAGACCAAACACATTCTTACCTGTAAAACAGCAATGAGTTGTCGGACTAAGACGAAAACTGGAGGGAAGCGTGCACTCTCAAGGCCAAACTAAAACATCACTTCATGCCAGCGAATCATTGCTGCCAACATCGAAAAAAAGCTGTGCGCAGTCTTAGTCGCCCGAGTACTCTTACCCGACTATCCCCTATTAGCCTAAACTCCTTGTTTACATTTTGATTTTTATCATGTGAATGCGATATGAGCAACAAGCCTGGGAGATATCATCTTTAAGTCTTGACGGCAGCTGATAACTTGGTGAACAGATTGAAAATTTTTGATAATCCCTGAAGCGTGCAGCTTTGTCAATATTCCACTAAAACTTGGTGGAACGTGACAGCCTGATACGCCACTGGTGCTTTTACAAATCGGCACCAAAAAAAGTCCGTATTTCCCGAGATGCTAAACTGTTGGGTTATTAAGTCAATAGCCCCTTGGTAGGTACTGAATGTTTATCTGGTTTTAAAGTTTATACCGTTCTATGGTAACACAATAATATTTTTTAAAACTTGGTAACTATAAAAAATCGATGGAAGTAGGTATCCAAAAACTGGATTAAAAGGATTTTTTTCCTCGATTTATGTTTTTTGACCTAGTTTTCCACGGGACTGAAATATTTCATGCTGAACATGAAAAATTTGACATTTCTCATGTGTTTATAATGGAATATGATGTGTGAGCTTAAAGCATAGATGATATAGGATGACCGAGGAAAAATAGATTCATTCCAGTAGGTACTCAGAAAATAGTGGTATCGTACCAATTTCATGAAATTTGCCCTTCTACTGAGAATCACCCACCTACTTTAGTCCTGCTCCCCAATTTCAAAACAAGATTCCTCCCCTCCTCTTCCTCCCATCACTCTCAACATTTTCATTATTTAAAAATCCTAAAATCGATTAACATTGCTTACTAATTATGGTTTAAAATAATTGGGGGGCTTTACTAAATTATTTGCCAAGTCAAAAGCTTTAGTCCTGACCCCTGCAATCAAATTGGCGGTAAAAACCAGAAACTATAACACATTAGAGGCCTGCTTACCAAACGAGGAGTAGCACTCAACAAAAATCCAGGTGTTTGCCCAATTGGTGTGGGAGAAGTGCTACAGAGGCTTTGTGCAAAAATTATGGCAACTCTGACAGGTGCAGATCTACAAGAGGAATGTGGCACCGACCAACTGTGTGGGGGGTGAAGATGCCTACCTAATGAAGGTGCAGTTCACAGATTATCAGATCAATTTAAAGAGGGTGAGGGGGTGTGAGGGATACCATCGATGGACGCGGCAAATGTCTTAAATTCCATAAGTCGTCATTTAGCCCAATGGAATGCCAGAATGTTGTGGCCAAGATGCTCTCGTTTTCTTTTCAATACGTACCTATAGAGAATATCCAATGAGTAAGCTAAGAAAGAGTAATGCTCTCATTCTCAGTGAAGAATGAACTACACAGGGTGACCCACTTGGCATGCTGTTGTAGGTATGCTCAAAGAAATGATGAAATAATCACTATGGTAACACTGTAAAAGGCAATGGCGATTTCGTTCTGTTGTTTAGTGCTTTTCCAACCTCTTTAGTTTGGTCTTCCGAGTTGATAGGCGCATGCTTGTTAATAGTTAAAATGATTTTTAAAATCAAAGAAGTTATTCAAAAAACTTATTTGGCGGCTGAAGGTGCAATATAATTACTACTTCTTCGTGCTGAATGCATTTTTTATGGGTGTCTGAAGTTGAAGAACAATGGTGGTTTAAGTTAAAAAAAAAAAGGCATAAATTGTTATGCAAGAAAAATGATTATTTTGACATCCTGTAGATCAGAACTGCTGTTATCTAAATTATCGTTTTCAGATTTTTACTAATACATTTGACCTTGAATGAACCGAAAAACCTCCAAAAGTGGCCGAAGTTGGATACATCTAGGGTACCTATCTGAGGAGTCATCCCAAGAAATTACAATGAAGTTAGCTACTTCATTTTCTAATTGGAGTGAATCAATCGTGTTTTCCAGGATCACAAAATGGCACCTACAAATAAATTTATGGCTGCAGAGCTGAAAGAGCTGAAATGTTTAGCAGAGCAAAGGAGAAGATAAAGAAAGCAAACTAATCCTTCATGAAGCTGTAATACCAGCTCAATGCAACGTATGATACTGATGAACACTATAATGATTAATTGATGTAGGTAGGTATTCCTTCTACAAAGCTTCCGAATAAAAATCACATTCTAATCGGTTTTTGTAGATTTGAATCGTATTGAGTCAGTCCCATGGCAGCATTGTGATTACAGTTGATGTATCAGGTTTAAAATTCACAATTTAGGCTTGCAAATTAATGTTGACCTCTAAAAACGATTCATCACTAATAGGTTTCATCTGAAGAACGAATGTATACTTGAAAAAATAAGTTTTGAGCTCTTGCATTTTTTTGAAAACTGGAAGCTGAAAATGGCCCTTTTACTGAGAATCACCCAGGTACACCCTAGCCTATAGGAAGAACAGAGCTGATGATAACAATCCATTCAGATTACGTTGAAAATCCTAATTTTTCCCCCTTCATATAATGTTCTAAGCGAATGTGCGATGGTGGCGGCGCGTATGACAACAACTAACTTACACACACGAGAAGATGGATGGACCTCACTGACATTGAAAGGTTTTAATTGTGCTTCATATCCATGATGGAGTGATGTATATATTATTCCATCCATCCCCCCTACTACTTAGGTGTTTACGTTTGTGTATTGGTTTTCTCTTCACTCTCAAGTTCTCCATTTGTGGTTGTTTTCAGTGGTTTTTGATTTGATTTGCCTGTAGTTTTCCCTCTGAAATTGCCTGTCCTTTTCCTTCCCTCTTTCTTAGTTGATTCATGACTTATAATATGTCCTATCGTTGTAAATAGTCTTCCGCTCACCACTGCCGTACTATTAAATCGTATTTCATTCTCGAACTGTAAATCGTAAATTAATAATTCGCTCATTCGCACAAAGTTCTAGCTAACTTTCGTACTTCTTTATTCTTATGAGTGTTTCCACTATATTTCAGCCTTGGCTTGTCATGTTGGGGTGTGCATAGCGTATTAAAACAATTTTAACTCCGTTCTGTTTTGCTCATGTTGTTTATGTTTCGTACATTTTACAATCGTATTCATATTAGGTACAATTCGCAAGCGACAATGAATTTATTTTGCAGCTGAATAAACATCCATGCTCCTCAACTGAATTTTCATCGATCTTTTGACTTTACAAGTTATTCTAACGTTCGTTTGCAAGAATTATCAATACAAACATTCAACACAACGAAGGAGAAAAAGGAAACAGTCCACCACTGCGACCAGAATTAATATAAACTTAATTATAAGTAGGATTACTACTATGCTTAAATTACGTTAACTCTAGTAAAAACTAGACATGTTAGCGATCACAGTGATATCTCCAATTCCTCGTCCGTTTCATGTTTCTTGTTTCCAAGTTACATACTCAACTTTTCGTATCAGTTCAAACAATCAAATAAAATATCGAAATCAAATCGTAATGTTGAGTGACTACATTTTCGAATCGTAATCAGAGCAAACAGAAACCATGATAACTTCGAATTCTAACGAAAAACAAAAAATCCGTAGACATGGTAATCTACCAACAAAACTTCGTGTGTCCTCCGTATTTCAACCAACGTAGTTGGCACCACTGACTGTCAAACGTTGACACCTCCAACGTCAAACTCGTAATTTTACTCTGAGTGTGGACAACACCGTCATAATTCTACATTAGTTTAAAAGCTTAGAATTAAACTTAAAATAAACTTATAAATAAACTTATCCACACTCGAGAATTTCCACCATGATGTAGTTGGGGAGTCAATGGTTTGAGACAGCTTTGGTTTGACATTCAATATGGCTTGAGTTTCGAATTGTCGCCTCGTCACGATATAAACAACATGGCGCCGTATTAAAAATCGAAAAATTCCGTAATTTCCTTCGAAAATAATTTTTCTCGTTTCGAACATCCGTACTCATGTTATTCCGTACTTTGGGATTTTACACAGCCGTATTTTCATGCTCGAGCCTTACTGAATTCCGTAATTCACGAAAAAGTATTATGTCAAGTTCAATAACTTCATAACCTCGTTTAAAATCGTATTTCCGTTTTATGTGAACTGTTACCCTCAGTAATAAGTCACAAATTACTGATTCCGAAAAACGAGAATTTTTCCGCCGCCCTACGATTCTCCAAGTTCCGTTCGCAGTCTCGAGTTGTTTGTGTACTTTATATTTGTGATGGATGAAGATGATGTTCGCAGCGGCATCGGATCCAAGTCTCCTATCAAACGACTGGGCTCAACGAGAAAACTCCTATTATTTAACAGTGAGTACTAATTTTATTATTATGTCAGGTACCTATTATATCATACCATCCTTTCACAACTAACTCCATATTGTATCATATGCATTGTTTTCTAGAACCACTTTCTCTATATTCAGTTTCCGCCCATGCTCTTGTTTTCGCGCGACTGATCTTGGCCAAGTAATTGTCATCGTTTGCTGCAGTATTTTTTATATGTGCAAGTATTACGGTGTCACAATATAGTTCATTTGGACGGTGCGGATCTTGGGGAATTCTCACTCCGAATAACTGTCATGTATCCGGTTCACTTCTATACATTAGACAGCTTGGGAAATGTTTTTATAATACTCATTGTTTATGGCTCTTCTCTGCATTTCATATCCGTGCTATGTAGGGATATAAGAAATTCACTCTATTTTCTTCGTCATTATAAGTATAAATTGTAATAATACTACATACCTAGGTATCAGATGTGCAACCTACGTTTCAACTTATTCATAAAGTCGGTCTTGCTGACTTCGATGTTCGTACTCAAAAGTTTTTACTCGTGGTCTAGTTGGCTCTGAAGCTATTGCAATGGCTCGGGAAATTTTAAAATCAAAATTTTCGAAAAATTTCTTCAATGAAATGCATTTTGAGGCATTCTGAAATGATTCCTGAAGTTTGCGCTTTTTCTTATTTATATACCTACATATATATGTGTGTGTAATTCCAGACGATAACTCTCCTTAGGATTGAGATGGAAATTCCGTTCTTGCGCCAAAAAATCAAGCTTTCCAAACGAAAGGATGAGTTCGTTGGGCAACAATTTTTGAACACATTAAATTGGTAAAATTTCAAAAACTACAAATGGCCAAAAATCGTTGAATTTATCATTTTTTGCTGTTTCAGGCAAAAAAAATTATCACGATTGACTAGATCATTTAAAAAAAATTGGCGAAACATTACGCTGAAAAACGTACTTAAATTTCATTGATATTTGCATGAAGAATCTATTTAATAAAAACTACCTTAAAATCCAAAATCATTTTAAAATCACCAACTTTTATTTAGTACGAGTTGTTTTGCAATGAAATTGGTTTTTGACAATTTCTTTCTACTGTAATTGCACAAATTTCAATACAATTCAACATATTATAATACATAGATAATCCAAGAAAATTCGCTCATCATACGATCATGCTGGATGACTGGAACATTTTTTCTCATAGAGCTTTATTGAATTAATGTTTTCCCATTTACGTACATTTTCCGTGTGTGTAGTGCCTAGATTTTTTTTCCCCGATGAAATAAGTACCTACATTTTACCGTAGCGTGCTCAGTTACTCGATATCGATTCAGCCTCGAGAATACCTCACTATGGGTTGCATTTGTAAAATCTCAGCTATGGTTTTTTCTAACGAATTAATTACCTATAGAAGCCCCTCATTAATCAGTATTTCATGCACCTGCTTATCGACTAACAGAAGAGTCGCGCACCTGCTCAGTGTCATCCTAAGAAATTTAGTAGTTTAGTATGTTTTCCTAGATGGGATACGAATTTTATCCAATCAGTTTAGATGATCGCTTGTTTTAGTCAATTAACTGAAATGTCAACTTCTAATCTAGGCAAGCATTCAAGTTATCTAGCTTTTGGTAATGCTGTTGCAAAACCGTCGAAATTTCCGATGATGTTGTTCATTGAAATTTGTTGTTGGCCATTGAAAAAATATTTCTAGATTCTTCCAAGTGTGCCATCCTATACAATATTTCTGTCTGGGGTCGAGACAAAAAATTCTGTTTTTCGTCCACAACTCGAGGATTCTTGAGAAGAGTTCGTAGGGCAGCCCTTCTTAAGCACAACAAAGTTTCCGAATTTCAATAAATTTATTTATATGCTTCAACGATCGCTAAAATTTCGAAAAGGCTATTTATCGAACTTCTATTGTTTACCCACATATTGTTTGGAAAAAGTTTTTCAACTAAAAACAAAGCGTTAAAAAAAGGTCTGCTGGAAATTGCGCTCAAATGTCAATAAAATACACTTTGCTAAAATCAAACCGAATATTATATTCTGAAAAATTGCAGAATATTATATTCTGAAAAATTGCAGAATATTATATTCTGAAAAACATTGTCATTATTTTGGGCCTTAATAATTTCCATGCTCATAGTGTTCGAATACCTGTATCTTAGTGGTGTAACCAACCTACCTCTTTAGTTATTTCCACATTCAATAAAATAGGTAGGTTATCGTAGCTATCTGAAGTATGTCTAACAGGCTGTGTTTGCGTAGGTTTTAATTGGAATAAAGCCTCCCCTTATTAATGTGAGACGCCACACTTCCCTTCATTTGCCTCACTTGCGGGATCTCATTGTCACTTGATGCTCGTCTTGGCAATTAAATGCCGTTTTCTCTTGATCCAAATAGCCCCTCCATTTGAGACCTCAATTGCAATCTTCTCCAAACCTCAATCTTTCCCTTTACTGGTTGCATTCCTTACTTATTACGCTAACATTATTTTTAACCAACCCCAGCAAGAAAAGGAAGTTGTATTTTACTGGTCACTTTTATAAAATCCACCCTGTGATCTTTCTTAAGAAGTGTTCCTGATTACGAAACTTCCGACGGAACAATATTTTACATTATTATACATATGTATCGGAATAATGACCGTTCTTTTCATTTCTGATTTCCCCGTCTTCCAAGATGTCAGGATTCATGATGGAACAATACGGGTTGAAATTTATCATTGGATTTATTTACACTATAGGTATTAATGTAGGTAAAATTAATTGATTAATAATTCAATGGGAAGGTAATATTGGAATAATCATTGGCGAACTCGCTCAAGGTAATACAGCAATCAGAGATAGATCATGCACGTTCGGTATCCTCATGTGAACTGACTTGCATCAGAAGGGTTGGTGGTGAAGGTATATTATACTTACTCCAAAATATGGAGTAACGTCATCTGAGTCAGATGACGGCAGTATAATTGAAACAAACCGTTCGACCATCCGGCATGGAAGTAAGACATAACAAATGAAACAGCAAATGAAGGAGATTAAATAAAATTGCAATTATTTTGAGCAAGCACGAGGAGCGGTTAGGGAGAAAAGATTAAGTGAAATGAATAGAAGTTAGTGAAGGTAGTGACAAATATGAGTAGCAGAGTTTAACCAGAAGATTTTTTCAAAGTCAGGGATCCAATGAGATTATATGGGATATACACCATTGATATGGCAAAATGGTCTCTAGTCAAATATCAATTGAGACTGCATAGTACAAAGGCTATTGATGTGGCAAAATTTATATGCCATTATGATAGAAGGTCCTCAAATGGCACACCAAGAAGCCCAAAGCAAAGCTGTATGAGTGGAGAGGAAAAAATGAACGGTGTGGGGTGACGTCACAGCAATACTGTATGTGAAGAGAGGATTGAATGGTGTACGATGATTTTCTAAGATTTATGAATGGCGTAAATGAATGAAGTACGATGGCGCTCAAAGATGAATGAATGGTGAATGATGACGCCCACAGACGAATGAATGAAGTACGATGACGCTAAGGAATAGATGTGAAGAGACGAATGGAAATGCTAACGGAAGGTAGTTGATACCACTGAGATGCCCAGCTCGAGTAACTCCGTGACACTTTAACTGCACCACACCCCGTGCCATGACACGGTTGCAGCCATGACTTTGATGTTACTGGTTGCCAATCCTTTTAGCTTGAAATGCTTGTCGCAGTTCATTTCTGTCATACTTATTTATTTTTGCCCGCCAGGTCTGCTCCATGTCCACGCTGCCACAGGCAACCTGGTCATCCAGGATTATGGAAGACCCATGTGATATAGTATCTTCCTTTCGTCATCCCAACCCCTGGATGACAACGCGCCTGCTATCTGCTTGGTAACCTCATTGTGACGTATAATGCAGCCACCGTGAGTATGAGAACGCTGCTGCTCCACATGAAACAGACTCTCATTTTTACCCCAACATGCATGGCAAAGGGTGTCCACTGTCTGGCGACTACTTCTTGAACACCTCACCGAGATGGCTAGTGTAGCCACCCGGACGGCATGAAAATGGCGATAGTCATGGGCCCCCAATGCCTTCTAAAGCCCATTCCACCCACTAGGAAGTAATGGGGGATTCAGAGCACTGTCGGAGTTCTTAACCATCTACTGTCACATGCAGTGCAGCAGCAAACTCAGCAGATGATCTGGGTTTGTGAGCAGTTTGTAATACCGAAACAATGCCCAAAAACCAAAGCCCAGGTCAGCAGCAGTGCGAGCGACTTTTCATCTCGAGCCCCTAAGGGCGAGCAGTCACTGGAGGCATAAATATGGGATACTGGCTGAGAGAGAGACAGTACCGAGCCCATCCGCCTTGACCGGTGAGTGTACATCGGCACTAGGGACACCTGGTGGAAAGCCTAGTCAAGAGCGCACCGCAGAGGGAACTTCATGATCTAACTCTAGCAGCCTCCCCACTGTAAGCCTACCAAAGACTAGCCCATAGATTAGCTTTGGCAGTAAGTAAGTGCGAAGGAGGCACAGCTTCTGCTGTGGCTTCACTAGAGCCTTGGTGATACGAGCTAGTGCTCCACCAAGGTCCTCACGGCTTGCAGCAATGGTCGCCACAACCTTGAAGTCAATTCCGAGGTACCGCCAAACCAGCACGGATCTGGTGGGGATGGGTGACATTCCTATGACACAATACTCCTCATCCATCACGTTCACCTGATGCTGGCAACCCAACGGGACCAGGGAGACTGACTCTCACTTTTCGGGGTCAACCACCAAACCACACCTGGCTAGCTGCTCAGCAAAGGCATCGAGCGTGGTCTGCAAGCCCTCACAGGTTTCAGTGAGCAGGATTACACCATTGGTAAAAGCCAATGCACCAACTCGCACCCCAGGGGCGAGATCAAACCCTATTTCGGCTGGCAACTTACCCGAGTCCGTGTACACAACCAGGTTAAAGAGGAGTGGCAACAGAGGATCCCCCTGGCGTACCCCACACCCAATGATAACATCCCCTGACATCTCGCCTCGTGCCTCAAGGACTGTTCAGCCTTCGGGGTACAGGCAAGAACATACTCAATTAAACAAGTAGGTGCCCCGACAGCTACAGGTTGGGCAATTGGTCAGGGCAAAATGGCTTACAGTTTCAAAGGCCTAAGCGACGTCCGGAGTGGCAAGATGGTGTTGCTGTTTCTTGATACAGGCCAGCAAAATGACAGTTTGGAGAACTTTGAAGTTCTCTGCTGTGCCCTCCGCTGTTTGAAATGCTCTCTGGGCGTCTCCTATGACACCAGCCACTTGGAGGCGAGATGCCAGAATATTTTGGAAGTGGCAGAAGACTCCAGCTGATATAGATATCGGGTGGTAGCCCACTTAACTCTTTTTTTTTGGAATGAAAACTGTCTGGGCACAGATCAACGGTTTGGGGGGTCTTCCCGATGGAAGTAGCAGGTTGAGGAAGAACAGCTCAACTGTTTGTGGTGCTTTGTTCCAGCGTTGGGTGGAAACGCTATCAGGTCCAGCTGAAGTGGAGTTTTTGACATGGCACTTATGTGCCTCATCGTGAAGTACCGGAATACACATGATGCCACGCAAGGAATCCCTGGTGGAAACGGGGAGTACGACCGGCTCACCAGGGTTGTGGCTGGGAGTACGACCGGCTCACCAGGGTTGTGGCTGGGAGCACTCAAGAGTGGCTCCCAGTAGTCCACAAACTCCTGGAGAGGGGGCAAAACTAGCTCATACCCAGCTCCTTCCATTATCTCCACAGCCACACCAGCCGGATGCTTCCTCAACAACTTCTGGATCCGCTGATATTCCCGCCTTCTTGCTTGTTTAGCCGCTCTGCGACCTCCAAGAAGCACAAATTTAGGAGGAACCCCTCCCTGATGCCCTGTCACGGTCGCTTCCTCAACCCGTGGGAATATCCTCTGTATATAGGCTGCAACTTCGTCCCCCAAGCCTTCAGGCCTTTCAACAGCCCACCTCGCCAGATCCTGCAGGTAGGCAATCTCGTAATCTTCAATCCGGCCTACCTGCCCCCCGAGCCTCAACACTTCAATCTTCAAGAAGACCGGTGGTCCCAGGGGAGGATTGCTGAATGGCGGGCTGTGTTCCCACGCCTGTCAGAGATGCAGGGGAGGCCCCACTGCTATTTGCCAGGATTGCATCCTGGACAAGCTGCTTACAGTGGGGCCTCAGACAAATAGATTGGATGGCAGAAAGCGTGCATATGGGAAAACATTGTTGCAGAAATACGTTAGTATGACGCACCCCATTGCGCACAGCCTCTGCCTTCTCTGCTGCCATTCATCACAAATCCTCAGAAGCGTACCTGGGCCGTTCACGCTCTATATCAATCGGAGCGTTGACCTGTACAGGATGCCTCTGACAGATGTGGGCACTGAGGGCACGCTTGGAACTGAAGGCTCTCTCACAGTGGGCATTAATTAGGGGAGAGGAAGAGTATGAAGGGTAGGATGAAGAAGATGAGGAGGAGGATGACTGGGAGAAATGGGGCGCCCCCGAGCACCTCACCTAGGATCCGGCGTGCCAATGGGCTGGAGGCGGTTATTAAGCTCGTTCGTATTTGTATCTAAAAAGGGGGAGACGAGAATAGAAGGGTCAGGAGACACGTTGGCAAGATCCCCCCCCCCCCCCCCCCCCCTAATCACCAGTGGGTCATTCTGCCACCCTCTGTTCAGCCAGCCAGAGGGTGGTGCCTGGGTTGCATGACGGGGACGTATGACGTTGACTTGGGTAGGGATATAAAGGAGCTCTGAAAAGATAAAAACACCGACAGTTACCCTACTCCAACAACCCAAAACACACACATGTGGGTACGCACAAATGTACCCCTTTTTGCTTAAGATACGCTTTTTTTACCTCTTTTAATTTAAAAAAAAAAAAAATCCACTCTGGAGCCAACGTGGCTCTGGAGCCTTGTCTTATAGGCAAGGCTTCGTTAATGAGAGGGATGCCTATCGGAATTGATCCAGGGGGGTAGGAGACAACCCAAGCATGAAAAGAAAAAAAAACCCATACAAATTCGTTTCAGATCTAGTTATGGAAAATTTGATGGTGTGTCTACGCGGGGACACTTCTCTCCATAGAGCGAGAGCTCACCAGAGAAGTGTGGACATCTCCTAGAGTAGTTTCGAGAGCTCTCTAGCGTTCTCCTTCCGCTCTCGATGTCTGGACATGTGGTCATGCGATCTCCGAGAGCACTCTAGCTTGGTTTCACCTGAGTGAAACAAGTTGCTAGAGTGCGATGGTGATTTCAGGTCGATGGTGGACGAAAGAGGTAACGAACTACTTCATCAGCCTGGTAGAAGCTTTTTCTTAATTCCGGGATGTTTTATCTGATATGCACAAAATTATGCTGAAGAATTTACTTGAATTTCAATAAAATTTACTAAAAATTCAATAAAAACTGCAAAATGCTCAAAATCGTATTTTGCATAGCATTTTATTATTTAGAATAAGCTTTTTTTTTCCTCCATAAAATTTATAGTTAACAATTTCTTTGCACTCAAAAAGCTCAAATTTCAAAACAGTTGAAAATAAATATATTACCATCATTTGCCTAAATTTTACGATCGTGCTGCATGTGCATGACTGGAACTTTTTTCTCGTTATTGATAGATGTAATTTCAGTTAATCAATTGAGACCATTTAAAAAAAAAAAGTTCCAGTCATGCAGCATGATTGTATGAGCGAATTTTCTTAGACTAAGTATCTATTGTATTATAATATGTTAAGTTGTATTGAAATTTGAGCAATTTCAGTAGAAAGAAATTATTAAAAACCAATCTTAGGACTAAAAACCTCATACTAAATAATTATTCTCGTCCGATTTTCATGATTCTCTTTTGTTCATCCTTGAATTTGGTCTAGTTTTGGAATATGTAACAGGAGTTTTAAATTCGTGGTTGAACGGGGTAATAACGACAAATCGTGATATTTTTATATTATTCATTAGACTTTTCGTGACTGTTTTTTATTGTTTGTTCGATCCAAATTTTAGTCCAGTTAATTTCAAATTTACCGTCGGTGAAGGGGTAAAATGGTGTGGAGGGGGGAGATGATACTTTTGTTTTTTTCTCTCATTTTAATTCTCACCAAAATTATATACAATCCATTCATAGGGACGTCCCTTTATTGCATGCAATTCTTACCAATGTGTTTTACTTATCGAATTACTTAGTAAACCATAAAATAAATAACTCG
The DNA here is from genome assembly GCA_030762985.1 of Adelphocoris suturalis. NCBI lineage: Eukaryota > Metazoa > Arthropoda > Insecta > Hemiptera > Miridae > Adelphocoris > Adelphocoris suturalis. The sequence continues at coordinate 17,877,069 of CM061045.1, read as the reverse complement.
GTATGTGAAAGGTAAAGAGTATGGATCTAGATAGGGGATGCATTGCTCCTTGATGTGTCCATGTATACTGTAGTTGGAACAATACAAAGGCATTGTTTTTGTTTTTGGAGTTAGTTTAACAAGTGAATACCATTTATTTTGCACCATTTATTTTCTACTTATTCTCAAAGTCGAAGTCTCACCTAAGGGGCACGAGTTTCGTGACGGACAATGAACATTCACTGTAGTGAGCGATTATCTATACGAGATGGACCCGCAGTTCTAGGAGGAGGGTTTGAAGAAAGCTGCACCACCTGACGACACGTTCCCGACCTGACATGAGCATAACTCACTCCATGCTGCCCTCCCTACAAAGCATGCCTCGGCTCTCTTTCCGACTTTTAGGATCATGATTTTTAAAAATCTCAGTCAAACAGCATTTCCTTATGAGCAAATTTTTATTAATTTCATATTAATTTATGAAACAATCTCTTGACTGACTCCCTAACGTTATTCACCAGACCAATGTTAAGAAATGTATTTAACTATCTGATGAATTAGATTAAGAAAAATGCAAAATATTCCAAACCAGTCTTTTTGGTGGGGGAAAAAAATTAGAATGATTTGTATGTTTCAGCGTTCTGGAAGCTACCAAGCTCGCATCTCTAAAGTATAAAAATATCCTAAATTAATCCTTTTAGTAAAATATACATTAGATGGAACTGATACATCTGAATCACGTTTGAAAATTTGCTATGAGATGTTTTTAAGACGTAAAATGATTGCGCCGTTGACTGGAATCGAACCCGTCAGTAGCTGAACGCCTACCTATCACGCTATGGGGGACCTTGCCAGAGGCACTCTCAACAACATTACTTCATTGAGCCCTCGAAATGTTTGGTTGTTGCAAGGTGGGGAATAGACAGTGGGGTGGGAGGTACTCACGTTGGCTCTGGAACTTCATCTCACCACCCATTCTGTGTCTGAAAGGGGGGGGGGGGGGGGGGCTGCTTACAAAAATGGCTTAGATCTGTACCTTTCATAATAATACTTTTTTATGAAAACAGAAATTGTCTTCTACTTTTACCGAAAATGAGTAATTTACTTACTTTCCAGATACCCCTCGTATATTCTAATGGAAGCCCATGGCAGGAAAAGTAACTCAAAAGTAGTAAACTTGAAGATTTATTAATGCACTGCTCTGAAGTAGTGGAACTGGAAAGTAATCATCTGGCTGCCTTCAAAAACATGCTATATGGCCCCCATATTTAATTATAGTAATTAAAATATTGTCAAAAATTACTCATAAAAAAAATGTGCAGTAGGAAACTGGCTTAATTGATTTTTGGGTAGTACACTAGTAAAAATCGTCTGGCTGTAGGCTAAAATTCCTATAAATGTGTCAGATGTGAGCGCGTGTGTATCCAACCCCCAAAATTGACCCATAGAACATACGATTTTCTGATCAACACAATTTTTATCCATCAAGACAGTTTCGGAAGTCTGGCTAGCGAAAAACCATACTAAGGAACTCATCCCACATGCGATTATTATTGAATGGCATTAAGCACAACAACAGAAGTGTTATAGGCCATTCAGTTTTTGTCATTTTCGTAATCATTATCGTGTCTGGGACAAGTTAATATGGTTTTTAGTACTACCTATGTGCCACTTTTCCTGCCATGGGCTCCTCTCCAATTAACAAATTTAAACAGCCAAATCTGCTACTCCAATGATAAATGCCGATTTCGGTTGAATCATCTTGGCAAAAGCTTTTGAAATATATGCAGTATCTGGGATATTGATGACGTAGAACGAGATCGAAGGTTATGAGGAGACTTAGAAGCCCTTTTAGTAAAGGTAGGTACATCGAACATTTCATGTGCCAACTTTCTGAATCTAATGATTACTATCTCGTTTTCAATGAAAACGCTGCAAACTATTTCACAAAGGTTCATTTTTTCAATTGAGTTTGATCGTAGTTTTAGTTGGCTTGCATACGTCATAAGGCCTGTCCAGACTCCTCGGCGTTTCCTATTTCGAGTCGCCACAACCTATACTTCTATAATTATATACGCATGTTTATATTTCTCGATTTGAGCTCCTATCTATTCAAATAGTTATTGCCTTAATAATGTCGTTATCTAAGTACGTACGAAAAGTCGAGAGGATATGTTATTAAATATACGTAGGAGAAGTATTATTATTAACACACAGATATGACCTAGAAAAAAACATATATTCATGCCTTGAAGGAACGCTGTACCCACCTCATGGTGCCGCGGTGTATTATATGTGTATAACACGTAAAAGTAATAAATATCCATTCTCTTACACCCCTCTGCTACGCCCCTGGTCACTCCAGCCACCACAAGGTGCCACGGCTCCTCCTCTCACTCCACCCCCCTCACCACCCACCGTGACCCCCTGCCATGCGTGCCAGGCGTGTCTAACACGTCTAACACTCAAAACCTCGAAAAAGACACTTTTTCGCCCGTTTTTTGCCCATAGCATCTATGCGAATAAAGCGATCGGGATGGTTAAACGTTAGGACCTACTAGACCCCAAATGGAGTCTATGTGCGAAAGAACGGGTTTTTTAAGTAAATTCTTAGGCCTTTTATGGCCCGAACGGCGGACGGACATTTCAAATTTGGATTCTACGCACCTTTAAACGTAAAGTGACAAAGTTTGAGGGGGGGTTATACAAATTTTTTGCTACACGATCACATAGGTTTATTATTGGAAATAATAAACCAAAAGTGCCCTTACAGTCTGACTGGGCCATGTCATAATAGGAGTTAAGCTGGGAATTTCAATGGTTTTTACCTTTAGCTTTTGAACATTTGTCTGACCAGCAATTCCTACTGGAATTTGCAATGTGTAGAAAAAGAGAGTAATATGGATGTGAATGATCATTACACATCCTTTCTAGAAGTATGGAACTTGATTTGGTTGGTATATAAGGGTTAAACGATGAATAGAAAATGTCTGGGGATATAATATGATCTCCCTATTTCTTTCCATAAGTAGAAATGAGTTAATCCAAAAGGGACAGAAAACCTGGTGATGTTGAATAAATTTCTGTCCCAACTCTTTGGACTAACATTATGAGGTAGTGAAATTGTGTAGAGAATGGTCTTGAATTTCAGGACTTTTCTTTCTTATTTTCTTTGACGCATGATTAGTATCCACTTAATTGACTTCTACATAAGTATCAATCTATAATTTTTCAGATATAAGATTGCAGTTGACCGAACAGTTAAGATGTCTCGACAATCGTATGGAAAGCCAAGTCGCCATTGTCAACGAACTCCAAGAATTTTTTCGAAGGAGAGCAGAAGTTGAACTAGATTACAGCAAGAGCCTCGATAAACTTGTCAAGAGCCTCCAGCTGCGACATAAGGAACACAAACAAAAGTAATAGTTATAGACTGAATTAAGAAATTTCAATTAAATAGTTTTTACTTCCCTACACCCAAAGCGATTGAAGAGTGTTGTGTGCACAACCTAGACGAATTTCTGAAGCTTTCCCTGGTACATGGTTCTAGACCCAAACTGTTCTGTCTATCCATAAGATGAAGTGGGTTCCAACATCCTGGAATGAAATAATTCCAGTTTCAGGGTTCAATCCAGATTCTGCTGTAAAGCCTGGAAAATTAATTAGCTCTAAAGATAGGTGACGACAAAAACGAGTAATAAGTGGAAAAACGAATGTTTTAAAATAATTTTTCTCTCAAACGTTATGAAGAAATTCACTGTGTCCAATACTTCTCATCCTATTCAAGAGACTTCGAAGAACTCGGGCAGCATTTAAATTAAATTTGGTAGTACCTATAACTTATAGCTGGAGGTCCCTTCATTAAAATGCTGTCCACTGTTAGGGTAGGACTGTATCACATTATCAAATTCAAAAACTTTTTCAGTCTTAGTGTGCGTGGCTGCATAAATACTCCTTCAATACTAATACTTAAATACGTCTTATGAACTGTAAAAAAGAGTTAACGTGACGAACAATCTCTTGTTATACTAACAGTCAATGTAGTAAAATCAAAATAAAAAATCGTTCACATTGACACCCGTGCAATGCAGATACCTGTGGGTTAGAAAAATGTACTTTAATTAATTCATTTTAAGTGGTCCATGAAAAAATATCAGAATATGAGAGGGCGGAGCTGGTTAAAGGAGCGTCTACTGTAATGTTTGAAAATGTACAGGGTGCGCCAGAATAGCTTCATTTTTTGAAATGTCAATTAAAAAAAAAATAAATAAATAAATAAATAAATTATAGTTATCGTTGTAATTCTTTTTTTATTGTCGAGTACAACATGAAAAAAAAAAAAAAGTTTTTGGGAGGGTTTTGAAAATGACATCCAGCAAATGATGCCCCCCATTGTTAATGCACTCATTTAGTCGATTTTTGACGTTTCGCTCCACTCTTTGCAGCATATTGACCGGTATGTTCGCGATGGCGTGACGAATGTTGTCCTTGAGTTGGGCCAGGGTTCGTATCGTCATAAACAAGGGATTTCAAATATCCCCATAAGAAAAAATCGCAGGGAGCCGAATCCGGGGAGCGCGCTGGCCAAGCGAGGTTGCCTCTGATCGAGATGAGGCGGTCGGGGAAGTGCTCTCGCAACAAATCCATGGAGGCTCGTGCAGTGTGAGCTGTGGCTCCATCCTGCTGAAACCACATGTCCCCCATCGTCAAATTCTTCGAGGGCTGGAAGGAAAAATTCCTCGATCATGTCCCTGTAACGAGCTCCATTCACCTTTACTCAGCGTTTATTTTCCTCGAAAAAGTAAGGACCAATTATCCCCCTTACCAATATTGCACACCACACTGTGACACGTTCACAATGAAGAGGCTTCTCGTGAAGTTCACGCGGATTTTCTTCACTCCACTACCACATGTTTTGCTTGTTCACGCTACCAGAAATGTGAAAATGAGCCTCATCGCTGAAGAAAACAACCGCGTCGTGGGGCAGGTTTTTGATCAGTTGCTTCACATGCATTTTGGCGGGCAATAAAATCGCTTTCTGTCAACTCTTGCACTACACCCAATTTGTAGGGATGAAAATGGAGTTCATTATGGAGAACCCGTCGAACAGTGGTGTCGGAAATCCCTAAAGCAGCTGCAGTTTTGCGAGCTGAATGATGGGGGGAGCGCAAAAACAAAAGCCTTGCTCTTTCCACATTATCCGGTGTTCTGGAGGTCCGAGGGCGTCCATTTCTGGTTTATACGACAGTTCCACTCTCCCGAAATGTGTCAACCCACGAAAGAATGGAATTCCGGCTGGGAACCGTACCAGTAGGAAGGATTTCGAAGCGCGCACGGAAGGCTCGTTGGGTAGCCATGACTGAGTGACCTTTAGAAAAGAAAGCCTCTACGGCAAACGCCCGTTTCTCCTTTGTCCAAAGCATGATGGCAACTAACAGTTGGGGAAGCAAAACTTCGGGTCCTTACCCTTCGAATGAGCCCTCTCCCACCCTTCTACGACCCCTACTTGCCACGCAGGGATTTTTTCAAATAATGAAGTTATCCTGGCGCACCCTGTATGTAGGGCCTGCTTACTAATCCAAGCTCATGAGACATTTTACATTTTTTCCTATTGCGAACCATAACAAGCTAAGTTTATTGCACTCACTATTGTCATGCGTATTCATGCAGTTGTTGTGCTAGTCATGAGTGAGAGGTAAAGATGTTGGATCTCGTGAACAGCTTAGTGTTATTAAAGGAAAATTATAAAAAGTTCAGAACATCCTTGATCTTGCAGGGTAAATTTAATATGGGATGAAATAATTATTTTCTTATGCGTATTTTTGGTGCTCATTCGATTACCATAATTAATTCATGCTATCATAGAGTGAAATATAGTGTGCGTTAACAACTAGTGTATCTGTCATCCCTCACAACTGAATCTCTTATGCCTCTAATCAGTGTAATGATGTAACAATTGTAATTTCAGGCGTGAACAATGGTCACTTTTTTCAAGTTACTCGTGTTGGCAGCATTTGGTTGAACAAACTAGGACATTGAGTAAGGATCATGCAGCTTTGAGTGAGATTTATTCTGTTCATTTGGTTTCAAAACTTTCTCAAGTCATTGAAGACATTCAACGAATTTATAAACGAGTAAGTTTTCTCTAACTTTTTATGAGTTGTCAATTTTAAAAATTGGATCATACAAATTCAACCGCTCTCTTATTTTCAGTGTCGAGAGATTGGTTGTGATATGCATGATGAAATATTCAGAGTGTTACATGAACTACACACTGCTCTCAAAACATATCAAACGTATCAAGCAAACTGCAAACAAGCAGAAACAAAACTTCGTTTGGCTGAAGCACAGAGACTGAAAATTGAACAAAGTATTCCCAAAGAAAAATTGGACAAGTCTAAAAAATTCCGCATGATTGAAAAAGACGTTCAAAAGGTATTATTTTACCTTTTATAATACTTTTGCAATTTTTCAAAATAATATCTCACTACATGACTCGTATAATTGTATTCTTATTTTAAAATTATCGTTTTCAGAGAAAAAACAAGTATTTTGATGCAAAACTAAAAGCTTTAAAAGCACGAAATGAATATGTTCTCTGTATTGAAGCCTCAAATGCAACTCTGCACAAATATTATGTTGATGATCTCTCCGATCTAATAGACTGCATGGATTTGGGCTTCCACCACTGCATTTCAAGGGCTCTTTTGATGCATGTAACTAGCGAAGAAGGTAGAGCCAAATCAATTCAAGCAAATATTGATTCTCTCAACTCTGTATTATCAGGCCTAGATTCTCGATTGGACAAACAAAGGTTCTTGGAGTACAATCATAATGCCTTTATGATTCCAAAGAAATTGGAATTTCAAGGGAATAAAGACGAAGTGAGTTTATATTTCTTATAAGTCGCTTCTGATGTATGGTCTATGGAAATGAAAACTTGATTAATGTTTTTGAAATTCATTTGCAGGCTGAACCTGAACTCCAAAAATTACTTTGTGCTGATATGGGAATACGTCTGAAACAGCTTGAAACACGCATTGAGACAGTTCGTGCACAGAGTGATGAAGTCTGGAAAACATTAGAAACAGCAGAAGGTTCTCTACTGCAGATGCTCACCCTTAAAGATTATGATTGTACTAACTACTTTGGTGACAATGCTACTCCCGCAAGCAAGCCACCTGAAACAGCCACATTGAAATTAAGGGCAGATCGACATGAAACTGAGGAGTTCTATTTGACTGTAAGTTTAATTCTTAGTTTTTATTCCCAACATCCCATAGCCCATTCGATGCAGATCTGTTTCTCCAAACATCCTCCCGTACGGAAAAAACAAGGACCTACCAAATCACCACCATCCTGTAGGTTCAACTGCAAGTTTCAAACTGTAGAAATGTGAAAATCAAAAAGATCTACATCGAAAATACTTCCATACTTCACACTTTCATCGACTCCCTCATACTCACGACTCCCTCAAATTATTGGACCAAATCTGAATTTAAAAGCGTTTATCTAAACCAAACATACTTATTTTTGCATTTCTTCAATTTAAACTGCGCAAAATTGTAGATTGAGAAAATACTTTTGTGATTGAACGAAGACGGCGTTTTGACGTTTTGTGTTACTAGATCGCATGTCATTCCAAATCATCTAAATAATGTTATAAAGGGTAAGCTGCATCAAGGTGCATTTGAGCTTGGACTTTTCATTGAAGAAACAAGATAATCACAAGGAAGACCATACCATTACAAAGATGGGGTTTAAATGCTACAAACTTTTTTTTAAATCACATTTTGAGAACGGATTTAGATACAAATACTAGGTTGGCATCGTTTTACACCATATTTGATGTGGTTTTGCATCTACGTGCAGTTTGCTCTGTAAAGCTATATATATCTTTGTAAAATACCTGTTTAGCAGTGAAGTTGTATTTATATTTATATTTCTGTATATCCACAAACATAAATTTGAGCTTCAGATTTGACTGATGACTTTCAATACCCTCAGATTTGAGAGCCCTGACTGACAGGTTCCTTTTCTCCCATTATCAGCAGCGCTAATGGCCATCCAATCTTTACTAACCAATATCTTTCCGATATCCTCCAATTATATATATCCCCAATATTCTTTTGATATCTATAATCTTCCTCTAATATATCAAAAGTTAATAGAACTAACCCAAAATCATTGTTGTAGAAGCTGAAGGACTTTTTGTTGGGAACATCTCGGATAGCTCGGCTAAATGTAAAACATGACTATATGAGAAATAAGCTAGCTGAGCTGAGTGCAAATCCACCTGCTGTTATGGTGTCTTTGACTGGGGTCAAACCACCAAGACGTAAATGTATTGGACGTCTCAATACAACCACACAACCCAAGTTGTTTGGTGGTTCTTTGGAGGAATACATTGAATCAACAAATCAGGAAATTCCTCTCATTATCAAGAGCTGTATTAGGATCATCAACCTTTATGGTAAGTTTTATAGTCTCATTCGTTATAGTCTCGTCTAATGGATATTTATAACTGGATTAGATAAATTAGGTAGGCATAACATTGGTTTCATTTAATCACTTTGTCAGAGCAAACCAACTTGTAATCAACTTCAAGTAACCGAACTATATGCCGACTGTCATCTAGTTCACGTTAACTCATTGTTTACCAATTTTGTTGCAGGTTTGCATCATCAGGGTATATTCAGAGTATCTGGTTCTCAAGTTGAAATAAACAATTTTAGAGAATATTTTGAGAGGGGAGAAGATCCCCTTGCTGACATAACTGATGCCTCAGACATGAATTCAGTAGCGGGGGTTCTGAAGTTGTATCTAAGAGAATTACGGGAGCCTCTTTTCCCTGTTATTTACTTTGAGCAGCTAATGGAACTTGCTCGTAAGTAAAATTATTTGTATATTTTGTTGAATGATCTGTCATGATGGTGATTGTTGTAGCCACTTATCCCAAAAAAAAAAAATAATAATAAAAAAAAAAATAATAATAATAATAATCCGAATTTTCATTCAAATTTTAACTTCGTTGACGCAAACTAACTTGATATAATTTATTCTAATCAGGTACTTAATACAATTATAAAAGAACATTCTAATCACTGAATATCATCCCTTTCATTCCCTGTGACCAGGTATCTCACAGGGACAGGGCAGCACTCTCACCCCAGCAGCAAGATATTTTTTTTAAAGCAAGTTTTCGTAGAAAATGAAGCTATTGCAATGGCTCAGAAAATTTTAAAATAAACATTTTTGAAAAATGTTTTCATTGAAATCCGATTTGAGATATTCTGAAATGATTCCTGAAGTTTGCGCTTTTTCATATGTATATAAGTAAAGGGTAGCTAGAAAAAAAGGGCTTTTAAAAACAGCTACACTTTTATTCGGGAAATATAACAGCAAGGAAAGAACGCACGGGGACTGAGGCAAGAGAGGAACTGCTGCCTTGAGCCGACGGGTCCCTTTTATAAACTCTGGTTGTCTTTGTGTGGGGGAAGTCCGCATCAGCATGTTATAGTTAGGAGAGGTGATTTATCTTTATGTAACGCGTCCCCTCTAAGAACGGAATTTCGGGCTGAAAAGATTTCTGATTTCAAGTTTGATTTTAGAAACCCCATATCAGTTTTTGGGAAAAAATAGCAAGTAATTGTTATTCTTTAGCATCACTTTCACATGATTGTCGTCTGTGATTAGTTTCACAAATTGGCATTTGTCAGATGAGCCAGAGTGTAAAAATTCTGTTTCACACTCTGGGCAAAGTGGTGAGATTAGATAATTAGGGCATAATTGTATATGGCCTGGTGGCTATATGTCTCGTCAATGCCACGATGGTTGGTTAGGCTTTCGTGGTATTTCTTGATTGTTTCAGACTTTTGTTTCCGTTTGTTATGTCCTCTAGTTTTTTGGTGTACTTGGTCATGGTTATCTACAAAAAGGCATTTCGTTCGCATATGTCATCGGTGAAATAAAGTCTGTATTTGATTTTGGGTAGAATGTACTCTTTCACGATTTTGATGATACTAAGATGTTTGGGTACTTTTCCGCTCCCCCCCCCCCCCCCCCTCCCCCCACTCAATTTGTCTTCAACACGTCCGCCCAATGTTTCTAGGCATTATTTCTTACTTAGATTATGTGATGTATTTTTGAGATGCAAGCATGCGAGCATCCAGACCGCCAAAGTATACACATCATTCTGACCCACATGTCCAACTAATCTGTATTTTTACTAAGGGATTAACTACTTGATGTTACGTAGTTTTGAGATGCGAGCTTGCGAGCATCCAGACCACCAACCTATACATATGCGAATTCATGTGGAGGCAATCAAACCACAACCACGCCAATTTGTTTCAACAAATCCTCACCGACATCGGCAACTTCTGAAAACATGGCAATTCTCTTTTTCCTTTCCTTTTTTTTTAAAATCTTAATATAATTTCTTCCTACAGCTTGAAATCGTCACCAATTCTACGTAAATATGTCATCTAAGTAAGAAGGAATGCCTAGAAACATCGGACGGGAGTGCTGAAGACAAATTGACTTGGGGGGGGGGGTTAGAACGGAAAAGTACCGATGTTTATTCAAGTGGCCGGTGTTTCTAGTCTTGTTTTCAAATATTTTTCGATTCTGACAGTGTCTTACAAAGGGGGGGGGGGGGGGGGGGGGGGGGGGGAGTTTTACAAGGTTGATTACAATTTGATGATTACAATTATTGTTGATGGGTTCGTATCTTTAACGATTGCATGACCTATGACATTGGAGTGTATCATGCTTCTAGGGTTGGATTGAGAATTATTGAATTCGTCTTCGTTTTCGGAATCAAAATTTACTATCATGGAGGCAGGGGTTTCTATGTTTTCGTCTGCTGTGCGGAGAAGGGAGTTTGGAGTTGGAGCTTCAAAATACGCGTTGACGGCCTTGTCGGCTTCAATGGGCTCGTTATCTTTGTTATTGAGTAGTTTGACACAACATTGGAATTCAACAGGGCGTCAACATCGGAATTCAACGTTCCTTTCTTGTAAACGATGTCAAAGTCATAGGCTGAAAGTTTTGTGCGCCATCTGAATAAATTGAAGCCAGGTTCGTTTATGGAATACAGCCATTTTGAGGGTTTGTGGTTGGTGTGAATTTTAAACTTTCTGCCGAAAAGGTACGGTCGTCAGTATTGCACGCCCCAGACGACTGTTAGGAGTTCTTTCTCTATGGTAGAGAGACGTCTCTCAGATTCGCAAAGAATTCTATAGGCTTACACCAACGGTTTATCATGTCCATCAACTTTCAGGCTAAGTATGGCTCCGAGAGCAATGTTCGAGCGCCTATAGACAGATGAACTAGTTTCGTAAAGTCTGGGCACTGAAGAATTGGTTCGTTAGTAAAGTTTTGCAAATTTCAAACGATTCGGCGTATTTGGGGTCTTTTATGTCAATTTCGCTTCCATTTATTTAACATTTGGTCATAGGTTTTAGTAATTTAAGCGGAATCCTTGATGAATTTTCTGTAGTAGCCTGATAATCCTAAATATGATTTGATTTATTTTGTAGTGGTCGGAATGGGATAATTTTCAATCGCTTTAATTTTATTGGAGTTTGGCTCTACTCCAGTTGGGGTGATTATGTGTCCTAAATATGCAATTTCTTTACTTAAATGTAAAAAAGAAACATAGACTGATGGGAATGAATGCTATGATCCTATTTTACCAATGCAAGGAAATTAATGGTGTATTTTGTAAACTATACCATTGTTATCATAATTTTCAAGTGGGCTGATATTTTAAATTTAATCAAACTTTCTTAATTTCAGAACTCGAATCAAAGCATGATTTTGTCATAAAAATGAAAGATCTTGTCCAGAGTTTACCTCGATCGGTTGTGATTGTTATGCGTTACTTATTTGATTTTCTCAATCAGTAAGTGCTTTTTTGACTTATTCGTACTACTTTGATATTAAGTACTAAACTTTGACTTGTGCACTTCCTCTGATAATATTCTCAAGATTATTGGAGCTTTACATTGCTCATTCAGTATATGAATTCTGATATAAGAACAGAATGTTTTCAAATGATTTATTGAAGCTATTTGGTGTCAGTAAAAGTCTCAAATGCCTAATATCTCTCTCTCTCTCTCTCTCTCTATATATATATATATATATATATATATATATATATATATATATATATATATATATATATATATACAGATACAGAGTTTGGCAGAAAGAGCTCCTCGATAAGAAATGGTAATGAAAACAAGTAGCTAGATACAACATTTTGTTGTTGCAATTCCTAAATTCTACATGCAATGCAGTTTTTGTTTACGTGGTTTTAAAAATTACGTCACTTAAATGCTGCCCTCCGCCGGCAATGCTCAAATTTAGTCTTTTATGAAAGTTTGCAATAGCCAATTGGTCCTATTATCAGGAACCTCCGATTGTTACTGTGACGTGCTGGAAAATTTTTTTTGGCCGAAATTAAGTGACCTTTTTGCTGTACGTGGAGAGGAAAATGTGTGCATTTTAAGGGAAATGTTCCCAGGGCATCTCATTTCCATGCCTGGTGGCCTCTACATTCACCAGATTTGACCCCTCATGATTATTTATTATATATCTATTTTTTTAATGGGGTCATTTGAAGACCAAAGTTTACCAACATTGTTCTAGAACATTGGAGGAATTGAAGGCCGTGAAAACCCTTGAAGAGGCCACTTTTCCACCTGACGTAACCCAAAGGGCTATTGAAAACTTTCGTAAAAGACTAAATTTGTGCATCGCCGGTGGAGTGCAGCATTTTAAGTGACATTATTTTTAAAACCATGTAAAATGAAACTGCATTGTATGTAGAATTTAGAAATTAAAAAAAAAAAATTATCTATTTTTTTTTTTTTTTTTTTTAAATTAGCATTCCTTATTGGGAGCTTTTTCTGCCGCACCCTGTATATATAAAAAACGGAAAGTTAAAACTTACAATATTTGAAAAAAGTTGAGCATACAGCATTATATATATATATATATATATATATATATATATATATATATATATATATATATATATATATATATATATAGATTATCAAAAAATGCCGGATCTCACTAATTATTCTAGGTATATTTCCAGCTTATCTGAGTATAGTGATGAAAATATGATGGATCCTTACAATCTAGCCATTTGCTTTGGACCAACTCTTGTACCAGTTCCAGAAGATAAAGACCAAGTTCAGTATCAGAATCAAGTCAATGAACTCATCAAGAATATTATACTTTTTCATGATGACATATTTGCTTCAGATATTGGAGGAGTATTATATGAAAAGTATATTACAAAAGATGAGGACAAGTAAGTTACGATTTTTGTATAATTAAGATTACCTACTGTAGCAGAACCTGCACCCTAATTTTTGCATTTATCCTTCAAAAAACCAGAATCTAATGTTACCCTTTAAGGTAGTACTTGCTTTTATTTATATAGTTTTTAGAGCACAGTTACTATGCAGATAGTGTTGTAAGAATACCAAATATGAACGTTGTTGTGTTTTCTCATACTGGTTCTTAAATTTGTATTCATCAATCACGTTAATGCAGTCAGCGTTTATAAGCACTTCAGTAGATTTTGAACTATGGTACTCATGAAGTTCCCCCACTTTGTAGACTGTTTACAGAAAGTATTTAGGTTTTAATGTGAGAAGTTCATTTCACAAGGAGTGGTTTCAAAGAGTTAATAGAGGGGTAATAAAACCTGTATTTCTAGAAGAAAAAAAATTAAATAAATAAACAAAACAAAAAAACAATTACGAAATTTAAATTTAATATTATGCCGCCATGTTATTGGTATGTATTCAGTCTGGGCCAACATAATTCACACAGGATCCTCTGAAACCCTCTCATTGAAACTCTTAATTCAATATCAGAGGCATTCAGCTAGCATGCCAGTACTTTTGGGTATAACAATCATTAAGATAGTTGGTACCGTTGGTTTCAGCATGCTCAGCACATTCTTCACTGGTAGCAAATAGCCTTTTTAGAGTTATGTGAAGGGTGTTTTTGTCAAAATTGAAGGACCCCGAAAACATCTCTCGTCTGAGCATCGGATTGAAAAATGGAATGAAGGTCTCTCAGAATCACACACCCTCTGTATGCCACAAAATAGCGAGTGACAAAAAATGGTCTAGTGCCCTCCACACGATCCTCAGGGGACTGGTACACAGTTCCTGTTGTCCAAAAGGTTCACGTTTCTCACCAATGCCCCATATCCTCGTTCAAGTAGATGGTCCTTTAGTTCTCTCTCCCCATGAACATTGCAAATATGGTGCTCTCGTATCGATAATGATCCAGGGATCTAATTTTCACTACAGGAATGACACAATCACATTTGGGCATTAGTTATTTTGTGGTGGACTTAGCAGTTGGAAGTCCTGGTTAAGTTAACCAAAAAGGTCGAGTTTAGTTCGGTCAATAAAGCATTTAGTGTGTCTGGGCCAGGTATCCAAACCACAAAAGTATCAAATGAGTGGCTTCTTGCGTAGTGGATTCCAACTGATTCTGAGGAACATTTCTTCCAATCTTGCCATAAACAGATTCACATACTAGGGAATGTCTTTAGTACCCATGGGATTTCCTTTCTTTTGAAGGAAGAAATCCCCACAAACTGGAAAAAGTTTATTTCCAAAATAAACCTAGCCAGATGCAGCATAAAATACGTAAAAGCCTGGCATGTTTCTCTTCAGTTGTTGAGATAATTCTCCAATCCTGCCAAGTCCTCAACTTGTGGAATGGAGCTATACAGAGAGCTGACGTATATAGTAATCTGCAGTGGGGGGGGGGGCTCAGCATTCTCTGGAAGTCTGATTCCATTTAAAACCTCAAGGAAGTGATAACTTGTATAACTTAGATCTTAGATGTCGTGCGACTCCACTATTGGTAGGATAAAATAATCTAAATATGCTGAGAGGCACTCTCTAAGGCTTCCAAGGCTTGACACAATTGGCACCAGGTGAGTGGCAGGTTGGCATGTCGAAAGATTTATGTATCTTTGGGAGGGTGTAATAGATAGACACCTTGGACTCGGGATGTATCAATGGAGTGACTTCCTGTGTGGAAAGACCCTCTGCCGAGGCATAGTCCCGCAGAAACGTTTCTGTCTCAGTTCAAAACTGCTCAGTTGGATCCTAGCCTAATAATAGATTATTAGTACAAAAAACTATGATCTAGCACATTTAAAAATGTATGCTCAAAATTATGATGAAAAATAGTTACATGTGCTAAAAAATCGATAAGAAGTGTTAAAAATTCCTAATCTTTGCTTTAATATCGGAATATTATTCAGTACAAGATATTTGCTATAAAATTTATAGTTCAATATTTCTTAGCACTCCAAGTTCTCAGATTTCAAAACTATTTAACATAAATAGATAAGAAAAATGACAAAATTCGCCCATTCGGTCACGTTGCATGACTGGAACTTTTTCGAATTTTGTTGACACATTTTATTGAAATTTAAGCTTACGATTTTCATGTTTAGTTTGTTGATTATTTACAAATATACTGTTATACAGTGATGTCGGAGATTCACCATCTGAACATGTACAGGAAGATTTGGATTCAGAGGTGTACCCATCTGAAGATGGTTAGTACTCATTATTTTATAACATTCCTCCATATCCCTTTATATTTTACGAACTGTTGAAAATAATTCTTGCTTGTTGGAGAGACATACATTTTGAATAGCCGATTATTATTTAGATCTAGTGTTTTGCCGTAATATTGATAGTTAACCATTATTTTGCACTCAAAGTGGTCATTTCAAAACAGTATAAATAAATTTGAATAATTTACGAAAATTCGCGCGTTCGATCATGCTGCATGATTGGGACTTTGTTCCTTAACTCTTGGGATAGTTGTGGAAGTGAAGTGCATGTGTGCAAATTAAAAATTTCTCATTTTTTATGTTAGAACAATGGAGGTTACGTTGAGATGCTTACCTCTCGTTTGAATTGCATAAATAATGAGAGACCATCATGCATTCAGAATCATTGTGTATATGTGTTTAGGTATAACTTGGACTTTTATTTGCTGCACTTGATCCGAATAATGGGGTTTGCGGTTTAACCAAATTTGCTTAGCGAACTTATGGTTTCTGATATCATCTCAATTTTCATTCACTCACTGACATTGTTTTAATCATTGTACTATACATTGTTGTATACATTGTATACATTGTTTGTTGTTCCATACTATACATCATACTGTCAATTTTATTGTTATAGAATGTGATTGTGTCGAGGCTACTGCTCAATATGATTTCACTGCTAGAAATGAACGAGAACTGACCCTATTGAAAGGAGATTCTGTTCAGTTGTATAGCCAAGTTAGTTGCGATTGGTGGAGAGGAGCTGTTTCTGGCAGGCAAGGCTTAGTACCTGACAAGTACATTTCTATCAAGATAAAGTAAGTCAATTTGAGTATTGTATTAATTTTTCACCTTGGTCTTAAAGTATTTGGATGGGATAAAAATTTGGATTAAAACACTGAGTTATAGGATCATTTCATAAGTTATCATGCAGTTTGTACCTTCCACTACATGATCAGTGCTCTTTGGACAGCAACAGTCTTAGGTTAAGACATTATTGTTGGGAGTTCTTCAAATTTAAAGAATAACCAAGACTAATATGACTATTAACATTGCATCTGTGTTTCTGTCAACATTGATAATTATCTGTTTCAATGACTTCATTTCTTTTAGGTGTTACAAATTATACATATTTAATGATGGTTTAAATCACTGTTGTTGGAAATTGAAATCTTCCACGTAACATCATATAAGTTACGTTAAATCCAACAATTCTCCTTTCTGTTCATCAAAATACCAACATTTACACTCAACTCCTCCACAACTATGTCCTCTTAATTCTCTTTAAACCCATTTTTAATAGCCTAATATGGCTTGAGTCTAACTAATTAACAATAAAATTCCCAGTTCATATAATTTATAAATCGACCTACTTCCTGGGACAGGTTGCTTATAATTAAAGGAAGTTGGGGGATGTGATATTCATATGCAGGATGCTTATGCATGAGGGCATGAGTTTAAAAGAAGAAACGAAGTTCTTGGTGTAGCACAGAAAAGTTTTCCTACCTGATCTAAAGAAATATTCTGTCCTTATGTTGACATTCCTCCCATTAGGGCGGACGAGATTACTTCTAGTTGCCCTGCAAATCTGCTGGGGCAGTTGCCGTGTGCTCAAAAATAATTTGTCCCCATGCTCTACACTCGCTATGATATCCATATATTGTTGCTATAGGGACGGGAGGCACAGTTATAGTTACAGCGGCATGCTCAGAACGAGATTTCTCCACTTCACACCATCCTTTTCTAATTTTAAAAACATGATTTGGAATCGTTAGAGTGCCCTCTTTCTCATCGTTGACATTTGAAACAACCTAAAATCGATATACATGACTTAATTGTGGTTTTAAAAAGTTGGGGGGCAGCACTAAACTTTTAGCCTAGTCAAAAACTTTAGTCCTGCCCCCCACTATCAAATTAGCGGTAAAAACAAGAAACTATGACACATCCAAGACTGATGACACAGATACTTTGATCGAAAGTTGAAGGGTTTAGATGTAATAATTTAGTGATTAGTAATCACTGTGGTAGTTTTGGGCTCGTTCCCATCAAGCAATTAGTTGGGCAATTTAACTGTTGGACTCAATCTAGTTTGATCTCGGGAGAGTCTGGTTTTTTTTTTTAATTTGGAGATCTGGA
Source organism: Adelphocoris suturalis (assembly GCA_030762985.1). Classification (NCBI taxonomy): domain Eukaryota; kingdom Metazoa; phylum Arthropoda; class Insecta; order Hemiptera; family Miridae; genus Adelphocoris; species Adelphocoris suturalis. Next base: position 17,859,335 of record CM061045.1, on the reverse strand, counting down.
AGCTTGTAGGCTCGCATCTCAAATTTAAAATAAAAATTTTCAATCAATCCTTTTGTTAAAATGTAGATTCATTGGAAAAATCGATCTGAATGATGTGTGTAGCTTGGTGGTCTTCTGGATGCTCGCAAGCTCGCATCTCAAACATAAAGAACATCCTAAATCAACCTTTTTGGTTCCTTCCTTCAAGAGGTTCCGAATACAAAGATCAGAGCAAATATGTTTCGACAGAATAACGTATAAAAACCAACGTTTTTGTTTACATTTGCGTTCACTACAATCGGAAAAAAGAATTTCCGATTCCGGTCTCAAAACTCGCATGGGATCAAATTGGAACTTCAACGAACATACTAAGACCAACCCGAGCAAAGACAATGGGAATTTACTTGGTCTAAGGCGGAAAAAAACATAGTGGGGAACCAATTTTTTCGTCATTTTCAGCTTTCTTTCACTGATTTCTCTGGAAAGACAGCATCTTTCAGCAATTTTTTCGTGTTTTACGGGTCCTGAAACGTAACTTAGTCACTAACATACAAAGTGGTCTCGATCAAATTTTAATGTGGCAGCAGATAGCAGATCGAGCGCGGGAAAAAACGCGCATTAAAAGGGGCTCCCACCCCCTTCCCACCCTCCAGCCCATGGTTCACGTGGGATTAGGACATTTTAAAATAGCCTATATTCTGACCAGGAGATTTCCGATCACAATAAAAATAAAAAAACCCTGTTCGGATCCCTTCATCTGTTCGGCCGTGAAAGTGACATTCACTCACAGACAGACGGATTTTCATTCTTATAATTTAATAAATATAATAGAAATAGAGATAGTTGTATTCGATTATCTGGTTAATTGCCTCATATTTCTCACCAATGGTAGCAAAGCATTGGGATTCATATAAAATAGAAAAATGTATCCCAGTTGCTACTGTGTGGACCGTATATGTTCAAATAAATTAATTTTGAGTTCATGTCATAATGAAATTATGATTTTGGAGATGGCAAAGACAGTTTGCTTCCTACTTTGTTGATACGAGTATTCAATGTATGCCCCCTCCCCCACTTCCTCTAGATGATAACCAGCAGCTCTCCCGAGTAGCCGTTGATCCTGCCACCCCAAGATTTAATGAAATTGATGAGGTAAAATTAAATAGACATATCTTAAAAAAAAAAGATTAAGAAGCGTAGGTGTCACTCGCAGGATACGATTGTGAAGACTATGGTGAGTTCAGTGATATGAATGGAACGGCACTGCCAACTATTTCAAAATATATTATACCCCCTCCAATTTATATATATATATAAAAAAAAATCTTTCCTATTCATTTGATTTACTATTCAATAACTACATTGCTGCCTTAGCTTAGCCATGTTGACTTTCCCCCTTAACAACATTTCTCAGCTATGGGTTTATTTTATTGTAAAATCGTGTCCATTATGGTAACAGATCCTTATTCATGGCAATCGTTACTAAATATGAAAGAATAACTGTTCATAACGTTCAAAAGTGAAAGTTATGGTCGTAACATTATTTTTCAGAGATGATGGCACTGAAAAATCAGAAAAATGGGAGTTAGAATGTGAGAATGAAGAAAAAATCGAACCTTCCCATTGTGAAACCGACACTACTGATACATCAGTGTCTGAAGAAACATCACAACCTAATATGAACACATCATCATGGCTTCCTCAACAACAGGTACTGGAAACGGCTGTGTAGAACATGGTGATACCTTTCTCAACTGAGTGTTGTGAGCTATAATAGTAATGCATCCAACTCCTGCATGAACGCTTGCATTAATTGTGGTTGTCATGTTATTTGAGAGTTGTTCACTTGAGATCTAACTGTTGAACACGAATCTCAATCAAGGAGATTTAGTTTTAATTAGCATTTCGGGCCTTTATTGCATGATCTGATTATTATTTTATTTTTCATCATGAACATTTTTTCGATTTCTTGGTTACATAAGGTTGGTTTCTTAATTTCATTGTGTTGGTTGCAACTTGATTGTTAGCATAGTTAAATCTCGTGGCAAACATTTACATGTTGAAATTATTACCCAGTGTAATGTAATTGAATGTAATACCAATGCTTGGATCAGAAGATCATGTAGGGATCCATGCATATCACATAGCTTATTATTAGGGGATATGTTGGAAATCATGCAATATGTGCATCTCTGAACATTCTTGCATTATACGTTTTTTCTTTATTCTAGTATAACAAAAATATCAAGTAATGTGCAATGCTATTACCTACTGAAAAGTACAGCATACTGTAAATACTCCATGGTTAGGTACTCTCTGTTCTCACATGTATGTGATTTGCATCACGTTAATAAGCAGTAATTTTACTGATGAATTTTTTAGTCTGCAAAATTTCCAGATCATTGTATGTTTCTTGTGGTGGTAATGTGAAGATTCATATGGTTTTCAGTTGCTATTTTATTCATTGAGTACATTGAGTTGAAAGGAAATGAAATGATTACTAATGATTTTTCGAGCATTACATCTAGGTAAATATTATTCAATTCACATGACGCTATTTTCAGCCTACATAATTAAGTTTGTATAGTTGTATTGGACTTCTCAGTTGAATCGGTTTTCATGTTTATGGGATCAGATCATTAGTACATGATATTCTGCAAAATCCAGTAACTACAAATGAGGGCAACAGTAGATTAGGTCTTTCCCCTAAAAGGTTATATTAATGGAATAATTCTGAGTAAATTCTATGTGTTTGATTTCATAACATTTTATGGGTGTCAGATGTGCTATGAGTTATGGTAACGATTATTGTTATTGCTTAGGAAAAGTGGAGCTAGTGTAATTTTCAACTGACGTCAACAAACAAAAAAGTGGTAATTTCACTTCTGTAGGAACGACTTTTTCTATTTTCTCGCGTGGTTCATTTCTTGGGTTCTGGTTCCTTGTAGGTATCAACTTCTTGCCTTTCACCTTCCAGGGCAGGAGGAGACTTGAACGAGAAAATATCTACTTTGTGTTGAATGGTGTTTTCCCTATAAACACTGTTTTGATCGACATAGTTGGATCATAATTTTTGAGAGTCATCCAAAGAAAATGGAAGGGGAGTGATGCAAAGTTGAAGGAGTAAATGAAAATGCATCTTAATAGAGAAATAATTCCCCATTGTGCAATAATTTGGAATATAAAATACCTATCTATATGTATTATGTACAGATTTATACTTTATATCTTTTTTATTGGAAAATTTTAATATCCAGTATGTTGCTCATAAGAAAAACAAGTGTGAAGTTCTGTATCTATAGACATACTAAACATGATTTGAGAGGCGTTTAATGTCCAGATGCATGAAAACTATTGGATGGGACATTCCTACTTTTTACTGTAGGTAGGTGAGGATATCTTGGAAATTCTTTGATGCAAGTCTGATCTTCTATGATACTCATAGGGAACTGTGGCTTGGAGGATTCGACCCCTTTATAACTTCACCTCCTTTTCCTATGTGACCCCGAGCCTGTCACTGTTTAGTATATCACTTTTGGTTGGGTCCTAAGAAGGCTGTTTCTTGACTTTGGTTTATATTTCTCTCTCTCTCTCTCTCTCTCTCTCTCTCTCTCTCTCTCTCTCTCTCTCTCTCTCTCTCTCTCTCTCTCTCTCTCTCTCTCTCTCTCTATATATATATATATATATATATATATATATATATCTTGTTTCAGCATTATATTGTTTATCAGGATGCTCTCAACGAACTTAACATACCTCAGTAGCCCCAATCACTTCTGTCGTCTTATTTTGTGATAAAACTGAAGCCCAGCTATTTTTCCTCCATCTACTGTGTGCTTGCAAAGGATGTATATAGAACGCATCATCATCTGCTTCCTTGCAGTTGGGGCGTATTGGAACATTTATTTTCTCCATCCTGTGCAGATAGGTGTTGAACAATCCAAGTCCTGGATGGAACTGTGTTGGAAAGAAGTTAATGTCATCATCCTTCTATTGCATCTATAAATGAAGTCTAGGATTAAGGAAGAGATTCAATACGTCCCTTTCTTTTTTTGTTCAAGTTAAGTTGCTCTGGCTCCATTTAGAGCAGCTTCTAATGCACTATTGGCATGCCAGCAGGTAACAGTTCTGCTGTTATCATTCTCATTTCACTGGTTTCAGTTTATTTCTCCAGAACGATGTATTTGCTCTCAGAGCCAGTCTTCTCTTACATTCAGCTTTTTAGGCAGTAGTGTCACAACTCAACAACTCTTGATTTTAATTTCCAAACATAGGGTTTCATCCAATATAGCCACTATTGAGCTTGATCCCATGTCCCATCCTTCTGAAGAATAAAAATCCCCAAGGAAACTCCTTACTCGAATTCCTGTTTAGAAAAAATTTGCCAACCTGTTGAATTGCTTCATAGAAAAAGTCTACCCGATACAGGTAAAACTGAGATCCTTCTTTTTCACTGAAGTGAGTTGAACACATATTGAGTGATTTCAGCTATCCCACTGCTGTTACCACCGTTATTAAGACAAATAAATAATAAAAATAAGTAGAAAAATTGGGAAAGTTGATTGATTTTCGATCTGGTCAATGTACAGACGATTTTATCAACTATGCACGAACTCAAGGAATTTGATATAGAATGGTCTGAAACGAATTTGTACACGGTACTTTCCTCTCTCCATTAAGTATTCTCTGATGGACATTCTCTCATCAGGTAATGTTGCATGGTTGAGATTTTTCAGAGTGCTCCTCCATTTATAGTTTAAGAGGATTTTTCAGTGCTTTTACAATCCAATTACACATGGTAAAAATAGTGCCATTGTGCCCCAAAGCATTCCTGGACTTCAAGGAATGAAAACCATTACGCTGTTATAATATTAGGAAAACTTGTTTTCATCTCAACAAAGAAAAAAATAATATAATATTGGGTTATTATTATTGTTGATTGACAGTAAGTTTGGAAAAAAACTGTATATATTTTGACTGTACACTTTTCTGTTTGTTACAAAAACCTCACATTCAAATAGTTGTTTCACACTTATTTTGAAGTAATGAAGAACAGCTCATTTTGTAATTTTGGTACATATTGTGCTGTTAAAAAGGCCCACATTGTTGATCTCATGAGGCATAACAATTGTAATTTGTATTAATTCCCTTATTTAACGTGTCGCGCAAAATTGATTGTTTCTACCCTCCCTTACTGTCTCAGTACGTGTATCAGAACCTACCGATAGCCACAGGCCTATAGGCGTAGTTTTTCAGCATTTAGCTGATATGAAGAACTTGATATTCTTCTACTTAAAATGTATATTTTAATTCAAGAGATAATTCTAGATTATTCATGGTTCAATATTAGTGTTATTGATGCTCCCTCCTTTTATTTGGTTCGAGATGTATATAAACTTAGAATGAAAGAACTGTCAATAGCAACAACAGCATAGCATATCTAGAAAGGATGAAGTGAGATGCTGAAATTGTAAGAGTAGGGACTGGAATGTTCAGAGATCAACGCTTATTCTTAGGAATTTTTGTCATTAGTCGCTCAAGCTAGACCAACAGCTGCCCACACCCACTCCTCTAACCATAACTATCTACCGCTTTCATTATGTAGCTGTGAGCTCCATAATGAATTGGTAGCTCCACTACCCTGAATACCCTTCTCTCCCTATCTAGGGCAGAATATCATTAATCTGACAATCATAGAAGGAAATGTTTGGATTACTCAATTTTTTTTAAATAATCCTTACGGATGTTGATGGGGAAGACGAATCAATTCTCTGAGGCGAAAACGATACTATTATTCGTTATTTAAAATCAATACAGCGGTTTTAGTGTATAGCACTGCTTCTTAAAATTATTTGTTCATTCCCTGATGATCTCATACTCTTTTCTATATTGTCTTAAATCTTCTTATTTGCTGCCTTCAATATTGAATGATTCAATCAGATGAAAACTCATTGCTCCCATTTTGTTTTTTATCAACTTAGTCTTTCACAGGTAATGTATGTTTCGTTTGTCTCTTACTAAATAATACCGATTTCAATGCAATATAGTGCAACGCTTTCATCATCTGCATTAAGTTAGAAATTTCATAAGAATCCACCATTTCAATTGTCGGTTGGATGGGATACCGTTTTGAATGTGTGGTCTTGAAGACAATAATTATAACGTGTAATGACTCTTGACTAATGACCCTTCCTGAGGCTTAAACCTTAATTTAAAAAATTTATAAAACGTGTAATGTGTCGCTAATGGACCATCTGGTTGAGGTGTGGCTTGGTTGATTTAATTAAATGAAATAATAATTTGTGTGTGTGTGGTATGATGTGTTCAGATCAACGAGACACTTCTGTTGTCATTGTGTCAATCTACCCATCTAGAATCATAAATACCTATTTAATTTTAATTTTATTTTAGTTTGGACCTAAAAAAGCGATTTTTTTTCATCTGGCCATGTTTAGCCGTTAGTTTTCATCAATGTAGGCCACACTGCTTGCCACACCTAATGTCATTTGGTCGTATTATTCATCATTATCAAATCTAGGTTGATACTTGTGTTTGAATAACATACTAGAGGAGTATTAATATGGATTCTCTCTCGACTGAAGACATTCAATTAGTGACTGTCCTCCAAAATTTTTCCGTTTTTATATTTATGATATATGTATCTTCAGTGATGCTTGAAGCTTTAAAAGAGCGTTTTCATGACTTTTTTGTTAGTGTCTGCAGTATTGTATTTTTCATTGATGTTTTTACGTAATATTCGTGCATAAATCATCTTTCTCACTTTAATTAGGTTTACTCATGATCATCCCGTTTTGTGTTATAGTCAAATAAAAACTGAATATATTATTTTCCTAAAGCTTTCCAAGAAAATTATGTCTGCTTTGCACAGCATACAGTAACATACATGTATACAAATAGTAACCTGTTATTCATTCATTGCGGAGACATAGGGTGAAAATTTTAGGTTATTCAGAATTAATAATTAATTATTATCTTATTGATAATAATTAAGGAAGCGATTCCTTCAGATGAACCAAAACTGCAAATACGTGCCTTGCTTGTTACATTTTTAGTTTGTAATAATATTGGTCTGTTCTGAATTATGTCTTCTACAATTTCTGGAAAATTGGTTTGGATCTTGTTCAGATGTGGTAGATGCTTGTCTGTTTTCAGTTATGGGATTACTTTTTCTGCAGTAATTTGCAGCCTGTCTTTAAAAAACTTACATTTTTCTTAATCTAAAAAAAAAAAAATTCAATTGCTCAAGTGATGAACAAAGCCTCTCTTCCCCTGTGTTGGGATGAATATTAATGCTCATGGACAGTATTACAAAAATCTTCCCTATAAAGTAAGTTCCACCTTTATATTCTGTAAGGAAACGTTGTACTAAACCTACTCTAGGATTGATATCGATTGATGATCAAAGAAGAGTCTGCTATATAATAGTTACTAGAAAAACTGTCCCAAAATCATTTTTTTATTGCTTAGATAACAAAAAGGTTGATATATCCTCTCAAGTCACTCTGTAAGCCCAAAAGAAAGTTTGTATTGTTGAACAACCCTCATTTTTCATTAATGTATTTCCATTATTTTTTAAATAAATTCAGTAAGTATTGTAAATATTATATAATAATCTATGGCGTGTTACATGTTTTCTGCTAACAACACGCAGTAAGTGTTAACAATACAATTAATTGTCAACTAATTTTCATTCCCCTTCAATTCATCGTCACATCAAACTACTTATGAGTGAGCAATCATATTGATAATGAATTCTGTTGGAAATTTCGTCTCAATCAGTTTGCCAAACATTTAATGTGCCAACATCAAGTTGTACTACCATGTATCTATTTTTTCTAACAAATTGTGGTAAAGATTTAGCTGTAGTTCAGTTTAAAAAGAGAACATTCATTTCGTTTCTAATCTTTATAAACTCAACCTTGTTTAGCTTTAATAGTAATGATTATTATTGTTATGGAATGATTGTACCTACACTAGAAATGAGGTTCGCTGCCTGTACCTTGACTGTGATATTAGATGATACCTGAGCTATCATGGATGTTTTCTATTTCATATGCTAATGCCTAATCATTCTTTCTACCCAAATTCTGGGACTTTCTGAAATTCTATTTGCGCACACGTTCTTAGAGTCCAAGGCCAACATCACAAAATTAATGTAACCTGTGTTGCATGGTCTGTTTTGTACAATTTCTCTCTACTTTTAATGTACCTGTTTTAAGATGAAGGCTAGGTTCCGCAAGTCACTGCTTATAAAAGTCTCCATGATTTTCAAATTGTAGAACCTATGTTTACGTACTCATCTGTTGACGCCTCAATTGTACTGGTTGTACCCCACCCAGGCCCGATGGGTTAATTTTCTGTCTGAGTGTGTATATCCTAGTGCTTTGTTTGTGGACGTTCTATTTTCTCTACTTTTTTTACTTTACCAGTACTTCTTGGTTATTTTCTTGTACTTGTTCTGTGTTAATACAGTTTTTTTTTACCTGTTTGCATGTTTTTTTATATTCTTTCTTCTCCTTTCTCTTGAGTTGATTTACTTGTAGGTGTATCTCTTTGTATCCTGTTATCTTGTTCTATCATATGTGTGCGTGTGTGTTATTGGTGTGCATTGATATTCTCTAATATGATTTTATTTTCTCGATATATATATATATATATATATATATATATATATATATATATATATATATATATATATATATATATATATATATATATATATATATATATATATATATATATAATTCAATTCAATGAAGTGGCTCTACAAGAGCATGTATAATTAACACAAATTTTAGAAAAAACAAAAAGTTACACCACAAACTATTTTTTATATTTCGGCTTTAGTTGCCTTTTTCAAAATATGAAGAACTAGAATAATTTTTTGTGGGAATTTCGACGTTGATATTATGCAGAGATGATTGCCATGGAGAAGTTGGTTACCTGGCTAACGCCTGATGTTTAATCCTGGAGGATCGTACGCGCCCAAAACATTAGAATATGTGCCTTTTCAGATTGGTGAAGCATTCTTTTATTTTCTCCTGGCTTCATCTTCTTTACAACTTTTATGCCAAAACAATCGTCGAATGTTGCATCATGCGTGGTGGCATGGCGGCTCACATTATGAAACCTGCCACCCTCGACACACAAAACATTCTATACCTAGAGCTCTCTCGGTAAGGGGTCATCGGATTTGCAGTGAACAGGGAGAAAAAGAAGCTTACCTGAAGAACTTGTCAGAAAAACTGGAGACAGAGGATACCCAAAAAACGTGATAAGGCAGAAAGTCATTCCTTCCCATATTGAATACCACCCAACTCCCCGAAACACGAATGAGAAGGTCCAACTGACCACAACATTCTTTTTTGGTATTGAGAAGATGGATAAAATGATGAAGGATCTCTACCCAATCCTCTCAGCAAATGCATCCACCAAAAGGGTTTTCCTGGAAGTGCCTTCAATGTCCTACCGCCAAGCGTCATCAATTGGGGATATTCTGTCCCAAAGACGATCAAATAGGACAGAACCACCCCCAAGAGGACTGCATCCTTGCGGTAAGCGGCGATGTAAAGTCTGCCCAATCGTCATGGAAGAGGAAAAGTTCAGTTCGGCTAACAACCCCAACTCATATACATGCAAAGGGTCGGCAGATTGCCAAACACCAATGTGTGTATATGAGTTGTTGTACAAGGAATGCCCTGCATTTTATGTCGGAAAGGCCGAGACACAGCTTAACCTGCGTGTCAACAACCACTGAGCATCGGTGGTTACAAGAACGCAAGATCTGCCTGTGAGCCGCCATGCCATGATGCAACATTCGACGATTGTTTTGGCACAAAAGTTCTAAAGAAGATGAAGCCAGGAGAAAATAGAAGAATGCTTCACCAATCTGAAACGGCACATTCTAATGTTTTGGGCGCGTACGATCCTCCAGGATTAAACATCAGGCGTTAGCCAGGTAACCAACTTCTCCATGGCAAACATCTCTGCACAATATCAACGTTGAAATTCCCACAAAAAATTATTCTAGTTCTTCATATTTTGAAAAAGGCAACTAAAGCCGAAATATAAAAAATAGTTTGTGGTGTAACTTTTTGTTTTTTCTAAAATTTGTGTTAATTATATATACGAGGGTCGTCCAGAGAATAAGTTCCGTTTTTTTTTTTTTTTTTTTTTTTTTTTTTGTAATCAAGTTTTTATTGAAAAAATTTGAAAATTACAGGTATTGTAGTTGAACATATGTACTATTTTTCCACGTAATCCCCGGCGACGTCAATACATTTGGTATATCGCGAAATGAGCTTCGAAATTCCTTCCTCATAAAAGCTTGCCGCTACCTCCTTGGTCCACTTCGTGACAGCTTCTTTCACTTCCTCGTCACTTGTGAAACGTTCTCCCGCCAATTCCGCCTTCATTTTGGTAAACAGGTGATAGTCTGAAGGGGCCAAGTCGGGACTGTAAGGTGGATGGGTCAGAACATCCCAACCAAACTCATCCAAAAGTTGCGCTGCGGCCATTCGTTGTTCCTTGTGTTGGGGCGTCAGCTCTCTAGGGACCCACCGAGCGCAAACTTTCCGAAAGTCAAGTTTTTCCGAGACGATCTCATGGATGAGGGATCGTGAGATGTCTGGGAAACTCAAGTGGAGTTCATCCAGGGTTGAACGACGATCTTTGCGAACTGCATTGTCGATTTCTGCGACAATTTCGTCCGTCACAACTGAGGGTCTGCCTCTCCTACTTTCATCCAACAACTGAATGTCTTCCCGCCTTAAATTCACGTACCCATCTCCTCACCATTGACTCACTCATTACACCTTCTCCATAAATAGAAATGAGCTGTTCGTGGCTTATGGTCTCCCACCAGCGTTTTATTATTATTGTAAGAAAAATTTAAACTTTTTTATAGCCTGATGAGGATGAGAAGTCGGGGGAAAGAGGCAGAGTGTGAGCGGGGAGAAAGACAGAGGAACGATTCAAGATTCCATGAACAGAAGGAAGATTGTTTCCTTCTTCTATGGAACAGATCGAAGGGTCCTGCCGCTCGACACCTCTGAGGGAACTGATTGGTTAGGATGTCTGGATCTCCATGCCGGGATCGAAAAGGAAACAACACACAATACCACCCGCCCTGGATTGTAGCAGCTAGTTCCAATCCATCAAACCGGTGGAACTGCCCATCCCTAATTGTGAGTAGTAAATAGAAAGATTCCAATAAGGCGCTAGAATGTATTAGATTTGATTGTTTCAACTGCCTGAGTAACTTATAACAGGATTGCAGTATATTTTGATGTGTGAGAGGTGTCATGTGTGACAAGTGACATTGTTCACTAGTCTACCTCATTGGTAACAAAGACGCGATGTGAAGCCACTCTAAAGCAGGAGATCCCGAGTTCAATTCAAAATCTTTCAGGTCTGGGATCTATACACTATTAAGTGCGAGATTTAGTTTATGGTTTAATAGTTACAAATTGAGATACCCTAAAATGGGTTAACTCAAAGAAACAAAATTCAATATTAATAAAGGGGAATTAAGAGCCAGATCATATTATAACTTTACTCATTGTGAAGCCGGGGATCATGGATTCAATTCTCGGGCTGCTAATGGAATGTATCAGGTCTGGGATCTATACGCTATCAAGTGCGAGATTTAGTTTATGGTTTAATAGTTACGAATTGAGAAACCCTGAAATGGGTTAACTAAAAGAAAAAAAAATTAATTTAAATTTGATTTTAATAAAGGGGAATAAAGAGCCAGATCATATTACAACTGTACTCATTGAGAACTAAGATGTAATATATATATATACTTATACGAGGGTTGTCCAGAAAATAAGTTCCGTTTTGATCTGTAGGGTGGTAGGAGTGGCTTTTGCCAAATCTGGTAACACCGCTCGAAAGAGGAGAGGTGGGGGAATAGAATGAGAGGTGGGTGACCTCAGTCGGTCAGTTACCAACGTCAGGGCAGGTAGTTGAAATGGAGCCCTCCACGTTGCGTCTCGCCACCTCGATCCCCGTTCCCTCTCGAGTTGTTGTGCGTGGAGTGATTCAATTTCTTTATGCACAGGGTTTCAAATCAGTTCAAATTCACGAACAGCTCATTTCTGTTTATGGAGAAGGTGTGATGAGTGAGTCAATGGTGAGGAGATGGGTACGTGAATTTAAGGCGGGAAGACATTCACTTGAGGATGAAAGTGGGAGAGGCAGACCCTCAGTTGTGACGGACGAAATTGTCGCAGAATTCTCCTGATTCATTTTTTGCCTCAAGGTGAAACAATTAACGCCAACCCCTATTGTGAGACCCTGAAGAAGCTTCGTCGGGCCATACAGAACAAGAGAAGAGGAATGTTGACCTCCGGTGTTTGCCTTCTCCACGAAAACGCTCGGTCTCACGTTGCTCATTCCACAGCGCAACTTTTGGATGAGTTTGTTTGGGATGTTCTGACCCATCCACCTTACAGTCCCAACTTGGCCCCTTCAGACTATCACCTGTTTACCAAAATGAAGGCGGAATGGGCGGGAGAACGTTTCAAAAGTGACGAGGAAGTGAAAGAAGCTGTCACAAAGTGGACCAAGGAGGTAGCGGCAAGCTTTTATGAGGAAGGAATTTCGAAGCTCATTTCGCGATATACCAAATGTATTGACGTCGCCGGGGATTACGTGGAAAAATAGTACATATGTTCAACTACAATACCTGTAAGTTTCAAATTTTTTCAATAAAAACTTGATAAAAAAAAAAAAAAAAAAAAACGGAACTTAATTTCTGGGCGACCCTCGTAGAAAAATCGTATAAACATTGCAAACGAGCAAATTCTTCCTTTAACCGACTAGTAACCAACCGAAGTTCCTTATTACTGACGGACATAATGAGTGAGTGAATAAGGTCCTATTACAAATTCTGTACAGGTACGATCTTGAATGTTAAGCCACCATACAAAGAGTAAGGCAGTAGAGTGGTCTAAACCACGCTAGCAAGTATTTCTGCGAAACAACTAATGTAGAAATATGTACATTTAAAGCAGGACATAAATAGGTATAGATATAATACAAAACAGGTAAAATATAAATTTAAAATTACCAAAAAAGGCTGAACAACCCATTCAGGGAAGGAAACGGCAGACAACAACTTTGCAATGACACGCAAGTGCCCACAGGGTAGACAAATTATGTTTAGAACGCGAGGTAAGCCAAAATGAACTCAGGCGAAATTACGAGCAAAAAGGTATGAAGTAGTACCTAACTCGGAGCGACAGGACCAATGTTCTGGTGATATATGAAATTTAGGAATGAGTGGACTGTAATTTAAGGAAAACTGGGAGAACCCAGGGGTACAGACTTACCGGTTGATGCTTTTGACGTACTAACTCCGAATTGTGGAGGCCAGACAACTAATCAGTTGAAGGGAACAATCTGGGAAAGATATAGGCAGTTGGAAAGAATTTCTATTGCTGCTGTAATGCTGAGCACAGAAATTCGGGGTTGATTTCGATGACGGATCTGAGCGGAGAACCAACATAGGGAAAACTATGTGTCTTTTCTAGGAAGATTATGATGGCGACTGAAAAAAACTTTACAAGGTCCAGCCTTGTCCAGTGAGAGGAGGGGGGGGGGGGGGGTACAATAATGGAATCAGTCCCCAGATAAGACACCGAAGCGACCCCTCGACCCTGGGCACAAACAATTCCCCCCGCAATATCTGCGATTTGCCAAAACAAAACCAAAATTGATTATACAGTTGGAAAGCTGAGATTTCAGGCAAGTTTTTCCTGCAACGCGTATGGTTTTTTTTTATAATTTGGTTCCAATACTTAACACACCTTTAAAAAACAGAAATTTTTAAAAAGTGAGAAATTCTCGTGTTTGGTCCATTTTTTCGCTTAAGTGACTACTGTAAAAATAATTTAAATACCTTAAGGTGATGCGGAAATAGCTATATATCTATTTTTAAGTTTACATTGTAAGTAAGGGGGATGTGGCCATTTTGATAATGTAAGGTCAAAAACACGAGGAAAAAAAATTGAAAGTGAAAAAACTCCAAGAATCAAGGGTTTAAAAAAAATGCAAGTAGGAACTTTTTGTTGGAAATTAGTAGTAGAATCGATCCTTAGGAGGTTAACAATCTCAAGTGTGAACTCCCTGTATACAGGGTGTCCCCCCAAAAGGTTACACCCACCTCTATTTCCCCTGAATTAAGCGTAAACATTGAGACTAACCCCATTCTTCATAATTTTTTACGTAGATCTCAGCAAAATTACTTTCGCGCGCGCCACCTGCGCCAGAAGTGGCGCAAATGACAATTGTAACAGAGTTACCTCCTGTGAGGTCCATCGAGGTCCCGTCAGGGCACCAGAGATAGCGCTGTCGGCGTTCCGTTGATGAAACAACGGGCGCCTCGGCCGTTCTCGATCATTTTTGGCAGATGGTTTGGCGTTGGATGGGATTCCAGGCGACTGGAAAACCAATCTACTCCGAACATGGCTCATTAAAAGCTCATTAGTAGGAGTGGTATCTCTCTGACGGGATGCTGTTACTCTCCTCTACCTTTTTATGAGGATTTAGGCCCCCATTGCACCTTGGGGGGGGGGGGGGGGGGGGGACGACACCTAAATTCCTTATACAATAAACTTTGTTTTTTCGAATGTGAACCCCCATTTTTTCTTTTTAGCGAATTTTATTAGAAAATAAAGCTATTGCAATGGCTCCAAAATTTTTCTTCATCGAAATCTGTTTTGAGGCATTCTGAAATGATTCCTGGATTTTAACGCTTTTATATATATATATATATATATATATATATGTATATGTATGTATGTGTCATTCCAGACTATAACTCTCGATAGAATTGAGACAAAAACTTCGTTCTTTCGCCAAAAAATCAAGCATTTCAAAAGAAAGGATGAGTTCGTTGGACAACACTTTTTGAGCACATTAAATTGGTCAAATTTCAAAAAAATGTCTAAAAAAATCACTATAAATGACTGAAAACGTCTAAAAACTGTTAAATTTATATTTTTATCAGAATCGTAGTCGAAAGAAGTTTATTGACGATGAACTAAAACATTCAAAAATGTATTCACAAAATTATGGTGAAAAATGTACTTGAATTTCATCAATATTTGCTGAAAAATCGATTGAAACACTGAAAAATTGCTGAACATCCAAAATCTGTTTTTATTCGTAGAATATGATTTGGAACGAGTTTATTTGCCATAAAATTGGTGGTTAACAATTTCTTTGTACTCGGAATGCACAAATTTCAAAACAGTAATATAATATAGTTACGATAATCTACGAAAATTCGCTCATACGATCATGCTGCATGACTGGAACTTTTTTTATTGCAGATTCGAATTCTAGGTGAAATTGTATGAAGAAATGACCAAGTGGTATTCAATTGCCACATGAAATACACGATTTTGGGATATTTTTTCTTGCTGAACCTCGTAATGATGTTCATTTATTGATAATTTGCAACATCAACTTGGGGTAACACCAGAAGAAATACATTTTAGTACACTTTGTGCTGTGTGGAAATAAGCAAGATATGTGCAATGCCGGTCGATTGTTCGGTGTTTCCCAAGTTGGTGTTGCAAATATCAATAAAGCATCATTACAAGGTTCAGCACGAAAAAATACCCCAAAATCATGTACACGTGGCAATTGAATATCTTCAAAAACTCAGTTTTTCACAATTTTCGGACTTATAGTGCGGAATTGCGCTCTTTTTGATCGGTGCACGTTTATGCGCACTTAAAAATCGCGTGATGGGCAGATACTTCATGAAATTTCACCTAGAATTCGAATCTGCAATAAAAAAAGTCCAGTCATGCAGCATGACCCCATGAGCGAATTTTTGAAGAAATCTTCGACATTTCAGTCGCTATTGATCGTGTAGGGAAATTTTAGTTTATGATTTTGATAGACAAGCATGGAATCAAATTATTAAAAATAATTAGGAGGTACTCATACTTTATTATTATTAGGAGGTACTTATACATACTTTATTATTATTAGGAGGTACTTATACATACTTTATTATTAGGAGGTACTTATACATTAAAGAGAGCGACCGAGAGAATCGGAGGACGGAATATTTCACAGAGTAAACTCATCAGTTGTGATTACATTTTTTTTTTAACAAGCTCCTACTACCTACGTTTTAAACAGCATGGTTCTAGGATTGGTTATACAGGGATACTTCCATAAGAGTAGTTCAATCTGAATTTGGACAATGTTTCATGCAAATATTACCGATTTTTACAACTAGCGAACGGCATTGTTTCGATTTTTGACTGATTTTTCAACTTTGAAATTTTTGAAAACTTGATACATATTCTTATAGGAAATTTTACGCTGATTCCAAATATACCTCATGTTAGTATGCTGAAAAAATTATTTCGCACAACAAATCGCAAAAAACAGGCCATTTTGAAAATGTTGACTACATTTTTGAAAATTTCAACCCGAAGAGGTTATCCGATAATGCTGGCCAACGAACTTGAACTTTCGTTTTGTGTCCTTAACATTTTAAAATTTGTTTGAAGTTTCTAGCACAATTCTACCGACAGTTATCGTCTGGAATGACACATACATACATATATGCATACATGCATAAAAAAAAAAATGCGTTAAACTTCAGAATATGATTCAGAATAGCCTGAAACGGATTTCTGCTTAAAATTTTTTCAAAAATTCACATTCTACAAATTTTGAGGCGAGAGCAATAGCTTAATTTTCTTCAAAAATTCGCTAAAAGGGGGGTTCTTTTATGAAAAAACAAAGTTAGTGTCTTTCGCGCCACTTCTGGCGCAAGTGGTATGCGCAAAAGTATTTTTCGTGAGATCTACATAAAAAATTATGAAGAATGGCGTTGGTCCCAATTTTTTCGCTGAATTCAGGGGAAATTAAGGGGGGGGGGGGGTAACCTTTCCGTAGGACACATATATATATATATATATATATATATATATATATATATATATATATATATATATATATATATATAAAACAAGGTGTTAAGGTTCTTGAGGGTTGGTAACCTTAACACCTTGTTTTAAGAAAAAGTGGCCGAGAACTCAACACACACACACACACACACACACACACACACACACACACACACATATATATATATATATATATACATATATATATATATATATATATATATATATATAGAACTCACCATATTGTTATATATATAATATGAAAAAGTGCTGAACTAAGATTTGTTTCAGAATGTGTCAAAATGGATTTCAATAAAGAAATTTTTCGAAAATTTTTATTTTAAAAATTTTGGAGCCATTGCAATAGCTTCCTTTTTTTGCGAAAATTTGCTAAAAAGCGGGAGGCAAAGTTAACACAGATTGTGAGTCACTGATGAGAGTAAGTTATTTTCCATTGCATAAGCACGGGGTATATGATGGGCAAGTGTCCCGCTTTGTGTTAGGCCTTTTTTGGTGACTGGAGTGGACTTCGTTGTACCATCCTGAAGAATTTTATAAGGCTTTGTCTGTTTCGCAGCGTGTCCTCTAGAGCCCTTCAGTTAGAAGTCACTTAGAGGTTATCAGTTGATAGTTTCTTGGATGCGATTGACCTCTTCATAAATTGCAGAGGTTTACGTAAGGAGATGCTGTTAGACTCATGCTGTTGGACTAATTTCCATGGCATAGGTATATTTACCCACTCAACCTTTCCCTCTGGTTTTGAATTAAGTGGGATATCAGGGTTTCCAAATGTTCGGTAAATCCTGTAGTTTACGCAGATGCCCGCCGTTTTTGTGTAGAGGGCGCTAAAGTTACCTAGTAATTTATAATGAGATAGGTAGCAGTGGTGAGTTTCTCAATCTTTCTCCTAGTTTTTTATTTTTCCACCTAGTTTCTCCTTTACTAGTTTCTATTTCTTTCATTTCCTAGTTTTCATTTCTCCACCTGAGCTTTTTGAAGGATTTCCGAGGTAGGTAATTACACTTTCCATGATCGATGCTACGCCAACACTGGATCTTAGCCCTTCACGCTCTCCGAGTACACATCGATTTTACTCAGGTCATCCCCACTGACATGATGCACCAAGTCGGTGCCATGGTCCGAATAAATTCAAAATCGCCATTTTATGGATCTAAACGGTTTTATATATATTTTCGAAGATATTTATCGCGTTTTGAAAACTGCAGCAAAAAAAAGTTCTACCAGGGGCAAATGCCTTGGTTTTTGGTCCCTCGTTGAGTCGGTTAAGGAAGTTGTGGAGTGGCTTGAGGATCTGAGCAATCAATCTGCGCTTATCTTTCACACTGCTCACTTCGGTGTGCAGTGGACTTTCAATCCACCAGCATTGCCGTATTTCAGGAGTGGCTGGGAAAAGTAAATGCGAGTGGTCAAAGACCTCCCTCCTACATAAATCGATTCGGTAAACATCCTTATAGCTTTCTAGAACCACAATCTTCACCAAAATCAAAGGAATTTTAAATTCTTGTCCCCTACAACCACTATCCAACTGCTTTGGGGATGCTGAGCCATTCACCATTGGACACTTCTTGATTGGGCAATCGATTACTGCTCTACCTGAACTGGACAAGACAGATATTTCAGAGAACCCCCTGAGTAGATGGCAACTAATGAGGCATCTTATTCAGCACTTTTGGTCTCACTGGATCGCTGAATACATCAGCGCCCTTCAAGTCCAAACAGAAGTGGGATAGGAGGAACCGAAACCATAAAGTTGGTGGCATGGTGTTACTGTGTGAAGATAACACTTCTTCTACACTCTGGTCACTTGTTCAAGTCATGGAAGTACACCCAGGGAAGGACCGTATTGTCAGGGTGGTAACATTGAAAACAGGGCGCAGTCTCTCCAAGCAACCTGCAGCCAAAGCCATCCCATTGTGCTTGGACTTAATTCATTTCTAGTTCTTCATGTATTCCAGGGTTGCGCATTGGTGGGGAGTATGTTTCAACTTTGGTACCTGTCATTTACATCCTTGTAATGCATTGGGTCTGGCTCCTTCACTTTATCCGTTTCCACACTTGATCAGTTCGTTTAAAAACACCACAAAAACATATGATTTTCATAATTTTGGTAATATTTGCCTTTTCTGCTCATCTTTTATCAAACTCATGTTATCTCTTAACACCACAAAGTAGTTTAAGATGTCCTCTAGGTATCTTCTCCATGTTCACTCATGGATAGCATGGACCTTATTCACTGTCATGTAGGACCAGCCATGGATATTATTGAGCAATTCCCTAACATCCATTATGTTGGAGTTCCTTCATAAATATGAATGATTGGAAATAAATAAATACAATCATTAATGTGAATTATTAGGCGAATCAAAAGATTTAGAGGAGGTGGAGTTAGGAACTGTATATTAAAATCACGTTAGCGTGAGCGGGAAGGTATTGTTGGGAATGGAACCCCACAGCGTGAAATTTAATAGCATGGAAGAAGCAACAACATCCTCCCCCTTTGGGATAAAAAAAAAATTAAAGTACATAACCATGAACTATACACATATACAAAAATATACTATCTTATGAATAATTCAGTCTTTTGTTTATCTATATTATTCATGATTTGTGTTTTATCTTCTTCTAACGGGTGACATTGAGAAATAAATGAACTCCTCTTAATTCACTTTTAAACAGAATAAAGAATAATAATACCTCACTCATTATGGTTAAAAGCGTTCAGGAGGTTTCACCTTTGCTCGTAACTCCTTTATTACACTACAAGAAGTTCCAACAGGTGTGCTTGATGGGTCCTGAGTAGGTCGATATGGCGGGTTGGGGGCTGGTGTAAATCCATGGAATGGAGGTGAATCAGTTGACGTTGGTGAAGGATAAAGGTATTTGAATGGTTTCACACCCTCTAGAGTTTGCTCTGTTTCTGTTGTAGTTTTACATATTGATGTTGATTCACTAGCAATTGTCCCTGATGTTTATAATTTCAGGGGGTTTTGGGGTTGGTTCATCTGTCCAAAACGACTTGGTATGTTGTGAATCAAGCACCTTTGAGATCACTGCGTTTGTCCATTTGGAGTAGCTGGATCAGTAGTCTCTTGCCCAAACAGGTTGTTGCAGTGAAAAACTGAGGTAACGTCGTCCTCCCCTAGCAATCCAATCTTCTTGTTGTACTAGTTGCAGGTTGTCTAACGATGGCAGTACCAGATCCAAGGGAGTTCTTGCCTTTATCTTCAAGCCGGGTCTCCAATTGCAGAGTGTTCTGTATTCCTGTACTGGAATAGGAATTTGTTTATGGCGAGTTAAAGGTGGCTTGGGTGTGACTGGCCTGGGTGGTTGTTGGATATTGTATTTTTAAGGAAGGTTTTGATAACTTTGACGACTGACTCACCTGCTCCTTTCCTGCCGCCTTTTCCTTGCAGTCAACTCACGACTCTAACAGTCTGCTGGATTGCTCTCTCCTCTGGCGTAAAACAAGTTCTGTGGCTTAATATTGTCTTGGATTTGTGTCACTCTATTAGCGGCAAAAACTTTCCATGTAGAAGGAGAGGCTGAAATCCATTGAAGTGCCACTGCTGAACTGGTGGAAGCATATATTTTACTGATTTGCTGTCTAGGTGAAAATGTCCATAACAAGTCGGAGAAGCTTGGACAATAAAGGTGCAGCATACAATTCCAGTCAAGGGACCCTAATAGTCTGAGCAGGAAGCAATCTTGGATTTGGCACAAAGTAAGGAAACCCTACTTTCTCCAAAAGATGTGAGAGTCAGTGCATGGACTACAGTCCCATAAGCTGGTTTAGGGGCATCTGCAAACCGAACTAATGCTGTATATTCACCTGGGAAAATACATGAATGCCAAGAGATAGTCCAATCAGTCAGATGAGGCAGTTCAGTCATAAACTTCTTCCATTCATCGCAAATGAATTCCGGGGGCGTCTGATCCCACTCCAAGCCTAGTGCCCTGAGCTTTCTGATTAAGCCGTTTGCTGCGACTGTTATTGGCGCGAAAAATCCGAGTGGATCAAAAATTCGGGCTATAGTCGATAGGATGACCCGTTTAGTGCAAGTTTCAGGTGGGGAATTCACCTGAACATAGAATTTATCAACCGCAGATCCAAAATCTTAATCACATGCTCTCCATCAAATGATAGAACTGAAAAGGATGTACTTGATTCGGGAATCTGAGACATAACCTCAACAGAATTAGAGCACCATTTGGTCATTTCAAACGACCCACTTGCAAACAATCTCTGAAGGTCTTTCTCCAAAGTACAAGCCTCCTTATCTGAATCAACAGAAGACTAAAAATCATCTATGTAAAGATCCCTAGCAGCAAACTCTGATGTCAATGGAGTTTTCTACCCCTCAAGCTGTATCAAGTGTTGAACTGATTGCAAGGCTAAAAAGGGCAATGAAGAAATTCCGAACACCACCTTATTCATATGAAAAACCTCGATAGGTTCTTGAGGCGAAAATCTCCACAATAATTGTTGGAATCGCCGAACCACTGGCCTCATGAGGATGCGCAAATACATCTGACGGATGTCAGTTGTCAAAGCTACCCTAAATAAAGGAAAATTTAACAAAATTTTTACAAGATCCTTTTGCAGCTTTGGACCAATGAAAAGCAGTTCATTCAATGAGTTGTTAGAACTTATCGGTGCACTGTCATCCAAAACAATGCGTTGTGGTGAACTTGTGCTTCCAACTTTGGCTACCCTATGATGAGGTATATAGTATGACATCTCATCTTTCGACATCAATGACATGTACCCTTGTTCCAAATAGGTTTTCATTACTTTGCTATTATGATGATGAGTATTATGAGTTTAGTAGGCGTTGAAGATGAAGGGAACACTCAGTAATGAAGGTGACATCCAGAAAGGCCAAGATACTATAATTTTCCCATCACTGTCACGACTAACAGTGTCCAAAAAGTGCTGTTCACACATAATATCTTCTGGATCAATTTTCAGAGTGGGTGATAGTTCCTCTATTGACCAATATTTCTCTAATAATTGGTCCAATTGCTTCTCCTCCACCAAAAGGTGGAAGGAACCTGGGGTCTGACAATGCAAGGTAATCAGAACCAAACCCATAACCAACCATCCTAGTGATGACTCCAGTGGGTGACCGGGGTTTCATTCTGATGCGTTTCACTCTGACTGAAAAGAGTGGGTTTTCACTCTGATGCGAGCCATTCAGAATTGGTATTTGGCACTCGACTGAGACATTCGGAGTTTGACTCCCAGGTTCCAAAAAAAAAAAAAAAAAAAAAAGGTATTCCACTACTGGCACCACTACGATCCCAGAAAACGTGGTGGTTCACTTCTGCTTATGCACCGATATCATTCACCAAGCATGAAGAAAAAGTGGGTATAGTTTTTAAATATTATGAAGCAAGTTTGAGTGTTATCCTTGGAATATACGTATAATTGCAGTAATTGAAGGGTGTCAACAATTAAGGTTAAATTGCTTCTAATGCTGGATTCGTATATTCACACAAATTATTACAAAACCACTCCCTTTGGTGCCCTCTACTGGTGTGCTGCTGACGGTTTTTCTGGAACTGGGAGTGAAAACCTGCAAATTTACAAGGAGTGAAACTCCAATTCACTCTTTCATGAGCGGGAGTGAAACCTCGAACCCCCACTCCAGCGCACACGGAGTATTAGCTGGCCCTTCAACTTTGCGTGTACCAACGATTAATGGCCACGAGGCAGCACTGATGGAAAGGTCAACGTCCAGGATCATTCAAATTTTTATCGGTCAACTCAAGGGGGTTATATGTAGCAAATACTTCGAATTTATTGAGACAATAGGCATATGTAACATGCTTTCAATGTAAACACATCATCATCAGGCTGTCAAAACAGTACTGAAGTCAGTCAGTCTGCCTGTCACTTTATATAGAGGGGTCAGTGAAGGGGAAAGGGAGGACTGGTGGTGTTGATGGGCGGAGAGGAGGGCAAGGGAAAAAGTGAAAGGTCTTGGAGAGGAGGGGAAGGGAAGTGGGTAAATCTGTCTGTTGGTAAGTTATTACTATTATCCTAAATTCAGCTACTATTCTCTCTTATGTCTATATTATCAACTATGATTATCCATATATTATCTACTATTATCTAGTTAAAATAAAAACTTCTTTTTTTTTTACTGATGAATTCATTGACCTCACGAAAACAGTACTTCATCAAAACTCTAATGACTGGACGCTGAATGGGTATACCCACTTCATCATTATCAACTGAGACGTTCTTACAAAATTACGAAAACATACAAATACAAACACTAATGATAAAACTTGACATTGCACATTACTCTAGTTATGTAGATGACATTTTTTTTTTTTTTTTTTTCAATGGAACTCATTGAACTACATCGACATCACCATTACAAGTACTGACAACAAACTACAATCTGGAATATACAGAAAACCGACCTCAACTGACACCACATTGCATATTAGGTACTTCAAATCACCCTCAACAACACAAACTAGCATCATTCTAACACATGATTCACTGACTCAAGACCATTCCACTCTCAGAACAAAAGTACACCATGGAAATCAACACCATATATACTATTGCACATAACAACGGCTACACCAACAAAACTATTGACAGTTTACTCCAAAATTATGACAACCCATACCAAAAAACAACACACAATTAACAGACCATACAAAGACGATGCATCTTCACATATACTGGACCAGACACAAACAAACTTACCAACCTTTTCCAGAAGGAAGGAATCTCGACTGCGTTCAAAACTGGCAATACACTTTGGAAGTATTTAAATACTAACATTGACAAAACTCAGCACATATGACTGAAGCGAAGTTTGCAAACTAACATGCACCTGTAAACACACATACATTGGACAAACAGGGCTCAAAAGTAAGTCACATTCACTGAACATATGCGATCCATTTAAGCCAACAACTTATCCTAACACGAACGAACTGAAGTGAAAGACTGTATGAAACACACTCACAACAGAATAGATGTAAACTCAACATCCTTGAAAAGTTAGAAATATACAAACAACGTAAATTCGACTGACACATCATTAACGAAAACGTACTTGACCTCACATCAAGCACCAGATTCACACGACAGACTAATGAAAAAACGCGAAACACCCACAGACGAACACAATAACCTCATAGCCAAACGACCTAGGAACTCATAAATCATAAAAGAGCCCACAATATTTCGTAAATTTTCATTAGAATCTTAGGTATATTGGTTTAATTATAACCATATCTTTTAGATATAGAGTACAATATTAAAAAAAAAAAAAAATATATATATATATATATATATATATATATAAATATATATATATATATATATATAATGGGAATTAAAAAAAAAGATGATGATGATGATGATAATAGTGATAATGGGTTTCATTTTAATTAGATACCTAATATATGGATGATCATAGTTGATAATACGAGTATAAGATAGTATTTAAATCTAGGATAATAGTAATAACTCAGACAGATTTACTTACTTTCCTTCCCCTCCTCACCACTCTTCACCTTTAAGACCTTCACTTCTTCCCTTCCCCTCCTCACTGCCCATCACCACCACATGTCCTCTTTATCTCCTTCACTGACCCCTTCTATATAAAGCAACAGGCTGACTGTGACTTCAGTATTGTTTCAACAGCCTGATGATGATGTCCTTACATCAAAAGTGCTTGCCCCCTGTACTCGAATTGACAGTGGAGAAGGACTTCTCTGAAAGGTATGTAAACATATGTGGTATTCCCTAGTAAATATTTTTGTACATACATTTTTTAATGTTCTATTTTATATTTGATAAACTTTATTTGTGCTATATTCTGCTAAAAATTATGAATTTAACGATTAGTCGTTAGAAATGGCTTTAAAAAAAAAACGTTAAATTTATAATTTTTAGCAGAATTTCTGCCTAAACAACATTATCAACGATTGACTAGGACATTAAAAAATTTGTGCACCATATTATGCTGAAAAACTTAGACTTAATTACATTGATATTTTCTTAAAAATCTGTAAAAACTGAAAAAAAATCTATTAATCACAAATCTTTTTTGAATCGCCGAATTTTATTTAGTATGAGTTGATTGCCATAAAATTGGTTTTTAATAATTTCTTTGTACTCAAATTTCGATACAATGGTAACATATAGGTAATATGATTGCTAATGTAAGGAAATTCGCTCATATGATCATGCTGCATGACTGGAACTTTTTTTTTTTTTTTTTGCCAGGTGGTGACATCTAATTTTGGCCGATAAATCAGTGATCATCCTAATTCAAACGTATTTATGATTATCACTATTTGCATGGCTTTTGGCAAATTGACTATCCTTTCAGTAAAATATAGATTGGCTGAACAAATAGATCAGAATTACGATTAAAAATATGTTTCGAAGGAAAAAAAAAAACTTGCGGTGTTGTGATTTTGTACCTGTGACCTTCTGCATAGTAATCCGGCGTGCTACCGTCACAGCCATACAGTACCTATGTTGGATAAGAATGCTCAACAACACTACTCCGCTGCAGAGCAGGTAATGGTGCCACCATCTCCTGCCATGTGACAACGATGTTGTGTGTTGTAACAATTTTACTGAACAATAGCAATCATTATTGGCTCAATAATATCAGAACTCTCAACATCAATGACAAAAACATTGAACGTCTAAGCAATCATATCTAGTGTCGACAAGAAACCGTCTCAAGTCATTCAACAATAGAACAGATATGTCAGTGCCAGGTTCTAGCGTATCCTTCAGCGAACAGCTTAGCATTGTGCTGTCCTAATGGTCTTTTTTATTGCTCTTCAGCTGTCCTTTTAGCGAATTTTTGTCGAAAAAGAAAGCTATTGCAATGGTTAAGCAACTATGGCTCCAACGTTTTCTTCATTGAAATCCGTTTTGAGGCATTCTGAAACAAATCCTAGCGTGTAACGCTTTTTCTTATATGTATTATTTTGAGGCATTATAGGTGGTCGGAAAATATAGGAAATAAAGATAACTTACAAAATTGAGAATATTTCACCGTATCGGCGTGGTCAGCTATAGTGAAGAAGTCTTCTTCACTAGAGCTGATGACGACGAACGGCGAAATATTCTTAATTTTGTAAGTTGTCTTTATTTGTTTCCTGTATTTTCCGACCTCCTATAACGCCTCAAAATAATATTACACGCGAGTGTTTTCATCCTTCACCAAAACTATATAGGTATAGGTTTTGATTGTTTGAAACGGTTCCAGAGGAACAGTTTATTCTTTTGCCACAGATATGCAATGAAAATTAGAAACAAATAAAAAGTTATTTAAAGTAAAAACTTGGAAAAATTATATTTCGGCGTTCTGCCTTTTCAAAACGAAAAGTTCGTTCCGAGCAAGTTTTTGCTCAGACCGTTTCCCATCAAAATACAAAGCAAAAGGCCGATTTTGAAAACTTTGTGTGTAGAATAACATAAAATTCAAAAGTTCGGTTGTAAGTCAATGGGGAAAGGTCTCAGCTAAAATATGCTCAATACGAACTTTGGATTTAATCTTATTTACTTAATGTATTTATCTTATGAACTTAATGTATTTAATCTTGAGTAGAATGAGCTTTGGCAGACTGAAATCAGACCAATATTAACGCCACTAGGTGATTTTGAAGGGCAAAAGTCTAGACGGGGGAGAGGACTCGCCCAAAATTAGCCCGATTTTCAATTGTTTGTAATTCACTCATTTTAAGAGATGATTCAGAGTTTTGGGATCGAAACGTTGTTTTTTATGCTTTACAACTTTGCTATGTATAAAAATTTCTGTATGATGTACGGTTTAGGAATTATCAGAGAAAAATTTTAAAATGGGCAAATTGAGCAATCTTTATGAGGCCGCCATTTTGTATTCCACCAACTTTGAGATGGCAGACAAAGATTTTCTCACTCAGAACGGACTACATTTTCAAAATCTAATTTCAAACCTTCTCTTCAAATTACTACCTATTTTCGGCCCTGGCTCCTGGACTAGTTGGGGTGTTGTTCATAACAAAGATATGAAATTAGTTGTGAATCAAAAGATGGAAAATGTTAAGGGAATCAATCACGGCACGCACAAAATAAGTAATATCCTATGACAAATTGACAATAGTAAAAATTATCCAAATTTTCGACAGGGCTGCTCAAATCCGGATCGGCAGAGCAGCCAACACTCAAACGTGAAATTTCCTTTCGAGCACTTCTCAGCTAATTTTACACATCAAGACGGTCCCCGAAAGTTTGTCTCAGTGTGTAGTTCAACGTGGGGGGCACCCTCAGAATGCAAACCATCTCTGGTTGACCTATAGACGAGTTGCGTTTGGCCAAAAAACGTCAAATAAAGAGAAATCAATTCAGGATGAGCGTCATAACATGCTGAAATCCTTGAAATGTGTTATTATTGCAGAAAATCATATCAAATCAATTATAAGTATTAGTCGAAACACAATTTGTTGGTAAAATAAGTTCACATATGAGTACAAATAAGTAGGTTCAAACAACGGTTTCTGTTGTTTTTAAAGGCTAAATTGCAACATTAATGCTAAGTACCCTTCATGTGCAAATAAATCATATTTATTACCTCCCTCACTCCTTAAAATAAATCACCATCAGGCTGAGGGAGGCCATAAAATGCCATTTTGTATGGTCTTGAACAGGAAACGCCTATCACTCCAGTATAAATTAGACATATATTTTTTATATACTAAATATATCCTGCGCATCTAGCTTGATTCACCTCGAGGTCGTAAGCAGCCCAGTATAAAATTAGCCTGGTGATTCCATTGGCTTTTGTCATCATAAAGTCTTCTTTCTATCTTTCACCAAATGTTATTTTCTATATATTCATTGTATTGCGATAATTATTAATTTCAAAATAAGTGTGGGTGTTCAATGCCTAAATTAACGAAATTATCTAAAATTAATTTCTTTCCATCATTAGAAGTTGAATCTTAACACCCGCAAGTAAAATGATGCCTTCTGATATAGATTTTAAAAAAATGTTTTTTTGTTTTATCAGGCTTTTGGAGAGACTAATGGAGATGGAGCTTCTGATATGGTCAATTCAGAGGAACTTCAAAAACCATCGACTAAAAAGACCCATTGGAAAAGTCAAAGTGTTGGTGAAGTAACGAATAATGAATTGAAAGTTGAAGGATCAAGTACGTTTTTACAAAATCGAGAACTCTGGCAAAGAAGAGCTGCATCGCAGAATGCTCTGTCTAGTATTTCTATTGATCACATAGAAGGCAAGCCTCCTGCCCCCACTCCTGATCTTGTTATGGATCTACCTACAAATCCTGAGGAATCTACGGGAGGGCTAGAAAGTCCTGATATGACAACAGCAGCTGAAAGATTTGCAAAACAAAATCAATGTACTCTGAAAAAGAACAAAACCCCTAAACCAGTTTCAAGTTCGTGCTCTCCTGTCTTACTCAAAAAGGCTCAATTGAAGATGAAACCAGAAATAATGAAGAAACCAGTTTGCTTGGTACAATCACCTAATGTTGTCCGCAAAGAACCAAAGCAGTAATTCTAAATAGTATTTTAATCATATTTTTTAGATTAATATGTTAATGTGTTTTTTGAATCGCTAATCTCATTCATTTTTGTCACTTAATGTGGAAGAATGATGAATTACCGTAGTTCTTCTCCAAACTTAAATCCAGTTCCTCGTCATGTAATCATAAACAGATTGTAGTATGCCGCTGTTGTTTGCATGGGGATGAACGATACCATGCTCATATCATGATGCAAATGGGTTCAATTTCAATATATTATCGGAATAATTCTAAGAGTGTTCCGTGAAGGACTTTTAAAGCTCACATAGGTATTGACATTTTTACTGACATGCTCTTAACCTAGTCACTTATTAGTACTATTCTGCTTGTTTCGCTCGTTTGTATACTTGACTGGTTTCTCCTTGAGCTCATCTGAAGAATGACACCTTATGGCATTATTTTCTTTCTCCTATGGTGCCAGCTAAGTCAGGGGTGAATTGATGAAGCTTTTCGTCTAAAGAACGTTGTCCAGTTGGCAGGTAGGAGATAAGATGTGAAACATAGATGTACATTTTTCAGAGAAATCCAATTATGTTTCACCATGAAACTCAGAGCAAGCTAGTTACAGAACAAATGTAAAAATATATTTGGGTTTCTCTTTTTACGTGTGCTGTTATGAAAAGTTATTTTTTTATATTAAAGTAGATTAGCCTACCTTGGATTGAAAATGCAATCTTGATGAAAGGTTGGTTTTATTTTCAATGATGAATTTTGTATGTCTACGTAAGCTACACAGTCCTAAATGGAATTATAAGCTTCAACATTTTTCGTAACTAATTTCAAGTGAATAATGTAACCAATAAAACACCACTTGTCCAAACTGAAAATAGTACATGCGCAAAATAATAACAATATTCAAAAATACCAACCTGGCTTTCAGTACTATATAAAATGCATTTTGTTTTCCACGTTAAGAGTTTGAAACTATGAAGATTTTTTTTCCCCCAAGTTGGTTGCTCTCAATTCCCTACGTAAGCTAATCTAATCCACTTTTCATGTAGGTAACTCATTCTTTACCTAGATACTTTTAAATTCTAATGACGTTGTTTACCCTTTAAAATTTCCACCAATACACTACTGCCAGTTCATAAATAGTGTGGTAAAAGACAGAAAGACTAATATTGATTTTCTTTAAACATACCTCATTCAATTGGAAATTATTACGTATTTCTCGTCGATTTTTGGATATCTTAATCTGATATATCAGTTAATCTGATCCATTTATACTTTCCACTCTTCACCTATGTAAGTAGTTACCATAATCAACTGAGCTAAAATTACTTAAATTATTGACTGAGCTAAGTACTCTGTGCTAAAAATCTACAGTTTCCAAAGCATTCTTGGTTGGGTTTACTATACTGAACCCAACAGGGTCGGGTTCCAACTTTGGAGGTTAAGCATTAACCCCCCCTGAACCAGCTGATTCTTTTTGAATGAATTAGGATTTCTACTGTAGTAGAACCTTGGTTATCTGTCTAATAATCTACTCTCTTCCTTGCCAAACCTATTAGCACTATGATCAGAATTCAATGGCTTTAGGAAATTTGATTTAAAAAATGGGGGGAAAACATGGAAATTCTAGGTTTACAGCATACCTTCCAAAACTCTATGCTCAATAATAATTTTTTAAAAATATTTTCTAGATAACGTTAGTGTCTTGCAATTGTTACCTCCATGCAGCCACCTCCATGCCGGCCACTAGTCATGGAGGAAGGGAAGGAGTTAGAAGAAGCCAAAGACAAGATAAGGTATCACTCCTTGGTGGGTGACGTCACTGATAGTGGTTCACTGACACTTGACGGACTCCCTTTCCGATGATGATGATTTCGGCTAATTTAAGTGGGTCAATGAAATATGGAAGGAGGAGGGGAATGCCTGATGCCGGGAAAAATTGTAGCGCGACGTGGGGCATTCTGATTCTGATCACACATCTTGTCGGGGTGTCCTTCTCCGACCGACTCTGATGTGAAGAGAAACTTTTCATTTTCTGGGAGCTCAGGTCCGCTGTGGTGTCCGTTGGCGTAGCCGTTAATATGCGCTGTTTCAGGCATCCTTCGAAGGCAAGGAAAGCTGTAGGGAATGAATATAATATTATTCAATTTCTATATATATATGTGTGTGTATATGGCACCGAGAGGACGGGAAGAACAAGGGACAACAAACTCCTACTCCGCGCGTGATCGACCAGGGCCGTCGAAGGAAAGGAACAGGATGGCTAGGCGAGGTAAAGGTAGAGGGGGTTAGTCCCCCCTCCGGGGAAATGTTACGCTCTAGGAAAATAACTCTCACAGTCGAAGAGGTTTAGTCACCCTGGCCTCATAGCTCTGATCGTTAGAGTGTCGCAACTCCGAGGAATTTCCCGTAATTTCTCGTAGTTGTGACGACGCGAGTTCGAACTCCTGTCGAGGTATCAAATATTTTTAGCCCGTTACAGTGGCGCAGTCGAAATAGGACCCGAAATCATACGAAACAATAATTAATTAAATCCCTCTCGAGCCAAAAGACTGTAAACATCACATTTCCTGTTGTTATGCCTTTCATTTCCTCACTCACTTGAGTCAAAACACACCGTGACAATGACCTCGCTCGACTGCTGACTTGTTCCAGCGAGCATCTGCTGAGCTAGCAGCCTGCAGTTTCACTTGGTCATTCGTCCGACCCCAAACCAGCCGAGACGGCTGGTATTTGACTCCGGGGAAATGTTACGCTCCAGGAAAATAACTCTCACAGTCGAAGAGGTTTGATAACCCTGGCCTCATAGCTCTGATCGTTAGAGTGTTGCAACTCCGGGAAATTAATAATTATTTCTCGTAGTTGTGACGACACGAGTTTGAACTCCTGTCGAGGTATCAAATATTTTTAGCCCGTTACAGTATCAACAGCATGGACCAAACATAAGAGTTGGGAACAGGGTACACAAGACACCAACTACAAGTTTGACTGTTGAAAATATCGATCTCTATTCGCACTTCTTCAACCAGAATCAGAATGCCCCACGTCGCGCTACAATTTTTCCCGGCATCAGGCATTCCCCTCCTCCTTCCATATTTCATTGACCCACTTAAATTAGCCGAAATCATCATCATCGGAAAGGGAGTCCGTCAAGTGTCAGTGAACCACTATCAGTGACGTCACCCACCAAGGAGTGATACCTTATCTTGTCTTTGGTTTCTTCTAACTCCTGTTCCTTTCCTTCGACGGCCCTGGTCGATCACGCGCGGTGTAGGAGTTTGTTGTCCCTTGTTCTTCCCGTCCTCTCGGTGCCACACACACACACATATATATATAGAAATTGAATAATATTATATTCATTCCCTACAGCTTTCCTTGCCTTCGAAGGATGCCTGAAACAGCGCATATTAACGGCTACGCCAACGGACACCACAGCGGACCTGAGCTCCCAGAAAATGAAAAGTTTCTCTTCACATCAGAGTCGGTCGGAGAAGGACACCCCGACAAGATGTGTGATCAGAATCAGAATGCCCCACGTCGCGCTACAATTTTTCCCGGCATCAGGCATTCCCCTCCTCCTTCCATATTTCATTGACCCACTTAAATTAGCCAAAATCATCATCATCGGAAAGGGTGTCCGTCAAGTGTCAGTGAACCACTATCAGTGACGTCACCCACCAAGGAGTGATACCTTATCTTGTCTTTGGCTTCTTCTAACTCCTTCCCTTCCTCCATGACTAGTGGCCGGCATGGAGGTGGCTGCATGGAGGTAACACAATCCAGTGATGGAGTGGCTAGATGTTCATAGGTTATATGGACCAACCAATCCAAAAAAAATCACTCTGGTGTTTCATTACCTAATAGAAATTACCTGAATATGAAGGTACCTGAATTACCCATATTTACAAAGGACCAAATATAAGTATAATTTGTAAATTGTCTAGAGAGGTGATTGAAAACTAGGTAATAAATTGCTAGGTGGGTAACTTCAAACAAACAAAATATCTTGGTTAAACATGCACTTACCTGGTCGACGAAATCAGGTGCAATTAATCATTCTCGGCACCCCTTGCACGAATGTCCTCTCTCCACAAGTCCTTGGTTATTCTCGAGAAACTTGCTTACTCGAGCAGAAGGGTCAGGCAAAGTATTGCAATTAGTCAAACAAGAAATAGTTTTCTGGACCTTTGCCATCATTTTATCCAAACATCATATGAACTATATTATCCTTCATCCAGTCGCACCTTATTGTATCACAGCTCGCTGCTGTTAGCCTCCCATATCGTTTTTCCTTGTTTTAATGAATTTTTAGTTATTTTAAGATCAGTAAGGACGGGTTTGGATTGATAGCATCTTGAATGAGTTACTTTGCAGCGTTTAGAATGTAAATTGTTTATTAAAATTGAATTGGATTTTGGTCAGAAAAGTTTATTCCAAAATACATTGTCAAATAAAATTTGAAAAACTATATTTTAATTAAAATTGCCTGCAGAGACAACCACTTACCCCTCCCAGGTAGGAATGAAGGCGATTTCCGTTTTGACCCCTTCTTGACCAAACTGCAATGAGAATGTGTGCATGTCAGTCATAGATATGTGTGTATTATAGGTCACCCGTATTGTGGCATTGCAATGAAACCAATGATCACCTACGGGATCGGAATAAGGTTATCTCTAGGTTTTATAAAAATTCATGTATGAGTATAGGGATTATTTAATATGTTTGGATGAATGTACGTACCTCCTATGCAGAGTTGCAACCTTCACATAGAAAATTGAAATTTATTTGTTGAAAGTCTCTACCCTTGAGAAAGATGCCTTCTAAATATAATATCTTTAGATACATATGAGGGGTTCATTCCTTCAGTTTGAGTCTAGCTACCATACAACATCAGCCGTTTTTCCATAGGGCTCTCCAGTGACCTACAACCCATCAGTGTTAAATTTTGGCGTAACTTCGATTTCATGAGGGGGGTAGGATCGATTTTTCGGTGACCCATTCAAGTGGTTAAGGTTGCTAATTTTCTTCATATTTGTGGAATACATGCGTCTATACTCATGTGATTTTTCCCCCATATAACCTATGAATATCTTCCTACTCAGTTACTAATTTACAAAACACAAACACTACAGAAATAACTAACATAACAATAAAATTGATAAAATTAACATTTTATGCATTTTGTATCCCATTTGATTGGAACGGTTTTCTAAATTTTCTAGAAGTTAAATTAATGATATTATAAAATCCTGGAAATCTCTTGTATTTTTATTAACTTTATTATAAAAAACAATTTGGGAGAAAATAAGTACTAATTTTCTCACTCAACTAAGGCTCATGAATAAAGTGTCAACAAAAGCTGCGGATCAGTAGCTGACAGCTAATCGAGGTTCTAGTGTTCACTATCACTCTATCAATAAATATCATTGTCTTAATACCTACTTTTGGAAATGTCTATCATCTGTAGAAGAATGAGTGCATGGGGAAAGTGCATTTTATTAATGAAAGAGATCACACCAATGAGAGAGAAAGAGAGTATTACATACTTCTCTCTTCTCAATCATGCTCTTTCCCACACTCTTCATCCCCGTAAAGAAGTATGCTGATGGTTCGTTTGCTTGGCCTCTATTCTTCAGGGGAACTACCCCCTAATCCTTCACTAGCCTGTTGCACTCTCTTCAAATCATAAATTTAATTTATACATAGTCACAAATATGTACCTACCTTCCGAGTAGATATTGAAACGAAAATAATGCTTTTTGTTTGCCTAGTTTGATGTCAAATACAATTTCAGAATACAAATTGGATCTTCCACCAACTAGGTACCTTCTGCTGTCTAAGGAAAAGGCTAACTTTAGTCCCTATTCTCCCGCCTACGTGATTATAATGCTCTTATTAACCCATCTTCATAGTGATAATAGACTTTTCTATGAGGCTGGCTAGGGTACTATTATTTCTGTTATTACTAGTCAAAACATCCCTTTTCAAATAACATTTCTAACAAATAGATTCCAGCCCTCCTCCTTTCCACAAGGAAGGTCTACTGTCATCATGGTATTCATAGTTATTGTTT
Source organism: Adelphocoris suturalis (assembly GCA_030762985.1). Taxonomy (NCBI): domain Eukaryota; kingdom Metazoa; phylum Arthropoda; class Insecta; order Hemiptera; family Miridae; genus Adelphocoris; species Adelphocoris suturalis. Next base: position 17,824,760 of record CM061045.1, on the reverse strand, counting down.
TATTGAACAAATACCCTCCACTCCATACATAGATATTTAATATTATCCTTTTATAAGCATAGTACATCTTACTGTTGGCTGTGTGTGTGGTATAGTGCCAAGATTGTAGCAATCATAATATTTTGCCCATTGATACCATTTGAATCTCTCACATTTTGTGAGATCTACAATTTTTCTTTTATGAATGTAAACCTAAAATCCATTGTGACTGTGTAATGTTGTGCCTGTCGAATCTAAACTTAGAATATAGGTATAAAATTCCAACTATTTTATGTATATCCAATCAAAATTAAGATAATTATCGTAAAAGAAGGTAGTGGAGAAATTCAAGTAACTCTTTATGTGTATTAGTTTATTATATTACTCGGTGTTACAGTTCTAGTTCCTTTAGGGTAGGGACACACTTATCAGCATCGTACACAAGGCATGCATCGGACGGATTGTATTTTTTTCTTGTAGTACGCACTCTTGATCGGGGGGGAATGTCTCAAAACGGATTTCCATGAAGAAAGTATTGGAAAAATTTACTTTTACATTTTTTTGACCCATTGCAATAAGCTTCATTTTCTATGGAAATTCGCAAAAACTGAACTTTTGAGAAATATATAGGAAGTCATATATATTTTTATTTTTTATACATAATGTACATGAAAAATTAAATTACTTGAACATTATCTTGTTTAGGACATGTTGCTGTTGTATTGAAAAGACACGCTGTGGAACAAATTAAACTTAAACTAAAGGCGACCTCAAATTTTTGGGGCCTTTCCTGATGATTCAGTTTGCAAGAATTTTTGAATTCTTGGAAACAAATGGTGCACGTGTAATCCGGTTTTATTTGTACAATAATAGAAACTAAAAGCGACAGCGGAAGATACCAGTGTTGTTTGAATTCATAAAAACTGGTGGCACACGTGAAAAATAGTTTTGAGAAGACCCTTTTATATGATAGCCCCATAAAAGTAGGTCATTATTCAAACGTCATTATAAGGTTCCTCATACTTTTGAACAATTGCGATTAGCTTAGAGATATCTATTGATAACTGGAGATATTGTACAGATGAGAGAAGTGGAACTACTTGTAAAAAAATCACTCGCTCTGCCAGAGTGGAAGGGGGCAGGGGGCGCAGTTCTCGGAAATTCAGAGGGTCGCCATCCGCACCCTCATCGGAACCCCCTTCAGCATTGCCGGTCTCAGAGGCGTACGATGCAGATAGGTGTGCTAAAATCAAATCCATCCGATACGTGCCATCCGTAAGATGTTGATAAGTGTGTGGACCTTTAGTGTTACCTATACTTATTAGTCCTTTGAAATCATGGTTATTTGAGTTTCAACTGCTGATTTAGTAAATATTTTATTTCATAGATATATTCCTCAAATCTCATTTTACTTCATGGAGATCATTGTCAAATTGCATTTTATTATAATCATTGAAAAATGTTTTCAGGTCCGTGATGTAACTATGATTCTTATCAGTTGCTTGGTCTCATATCCTGTTGGATATCAAACCCAAAACTAGGCATCTGTCTTTAATTAAAATCACATTATCAATTTTGCTCTATATAATAATATAATAAACTTTTTTCTTTTTAAAGAACATAGATGCATTCATGGACCGAAAGATGAAAGAACATGCCCTTCCATATCTGCCCTCGAGTTCGTTCTCATAAATCTATATTAGAGCTATCAACAGCTTGTAGGGAAGAGGTTTTTCCGCCCGTGCTTATTTTTTCATTCCAAGGGTTACAGGAATCAATGTTATAGTCTCTTCTAGGAGCTCATAACTGTTATGAATAATTAGTCATGAGAGTGAAGCATCAACTTTATGATCACGGTTTGGATAAGCGCTCTCAGTGGCTCAACCAAAACTATTTTTCATATTAACCTTCTGTCCGAAGCCTTATTCCTAGTCTGATTGTAAATTCAGACTTTTTTTCACACATGGCAGGAATATGTTATAACTGCTGCGAACCGATTTCTGGATTCCATCCAGGTTATCACATCATGATGAAGAGAATGGAAGTTAATGACAATGTGTTCCATTTCCGAAAAAAAAAAAAAAAACGTTATATTGATTGTGATAGCTAGGTCATCGTCAGTAGTAAGTAATAATTTTAGTTTTAGTTTAGTACGTTTCACATACATGTATGTTATTCCCCTGTTATTTACAATTATCATAAAATTACAAAATAATTACTAAAATTGAATGTTGGTAACTGTGTGGTAAAATAAAATAAACATGAAAAATGAAAAAGCCAATTACCAAAATTGAACAAATTATAAGAAAATAAATACAATAATAGACAAATAATAATAAATGAGAATGATGAATAAAACAGACATTGCAGATTTTTTGCAGGTTAGAAACTCTGTGGACGTCTGGCTGTAGGCAAGGAAAGTATTTTGGCTGAATTTCCTCATTCCCATTTAAAAATTATGTAGAAAATTGCATCTTGTTTCACCGGGATGGATACCAATAGCGACTTTTAGAACCATAGAGATGAAAGATTGTTTTCATTTATCAGAATAATGGCTTAATGAGGAGCTGAGATCCCAGGACTCACCATCCCTGTTACAATTGAATCTCCAGAAGAAAACAAATTATTTAGGGGCAACTAACATGGGAGAAAGACTTTCCTCTTAAGAGTGGCTGACTGGAGGGTAATGAGGGGTTTTGTGCCCATCGGCTATAATGGGAGGTGAGGAATCCTATCCCTGGGGCCTTGGTCCAGACAGAAGGTTAATAACATATGTTTATAGTGTAGAGTTAAGGTGCCACTATCCATCCATAAAACCCACTGTAAGTGCCCTCCTCCCCTTCCTCTCCCTGTGCTGCTCGAAATCGTTTTTATTCTTAATCTTTTTAATTTCGTTTGTTTGTTACGTCCAACTTACGTAATTATTGATCATAATGAAATTTTCAAGATGTTCATCACCCCTGAACAATACGAGAGGTCACCAATGATAAGCCAGTATGTGATTGGTCCCCCCCCCCCCCCCCTTATGTATTCTTGTATACAATGTTCACAAATATGTAATAATGTATATATGATGGATTTAGTTAGGGCTGCGTTGGGGACCTTAACTCCATTACTGTTGGGGCCCATAGGGGTTCTTGGTGTGGCCTGTCAGCCTGTGCCACCTTACGATTCAAGGGGGGGGATCAAATTAGATAGCAATTTACTTTTATTTCTAGTCATTCCTTAGTTACATGAATTTAATTTCACCGATGAATGGCTCCAGTCCCAAGAAATAGATACTAACCCATGTAATAGTGATTGCAAAGCATAAACATATATGTTTTCTGTTGAGGTAATGTTTTTTTCCCCAATCCTAATTGGGCTTTCAATCTGTTTACCCTATCGAACACTTTTATTACACGCCTTATTCCTCAAGTTCATGTGTAATCACTATGCATGTCATAATACAATTGTATTAAAGTTGGGGTCCTCGACAGGACCCACTCTAATTTTTTTCAATTTTCGTATCTAATCTACACTTGTGTAAATCCTCTCAATGTTCTTTAATGATTATTTTGATTTTCCTCCTGTGGGCCCATAGTTGAAGTAATTGTTTATAAAGGTTGACCACATAGGTTTTCTATCATTATGCTCACCAATTGTTCATGTTTTACGATTAATTTACAGCTGTTATACATCTAGTTTCATTATAATGCAATGTCCAGTGAAATTTTCCGTAGGGCCAATTTCACCAACAATCCTAATCAACTCATCCAGTGCAAGTCACCCAAGGCACTCTGTGAGGGTCAAAGCACTCATATTTTTGGTATCTTATAAAAATGAAACCATTCAGGTTAGTGGTCAGCTTTGGCTGATCAACTCATGCAGTGAACGTGTTGACCATGGTTTGACAAGTGGTCAGATTCCACTCAGTGATATAGGTATCACTAACTATTTAGATGAGATTAGTTTAGTAACATTGTTGAACAATTCGAGATTGCCATCAGGAAGCTACACAAGAATTAAATGCAGCTCTAGGAAGGTATAAATAAGATAGGTAAACAAAAATAGGTGCCAACATGAAGGCAACGAAATGCCTTCCTGTTTATGATATAATTTTTCTATTGAGTAATAATCACCAGCTTCCTTCCTCCACCACCAGTTTTTTCTGATTGTTTTACTACTGCCAAATGAGTCCAACAATCAAACTATTGTAGGACACAAAATTAGGATCCCTTTTTTTATTTATAAATTTATTTGTTATTATCATTTATTCATTTTGTTCCCTCCGTTTCATCCAATGTCGAAAAAGTCCTTAACCCCTTAGATGCTGGACGTTTCTGCCTGCCTCCCTTTGTGGGTCCAAACCATTTCTACCACCTAGCTCTCCTGAGAGCAGAGGTTTTCCCACCCGTCTGCAACTCCAATTTCGCTCTATGCTTTCTTCATTTCCCCGTTGCTATGCTATCTTTCTTATCGACCTTTTTTTGATTTGATTTTATATAATTGCAAAACGTCATAATTGTTTTAATGAATCTAAAATTTTACACTTGTATTTTTCAAACTAATTGTACCATTCAATCTAGGTATATTTCAAAACTCCGTGTAATCACGTTTTCGCTTTCCATTTGAATTTGTATTCATTTAAATTCATTTGTTCATTTCATATTTTTCATACATTGTCATTAGGTACAATTGATCATACACTGACCATTGTTTTGCTCAGTGCCACGTTCCTGTTTTTGAAGTTATTTCGATAATTCATTATGACCCAAAAAAAAAGGCAATAAGGGCAATAGAAAATGAGAATGAAAATAATGACTATAACCCCCCCCCCCCCCCCCCCCCCCCGTTTTGTGTCCATGGAATATTTTTTGTTAACTTCGAAAATGGATCACTAGTGGTCATGGCCAGGAGTGGAGCAACCAAACTAAACCTATATATGGCATTCATGCAGGTGTTGGTCATGATTAGTGAAGTTACTATTGGTAAAGCGAAACCGTGATTAGAGGGAACCATCTTATATAATTATCATGATAATTATATGTGTACAGTGTATGGCTGGAATCTGTGTAATGATGACATCAGCCCTAAGAATTGCTATTCTCACCAATTCCTTGGTGTCACATTAAATGGGGTGTGAGATGTAATTATGGCAGTTTGAACGAGTTTCTAACACTTACCACCAGTTTGGCTTTTGCCAGCTGCTATTTATTATCTATATTATTTTACTCAGTAGTTTTGTTGATAATGTACAATTTTTGTTTGCAATGTAATTATCTGGGGAGCATTTTTAATTATCAGTCCACTACAAATATTCCAAGAATTTCCTCTCATCGTGTAAAATGAAAAGACACTGAATCTGCTGAAATAGTGCTACAGTTTCGAAGAGTTCGATCGAAATCATTCCACTAACCTTCCATGAAACCCCATAAACTAGGGTAATTCATGGACTAGTTAGTGTTCAAAGAGAATCATTATTATTGCTCTACTTCATGTCTTTGGGAAGGGTCAACTTTTTAAATGTTTGCTGGGTTAATTATAGTTTTCTAGAGAAGTGCATACTTACATTTAGTTCTGAATTAAAAGGGATTAATGTTAGGTCAATTGAACTGATAGTTTCAGCGTTAAGACGAATTCACTGTGTAACTCTTCTTTTTTTAAATTAAGAACTAAACTTTCTGTTAGATTTTTTTTTAATTTCCTTTTCTACATATATATTGAACTCATGTGCATAAGGTATGAATCTAGTCCAATTGGTATTCAACATTTGACAGTGAAAGGTTATTGCTTGAGACATGTTTAATATTTTTATCGCGTAAAATGTGAAGATATGGATTGTAGTTTATCAATATGGAGCAATACCTAGTCAGCTGAGGAGGTTATTTAAAAGCCCCATACAACTTAAAGACATTTATGAGAGACGTGGCATAAGTTTCGAATTGTTATCAAGTTTCTTCATCTTGTTTTTTCATCATGCCTCTTCTCAATACAAATAAACCTTCTTCTTTTACCTTCATCGTTGTGTAGAACAACTTAATTCGCATTCATTGTATGTTGTCTCTGTTTTTAATGAAAAATGGATATGATTTCTACTTCAAACTGTCAGTATGTTCCTAAATTTGAAAGTCGCATTTTTATTTTTTAATTTGTTAACGAGTATAATAAATACGCTACCAGACCAACTGGCTTTCCATTAGTCATGGTCCGTTCCAAAAATCGAATTAATCGAAAAGTGGAAGTGTCATAAGGCCTTGTCGAAACATAGAAAATCAAAATGTCCCATTGACCCAATAATCATCACCCATTGAGTCAATTCTGCGCTAAGCTGCAGTTAGGATTGGGGCTACTTTTCATTGATTCGGTGTGAAAACTGGTTATTCAAGGTCTTCAGGCTGTGGTAAATCAAATCGTCTTAAAAGCCGAGGTTCACCTACATTGGAACCAGTTGAAATTCAAGTTGTGATGACTCGAGGTCGAAACTTCTGGACCATGAATACCCCTAGTTTGTTGGATTCAACGGCCAAAAGTACCAACCCAAAGTTCCCAGTGCTGATCCAATCGGTTAGTATTTTGGGGAATCATCTACCCTCGAGAGAAAATCACTCTATTCTCTTTAACCACCATCTTCATCAATTTAATTCTATTTTCTATATGTGGATACGTCATCATTTTCATGCGTATGCAAATGATCACATTGCTAATTTTTTTGGTGCTATAACCTTTTTTTATACTGCATAATAATAAAATCCAACAATTTTTTATATTTAGTAAGGAAGAAGAAACTTTCTTAACGCTGAATATTGTCAGTCCGCAAGATTCAAACATCAGTAAATGTATGGATTCAAAATACTGACATATTCACCTAGTGAAATGTTTGGTTTCTCAATTAAATTATTTATAGGCACTCAAAACAAGAGAAGACCAATCAGGTTAAGTCATCCAGGTAGATACTCAGAATCCTTCCAAAAAATGTTAGTGAACAAATAATGTAATCTACTACGTCAGTGATGATGGCTGTGAGTGTTGCATTATTACCCAACTATAATAATGTGACAGAATGACGCAGGCTCGATGGGTACGTTCTAGTAAATTAATGTTTCACATGAACCATTTGCTAGCTTTTTATCAGTTCGGAATTCAATTTATTTAGAAGATTGAAGGCTCATTATTATTTTTTTTTTTTTTTTTTTATTATTATTTTTTTTTTTTTTTACGATTTTTCCGAGTTTATGACAAGAAACAATTATTTTGTTACTTATAGGTACCACCTACCTGGCCATTATACTGCGATGTGTTAGTGCGATATCAGCTATTTTTCTATACTGACTATTATACGTGCTTAAAAATACTTTTATTGAACCTATATTTAGCCTTACTGTGACTCAGGTCATCCCTACCGTATCAGAGCTCTCGTAATTTAATTGATCACGTCTAAGTCGTTTCTGAACATTTTTTCCATCTTCATATTACACTATTCAGGCAGTTCATTGTATCCATAAAACTTTGGAAAGGATCAAAAACCCTCATAGGCCTTCTTCACTTGATCTTGGTATAATGTGCTCAACTGTAATTAAAACTTTTCCAAAAACATCTCTTCAATGTTCATTACACGTTGTTATGCAGCTGTTATGTTCCATTCTTTTATTGTTCAATCTGCACGTAGGATGCAAAAATACAGTGGACCCAAGTTGATTGTTCTGGTTTTTGAAATTCAATGTACTGTTCTAATCAGGATTTTATTTTTCTCAATTTAGTCTGTAAATTAAACAAAAGTGTGAAAGCTATATTTGACTTTCTCTGGAGGATTCAATATAACACATAAAACGTTCAGCTTTTTTGTTTTATCCAACTACCAGTGCAGGATCATATAAAAGTCTACTATTGTGTAGAATTTTGTTTACTATGCTAAGAAAAAACTCTGTTCTTTGTACGTAATACAAAAATGGAATGACGCCAAATGATAGCTTTGGGAACGAATCATTACCCGTTCCTAACAGAGTCCTACTGAATTGATATACCAACGCTAGAGGCCAATGGCTAAAGTCAAGAACCCAACCCTTTTCCCTCCAAAAGTCAAGTATTGCTATCAGAAAATGGGTTAAGTTATGCGAGTAGGTACGTACTGCATTGACCTCCTTTGTTAACAAACAAGAATATATTTTCATTTCAAGCGGCTGAACTGCGAAAGTAGGTTCTTTTCCTAGCTCAGCTAACTAAAAAGTGACACACTCATTCATAGTTTATTGTACCAATTTTAGTTCATTGTTGATATCAGATGTCAAAATAAAAAACATATTAATTTCAAAAAATCAGGTGCGGTGGAGGTTATGCATGAAACCATACTGGATTTTTACATTGGATAACCAACAGTTTGAAATTCGGATATTCTTGAAAATGTTCAAATTTTTATTAAAATACTTTATTGTCTTCTATTAAAATGTTGGTATAAGGTGAAACTTGTCGAGGACGTTGAGGTACCTATTCATTTATATTTCTCTGCTTCTCCCGATTCTGAGCTGTGGGCCTTCGAAGAGCTTAGAAAAAAAATACGCAGACGGATTTGGATCACCAGAAACGATTTATGTAGTACTTGAGAATTATTGTGAAGTCCCTGCATGAAATTGCAATCTACTTCACTTTTCTACGAGATACAAATTATTAAATTCACAAAATCTCCAAGTTATAAACTGTTTGCGTTAGACAGTGGTTATAATAAAATCATTATGGTGATAACTGATAGATGTTATATTCTTGGAACTGCTCATTATTTTCTTACGAACTTATTTGACTTATTTATTCTGATTTTTTCGCTTATTATGATACCTACTATACCTACTATAATACAGGATAAATTGTTCTTAGCGAATTTTCGAAGAAAATGAAGCTGGTGCATTGGCACCAAAAATTTTTAAATCTAAATTTTCGAAAATTTTCTTCTTCCGTTGTCTCAGACATTCTGAGGCGAATCCTTAAGTTTAACGATCATATATATATATATATATATATATATATATATATATATATATCCTTCCCGACAATAACTCTCCTTAGGATTGAGATAAAAATTCCGTTCTTGCGCCGAAAATCAATCTTTCCAGATCAAAGAATGAGTTCATTGGCCAGAATTTCAGAATTTTTCGAGCACATTAAATTGGTCATATTTCAAAAAAATGTGCTGAAAAAATCACTAAAAATGGCTTAAAACGGATAAAAATAGTGAAATTTCATCCAAGACATGACCTAACTGGCATTTTTTGCTCAACTCACGCGACTCGATTTTTCCCTTCAATCAATCAAAAACCACAACGTTGTTTTATTTTATTTGATCAATATGACTGGTTACTGTTTGTTTTTAAACTATTACTTATCATACGCTCCCATTACTATCACTCATCTTATCTTCGCATATTCCAAAAGATTTGCATTAAGTGACCCACCACATTCGTATCTCACTTCTAGGGTTGTTATTAGAAAAGAATGGTTTACATATTCTGAGTGATTAAGCTCACACACACACACACACACACACACACACACATATATATATATATATATATATATATATATATATATATAGGTATATACTTCTTGATAAATGATAAATTCAATAAACTGTTCTACTGAACTATATAATTTGTTTTGTATGAATGATAGAAAAACTAAGAAAGGAAAAAGATGTTTTTGATATTTCGGATATAAATCTTGTTCACAAGTTGGAAGTTTAAAATTGAAATGAAAAAATAATTCATAAATTGGTCGGGAGATCATTTCAATCATTAATGTTGAGGCCGGGAGGTACGTTTCAAAACCCACTTATGTGCCTTTTCGGATTGGTGGAGAAGTCGGTCGTTAGAACCTGGTGGCATCTTTTTCAAAACCTTCACCCCAAAACATTGATCAAATGATGCATCATGAGATCTTACTTGCTCGTTGATGGGGAGTGGCTGGTTATGAGTGATTGAAGCCCAGTGGTAGTTCATCCGTAGATTCATTTGCGATGCTTTGCCAACGTTGAAAGCCTCTTTGTTATTGCATTTCTGGCATATTAATTGATAAACACAAATTTTGGACTGGGTGTTTACCGAGGTAAAATGTGTAGGTACTTTCAATCACTAGATTACAAAGGTTACATCTTAGTCGGCCCCAAGAATGTAACCCAGGTTGATGAGACCCTGTAGACGCGGTTGGGAGTGATGGTGCGACAAGATTTCGCCCCCCCCCCCCCTCCTTTTATTGCAGATTCGGATTCTACGTCAAATTTCATGAATTTACGACCCCACACTCTATTTTTTTGACCACGCGTAACTCGTTCCGCAAGCGCACAAAAATAACTTGTTAAGTTAACTACCAAAATTGTACAAAACATATTCTGATAAACCCCAAGTGGAACATGGATTTTCATTGTTTTTCAACGCTGATTCATATGACGGTTCCCGATTTTAGCGGAATAATGGCCGACATTTGGTTATTTTGCGTGAAAACATCATCTTTTTAGGCGTTTGTAGCCGCATGAAATTTGATAATTTTCCATTCCCTTTCCCTCCTCCTTTCTCAACCGGGCTGGGGACTCGATATGGCGTTAAAAGAAAATAAAAACGAAAATTTTCTTTAAACAAAATAAGTAAAAATACAATCTGGTGGTGGGAAAATATGAAAAAAAGGACTTTGAACGTTCATTTTGAGCAACTGCTTTGAAGTCCTTACTTCATGTTTTCCCCCCACCAGATGGTATTTTTACAGGAAATGTTCGTTTTAATTTTCTTTTAACTCCGTATCCGGTCCCCAGCCCTAAAGAGAATGGAAAATTATGAAATTTCGTGTGCAAACACACGCCTAAAATGATGATTTTTTCCCACAAAATTACTGCATTTTGGCCATTATTCTGTTAAAATCGAATCATAATCAAGAAACGGTTAGCGCCGTATGAATCAGCGTTGAAAAACAATGAAAATTCATGTACCACACTTGAGGTTTACTAGAATCCATGTTTTGCGCAATTTGGGTAGTTATGCATTTTTGCACGATCGCGGAACGAGTTGCGCATGATGAAAATAATTGTCCGAGGGGTCTTAAATTCATGAAATTTGACGTAGAATCCGAATCTGCAATATGAAAGGGGGGTTCGCATTTATAAAAATGGAGTTCGTGTCAATTGAGCGCAAGCGGTCGGCGCGAAAGTGTTTTTCCTGAATTTCTCACAAAAAATATAAAGAATAGCGTTGAGCCTATTTTTTACGCAATTAAATAAGGAAATGCGGGAGGGTAGACCTTAACTTCTGAACACCCGGTACAAATATATGTATATATATGGGAGCAAAAATACTTGGAATCCGCTTTGTCAATCAGTTTGTATATCACTGTAATCTGTTTCAAGGCTCTTGATTTTAGACAAAATCTGTTTTTTTTTTTTTTTTTTTTTTTTTTTTTTTTTTTTTTTTTTTTTTTTTTTTTTTTTAATCGGGTTTTGGGTCATGAAATCTGGTCAAGGTTTTTCTGTATGGGCTCTAACACGTTCTGTACTGAAGAACTTGCACAATTCTAAAACTCCATGTAGGTACCTATGTCCTGAAAAAATCCCTCAACATGACAAACAATCGCCATCTGTATCTTTATCGCAGAATATTAATTGGTATAATTCCATCAATTTAAAAAAAAAAAAACTGCAGGAAAGAATCGGTTTCTTCAGGAAACCGAATTGCTGTTTTGTTGAAGTGTCAATTCCTTGTAAGCGGAATGGTTCCTGTCCCTTCAACATTTATCTCCCTTTAACTATCATACTGAAGCCACTAAAGATTAATCTATTCTGTAAAACATTGGAGCGAACAATAAAATCTACAAAACAGCTATTTTATCTAATAATCTAGCCGTTATTGTGTTATTTAGTAAGTCTCAGTCCTTAATTGATCACTCAACAATGTCATGGGTCCAGAAATCTACTTTAAAAATGGTATTAAATTTAGACTAATTCACACTAGTTGAACCCTTTGCCTGAAATCAATAGTGACTGAATACTTACCTTTCCTACCTATATTACTCATTTTTTGTTTTGTATGCTTTGTTAATAAAGAAATTTGGTGTACGTACCTATTGAGAAAAATTAATATATGAAATTTTAGCTAACAAGGAATACCAACCACAGACGAATGGATCCTCCACCTCGTCTTTCCACCACAAAACAACCTGCCTTCGTAATTTTGAAAAAGTACAGGTGGTACTTGAATAATTTGGTCCTAGGCTCTAATGATGGTCAGTACATGACTGATTAACTTTATAGAATTTATTATCTGCACGAGTTAGTTTAAATCTTCATCATTGGTTTCTCATTGTTCTTTTGGAATTAAATTGCATTTTTTATTTTTTATTAATTGAAATGAGACAATAATACATCATTGAAAACTCGTAATTGACAATAGGTTACAATGGGTATCCACACCACAGCCTGACTAAAGGTGTGAGGCCCACAACGACAAGCTTTGTTGAGTTTTCGTAAAAATAAATTTACTGAAAAACTTGAAGGTAGTGGTTAAATTTAATATTCAAGTGCTATAAACAACATCGGAAACCTTACTAAGTGCTCAAATACATAGTTAACTGTTGGCGTAAAGGAACAGCTAAGTTACTGTTTACTCATGGATCGTAATGCTGTAATTGTACCGTACTAGTACTACATTTTCTTACAATGCTTTTATATTTGCTGAGGGAGAAACTTTCAGTGTGTTTCAAGTTAGGGTGCTGTACTTGAAAATAGTTGTGTGTGATCAGATGAAGCTGAGATGAATAAGATACATTACCAACTGAAATGATTCTAATTGGTAATTCATTTTCCACAAACAACTGATGATGGTTGGATTCAATGGTAAAAAGTACTAGTTGTTTTATGAATAGCTGACAGATCATGTAAAACTTTGCCGCCTCGTACGCAGAGCTTGGCTACGAATACCCGATTTTCAAACTGATTTTTTGTGGGACTACTTTTTTTTAAATTTTAATGAGTGACATATGTCCCACCTCACACAATGATGCCAAATTTAAAGATATATTGAAGCATGCTGTAGTGTATTTGCGGTAGTAGGTACTTCTCGAGGAAGTATGCTTTTTTAATGTTTTAGAACATTTTTTTTTTTTTTTAAGCTTATTCACACATTTGATGTGTGGGAACCAATTTTGCTCCCGTGATCTACAGATCTTTTCAATTGTTGGTAGGTAGGTACTCTGTTAGATAGGCTGATCGTCCTCTCCTACTCTTGGTAAAGAGAGTTGTTGGAAATAACTGTTAACGCCAATTCTGTATTTGAAGGCAATTTTCTCTCTATTTAAAATAGGTACCTACCTTCATGGACGCCAACTTTTGTCTTTTTTAGAATTTTGCGGAAATTTTTGTTGTCGAAAATAATACTATCTTGCAATCAATCAAAATGGTTTTTACTGTTTCCATTTTGTAAGATGAAATAGGATTTTAGTTTTGTTGACTATAATTTTAAGCCAGCACAGCTAGTTGTAGTTTGTAAGTAGGTACCCGCTGAGATCCAGAATCATTATTTAAAAGGAACTGATACATGAACATAATATTTCCCTAGTTAATTTTGAATTTGCTGTGTGTACCTAAATGCCTACTTTATATATGTATGATCGACATAAAACTAGTTAGAACTGGTAACTAAGTGTGATGTGTAGTCAGTGTATTTTCTGATAGCTTGTAGTGCGTGGTATCAGGAGCATTTTAAATAAGCGGTACCTTTTGTAATCCAAGATCGAAAAGTCATGATGTGAATCGTTATATATTCGTTGTATTCGCTTATAATTTTGTTTCATCAACTGAAAATTTGCACCTTTCATAACAGTAACAACACCATTCCTTAAATGGAAATAAATCTTGATTTTTCTCATTAACTGACATTCAGATCCAGGGAGAAACCGAAATTGTTCATTTTTGTGTGTTTCCCCCAACTAGATCGACAGTTAAATTAATGTTGAATGGGTAGGTGTACGTGCGAACCTACCTATAATATCAATTCGGGAATCCTGTTACATAACAAGTGTTAAAGATGCGAAAAAAATTAAGGATTGATGTGTGATATTCCAGGTGGTTCTACAGGAAATTCGTCTCCTAACTACAGTTTTGGCAGAATAGTTATTTATTCATTCTTTGCTCTCTGTTAGAACAGCTATGTGTTTGGCCTACACTAGGTGAATACAATTATCCAATAACTTGGAGTTGTTAATACTATTATAATTTCTTACTACCTATATGAAACTTAATTTATGGAAAACTGTAAGACGTTGCTTCACTACAGAAATGCCTGTATCAACAACATGCGCATCGTCGATAACATTGATGAATATACTTGTACATCGTTCACAATAGTGAATTAGAATCCATATCCATCCTATCCACTCCTATCTTTTTTCTGGGAGGGACTTCGTGGCTTGATTTTGCACAAAACAATTTTATTCATCAAGGCGTAAAAATGAAATACTTTTAAATGAGATTTATGTGAAACACAGCAAACTCATATTTTAATTACGTAGCTGGTGATGAAATAATTTTTGAAGTGAAGAAAAAAGCACTGAATTTTGTAAATGGGCATGGACGGTTGTCACAACAGCCAGGCATTATAGTTTTAGCAAATTTCCGTAGAAAATGAAGCTATTGCAATAGCTCCACAAATTTTCAAAAATTTACTTCATTGAAATCCGTTTTGTAACATTCTGAAACTATTCTTGAATTTTAACACACTGTATATAATATACAAGGGTGTCCCGACTTAAGTTCATCAAACTGTAAAGGTCGATTTTAGAGCTAATTTCTAATAGTATGTTCCTCATACAGTTTTTTTTTTTTTTTTTTTTTTTTTTTTTAACGTTTAGTTTTTGAGTACTAATTCAATTTTTAAGATTTTTTTTTTTCTTGTTTTGTATGCAGCTTATGATATTTAAACGGTTGTAACTTAGACTTTAAACTCAAAAATAAGGACATCTTTGGAAAGAGCGTTAAATTTCCTATCAACTTGATGCCAAACTAATATCTCTTAAGCTGTCTTTGTACGTAAAAAAAGAGGCTGAATAGCTAAGTTCGAAAACTTCTCAGAATTATACTTTTTTCCATTTTTGTAGTTTCGCTCTAAATACAGACTAGTTTTGAAATGCACTAAATGGAGAAAACTTCCTCAGAATCTCAGCTTTTCAGTGGAATAGTCAATTTCACTTTACTTTGCTAATTAGGGGAGAAAATCATGCTTGTTGAAAAACATGGGGTTTTCAATGAAATTGAGAGTTTTCGTGAAAAATGAAAATACGAGTTTGGAGCCGGTTTCTACGTGGTTTTTCGCGCTGAATCGAACGGTAACACTTGCAGATAGTTTTGCACTTTAACTAACTAGTTTTTCCTTAAAAACATATAAAATTGAGCATAAGAAACAAACTAAAAATTCGTGAGTCTCTCCAATCCTCTTTCCAACGATGTCTTTATTTTTGTGTTTAAATTGTCTCTTAAGGGAGTTGTGGCCGTTTTTAAATGTCATAACGCACAAGACACGAAAAAATCGTAAAAATTGAATTACTCGAAAACTAAGCATTAAAAAAAAAAAAAAAAAAAAAAAAAAAAAAAAAAAAAAAACACTAAGAAACTTTTGATCAGAAATGTGCTCTAAAATCGACCCTCAGAGTTTGATGAACTCAAGTCGGGATACCCTGGCTAAAAACGGATAAAAAAAATGTATATTTTTGTGCAGAATTTTAATTTAAAAAAGCACATCAAAGTTGAACTAGACTATTAAAAAATTATACATAAAATTATGGTGAAAAATATAGTTACTCAACTTTCATTGATATTTGCTGAAAACCTGATTAAAAAAAAGGTAAAAATCGAAAGTCTGATTTGAATTGCAGAATATAATTTAGATTTTTTTTTCTTTGCCATAAAATTTGTAATTAACAAAATGCTAAAATTTCAAAACAATACAGCATAATACAATATTTTTCGAAAATTCGCCCATACGATCGTGCTGCATGACTGGAACTTTCTGTTTTTAATAAATATGGGAACTAAATAATGTATGTCTCGATTACAGTATCCAAGAAAAATAAAATAAAAGTTGTAAGAATGACAAATTGTATGGTAGTGGTTGGTGTGAATGGCAGTAGAAAAATTGTACGGGGCACTGCTTTTCCTTTCACGTTAATTTTTTTAACACCATAACAAACTAGCTGGTTATGTTGATATGTATGTAAATCCTTTTATTATGAACTAGCTCTGGTTTCCCAACCAAGCTGAGCAAGGCTTCATCAATAAGTTCTGTAACACTGTTAGAAATCAGCCTTTGGTTGCTTATTTGATTGGTATTTATCCTATTCCTTGAAGGCAAACTATGTGAAAATGAGAAACAGCAGAGGTTGTCTACCATAATTTCCTGGTCAATCTGAATGTTTCAGTTCATGAGTTAGAATTCCAAATGAATAAGGAATTTAGCGTAGGATAGTACATTCTAAATCTCTAGTTTAGAATAATTCTAAACTGGATTCTCCTTATTTGGCTGTGGACACAACACTAAATATCACATGACAAATTTTCATTGATTTGAAACGTACCTATTAGCTTATAATTCATCCAAGCACATTGAGAGGCTGATGTATCTTCCCTAATTAAAAAGTGCTTGTTAAATTAGCTTTTATGGTTTCAAAGTGAACCATTATGTTGCTTGAATCGCAACAAAATTTTTTAGATAGTCCAGTATTTGATATGCGTATTAATTATATATCTTATATTTTCTGTAGAATGACCCATTTTCACAATGGCTGTGTATATTGGTAATGGTTTGATGAAATTCTGATTTTTTTTCCAATTGTAGTCGTGCTTTAACTGTGTGTGAGAAGACAGTTTTTCTTGACCTACAGTGTTGTGATCAACTCATGCACAGTTTTGCTCAACATTAAATTCGCGTATCAAACATTACTTGAACACTCAACGAGTTTTGTGATCCATTTTTGCGATGTGACGCCTATTGGTAATGTTTATGATACAATTTAATTGTCCATATCTAAAGTTATGAACACCATGATATTTCTCACATCAAGCTGCTGGTTGTTGATACCTGTGAACATGTTGAATTAAGATAATAATAGATGTACCTTTTGGTTGTAATACTGTTTTAATGTAAGTATTTGTGTACCTATCCATGAAACTGAAATCCATCTTCTATGTATTTCTGTGTTGTGTTTACAAAAGTAATTAGATGATCTTACTGACAGATATATCACGTCATTACTGTTCAACAATGTATATCAGTGGTCTGTGCACATACCAGTTCATTTGTATGTGTTAATATTGTAATAGATGTTTAACTCGATGTTAGATTACCCATATTGCATGAAATGGCAAAAAATGTGTATCATGGTTTCTGTTTCGTAAGCCTCACCAATAATTTATTACCATCATATTGGATCTGAACTGAATATCCATTATCTACTTTATTGTACAGTGACACCATGGTTAACTCCTTGAGTCAGTAGAGAAAACAATATAATGGAGTCGCTGCCTAATGAAACTAGTGACAATAATAACATTGAATGGTGAACAGTGAATCTCCAAACGTTGATGTGGTGGGTTCCTGCACTAACAAAAGTGTGTAGGTACTTACCTACTCCTGTGTGTAGGTATATTGTTTAGCTCTTTCCTTTTTTATTAGTGGTAAGCACTGGATTTAGTAATCCAAGACCAACCAAAAACAGTCTCCAACAATATGTTCACCAATAAAAAATGAAACTACAATTTGAGAATTATTGGAAAAGTTCTAGAGCAGTAGAGAGCGAGAAAACAACGTGAAGGAACACGAAAAAATAATCAGAATTTGATAACTGATGAAGGGGTTGGAATTAACAGGTGAGGAATGACAACACTTGAAATAGCAGAAGACGCTAACTTGGTTGATTGACGTGCATATTAATCGACTCAACGCATCAATTGATAATTACTTAACTAAATATTGTTTAGAGTCTTACACATCATTTTGCTTTGCTAGTTCATATTGGGCAGCACATATTCCAATAGGCGGTGTTTAACGAAGAAAATGGAAATTGATAAATACTTCTATTTCCATAAAATGAAGTTTTACTATGTTAGATCGATTTTGATGGTTAGGTCACCATCAGTGACAAACAATAACTTGAGTTATTGTTCATTATTAATGATTACCTAACTCTCGAAATTGAACTGACTTTTCGTAACTCTATTTTGTTTTTTACCAACTTCCATTTCCTTCATTGAAGAGGGTTTCAACAACTTCGTCCCGGGTTATTAAGTTTGGTGTTTAACCATGGTATGCATGAATTGAACGTTACAGCTTTTAGTCTGTCTGCTTCATTGTGCTTGTGTATACAATACTTACCTTCTCCAAATCATTCAAGTGTATTTAAATGCATGATTATCCCTGCAACACGTTGATTGTTGTAAAAGTCTATCTACCATTACTACATAAATTTATCTAAATTTAGGAGTCATTCAACCTATTGAACGATCATCTACAATATCGATATAGGTGCCTAATGCAAGGTTTATGCCATTTTTAGTTCAAAAGCTACCTATGTTATTTTTCTAGCCACCATGAAATCCATAGACACGTTCAGGAGTTTCAATTCCTTAAATTAGTGTAACATAGTTGGAAATCTTGCCTTTAATTTCTTTGAGGAGAAATCTAACCAGATTTGTTTGTGAGGCTGATTTAATCCAACATCTTTGTCTGTGGGAGTTTGCCTTGAACATAACTAACCCATATTCTACCTACACCTCAATCGAGGTTTGGCCAGAAGCTTTCTACGAAGGCAAGAATTTGATGACCAGATTTATATTGCAACCATTTTCCCCCCAAACATATTGTGATTACAAGTGAAAAGTTTAACAACCCTCAAATATCAAAGAAGGGAAAAACTATTTACTTAATTTAATTGTCATTAACTATTCTATTTATTATTGTTTTAATTATTATTACTCTTTTCAATTTTATATCATGAAATTCTGTCAGCCCACGGGTAAGGTAATAGCTAACTGAAACCTCAACGTTAGAAATCAGAGAAATGTATGTATACACGTGTGAGTGTGTCTACCATTCTGTAATTGATAAATACGGTTATAAGATCCTAGAACAATCTAAAAAGATGACAGTTTCGGGGTTGAGTGATGGTTTTAGAGCAAAACACTGTATCGTAGCACACGAAAGAGGCAAACAAATCAAAATAGGCGAAGAAATCGTTGCTTTTCACATTAGTAGGCATGTGATTGAGTTGGTCTTCAAGTGGGTGGTACCAATCTCACCCATCCACGTCATTATTTTCTGAGGAGCGTATTGAGTGTTCAAACGTCGTTCAAAACAATGTATTTTAATTTAACTTTTAATTTTTTAAGGAATAACTTCACTTGAGAAAATTTGCTGAAATGCGCACGTCTTATTTTCATAATTGTGTCTGATGACTCCTTCACTTCTAAACTTACTTTGAATGGTTCAAGAAGCCCTTATTAAACTTGAGAATTGTTTAATTAAATTTCAGCAATTATTCCCAATGAATCTGGTCTACAAACCTTTATTTATCTATGACGCAAATGGTCACAACTAGGTGATAAGGTCGTTACGGCCTAAAACTATTAGTTACCTCAGACAGAGTTCCAACTCGTGTTGTTACTTACTTGGATAAATTTCTCTTTGGTTGCAACACTCCAATGGGTTGAGCTATGAGGCCGATTTAATCAAACCTCTTAGACTGTGAAAAGTTTTCCTTGAACACAACATTTCCCCAGAGTCAAATACCAGCCATCTCGGCTGGTTTGGGGTGGGACGAATGGCAAAGTGAAAACTGCAGGCCACTGGCTCAGCAGATGCTTGCTGAGAGGCGTCTACAAGTCGACTGAGGTCATTTTCACAGTGTGTGTTTTGACTCAAGAGAGTGAAGAAGTGAAAGATGATACATCAGTGAGTGTGATGTTTACAGTATTTTGGATTAAGAGGGGTCCAAGAGGGATCGGCTTGTTTTTATTGACATGCCCAACTGTTATGGCCTAAAAATATTTGATACCTCAGACAGAGTGGGAACTCATATCCTTCCTAAGGAGAAATTTCTCTTTAGTTGCAACACTCCAACGACTATGTTGCAACTAAAGAGAAACTATGAGGCTGATTTATACAAACCTCTTCGACTGTGAGTTTTCCTTGAACAAAAGAAGGTGAGAGTGAAAGGGTTGAGGTAATCAGCTCTAAATGAAGTTTATCATGCTGTTACAGTCCTCAAGGGTCAGTTGTGTTTTTTGATTACAGAGCTATGAGGCCAATTTAATCAAACCTCTTCGACTGTAAGAGTTTTCCTTGAACAAACTAGGTGACTAATGATGATAAATTGAGGTGAAGTTTTGATAATATCCAATATTTCAGCTACGAGGGTCATCCAGAAAATAAGTTCCGTTTTTTTTTTTTTTTTTTTTTTTTTCTAATCAAGTTTTTATTGAAAAAATTTGAAACTTACAGGTATTGTAGTTGAACATATGTACTATTTTTCCACGTAATCCCCGGCGACGTCAATACATTTGGTATATCGCGAAATGAGCTGCGAAATCCCTTCCTCATAAAAGCTTGCCGCTACCTCCTTGGTCCACTTTGTGACAGCTTCTTTCACTTCCTCGTCACTTGTGAAACGTTCTCCCGCCAATTCCGCCTTCATTTTGGTAAACAGGTGATAGTCTGAAGGGGCCAAGTCGGGACTGTAAGGTGGATGGGTCAGAACATCCCAACTCATCCAAAAGTTGCGCTGTGGAATGAGCAACGTGAGGCCGAGCGTTGTCGTGGAGAAGGCAAACACCGGAGGTCAACATTCCTCTTCTCTTGTTCTGTATGGCCCGACGAAGCTTCTCAGGGATCGTGAGATGTCTGGGAAACTCAGGTGGAGTTCATCCAGGGTTGAACGACGATCTTTGCGAACTGCATTGTCGATTTCTGCGACAATTTCCTCCGTCACAACTGAGGGTCTGCCTCTCCCACTTTCATCCTCAAGTGAATGTCTTCCCGCCTTAAATTCACGTACCCATCTCCTCACCAATTGACTCACTCATTACACCTTCTCCATACACAGAAATGAGCTGTTCGTGAATTTGAACTGATTTGAAACCCTGTGCATAAAGAAATTGAATCACTCTGCAGGGAACGGGGATCGAGGTGGCGGGACGCGACATGGAGGGCTCCATTTCAACTACCTGCCCTGACGTTGGTAACTGACCGACTGAGGTCACCCACCTCTCATTCTATTCCCCCACCTCTCCTCTTTCGAGTGGTGTTACCAGATTTGGCAAAAGCCACTCCTACCACCCTACATATCAAAACGGAACTTATTTTCTGGACAACCCTCGTATAAAGGTGTGTCATCCCTGAATCCAGAACCAACCATGAGCAAATAACATAGGTAGCTCGTGTGCTAATTGTCAACAATTTTCTAAACTTACTGTGTTGGGTTCATGATTTTTACTGACCTACCAGCTCCGTAATTATACAAATTTATCGAGTCCATAATTAATCCGGTTTAATTAGGTCAGTGTATGTTTAGCTTAAAATCTCAGTTTAGTAGTGAGGATAAAAAGTATGGGATTACCAAAGTGAATTGCTCTGATAGATCTACAGAAACAGAATAAAGTGAATCTTTTGCGGAGTAGTATAAGTCAACAATAATTTTTGTTCTTGTATAATTGGTTAGTTGTACTTATTTAAATTAAAGTTTGAACATTGAGACTGAAAAACTTATTATTCCAACAGATTTATTCTCCTCATTTGTAACTATAATATAGTTTTTTTTCTTTTTTACATAGAATTTTACCTCTAAATAATTTGATCTGTTTGATTATATGTTATTGAATTATTTAGTCATGTGTATTTTTTGTATTGTATAATATACTTCATAAATCATTATTAGTCAGCGAATTTCAGAGTATGATAGGATCGTTAACTTCATTCATTTCAAGGAACAACGCCAAGTAATAGCATGCATAGTTGTTTGTATAGCAAACTAGTTATTTTTCATTAAAAGTTGTTTTTGTTCAAATGTAACTCTGGTTTTATGTAGGAAGGAACCCGTCCTGATTGTAGGTACCTACCTACTGCCATGATTTGGACGGCGAAATTCATTAATCTAAATGGTCTGCAAGTTTTGTTTGAATAGTTCTATGGCAACTATATGTTGAACCTAAAGAATTTATAATGACCATGAGAATGATTTATAATGACCTGAATATCTCGGAAATTTGCTTTTGTAGTAGTTACTAACTTAGCTATATATTTTTTCCGCGTTTTAGTACCTAGGTATTTTTATATTTGATAAAATATGAGTAACAATATTTCTTTGGGATGTGCTTGAATACAAGATTATGAAAATTAAGACTGATACATCGCATCTGGTTGTACATTGAAAAGAACTAGCGATAAAAGTTGGGTTACTGATTCCATGTGCATCTTGTCTTGAATTTTCCTCAATCTGGTGTGCTGTTTTAAAATCAAAATGTATTGGTGTTGTTATATTGATGTACATATACATTTATAAGTAGATTACCCTACGAATAATGTATTCACTTTTATTGCTGTGTTTAGTAGGTACTACCAATATTTTAATTATTGTGTTTACGTTAAATTTATATTTTTCAAAAAATAAATGTGAATATTGTACTGGCATGAAAGAAGTCGTTCATTTCAACACCCAAATAGACCTTAACTCTTTTAAACAACTCCTATTATACTGAAGTTATTCTTTCATTTACTACATGATGAATTATGTGTCTCCCAGGACCTATATGTGTGTATGGTTGATGAGGAAAATGAATAAATTAAAATGAAATCTCTAAACATCCAAATTCGGTGGACTATGGATATGGGTGGGATATAAGCTTGAATATGCTGTCTTTCATGTCCCATCAAACTCTGTAAAGATAGTATTATTTAATACTTTTTCTAAGTGGACTGGTACCTAACTCATTAGGTGTCCATAGATGAGCAGATATCTGCCACAGATCCCATATTCTTGACTTCTTGGATGCGAGATCTGCCGCCCGATCAAATCTGCTCATTAGTGGGCTCAAAAACGTGGCATATTCAGGCCTGGCACGCTTGAGTTATCCGTCGTAAGAACAGTCAATTATAACCCTTTCTATGAAATGAAACATATTGCCAAGTAATGCATGCATTACAGAAATGTCCCCCATGATTTTGGTAAGAATGGCGACTAGATTATGTTTTCCTGGACGTAACTCCTCCATTATTACCTAACATGAATATGCCTCAAGCAACCCCTCCTAAGACAACCATAATAAAATACGAACTGATTTTACATAGTGAAGTCGAACAATGATAGATTCACGGAAATAGATTGAAAATATCACAAATTGTAGGTATCCAACCCCTTCCCCCCTCTTCTCAAAATAATTAGATATGAAACAATTTATCGAGAGATTTTTCGCACATTGAAACCAAAAGATCATTATTTTATCAGAATTACCCTCTCCATTTACCCTACCAATAATAAATTTGAAAGTCCTAAGGCTTGTTGCATAACTGGGAATGATGAAAATCGGCCAGGAATTGTAGTATGGGTAGCGCCTAAAAGAATGGCTATAACCCCACCCCTCCACTAAACATAATGGCGAATCCCAAATTTCCATGGTTTGTTGTACAACTAGCCGCAAATTGGGATCGAACAAAAAGAGTGAATCACTAAAATTGGTTTCAAATAGTAGCTTGGGCAGCGCTTGTTAGGCCCAGATATTACTTCTGGTTAAACTGTGATTTATATAAATATATTTTTTAAAAAACAAATGTAGATATAATGAATAAGTAGAAAAATATGCACGTATAATTTGTCTTTCCAACAATACACATTAAAATAGAACAATTGGGAACAGCCAACTTTAGAATTATAACATTGATTAACACTATTTTTCAATTTTATACATTTTTTTTTTCGTGTCATACATTTATTTTAATTTTTTAGGGATTGTGAGCTGGGGTCTATTTTCATAATTTTTATTCTGTTGTCGCCATTGTCATATTTCAGAAGGCTCTTCAACTGGCCGGGCGTCTCTGTTTTCATGAGTCCAGAATCCATTTAGGTCAATGAGGATGTTTACTAGGATCTCCCCGTGGCCACTGAAAATCAAACATGAATCTAGGAGAGACAGTACATCATCTATGGCCACGCCAAGGGGTTATTTTGGTGCTTAAAAGAAGTACAAGAAAAAGCATAAGTAACATAACAATAGCAGACAATTGAAATAGTATTTTCAAGCTAATTAAAATAGGTAGGTACCTAATAAATTATGTGAGAATTGTATCGACATCAGTAAGATGGAGAATTCCTCCTGGCAACGTTGTACGGTGAACTTTTTGAAAATTCGCTCCGTAAAAATTGTTGAAAATAAGTGGGAAAAAGAGTGAGCAAGTTGTTGATTTTTGGCAAGGAAGTGCAACAAGTGAGTGCAGTTCGTTTTTGTGAAAAAATATTTGCTAGAATCCTTTTTCTCCGCTTTCATTTGGACTTATGGTTTTGTTAAATCACCGAAGTTGGAAATTTCTAATTTTTAAATTGTTTTGTTTGGCAATACCATAAGCAACGAAGTGCTCTTAGGCAACGAAGTTAGTAACCGGCAATTTTATGGATACAAGCGTGGATCCGAATAACCAAGGGACACAATGCCCGGGTTGTGGAAGGAGATACAGAAGGCTAAACACACATCTTTCCAGAGGACCTTGTGCAATATACCGAGGAAGGCAGGATTCACTAAGCTCCCTCGACATTGTCCCATCCAGCCAAGTTTCTCATGGACGAGTTAGCGCATCGGATGACGAGGTTACAAGTAATGACCTTATACAAACAGCTCACCCTCAACCGAATGATGGACAGACCTTCGAGTTGCTCCAGGAGAAGTTTGAGGAGGGTTTTGGAGCAAGGTTGGTGAACTCTTTGGAAGGGACTGCAACAGTTTGGGACAAACGGTGGAGACAGGCCATGCGCTTACAAGGAAAGCAATATGATATACCAGATGGTCCTACGGGAAGGAGGTTCGTCTCAATATTGGCAGCTGAAATAATGGGAGTAGCAGAAGGGCCGCATCTGTCAGAGCGAATTTTCGTTTTGTGCGCCACTGTCCTCCAGAGAGAAAAAGGGGTAACCTCAGTAAAAGACATCAAACCACTGATGGACGTCAGGATGGATATGTGGACCGAAGAGAAATTCGCAGAACTGATACAGGAAGCGATAAGATGCGATCACCAATTGAAGAGAAAGCCGAAGAGAGAAGACGCTAATGACGAACAAGCAGCTCGGACATTCACAAGGCTCGTGGGAAAGGGAAGGCTTCGGGATGCTACCAGATTTGCTACTGAGCGAGACAATGGAGGCCCACTGGACCCAGATTGCACAGTTGACGTTTCAGGTAAGACAGTTGTAGACATTTTAAAGTCGAAGCACCCGCCCCAGATGATCCCTTCACTCGACAAGTTTGAATTGGAGGCCCAGCTTCCAACCCTCGTCGCAGTGGCCGTCACCGCGGATCATATCAAAACATCCGCCCATGGTCTTCGAGGGAGTGCAGGTCCAAGTGGGACTGATGCTGAGAAGTGGCGAACGATGCTGCTCCGATATGGCGAGCATAGCGAACGACTTCGCAAAGCTGTTGCTAGACTCACTCAGTTGTTGGCAAACCAAACAGTTGAATGGGAAAAGATCCGTGCCTTATTAGCTCGGAGAGGAGTTGCCCTGGACAAGCGACCAGGGGTTCGGCCAATAGGAGTGGGGGAAGTCCTCCAACGGCTCTGCACTAGAACAATGGCCTCGCGGACTGGCCCAGACCTGAGGGAAGCTTGTGGGGCAGACCAACTCTGTGCTGGTGCAAAGGGAGGAGTGGAAGGCAGCGTGCACGGAGTAGCAAAGCTATTTGAGAAGGACGAGTGTGAGGGGGCCTTACTTATGGATGCCGCCAATGCGTTCAATGCACTAAGTCGCCCTCTTGCGCTCTGGAACGCACGGAAATACTGGCCTCGATGTTCACGGTTTCTATTTAACACGTATCGGGGATATCCACTCGTACTATTCCGGGGCAGTGACTCGGTCATAGAAAGCAGGGAAGGAACGACGCAAGGAGACCCCCTCGGAATGTTCATGTACGCCGTTGGTACGCTCCCTCTGATTCATAAGCTGAAAAGGCGTGATTGGAATCAAAATTGGTACGCTGACGACTCTGCTTGTGTCGGGACGCTTGAGGACGTCAGGGAATGGCTGACAAATCTCCAAGCAGAAGGTCCGGGATGGGGCTATTTCCCAGAGCCAGCAAAAAGTTTCCTCGTAGTGAAACCAGGCATGGAAGAGCGAGCCGCTGAGATTTTCGAAGGCCTGGACATAAATATAGTCCAATCACACAGGTTCCTCGGTGGGTTTCTTGGTCCCAAGGAAGAGCAGAAGCGGTATGTTGCATCCAAGGTGGCAGAATGGACAAAGCATGTTCAAAATTTGGCCGGTTTTGCAGAGAAAAGTCCGCAGGCAGCTCATGCAGCATACACAAAGTCCCTACAGAGGGAATGGGCTTTCGTACAGAAAGTAGTGGATGGGGAGGGGATAATGTATGGACCACTTCGTACAGCCATCCAAGCCTCATTGACACCTGCCATACTGGGAAGAGCGGTACTACCTGAGGAGAACCGGTTGTTCGCGTTGCCGGCAAAAGTAGGTGGGCTTGCTCTCGAGGACCCTGTGGTAACAGCTGACACAGCCTTCGACGTATCAAGACGGGCTACGACCGTCCTGTCTGAGAGAATAGCGAACGGCGGACTGTATGATCAGGCGGCACACGAGGACCGGGTTACTGCAGTACTGACGACCGAGCGAAAAGAGAGGAAACAGAGACACGAAGTACAATCAAAAGAGGCGATTGAAGCACTTCCCGTTGAGACTCAACGCAGCATCAGGAGGATCGTAGAAGGAGAAGCATCACAGTGGCTGACAGTCCTTCCGCTTGCAGCTGATGGACTAGACTTGTCTGCAACCCAGTTCCGTGATGCACTGGCCATTCGTTACGGAAAAAGCATAGAAGGACTACCAACGTACTGTGATGGCTGCCCAGGCGAGCCCATGACCATGATCCATGCCTTGAACTGCATGAAAGGGGGGCACGTGAAGTTAGGTCATGATCTTGTTCGAGATGAGTGCGCCAGGCTGGCAGGGCTAGCTACGACACCCTCAGCAGTGGGTATTGAGCCCGTATTGCGGGAAGGAACCTCAGGATTGGCCAGGCTAGTCGCAGATATTAGAGTCCTGGGCTTCTGGGACCGGGAAAGAGCAGCGTATTTCGATAATCGCATTGTGAATGCTGACGCCTGCTCCTACCGGTCACGGACCTGGATGTCTGTCCTCGACACAGCTGCAAGAGAAAAACATCAAAAATATGACACTGCAGCTGAAGACCTCCGCAGCTCCTTCACCCCGTTGATATGCACAGTGGATGGGGTCCCCCATAAAGAGTATAGAGCCTTCCAGAGGAATCTGGCTTTCACCCTGAGCGCAAAGTGGCAGAAGCCTTTTTCGTTCGTAATGGGGTGGGTGCGGGTGAAGCTTCAACTGACGCTCATCCGAGCAGTCTCTCTGCGGCTGAGAGGAGCCCGACGCCAAATACATTTCCTCGGACGTCTCGGATTGGAGGATGGAGCCGTTCTGCCACTCCTTCGCAGGTAGACGAGAGGACATAGACCGACGAGCCACTACTCTGATGATCCCAAACCGGAACACGGATTATCATCAACCGTGTTATAATTATTGTTATTGTTAAGAAATAAATTCGTTGTATATACGGAAAAAAAAGTAAGATGGAATTGATTACATTTATGTAATTGAAGGGAAAGGTTCAAAACCGAGACCCCCAAACTGAGGCTGTTGCAAAAACTTTAGATGTTACACTAGACTACGGAGGACACTAGATTATGGAGGTCTATCACAACCAAGGTCACTCTAGTAACAGAAGATCAGGCACACAACTACCAGAAATTTCCACCCATAGGGTATGGAAATTTCCATCCCCTGACATTTATCTGTTGCATAATAGAAGATGGTCCAAGCCTAGGGACTCTAAAGGGAAAAGAGGAGGATGAGAAGTAACACCTTGTACAAAAACCTGGGTTCAGCTAGCCCGGCTGAGAGTACCCTCTAATGGCTCATTTCTAGGGTTACAGGTGACAATAATTGTCCTGTGGCTTCGGAGGCGGAGGACTGAATCATCTCAATGGTCAAGCGAGGAAATAGAAGAATGATTGGAATATGGCCACATGGAATGTGAAAAAGTTCCAGTCAGTATGATTGTATGAGCGAATTTTCGTAAATTATCTTATAATATTACATTACAACGATATGAAATTTGAGGTCTTTGAGATCAAAGGAATTGTTAACTACCAGTTCTATGGCAAAAAACTGGCTTTAAATAATAATATTCTGCGAGAAAAAAATATTGTTAGCTATTTGTAGTAGTTTATAACAATTTTTCAGCAGTATTGCCAATAAAAAAAAAATAAATAATGAAAAAAAAAGGTAAATGAATAAATAAAAATTCAGGGAAATATGAAATGTTACACTCTTTCTAATAGTGTTATGAGATTTGAATTTGAACGTAAATTAAGGGAGTTATGGCAGTTTTAATTTAATGTAATAGAAAACAATAAAATAATTACTAATGCCATTATGAAAACACGAAAAAAATCTTGGAAATTGAATAGTTCAAAAACAATGCGTTAAAAAAAATCTCCAGGATGAGCTCTTGATCAGAAATTAACTCAAGAATTGGTTCATGGCCTGTGAGTGGTCAATGAACACTAACTGAACCCTTAAGTAAACCGCAAACCGTCAAACCTGTTCCTCAGATTCGTTTGCTCTTTATCGATATGCACTAAATAAATTCAGCACCTACCTTTACAAATGAACTACTAGGACATTATAGAGTTTTTGAAACCAACATACGAGGCCCTTCACTATAGTCTTGAGTGAGCCAATGAAGATGCTGACCCAAATGGAACCAGAGCCCCGCAGTGTTGTACTTAGTTTAATGTCTCGGTAAAGGTGGTTGAGTAATGCGATACCCCCCCCAGTTGTCTTGTAGTCAACTCTTTGTTTAATCAACTTCTTTTTTTTCGATATGAAATGCAGATTTTCAATCCTAAATCCGAATTTGATGTTAGTTTCAGAACTAATAAGGACTTCATTTCCAGTTTTCAATTCGTAAACAGGTACCTATGTAATGGATTAAGGTAAAGAGGGGAAAACTGCGAATTAGTAGATACAAGGTACCTGTAGGTACTTATGGTCGTTACGAACTTCATGTTCTTTGGTTTTCTTTAGGGTAAATCATCAATAGGTAAAAAAGTAGGTATAGCTCTCTCAGGATTTAGAAGTGTAAAAGGACCGGGGACGGGGCAGTGGCGGGCTGATGCAAAACTGGGCTTTACGGTCCCCTCCCTTCCTCTTCCCCATCTCATAGGTGAATTCGCGGTTTGTGATTCGCGGGAGCCCACGGTGAAGAGAGAACCGCGAATCACGATCCGCGAATTCACCTATGAGAGTGGGAAGAAGAGGGGAGGGGGCCGCAAACAGCCCAGTCTCGCATCGGCCTGCTGCAGCACTGTCCCCAGTCCTTTTGCACTTCTAAATCCTGAGAGAGCTTTACCTATCTCTATGACTATGAACCAGAAATTTACCTTATAATTATCACCAGAGGCAGCACTTCACCCACTGTTCACGAGAGAACAGCTGAGAGGTCAGGCAAACAATATCGAATAGGATTAGTGACTAAAAATTCGGGTGTCTGATTTAAAATAGGTATGCGAAATTGGTACTTAGGTATTATAAGGAGACTACTATTTTTAGAGAAGGGTTTTTAGCCGAAATACTGTAAATTCGTTAAAAATAGTTTTCCCTAGTCAAAATGTATAGTGAGCTCGTCTACAACCATTCTTAGAAAGATTTTACACAGACAGTTTTTTGTATAGATCAGTGGCCTGGATGCTCACTTTGCTTGCATCTAAAAAGTACATTCCATCAAGTAATCAATCCCTTAGTAAAAATTCTGATTTTTTGGACATATAGATTAGTAGGTACCCTGTTGTTACTAGTTAGAGCTAGTTTTGACAAATTCAGCTTTTCATGGTAGCAGGGCACTCAAATGTACTCGTATTAACTCATACGTAAGAAAATAATTCGAAAAATTAACTTTTTCGCATCATAATGTGATATCTGATATCTTACTTTTATACAACAGAATAAAATGATAATCTAAGTTTTCATAGTTCACTTTTTTTTCTCATAATTTCCAGGTTGAAAACTAAGAAACAGCACAACTTTATTATTTTTTCAAGATTTCCGACGTTTAAGGTATTCAATCGATGCAAAATTTGATTGCCTACACAACTTTTCTGTGGAAAAAAAAAATCGATGTTCTGGAGTGTTTAGTTCAGGGACCTTTTGTAGCTTGTCCCAGTAAAAATTGCCAATAGTCACAATCAAAGAACGCTGACTGCCATGTCAGATTGTGACTTGCAAGTCGAGGCCTTTAAACTGGCTTAGTTTGCAGTGCCACCTGCTGGTAACATCGGAATAGGTTTGTTTGTAAGTGTCCCCCACTGACCAAATGCTGCTAAACTTAATGCAGTGAATAGATCCCTATGGTTGGCCCAGTGGAACTGACTGTCAGCATAAAGGAAGGCCTGTTTCAAATGGTGCTAACAACTGTGTTCCAGTCTCCTTTCCAAGCAGCAGTGGCTGAGGCATTTATTATTTAAAAAAAGAGAAAAAAAGAATCTGATTGTCTTTGATTACATAAAATAATATCAATGTTATGATCGATACAACAAAAAACAGTTCATTTTTGAAAAAAGAAATAAAGAAAAGAAAAGTAAACGATTCTTACTATAAAATATTGTATTCACAATTATGCTGATTTTATTACCTGTTCAAGAGATCTTGAAGCGTGATTTTTGTAGGATCAACAGGTTTAATCATATCAAATACTTCATCCTGGACATCCTCAAATGAGATTGGTTCTTGGCCCGTAACTAGCATTTGTTCCCTGATGGCCTGGAAAGCATGCAATAATTATACTTCCTTGAAAAAACACCGTTATTGTGCACAACGTGTCTTGATATAGAATATGAGAAAAAAATTCTAGTCATGCAGCAAAATCGTATGAGCGCATTTCCCACTCACTGAAACTGAGAGAATTTTTGTCACTTTGTTTTAAAAGTTAAGGATTCTGAGTGACAAGACATTGTTAACTAGCAATTTTAGTGCAAGAAACTAGTTCTAAATAATATTCTGTGGTCCAAAAAACATTTTAGCAATTTGGCAGTTTTTATCTAGGATTTTTGGCAAATATTAATGCAATTTAAGTACGATTTTCAGCATAAATATTGCAATCTAATATCGTAGACACAAAGGAGCTCTAAGCCAAGACTTGGTATAAAATACACTCATTCTAATGATTCACATAAAATTCAGGGTTTGTCATGAAAATATCAATTTGATATTGTACTTTATATTGTATATACTGCATTAATAAATGGGAAATACGCTCAAATTGAATTTAAAAAAAAAAAAAAAAAAATTGAGATAAGTAGCATGACTGGGAATTTTCCAATATTTTTGTACTTTACGTGTCACGTGATTTGATTAATCGGATGGAATATTGGATATCATTTGCCTATCTAAAGACTGACTGATGATATTTTTAAGAAAATAGTTTGAGTTTTTTTTTTAAAGTTCCAGTCATGCAGGATGATCGTATGAGCAAAATTTCGTATATTATCGTATAACCTACTATAAATAGTGTTCAATTGTTCTGAAAATGCAGAACTTTAAGCAAAAAGGAATTTTTAACTACCAATTTCATTGCAAAAACTAGTTCTAAATAAAATTTGGCAATTTAAAAAAGAGTTTGGATTTAAGCTTGTTTTGCAGTTTTATCTATTTTTCGGCAAAAAATAATGAAATTTAAGTACATTTTTCATCATAAATTTCTGCATACATTTTTTATTGTTCCAGTTTATCATTAATAAACTGTGTTTGACTAAAAGTCTGCTAAAAAATATAAATCTAACAATTTTTAGCCGTTTTTTAGTGATTTTTTAAGCACATTTTTTGAAAGTCGACCAATTTAATTTTCTCAAAAAATGCAGCCAACGAACTCATCCTTTACATTGGAAAGCTTGAATTTTTGGCTCAAGAAAGGAATTTTTATCTCAATCCTAAGGAGAGATATCGTCCAGAAGGACCTAGCTTCATTTTCTACGAAAATTCGCTAAAAACAGTTTCAACATCTTATTGTTTTTTCCACCACAATTTTTTTTTCCAATGATGAATCTTGGAAGCTTGTTTTGCAATGCTTTAGAATGGTGAAACAGCCCGAAGTTATTAAACTTTTACGATGTTCAAGAATTAAATGTCGATAGATAAGGATATATTTATCCATAGAATTCTTTGATCCAAAAAAGATAGGTTTTCATTCAGATTAGGTGCAAACCCACGATTTGCAGGTGTAGAAAAAGGTTTTCTTTCGATGCCAATCACATAATTTCTATTTGTTAACTTAAGCTCTTCAGGATATTAGGAAAGTTTAATATCTTCCGATCATTGGATCCAACTTGAATTGCTTCTAGTGCAAGTGCCTACAACAGTAAGCAATGCTCTAATGGTAAACCATAACACACATTTTAGTAATGAATTTAGGAATTGAAAAGTGAGAAAGGTAAAATTAATGCGAAGGGGCCCTAAGACATTATGCTTTCTCAATGGGAACCAAAATATAGTAATTAAACAATATTTTCTACCAATACGATCGTTATGAATAAATGAAGATTCTGTACTCACTCTGAAAAAGTAATTCAAGGAAAATGTATCCAGATATCCTTTTCCTTTGACATCAAGAATTCTGAAAAGATAGTGAAGTGCTTGAGGTTCATGCCTGTTTTCGAGGGCCAATATTAAGTCCAAATAGGTTTTATAATCCATTTCTCCTTCATAAGTCAAACATTCTTGGAAAACTCGCTCAACGAAAATGTATGTAAGTGTTCCACTCCCTAACCTGAAATTAACAATATACAAACTCAATTCATTAGATTGTGCCGTTTATTTCTATCTCCTTCTTTTTGTATTTTTGATGTAGTCAATCGACCATCATCTAACAACGCTTTGTTGAATGGACAGGTATAATGTCTTGTGAGTTTTATTTTATCTCAAAATTAGAAGAACGAAAATAGTGTAGCATCATGTCTCTAATTTTAAAGTTGAAAGGACACTGGTGAAATTATAATTTTGACTGTGTTAAAGGTGTCAAAGAAGTAGGTACCAAACTCAATGATGTAATGGAGTAATTTTCTGGGGTGATCTGTCTATCAACATCTGTGGTTTGGTAGAGCTCTAATAACTATCCGCCAAATTTTCCAGTTTCATTTCAACACGAATACGAATATTTCTATGGAACTGAAATGGAGGCAAAAGCCAATGTAACAGCCCAAAAATATTTGATAACTCGACAGAGTTTGAACTCATGCCTTTACTTTCTTTGAGAGAAAAGCTTTTTAATGACTGCTCATTTGCTAACTGTGCTACTGAGGCCAATATAATCAAACCTCTTCGGCTGCGAGTTTTCCCTGAATTTGACACCAAAACTCACATGCGAAGAACATGTAGGTTGTAAATTTCGCCACCACTACAGTTTTATCGAACTATTTGTGTTGAAAGTAGACTGGAAAATTAACAGATTAGCTGAGAGCATATCCTCTACATAAAACAATGAAGATATAAGGAATAATTCGTCAGTTTTAAATATAAACATGTGATACTAACTCAGCTAACTCATTTTTATTGAGCATTCCATTGTGATTTGAATCAAGATTTAGATACTGTCCATACACCCGAAGGGCTGAGGGAGCTGAGAACCAATTAGCTTCTTGTGCATCCTTAGGTAAGTCCTCATCCCTTAGCTGTAACAGGATGCAGATTCAACAACTGTCAATACAGAACACAAAGCAGGAGTGTCACATGTTTGATTAATACCGATTTGCTGCAATTTGTCAAAACAGAGCAAATCGACAAACTATGAGAGAAATCAAGTAAATAAGCGGGAGGCTGGTCCTTGACTTGTGAGTAAATTGACGGGAAAAGAGGGACAGAATAGCAGATAATGTGCAGGAAAACAATGAAAGGTAAATATTTTAGAGGTAAATTGATGAGTACCTGTGTTCCTGGAGGAATTAAATACCTGGGGTACACCAAGATACAAGCGTCCTGTTGGCAGCGGCAGGTCTTTATTCACAGACTTTTGAGTGGGGTTTGCAGGAAAGATAGGAAGGATAAAGAAGCACGGGACTTCTAATCGAACTGTCAAGAATATTTTGATGGGAGGAATGCGGGTTTACAACTGCTGAAAGGGTCGACCTTGCCGTAACATAAGTTTTCTGGATCAAAAGGACCAGTAAGAGGTTTGTTCAAGAAAATCCGAGATCAGACAGTGGAAAAGTATGGCGGACTTGCATCAAGGAGGAAATGTTTGGGGAATGAAACAGTGTTGCCCCTGACACGTGAGATGGTTGTACTAGGTGGTAAAGGCTGTTAAAACAATTAGTAATTGATTAGGATTGCTTTGTGTTAATTATTGACGATTTAATTGTTTGATTATTGACAGCAATCATTTATTACTTTGATAATCATTATTGGTGTACAACTAAGGATTGTTTACTTTATTAGCTGCTTATTATTCTATTACCATTCATTAGTGGGTGATTGATTGTTATGGGAGCATATATTATTGTCTGAGAAATCCGGCAGTGGCTCATTTACACCCATATCCTCAGCACATTTAGCGAGTTGGTTTACACTGACTGAAGGTTGAAAACCATGCAAACCTGCTCAGTGAAAACTACTCAACTGAAGTTGGCACTCTCAGTTGTGGGAACAGCATTTCTCATTTTGGCTCCAAACGAAATAAGGCACGAAATAATCAGCCAAATTCACAATTTGGGACACCCAGGCACAACAGTGAATACACTACTCAATCTATATTTATACAACATAGACAATTTATTAAAAACAAATCCAATTGATCCTCTTTAATTTTATAATTAGGTTGTCAACAAATTGTACCAAATGTATATAAATCCGAAGAATAAAGGGAAGAAAAAATTGCCCAACCTTCACAAATACCATTTCAGTTGAAATATTTCAAAACCTACATTTAACTTATAGTTATGTAGAATACTACAACAAATAGTTCATTGAATTTGTTGGAGATTACTTTCAGTTGTGGGAACAGCATTTCTCATTTTGGCTGATAACGTACTACTGGAAGAACATGAATGCTACTTAGGCAATTATGATAAATTCTGGAATTTTAGTGTTAATTTGTCCCATGCATGTAAAAGTTCTAGTGAACCGTTACGAGAGGCCCGCCACATTACTCTGGGAGCGCCATTACTCTGGCCAGCGTTGGCACTCTCTTCACTCACACATTCATTCTAGATCCAGCCTTTGCCAGGGCAAGAGGTGCCTCTCTTTGGGCGTATAGCAATTAATTATCATATAAGCCATATTGATTCCTGTCCATATATAACCCAGTTGCTATCCACACATACCTACACCCCAAGTGCAGTATCTCATTTACTTCTATTGGATTATATTCAATAAAATACCCCCACAGCAGCTTAGTCAGATCTCTTCCTTTTCAATACCGTTTATTGGAGCACCATAAAAGAAATGGGTATTAAAATAATTCCAGTGATTAATTTCTGTGTCTTACATATCAACCTTCGTCCCAAAATAATATGTATATATATTAAAATATAGTATAGACAATGAGAAAGTTAATCACGACAATCATTAGATTGTCACATACATCAACTAGGAACATTGAAGAACTGTGTCCGTTCCTACCTCTAAGAGATCATCCAAGAAACTTGACGTTAGAATATCTTGTACTTTTATTTTTCCTGTGTGCATTGGGTCAAGAAAGAATAGGAATTTGCGCACAGCTGTGCACACATAGAAACTATGAAAAGATTTTTCGAGACCATCAAGTTGTGGCAGTGAAGGTATAAGCTCGCTAATATAATTTTCCAGATCCTGTAAATTAAAGACATACTTCCATTAGTTAATAAGATGAGAGAGAGGGAGAGAGAGAGAAAATTAAGAGAGGTAAATAAAGAGTCACGTGGGGGGGATTATTTATTTATCATAAGGAATAGTTATAGAGCGCTACACAAAATTAACGGTGAAATCTCACCATCCATGGATACTACAACAATGTGGAGAGTGAAAAGAAGCTATTGCTGTTTGATTAAGAACTTGATACTGGGATCAAGCGTTATGGTATGGCAGATTAACAGTGAGGGAGTGAACCAGGTATGGTTGCAATAAGCTGGACGGATTTTATTACAAATAGTTAGCGCCATTCTCATGCATCAAATATATCTGTTGAATAACTTTTGTTTTATTTTAGAAAGTTAGGAAGACAGTTCTAGGGGGTGCCAACAATCCTAAGGACTTATTTATTTATCATAAGGATTAAATGTACTTACACACTCTTTAAGGTAGCCAAGACCAGTTGTGTCATACAAGGATAGTCCAATCCTTGATTGTTGAATCCATGATTTCCTCATTGCATAATTTAAAATACCAACTATTCCAACCTTATTGTAAACAGAGGGGTCATTTTGTAGGAGTTGAGCAAATATTGATGGAGTAAAATATCTTCTGCAACACAAAAATAATAAATGGGTTAGAACTATAATGATGTCTAATGAATGACACCAGGTTGAAGAATGTGATCATGTATTACTCTGAATATGAGGTTGGACATGTCACAACTCGATTCAGGAAAGAAAGTTATACAAAAAAATCACATAACTAGGTTTGTTGAGAAAGAATGGCGTTTTCCATTTGGTGCTTTCTTAACGGATATTGAAGATGAATACTACTGCATGACTGAAGCGATCAAGGCATCATAGTACTTAACCCTTTCATGACCAGCAACGAGTATACTCACAAAAACCAATCACCCACTGTGGCCGCAACCAGATAACTCACGAGGCTCGAGCAGCCCCCCAGGGCCAATGAAGAGTAAACTCGCATCGTATTTCTCACATTTTGATATTTCCGTCTTCCCCTGCGTTCTACCGGCATGTTTGGCACGGGAATAAATATATACCCACAGAAATCCTATAAGTTTATGTACAAATGTTGAAATGAGCGGTGAATCGCTGAACAGCTGATCTGCAACAGATGCCCTCTACTGGTGAATGCACACACATACTCACTCTCTCGTCGCCTTCCCTTCGGATCGTCCAAGTCTAATGCACTATAAAAAACTCTTAACGATTTTATTCAACTTTAATTGTTTGTTCCCACTTAATTTCGGCTCAAATCGTGCACGACTTTCTACTTCTTGACGGCTCTCCCGGTGGCTTTTGGACTTCAGCAAATACGGGGGCCCCCTTCGTATCAGGATTCTCTTACACGTGGAAGGTCAGTGTTGCAATTTGAACTATATTTGATAATTTTCTTCTGTTCTTTATTTTCAGCATTTTTCACATTGATTTCTCGAATTTCGTGGGGGAAGGGTTTGTCCATAATTTACCCACTGGGGGTGGTTCTGGACGAACTCTTTTTATCGGCCTACACCCATATCCTTCTCACTTGCGAAATTCCCATTAATTGCATCGAAACACGAGAAAATCGGTTTCAAATGAGCCACCAATGATACAGTCCACTACCCTTTAAGGTTTCGGAACTTTAAATTGCTCCTTCGTGACCCAGATTCTTTTCTTTTTTGGTGAATCAGTGCATTGGGGTTTCACACGTGTATTTCATAATTTTTTTAAGGCTGTCCGTCCAGTGGACGCGATTTCGCGCGAAGAGGCGAAAAGAGGCGAACGGTTCCCCTCCCTTCAAACACACAGTCAACATCCATTTCGCTTGTTGGCGCGTTGAAAAACAAACCGGTTTGATTCTCGTCGCGTTCGCCCCTTTTCGCCCCACTTCGCGTCTTGCAGTAGACGGGCTCTCAGTTAAAACAGTGTGTTTGAAAGGGAGGCGAACCCTTCGCGTGAATTCGCCTCTTTTCGCCTCTTCGTGCGAAATCGCGTCCACTGTACGGACAGCCTAAGAGGAAAATATCGGGTTTTTCTCTATTGATTCGTGGGGGAACCGTTGCAGTTGAATAAAGCGTAATTTTTTCTTCAATTCGGTGTATTTCTTCAATTCGAATAATTATTTTTAGCAGTTTTACATGACGCCTAAGTACTAGGAACTAAATATTCCACATAGAATCGGGGAAAGTAGGCCGGCCATTGTTATATTCCACGTACTTTTCTATCTCTCTATCTGTTGACCCTTTACATTGTGTTTCACGTAACAACCTGTACTGCACTCCGGTTCCGTTGCCAGTTCGTCTTGCGCGGTACGAGCGATTTAAATCGTCCGTATTCCATTTTTCTCATTTTGACCATTTATTTTTCCGAGTTTTTCAATCTATATTTCCCTGTGTTGTCCGTTCCGGCTGTGAGTTGGTTCCCAGAGTACAATGGCTCCTTCAGTCGATTTAACAAAAACTTATAAAGTTCTGACTTCCAGGAAAGAACGTTGGTTGAAGTACATCATGACAACATACGCGATGATTGAAAAATTACCTGTAAATGTTGATACGTTTTAGCGAATTTTTGAAGAAAATTAAGCTATTGCTCTCGCCTCAAAATTTGTAGAATGTGAATTTTTGAAAAAAATTTATGCAGAAATGCGTTTCAGGCTATTCTGAATCATATTCTGAAGTTTAACGCATTTTTTTATGTATGTATGTATGTATATATGTATGTATGTATGTGTCATTCCAGACGATAACCGTCCGTAGAATTGTGCTAGAAACTTCAAACAAATTTTAAAATGTTAAGGATACAAAACGAAAGTTCAAGTTCGTTGGGTGCACCGATTCTCTAAAAGAGATGGTTGACAAATTGGATTCTTGTGTTACTTCGTTGAAGGTACTGAGGATTCCAAATTTAGGAGATTTTATGTAATTGAGTTTGAGTCTTAGAATGTTAGACAGTGATATTACAGCGAAATTCGAACAAAAGCATTTAGGTACGGATTTTCCCCAGTATAGTGACTAAGTCTGCTTACAGACTGGAGCTGTGATAAAAGCGAGAGAAGAGAGCAAAGAGAGGAGCGAAGAGAGATGCGAGTTGTCCAATTCAGAGTGGAGCGAGAGTCAGTGGGGTTCACATCCTTCTAGACGATGGATGACTATTATTTCTTTACAGAAAACCCGTCATTGAGAATTTGGTATTTACTTCGGGGGCGAAAAGTAGAAGGAATTCACATAATTAATCAATCTTGACATATACACGGAGAATTTCATCATTTGTACAATGAACTTCGAGAAGATTCCGGCAGGTTTCATGAATATTTTCGGATGGATATTACGACATTCGACTACTTGTTAGATAAAGTACAGCACAAATTGCTGAAGAGGTGGCCGAACTGCATTTTAAACCCAATTTTTAGTAGCGCTAAGAGCGACGAAAACAAACTGGTTTGATTTCTTCACTCTCATCCTGCTCTCATCTTTGCTCGACCTTGAGGCACTGCCCCACTCTGCGCTCCATCATATGCCTACCTGCGTTTGTTTTCTTCACTCTCTTCCCTTGCTCTTAGCGCAGCTCCAGTCTGTAAGCACCCTTAGTGACTTTTCTCAGAAACCATTTTATGGTGTCAAAACTAGCTAGTCCCTCTAATCCTGCTTCAAATTTTGGTCAAAATCATAAAAATAAGAGTAATGCATTTAAAATAAAGTGTTGATTGCCACGGATTCTAAGAAAGCGGATCTTTCGAGGAATTCTAGACAACCTTTATGCCCGTGTGAAGGTGCTTCGCATTTCCAAATGAAATCATGCCCCAAATTTCAAAACGCAGATCTTGACTTTAAAATTGGTTTAGTTAAAAAATATCGTTTATGTTGGGCCTGTTTAGGTAGATCACATTCTATAGCTTCATGTAATTCAAAGTATAGCTGTGACGTGTGGTTCTAAAAAAACACCACAGTTCATTACATCGGGTACTACTCAGGATTTTAAAGTATCAGTTGATAAAAATCCACCTCTTTCTAGTTCGGCACCTGGATCATCGGTTCATGGCTCCGGGGTGTCACTCTCGACTCATGGGTTCCCTAACGGTTTTCAAACATGTCTTCTAGGTACTGCTCGAATTCAGACTCGTGGCGCTAATGTAGAATGGTTTTATGGAAGAGCTGTTTGTGATCTGGGTTCATTGGTACATTTTTGTACATCCTCTTTAGACTATCGCTAGGGGCTTACAAAGAGGAGGTGCTCTCTTCAAGTGACAGGAGTCTGACATTCCCCCCATATTTCAGTTTCTATTCAGATCCACACAGTAATAGCCCCCCATTTTTCATCTGAACCTGAGCAACATATCTCGTCAGCTGTTGTGCTGCAAATAACTTCGGACCTCCCTTCGGCTCACATTTCTGGTTCCTTTTTGGAACAGTTCCAATATTTGCAGTTGGCAGATCCCGATTATGATAAGCCAGCCCCCGTAAGGAATTAAATCCTTTCTAGACACTCTTCCGGCACATCCCGCTCAAATTAAGGGTGAGCCTTTGGCCATGTGTACTAGACTGACAACGAAAAAAACGAAAGTTCGAATTTTTGAGGGGCTCAAAGCTCAGATGATTGCATCAGATGCTAGGAACAACTCCTGAAAATTTCAGTCCGAACCGATAACCCCTTGAGGTCTCCTAAACCCGTTTTTTGGTTATTGAATTATCGATTTTAGAACGCTAGACGCTTAGGACAAAAAGACGAATAGGACATGAAAGAGCCATGCGCCTGGACACTTTTTATACTCTATTCCTATGTTTTCGGTGTCGCGGAACACGATGCCGCCATTATTGCAAGCGCAGAAGCTGTATTTCTTTTGATATTCAAGAAATCAGTCCAAATAAGTGATGGAAAAAAGGCATTTTTTGCCGTTTTTACCTAGTTTTGACTGGGGAAAAAATTGTTTGCGGGTCTTTTCTGCTTCGGACCTTGTTTCCTGGCTTGTTCCGAATGTAACAAGACCAATTTCGTCCTATAATATATTGTCCTTTTGGAAATATCTGCTCAAAAGCCGAGTTAGCTTTTTTAATGGTAACCGCTCTATACTTACCAGTAGCTGCGAAATCAAAATTTAACGCCCTGAAGCCCTTTTTATCCCATTACTTTATGTTTTTGGGCTCGTTGAACATTACGTGCTAGTAGTGGAGGCGTAGGACTCGTATTTCGGTTAATAATCAAGAGCTAGGTTTCAAAAATCGGTGAATAGAGTGGATTTTTCTTGATGTTCGAAAAATCAGTGGACACAATTAATAGAAATAAGGGATTTTTCGCCGGTTACACCTAGTTTTGATTGGGAAAAACTATTTATGAGTGTCTCCTCTGCCTTGGACTTTGTTCTGTGACTTATTCTGAATATAACAAGACTAAGTTTGTCCCATAATACATTTTTCTTCTCGAAATATCAGCTCAAGAGGCAAGTCGACTTATTTAATGGTAACCGCACTACTACTTGCACGTAATGTTCAACGAGCCCAAAAACATAAAATAATGGGATAAAAAGGGCTTCAGGGCGTTAAATTTTGATTTCGCAGCTACTGGTAAGTATAGAGCGGTTACCATTAAAAAAGCTAACTCGGCTTTTGAGCAGATATTTCCAAAAGGACAATATATTATAGGACGAAATTGGTCTTGTTACATTCGGAACAAGCCAGGAAACAAGGTCCGAAGCAGAAAAGACCCGCAAACAATTTTTTTCCCTGTCAAAACTAGGTAAAAACGGCAAAAAATGCCTTTTTTCCATCACTTATTTGGACTGATTTCTTGAATATCAAAAGAAATACAGCTTCTGCGCTTGCAATAATGGCGGCATCGTGTTCCGCGACACCGAAAACATAGGAATAGAGTATAAAAAGTGTCCAGGCGCATGGATCTTTCATGTCCTAACCGTCTTTTTTTCCTAAGCGTCTAGTGTTCTAAAATCGATAATTCAATAACCAAAAAACGGGTTTAGGAGACCTCAAGGGGTTATCGGTTCGGACTGAAATTTTCAGGAGTTGTTCCTAGCATCTGATGCAATCATCTGAGCTTTGAGCCCCTCAAAAATTCGAACTTTCGTTTTTTTCGTTGTCAGTCTAATGTGTACATCATTTTGTTGGGTAATATGGGGTTCTCTTCCTG
Source organism: Adelphocoris suturalis (assembly GCA_030762985.1). Taxonomy (NCBI): domain Eukaryota; kingdom Metazoa; phylum Arthropoda; class Insecta; order Hemiptera; family Miridae; genus Adelphocoris; species Adelphocoris suturalis. Next base: position 17,782,479 of record CM061045.1, on the reverse strand, counting down.
CGTCATATCAAGCTGTGAGCAATCCAATTTTGCTAGCTTGTACGAGTGACAGCATAGATTCTAAGCTGGACACTTTAGTTAGGTCATTCTGGGAAAGAGAGGAAGTGCCACACATGGTTCCTCCCTCCCCACATGTATGTGGAACAAACGAGTTTATATGGATGAAGAGTTACAAGAAATTACTACCAAAGATTTGAGTGATGAAGAGGAAGACTGAAATTTTTATGTATTATCAAATAATAATTCAGTTTTATACGATTTTTTTTTTTTTTGTCTTTCATGACCCAACCAAGGGGCGGCTACTGATAGGAGCATAGGCGCATGTGCACCCCCAGTCAAACCAAAATAATAATAATGTTTCAACATTTCTCCACTCTCATTTGAAGTTAGCTAGTGACAGAAGACGGGAAATCTAAATCTACACGCGAGACAGAGAAGGTTGTGGTAGGGAGGGGCTGAAGGGGGAAGCTCACCCAACCTGACCAATCAGAAGCGAGCGGGAGCAACAACTCCTAAGTGCTCAACCTGAGGCTTGACCGCCTATCTCCGGACTGAAGGCCGTATCACACTAGCATTTTTTCTGCATTTTATCTACGTTTTTTCGGCGTTTTTAATACCTAAACGTGAAGAAGAAGAAGTGCTTTTTTCCAAGGTCAGCTTTTTCGACCATTGCGCATCCTGGCGGAGCGTTTTAAAACTCACTTGGGAAAATTAGAACACGTTCTAATTTTTACCTTGACGCAAGAAAAATGCTAAACATAACCCTTGGGGGGGGGGGGGGGGGGTTACAATTCAATGAAAAACCCCTAGGAGCCCTAACCTGACAGATTTAATAAAAATGCATTCTGTCAGAATGCGTTGTTTTTGCACTTATTCCTCCTCAATATCCACAGCTGACCTTGAAAAAAAGCACTTTGCCTTCTTCACGTTTCAGCGTTTAAAATGCGAAAAAAAAATGCAAGTGTGATACGGTCTTGAGGATTTTCAGTTTGAATTGAAGCGGGCATGTGATATTGACCAATCAGAGATCCCGAAACATCCAGAGATGAGCATATACTTAGGGGCATGCTCTTCCGCTAGGTAGCGACACCGAGAGTACTTTCCGTTCTCCTTATCATTTTCATCAGTCACACTTCTATTTTTCCTGGTGTTATTTCATTTAGTGTTACAATTTTTTGAAGTTATTGAGTGTTGAGTACTTTTACGATGAATAATTCAGTTGAGTTCATCAAGTTGAACTGGTCCCATATGTCAATCGAAGAAAAGTGCAGGATTCGCGATGCTGGCCGCCCCTTGCCATAACTACTGGGACTAACTCAAACTTTGAAAATCAAAAATCGTTCTGATTCGGTCCGTAAGTTCAACCACTACAATGTGCTAGATTTTATTTTTATATTCCCCATTATTTATCTAGATGATGACTAACCCTCATCTTTCCCCATGAACCTCTCCTCTCCCTTTCCTTACCCTCCATGGCAAGATTTGCTTTCACCTCCACGATGGTTCTTGCTGGGCGGGTATACATTTCAGCTATTGCAATCATTCCTTGGGTTAACTGCTTTGATGGTTAAGTATTTCAGAATTTCTGTCTTCCATTTGAGAACATTTCTCGTGTCTGGTGTACGTATTTAGTATAAAAGCACCTCTACCGTCCCCGCGAAAGCCCTTGTTGATCTCTGTGCGCCCCCTGAGTTTCAAGACAGGAGCCGCCACTGACCCAAACCTCAATTTAAAAATAGTATAGTAATTGATTCTGCACATATCAGAGACTATCCCTTCAAAATTAGTGCGTGGTTGGACCATTTGTGACAATGCTAGAGCATTTTTAGTGGAGCCTAGCAAATCCCACGAGTAGGCTGAAAAATTCAGTCTACAGCGACAGCCAGGGCTCATAAATATTGGGCTGGGAGAGTTGGGCAGCCTCATGAGCACTCAGTCGTGAAAGGGAAAAAGATTTCTAAGAGATCAAGCTTATCCATCCATAAATGATTTAGAGATCTCAACTGCTACTACTCCTAACCTTTGTATGGCTGCTTGGCGAGTGATCAAGCGTGGGATCCACCATAGTCTATTGAGGTCTTCTGGCATGTCTCTTTCCACCAGACTGGAGAGAGACAACTGCTGGTTTTGGTAATTACTTTACTACTAGTGTGAAGGTGTTGCTGGACTCCATGGGGTCTTTCACAGGATGTCTCTTTTGACTTGAAAATTCGTCAGGTTGATGCTTTCTCCATATTATGCATAACTGGAGGCCCCAATGTGCTTTTACTCTAAATGAAGTTGCTTTCGAAGTCATGTTCTCAGCAATCCTAGAACTCAAGACCTCAAAGGCTTCAGATGTGTTTGGGTTTGGTTCAGACTCGATTAAGCCAGTAGCTCCTTACATAGTAGAACCTTTGAACTTTTTAATAAACAGGTGTTTTGCCTCTGGTTTCTTACCAATATTTTTGAAGAGCAGTATTGCCAGTATTAGTACATGTCAGAGCTTTGTCTCAGGACCTCGGGAGGTTGGTATATTTACTAATAAGACTCTCTTTTACTGAATCCCCAAAGATCTTGTTGAAGGTTTACTATGTTCTCTTTAAATCGTGTGCGTTATGGCGTTCTAGTTCGGGGTAATTGTAGTGGTCCCTTGGCTGTATTTTGCCTTCAGAAAGCTGCGATCAGGATCTTAAAGGGTGCACCCTCAGACGCCCACTGTAAGCCTCTTTTCAAGGAGCTCAAGCTACTGACCCTACCAGCCATTTATTGCCTGGCTGTACCAGAGTAAAGGATTGCTTCAACAGGCTCCCAAAGCTCTGTTTCACCCATGATTGTACCAGAAACCAAGATGCACTATGTATACAGCTGTATCGATTGACCCTGTCACAAAGAAGAAATCCTGATTGCAAGAGAGACAAACTGTAAATTGCCTCCCATCGCAGTCAAGTCTCTCCCAAAGCTGACATTTTCCTTGAGAACGAACAAAATTTTGGCAGCCTCCGCCCCTTATTCTGTTGAAGAAGTTATCAGTAAGCTCGGAGGAACTTGAGTAATCTTGTTTTCGTCTTTTTGACCTCTATGTGATATTTTTGTTCGTCTTATTTATGTAGTTATTAGCTAGTTCCAACCTACACGTATGTTTACTTGTTCAACCGTCAGTGTTTTCACATCTTATTTTATTCCATGCCTGTGATAATTTTTTTTTTCTGTGATAATTTTTATTACCTACTTGTTCCCGTGTAATGTTTTTATGTGTCTTTCTTGTTTATGTTTGTCATTTTCCAGTCTAAAAGCTGATGAAATTATATAGAAGTACTCATGCTCCCTTCTCTCTTTTTAAATTTTGTATAAACATTGTTGACAGTATATTTCTTTATTAATAGCAGTTATTTAATGTTTATTCATAAGGCTGGGTCTGGTGCTCTGTGGGTATCGACCGGGTTGGTCTAGCTGGGCCCTGGAGCAGCCTCCTTGTCTGTTAATTTCCTTTCAGTAACTTTTTGAGTTACCAGGGGTGGGTTTGGGCCTGGGCCCGGCTTGGGCTTGGCTTTGCCGGTGCCATACAGGGCGAGCAACTTTTTTAATTTTTTCTGTTTGCATTTCCTCTAATTTATTTATTCGTTTTTCCTCTTGGTTTCTGATTTGAAGGGACTGAATAATTTATTACTGGCGCTTTGTCTGACGGTATTTAATAATTTATTTGAGGCTTTGTCATATGCTGGTAAAGTATGTTGGCAAATAAAGAAAAATTGAAATTGGAAAACCCTATGTATCATGCAAGGACCAAACATATTGCTATTAGAGAGAAATTCAAGAGAAATTAGAGCAGTAATTGAAAAAAAGCAAATTCAATTCCTATACAGGCCTTCAGAAGAGATGTTGACAAAAGGGATTCCTCGCCCTAGAAGTGAAATCTTTCACAACCTGCACTTGCACTTGGGGGGGCGTGTCAAATTAAGTCGAAGTTGTCATTATTAAAACACGTGATTGGTTGCTATGATTTCTTTGTTAGTAAATGTTCATTTATTCCGTTGGAAAAGTTCAACAAAAGTTCAAAAGTTGTCTTTTTATTTTGCATAAGATATTAACTCTGCAAGACTTGGGAAAAAAGACTTTGATTCCCCCCCCCCCCCCCCCCCCTGTTATTAAACACGATGGTGAGTCTCTAGAATTGTGATGCCTTATTCCGTTCTCAGAATGGGGCTAATGAACCATGAAGATGCAAAGGTTTTTCTAAAAATACCTATCTTTAGAGAGAACCCCTTCTTCATTGGTTCATCAGCTCCACTCTAATAACGGAAAAAGATTTGCGATTCTGGCTCCACCATTGTATTCAGCGTTTGAAAAAGTCTTTAAAGTGTGGTGTAACACGGCCTAACATGGGGGAGAACGTTTCTATGTAGTAACCAATAAAAAAGGACCCTTGAGTAGACCAAAAACTTTTGGATTTTATTTGCTTAAAACGTAGTATCAGAAACCCCGAAAACGTATGCCAATTTTCATTCCGATACCTTTAAAATTGTGGGGAAAAGTTAGGAGGTTTACTTTTGGGAAGTCCTATGTATGTATGGAATATTAAAACTACCGAGTGTTGGGGCTACTTGAATAAAAATAAAAACCAAGGAATCGTACAGAATTAATTATTTAACTGAAGTGAAACCATTAACAAAACGTGAAAAGATAGAATGTTGATAATCATGGTAATTACTGAAATATTAACAGAAATAAGTCTACTTATTAAAAGAAAATGCAGGAAAACCTACTCAGATATTCTAGATGTACTTTTCTACTATGTATTCTAATTATAGTTATTCAACGATAAGCAAATTCAATGAACTTGAATTTTCTAAAAAGTACATCAGCTAAAAAAAAAGGAGCCAAATACATAAATATTCAAAACTGTCTACAGCTGATACCAAACAAAATATATAAGAAACTTCAATAAAAATCAATTCCATAAACCGATCAGGGGAATATTATTTCACCATTTTAACACAGGATATTAACTGAATACTTACTCGCATTTGTAACTGGATTTTGAAATGACTTGCTTTAGTTCAACATAATTGAGATATTGCTGTTCATCGCCATTAGGGAGGCTCATCTTTTTGTCTAGGATCAGACACATACTTTTTAGTTCGTCAGTATCCAATAGTAACTGCCCTTGTCGTTGCAGGAATAATGATCTAGCATCTTCCCTGAGCCTGACCGGTAAGGTTTCTTCATTTGCAGTAGCCAACTGAAACAAATTATTCAAGCGTATGAATACTGTTGTGGCTTTAATGATACGATCTTACCGGCTGCTTAGCGTAACTTTTTTATTAATAAGACACAATTGTCGTCCTGGTCATTCAGTATCTACTGACGTGCCAAGAAAGGACTTCAAATTCTAGAGTTTATTATTTACAACCTTGTTAAGGAGGGGGGGGGGGGGCAACACTGATTTGGCTTTCACCAATGGGGTTCCAAACTGACAAGATCCGCTGCTAGGCATTAAGGGGTGGAGGACCTAAGGAACGTAGTGTTGTCATGACTTTCCCCTTGTTGATACCTTAGGTCATCCCTTTTTGATCTAATATTCGTTCCCCTCTTTCAATTTCCAATATCTTATTAGCAAACCAACTCGTTTTAGAAGATCGATTGATAATATTTTTATCAATTTTCCGCTACTAAATTCTGAGAATACTGCAATTAATGATGTTTCTTTTTCTGATCACAGAGCAGTATTTCTTAATCTGTCTCTGCCACAAAACAAATTGAAGACCACGCCTGGTATGGTCCGTCCAATCTCAACAAATAGTTTACAAAAATTTGAGTATATTTTATTTAATGTAGATTGGGACTTTGTATACAATAGTTTTGTAGACATTGATTTTCGTTGGCAGTCATTTGTCTTTCTTATATCTCAAATTTCTGGGAGGCTGTTTCCATTGAAGCAATGTCGGGGATCACCACGTGGTGAGTTTGTCTCTAATGATTGGTATAGTGATGATCTAGAAAAATTGAGAAATGCGGTCAACTCATTGACAAATATTTCAGAAGAGACAAATGATCCTGAGGCAGAAATTCGATACTTAACTACTCGTAATTCGTACAAAATGGCTATCAAACACGCAAAATCCACTTCCAATGCCAATAAAATATTTTCTTCTTCTAACCCCTCTAAGAAAATGTGGGACCTCATAAATTACAATAGGAAAATACGTAATAATGATGCCGACGTTGCATCTTATTTTTCTGCTAATGATTTTAATTCATATTTCAGTTCTGTAGCCGACCGAATTGTTAATAATTTACCTAAAAACCACGGTTATGACCCTTTGTGTTTCAATGTTAACTTACCTCACTCGGCGATATTCGATTTTATCAGTGTCGAACCCATTACAGTTTTAGACTGTATTTCTAATCTTAATAATACAAACAGCTTTGATGCTTATGGAATCAACACGAGAATGATTAAATCAGTTTCTTTAGCAATCGTTTTTCCTCTAACCCACTTAATAAACGAGTCTATGTCCATTGGTAAATTCCCATCAGTTTTGAAGGTTGCTGAGGTTATTCCTCTTTTTAAAAAGGGAAAGCCTGACGATATTTCAAACAACCGTCCTATATCTAAACTTCCCGTTTTCTCTAAGGTGTATGAAAAGGTCATGAAACTCCAGATCAATAATTTTTTTGAAATTAACAATCTGTTTACGAATCGTCAGTTTGGTTTTAGGCAGGGGAAATCGACCAGTGATGCACTTCTGGAATTCACTGAGTCGATCCTTGATTCTTTTGACGCTGGCAAGTATTCATCGGCTATTTTCGTTGATGTTGCCAAAGCTTTCGATTGCGTGTCCCATGACTTGTTGGTGGAAAAATTGAAACTTTATAACTTTTCAAGTCTTGCGGTATCTCTTATTCAATCTTATCTCCAAAATAGAATGCAAGCTGTTAGATTCAGTGGGTCTCTATCGCCTTTCTTACCCGTCCGTTATGGTGTCCCACAAGGATCTGTCCTTGGACCTATCCTATTCAACATCTTTATTAATGATTTGCCACAAAGAATCCCATATCCAACTGTTTTATTTGCAGATGATACTACCATTATTTCCAACAACAATTCTCTGATTGAACTCAAGTCTTCTATTACTGAGGCTATTTCTGATGTTACTAGTTGGTTTAACGGCAATGGTCTCTCTGTCAATGATTCAAAGACCCAAGTCATGGTTTTTGGACTGCGTGATCTCACAAGTGTAGGTGAGAATCCGCCCACTTCAAAGATATTGGGAGTCAATGTTGATCCAAAATTGAATTGGAAACCCCATTGTGAGCAATTAGCCAAGTCCTTGAACAGTGTGACCTTTCTTCTTCGTAAACTCGCTGACAGTCTTCCAGAATTTGCTCTACTTACAGCTTTTCATGCCGTGTTTCAAAGCCGTGCTACCTATTCAATTCTTTGTTGGGGTCACTCAACCGCTTCTACCATAATCTTTGGCTGTCAAAGAAGAGCTGTCAGAGCGATTTCCAATCTAGGATATCGTGATGATTGTAAGCATGAGTTTATTAAAAAACAAATTCTTACTATGCCAGCGGTGTACATTCTAGAGAGCGCCCTGTATGTTCACTCGCATCTCCGGAATTATGAACTTCCCTCTCACATGTACTCTACCAGGAGTAAGAACAATCTTCCTTTACCATTCCACAGAGTAACAACAACCCGTAACTCCACGAAATGGTGGGGTCTTAAATTTTATAATGCTATTCCACCAAATGTACGTGAAATACCCCCACAAAATCTCAGGCGACGCTTGAAGCAATTTTTATTAAACTTGGCTCCTTATAGTTTTGACGATTATTTTAAATCTGCGAGCCTCATTAAATAGCTTATTTGTAAATTTATTTTTTGAGTATTTCTTGTGACTTTTTAGAGAGTTTTTTTTTTTTTTAGATTGCCTATACGAGGAATATTTGTAAAAGTACTCAGGCACTGTTTTTTATTTATTTATAACATAACTAATATAATATGACAAAGGCTATTAGCCGGATGTATTTATTATCTTTATTATATTATTAAGCTTGTTATTATTTGACAATTGTTATGCACATGTGTGATGGCAAATAAAATATCTCTCTCTCTCTCCTCACTATCAATCTCATCAATACTGGTCGAAAAGGAATTATAACAACATGCATCCGTCATGACTGCCATTAAGCCGGTTTCACATGGAGCGGAAAGCAATCTGATTGGCTGTTGGGACAACAGTTGAGGATGGTGGCTGCCATGTTGTCGGAACGGCGGTCAGGGGACGGCGGTAGAAATTTTTATACCGTTTTCGTGTTCCGTCGAGCGGAGCGCAAGCTCATTGGACAGGAATGTTGATAACCACAAGTAGAGGTTTCAGATCTGAGAAGGGTTTCAGTAGGAAGGTTATGATTCCGTTCACCAAGGTGACTGCTTCATGTGAACAATCTTTCAGACTCCGCCGCTGAACTGTTCAAAAACCCCCCAAAAAAAAAATTGTTTTCAATCCAGCTGGGTTTGTTATTTTTCATACCTAGTGATTAGTTGTACGTAGTAGATTTTCAAATATTCCAACGACTTAGGTTAATAGTGGCCTTTTTCTCAGGCAGTTTCGCACGACTGCGTCATGTCAGTAGGTACCTATGATATCTATACCTATGATCGTGATATGGTGTATTACATATTTTAATAATTAAATTACTATTAAATTATTAAATTACATTATTATTAAACGGTTTATGGGGTTATATATATTTTTTAAATATTAATCATACGAGAAATTTACAGTTTTCGTAATTTAAGCTGAAAAATCACGTATTTTTATTAATGAGAAGGGCCGGAAAAAAAAGTGTTACCAGCATTTATTGAGTGAGTGAAATATTTAGAAAGGTGAGGTATTAGAGTGCATTCTCCATCAGTTTCATCGCCGACTTCCGCCGACTCTTTTCATAGTTCATTTTAGCGTAAACTAACAATTGTTAGCTTGTGAAAAAGTAAACACTCTTGGGACTGGTAAAGTCTACGACCTTTTGTCACACTGGCATTCATCTTATCCTATTCGATGATCAGTTATATATCGGTAAACCGACGTTAAACACTCATTCATTCGTTCCCAGTTAGTTCATTAATATGTCGGAAATAACTATTCCTTACAGTGTTCTGTGCGAAATGTTATTTACTCATAACAGGACACTGGAAGAGAGTTTGCGGGACCGTTACCCCGAAATGGAGAATACCATCTTACTCCAGGTAATTTCGGAGATAAAGGGAAGATTGCTGTGTAATTTTAATAAAAAAAATGAGGGATGTGACTCATAACAAAGCCACATTCTTATCCAAGAATAGTGACTGGTTGAAGGGAACATTTGTTATCCATACTGATTTCTCACATTCCTGCAGTGGATCTAATAAAGGGTTTCAACCCTTCGAACTTCAAAGTGAACAAAATAATCCTCAAGTATGAGGTATTATTAATACCTGCGAGTAAATTGTGTTATTTTCATTACATAGATATATGCGACTTACAGGGTTGTAAAATCTGGGAATGGTTTTATAAGTAGGATCTGATATTTCAAGTCTATCTTGTTTCCATTCATGGTAACATTTGACAAAGTGTTCTGATTCCTTTGGCTCCAAAGGTTCCACTGGTCGCGTTACATTCAGATCATCTGAAAAATATATAATTATCAACTGAGCCATCGTAATTGTTCACATTAAATTGAATTTCATGTTTGGGAGGCTAAAACTTAACTAAAAGGTTTTGGCAATAAATTTCTTCTACAAAATGTTTGAGCAAATTGACAAACTCAGCAGTTCGAATACATAGATCCCACTGCATGCACAGAAGGTGGAGTAACGCATAAAATAAAAAAAATAAATAATGCATACATATTACATTGGAATTAGGTACTTACATGAGTTCTGATTGGCTGCTGTGTGAGAGTTAACTACTTTTTTCAATCCAGAAATGAGTACATCCATAAATAATCGAGCAGCCACACAATAAGAAAGGATAGTATGAAAACAGGCGGGTTGTTACTTAATACTCCTGAAATGAAATACAATATGTGTAGAATACAAATAACTTCAAATCAGTAAATTTATATATAAATTTGGACAACCCAGAGTATACCTGAGGTGTACCTAATGTTGGTGCAGAATATAATTGAAGCGTGAAATAAAATTTTTCCGAGAAACAAGTTTGCTCTATCAGGAGCGATAATAAAGTAAATTCAGGATCCTTAAAACTAGTATTTGAAATTCTTGTGTTCAAATTTGAATGATTCTATACAAAACGGAATCGTAGAGCGGGAAGCAAAATCAACAAGATAACAAGCTGATTATTCTTCTTTAGTTCTTTTACGAGGAGAGGATCGGGAGAACCATTAATCTTGAGTTGTTTTCTGAAGAATCCGCTAGTTAATCCCAACTGTACGTGGATCTCAGACGCCGCCGAATGCAAATTGAACAGAGCATTGGCGGACATATTGAGGGCAACTTCAGGCGCCCTTTTTGAATTGTAAGACTAGCTAGTTTGTGTATAAGTGTTCGTAGAAAACATATTTTGTATTATCTTGATGAAAACTAGTCTAAAATCATTAAAAACGTCAATTATTATGATGACAACACAGTTTGTAAACGAATTTTATGCAATGTTTTCAACAGAGACAAACTGTGGGAGCTGCTTGTCTTTGGAATATCTAACCAAATATGAGGATTTACAAACTTATTTAGGCCACAATTCTCGTCCGATTTTCGTGATTCTTTTTTTGTTGTTCAACTATGAATTTGGTCTAGTTATGGATCTTATATCAGGAATTTCAAATTTGATTATGAAAAAGGGTGAATAAACGAATAGGGGTAACAGTAAAATATCATGATGTTTTAACTAATATCGTCAGATTTTTGTGATTCTTTTTTGTTCAACTAAGAATTTTGTCTCGTTTTGGAAGGTATATTAGGAGTTTCAAATTTCATTATGGACGAGGAAGATTGGAGGAGGTAATAGTAATAAATCATGATGTTTTAACTTATTAAGTCAGATTTTCGAGATCATTTTTTAAACTCGTTTATAAATTCGGTCTAGGTTATAAAAATATGTCAGGAGCTACAAATTTCATACTGGAAGTTTTATTTGAATTTGCTGTCGGTGGAGGAAGTTAATTGGGGGAGGGGGGGTTTCGAGAAGTCTTCTCTGAAGACATTTGTTTTTTCTCTTATTTTAACTCTCACTAAATATATATAAAATCCATTCATAGGGACGTCCGTGTAATGTAGGTATGCATTACTTACCAATATGATTTCATGTAGTTTTGCGTAGTGGCGATATTGTACTTTTCATATCGTACTTATAATAGTTAGGGCATAAGTTAGTTAGGTATTTTAAAGTGAAAGATCCTTCGATTATTCAAAAGCAATTATCTCAGAACCATTCTTCCAAAGTAACAGAAGAATCGCTCTGCATTTCAATATTGAGACAATATCTTGTACATAAGACACAGTTTTACAAACACCATGGGTTCACCTGGATGGGGCAAGGAGTATGATCAGAGGAGCTGAACAATTGAATAAATGAATAACTACTTCATAGCACTTTCTATGTTATTATATTATTTTCATTTTACATACAATTTCATACAATTCTGTCAATACAATACAATATACAATAGTACAATACAATTTCAATACAAAAATCAATTTCATACAATTCTCTCAATTTCTTGTTTAAAGGAAATCTGTGGAAAAAAACAAAACAAAATTTAGATTAATTTGAAACTTTGTAGCTCATGCATGATAAGTTAGTAAAAAGAAAATTATTATCAACTACAATAGGTACAGCGTTACCACATCAAGAGGCCTATAACGGACCAAAATAATCTTTAGGAAATCGTGAACATCTATACTTACTTGTGAAATGAGAGTGTGCAGTCTTCAGTTTTGCGATTTATGCAGTTAAAGGCCGCACACACTTTAACTATTGTGCATTATCAAAGAAATTTCATGAGTAGATGAACTATAATAATACAATCTTCATTGCACATAAATAAACGATGTTGCCCCCAATATGGCCGACTACAGACCGTTCAATTTGCAATACGACACTAGCGCTACGAGTGGGTCTAGTTTACTATTACAATGTCTTTGGTTAATCCGTTCTGTTCTTTGATAAGGTTCTATTTGTGGAACTACTTGAGACATTAACCCACTTAAGGTGGGTTCGCATCCATCCGGAATTGCGGCATGTTTTGGTACTTTGTGATCCAGTTTTTCGAGGTAAGTTAGCAAGCTTTGCTGAGATTAATAATCATATTGTATTCCCAAACCCACGTTCATACCACTTACTATAGTGTTTAGAAGGAGTGAGCATGATTTACGCCATTATATAACTTCTCCCATTTTGCAAATCTGTACATTTCAAAATAATGGTGGTGTGGGGACAGATTGGACACTTTGTCCAAAGTATCCCACACTGTCCAAACTATCCCCTTTACTCGAAAAATTAGTTTGTAAATGGTGGTTTTTCTTTCCTCCAGGACTTTTTGAAGAATGCCACGATATTATAAAAAGAGGACAGATCGGGGCTTTTGTCCTATAAGTATGCAAAGGGCCGTCAGAGAATTCCTCACCGGCGGAGAGGGTAGCTTGCTCCGAAAGGTAGCCATGAAGTACCAGGTTACCAAATGTTCTGCTCCAAATTTCAAGCAACGCCAAATTCTCAATGAAGTATTGGAAAAGGATTTGGCAGAGTTTGTCGTCAACAGTAGTAAGATATTTCTTGGCCTGATGTACATATACCTCAGAATGTCAGGAAACTGGCGTACGAGTTGGCTATAAGAAATGGTGTGGTTGTGCTCCCAAAGTGGAATGAGAGGGGAACTGCGTCTAATGAATGGTTTGTGGGCTTCGTGAGAGGCATCCTCGTCTTTCCATCCGTACACCAGAGGCAACCAGCATTGCTCGAATGAGCAGCTTCAACCCGACAAATTTGAAAATATTCCAAGACAAACTGGAAGAATTGTTGAGAAGGCATAATTTTGTACCACACCAGATTCAAAATGTAGACAAGACTGGTGTGACAACAGTTCCACGAGTGCCGAAAGTTGTTGCACAGAAGGGTGAGCGTCAGGTTGCTCAAAAAGTCTTGCGAGAGCGTGGTGAGTTGGTTACACATGTTGGCATCTTTGTGCAAGTGGAAGTGCAGTTCCTCCAGTGAGGATCTTTCCCCCGACATCGATTTGATCCGAAATGGATGATGTGAGGTGTCCCAGCTATTGGTCCTTTGGGTCTTGTACATCCCTCAGGGTGGATGACAAGGGAAAACTTTGTAAAGGTCCATGAGCATTTGGCAAAACACAGCAACTGCAGTGTGGACAATAAAATGTTGCTCATCAAGGATAATTTTGATGCCCACTTGTCAATTGAGGCATTGGATTTTCACAAAAAGCACGGAATAGTTGATTTGAAATCCCCCCCACAAAACTAACAAGTTGCAACCACTTGACGCTGCCATTTTCAGGTCTTTTAAGATGTTTGTAAGTCAAGAACTTGATATCTGGATGACAAATAACCAAGGAGCGACGGTTAGTATTTACGAGCTTCTTGTAATCTGCTACAGAGCCTGGGATAAGGCAGCTACACCAACCAATATAAAAAATGGGTTTTGTTTGACGGGAATCGTTCCTTTTAGCCGAAATATTTTTCAGGAAGATGATTCCTTGGGTGCCCATGTCACTGACAGACCTCTGCAGGATGACCTCTCGTCCACCACCAGCAGAAAGAGATGGGAAAGGTGTGATTCCCTCAGTAACAGCAACTGACAGGCCTCTGGAAGATGACCTCTCATTCCAACCACCAGCAGCAGAAAGAATTAGGGATGACGGGATTCCCTCAGTAACCACAACAACTGACACGACACTGCGCCTGATCACATTTACAACCAGGATCTTCTGGCATGTTGTTGGAATAAATTCTACCAACTATGTATCTCCACAAGACATTCGACTGTTTCTGAAAGCAGGGCCAAGAAAGGAAACAAATAACAGGGAGATGCATGATTGCTACAGACACCACTTAGAAGGATGAATTAGAGAGTGCTCAATGGAATGCTAAAGGCATAACAGCGAATAAATGCCTTTTCGAGAAGAAAACTTCCAAGGAGAAGCCTGTGCAGAAGAAAAAGAAAGAAGAACCGATATCAGAGAGTGAGAGTGAGTCTATCCTTTCCTACATAGGAGAGTCATCTGGAGGAGAGTTTTGCCGATCTGATATGGACGAGGATGAGGATTTTACTGCACTTGAACCTGGTGGCTATGCTACAGTGAAGGTGTACGGAAAGACCACATCAAGTGTTCGTCACTACGTTGTTAGGATCGATGAACCTTCCTATGGAGGATATATCGTTAAATCCCTTAAGAGGCAAATCGGGAGGTAGACGAAGTGTCGAACCTCGACCTATTCGGAAGTCTGGAAGTTCTGGTAGGCGGAGGTCCTTCTTCTCTATGATCCGACGTCTTTTGTAATATATTATTTGGGGGTGAGTTCACCACAAGGCAGTTCCAGACGTATAGGTTTGTGGTAACTGATGAGGATCCAGCTTTTGTGGCGTATGATGATGTTGTTTTCAACCTCTTTCCTGCCTGCCTTGGCACGCGTCAAAGATATAAAAACATGATATATTTTAACACGGATCTCAATGGATTTTCTTTGTTTTATGACTATTTATCTAGTTCATTCCAAATCTCATTTTAATCTTATAGTTATCATCTCAGCTATTTTGTGGTTTTATCAACCTACCAATGAACCATTAAAATACCAGTTAGGTAGGTAATACGCATGATTCAATGGTTCAGGTTTTTTGATGTTGCTTTCTTTCTGTTTTTGACTGAAACATTGTTACCCAAGACTTGCCATTTTTATGTAAGTGTGATTTATCTCTCCTTTTTTTGCACCCATATGATTTATCTCAGTAAGAGATTTTCAATCAAACTGCTAAGTAGGTAGTTCATAATTATATTGTTGGCAATGTTAGTGAGTTGATGCCTAATTATTTTCCTAAGTTTTCTTCAAGTCAATTTGATCAATTGTTCGAACCAAAGACTGAATTTAAGATTTAAAAAATGTCTGTTTGAAAAATTCTATATGAATTTTATATTTTTTCATTCAATAAATAAATATCTACAAAGTTTTCTGGAGTTATAGTGTTTGTCCAATGTATCCTCATTCCTGTCCAATGTATCCCAACCCCCTGTCCAATGTATCCCACTAGGTGGAATACAGTGGACAAAAATGGTGGTCTGCTAAAACATGAAAAGTATGACAATGTTAACAGTTCACTTAAGTTGATGATAAATTTCAAAAGTTCACATCCCCCTGAATCTAAATATGGAAAGAAATTGAATTTATATTGAAAAATAGCTTCAGAATCCTAAATTTAAAAAAATCGTCCAATGAATTCGTCTCCCCTACTATTTAAACTCAAACCTGTTCGTTGTCTGAATCTTTATGTTGGCAGATAGAAATTTGTTGTACAAAATGTACATGTAGATGCCTACAAGAACAGCTAGAGTACCTACTTTAAAATTGGAAAAGTATAGACAACTGCATTCACTCCCAAGTAGCTGATCAGGATGGCTGGCTTTTGGATGATGTAGGTACTTTGTTCACGTAATCAACGGAATTTGATTTAATAGTACCTACCTTCAATTAGATTTATCATAGGTTTCACTTTACATGGGAAAAGTTATTGGAAGGCAGTCAGAGGGAGAACCAATACTCTTAAAACTGTGGTCACCTTTGTGTCAGGTTATGATGACTACGTGTAGGACGGGATTCCAATCCGCCTACGTAGTACACAGGTAGAAAATTACGGGGAGAACAAAAACTCTCTATTATCTTTCACCACATAAATTCAGACGTCAAAGTAATCATCCCCATGGCTGGTTATGGTTTAGTTCAGGTTTGTTCGAACAGACAGTCCTGGACCGTTCAACTCAAGCCACACCCCTTTTTTTGCGTTGGGAACTGGTCATGGACCAACAGTTCGCCGTTCGATGAGACAGTCCGGGATGGTTCAGGACTAGTCAATTCTGGATTTTTTCTGGGACTGTTGGTCCCGCACATGATGTGACTGGTTCCCCTCTTTCTTCATCTCCATTATCTTTTCCTAAAGTCTATATCTGTTCTTTCGCGCTTCCCATAATATTTTCTCTTGCATTTGCAATCTTGCATCGTTTGACTAGGTACCCAAAGTTGTGGAGATACCCGTAATAGGTAACTTTTTTGGCGTTTTACTTGCATAAATCTATCGTAAAATAAACCAGGATTTGCTTTGATGGAATGCTAGAGACAAGAGGGTTCTATCAAGGTCATGTAAAAGTTACTGAAAATGTAACAAGTTGAGCTTCACGAAATCTAGTTTATTATAACTTTTGTTACCCATAAGGTGACCTTGATAATTTTCAGTTGGGAGCTCAGCTCCCAAACATATATAGCTCCCAAATATACATAGGTAGGTATCAGTCATGCACGAAAATGAGCACAGAGGATTGATTAGGGCATTGGTTTTTGAGGAAGAATTTGATGAGGATGATATGAAGACTTTACATTTCACCTTGCTCGTTGGATTAGAGAGAGTATGACAGATTTCAATCTCAATGGAATTTTCTGAGGACGTACCGACTTTCAAAAACTACTATTTTGTCAGTCCTTGAACAAATTGATGATAGCATCGAATACACAAATCAAGGTAGGAATGTAGGTACATACATGGAAGGTACAAAAATACAGTTGTAAAATAGTGTTAAAAATGGCTATTTTATAACACAATTTGAAATGCCACAATGTGGCTAAATGGTGGCGTAGGCTGTTTGTCATTGAAGCGATGGGAGATACAAACATAAAAATACCTACCTAGTTATGCAACTTGACCATAATATATTAAGAGACAATATAAACTGTTTCCTGCACATTTTGTGTCGACATAACTTTGGAATCTCGGCTTCTGCAGTGGCTACAGTTATAAAATCCATCGAATACCAACCACTGCTTTTTAGGAGACCTACTCCCGAAATTTCAAATGGAGACAAATCAAAATCGCGTTTGGATGGAGTGTTCCAGTAGTTCAAAGTTTTGCGGTTTTTACTTCAAACTCAAATCCAGAATCCCTGAAGAAACCCATTTAGGTATAGTCATCGCTGCACTAGTTAATGATAAGGCAGTAAAGGACTACCCCTACGAGTTAATAAAACAAATGCTTTCAGAATGGATTTAAAAATATAGAAGCATTGAAGATTTCAGGTAGGTAACAGCTGTTCCCTCACTATCATTTCGTTATCACCCTCATTTTGCTGGCAAATGCCTCCTTGATATTGTCTAAATCAACGTTTTAACTTGTTTCACTGGAATGCTGATCAATGTTTACTGATAACAGTGTAACTCTGTTCAAAACTCTGGTTCCCTAAAACAATGATCTACTTTAACCATGGTTAGGGATTGTTGGTGAAACATGCTCTTATCCCCCAAATAAGATATTCAAAGTTGTGGGTACAAATAAATGTAGTTGGTAGTACAAATAAATTATTATAATAATTATTGTATACTACATGCCCCACTTACTAGGGAGCTGAAGTTGCCTGTACCTATTGGTTTATACTGTCAATAATCCATAATATTTTTAATTGAGTGAGTCAATAGAAAATTGAGGTTGTGGTAGACAAGCAACTATTTTCATTTGAAGGTTCACGTTACTTACCCCAATTATTGTAGGTGACGAAAATGACATATTCAAAATAAGTACAGATCGTTTAGAGTAAATTTTAACAAGTGAATTAAAATATATATCGACTTGGTATTTGTATTATACAGCTAAAAATAGAGTAGGTATGCAGTGAAAAGAAAATTTTTAAGAGAGCAATATATTTGAAGCCCAAGTAGAGAGACGTCATCATATTGGTGATAGTTACCTACCTACTGATCTCAGTTGATGAATTTATAAATGAAAACCATTAAGAAACTGAGCAAGTGTTACATACGATTTTTTTTAAATTGGATTTCAGACGTTTTGCAACCAAGGGCTGTTGCCACCCCAGAAGTTACCACTTTTTTCAACGACCTTTTTTAACAGCTACAAAGAGGAACTAGAAAGAGGCGGTAATGGTTAACCATGTCACTTACAGCGGGATCATGAAAATTTCCATCTCGATCTTCGAAAACGAGCTCTAGTCAATGTAAGAACTTAGGAGGTGTATCTTACATTTGTATGTTTTATTCTCCCAAACAGCAAACAAAAACGTGATTAGAAATACTAAACTTTTTGCAGATTTTCAGACAATTTTCTTACTAAACATCCATTTAAAGTTCAACCTGAATCGATTTAAATGTAGGTATAAATTATTATGGGCGATTCCACAAAAAGTTGTCTTTTTCCCTTTCTAAAAATCAGGGAAAAAAATCTACAGTCATCTCCAGTTTTCCAATGAAATTCTCATTGTAGTGGGATGTTGACTATGTTGTCTGAATGGACACACAGTTTACCCAATGGTTTAGGAGCACAGGTAGATTAAAGTTTTGGAGTATCCAGACTAATGACTTACCATCCAGATGAATGAAAATTAAGTAAAATCTCAGGAAAACGATCATAATTGAACCAACATTTTTATTGAAACCAATTTATTATAAACTCTTGAAATTTTAAACATCTTGGATTCAGAACATTACAAAAATAACGAAATTTTACTAACTGAACGGGAAAAAATAAATGCCACCATAAACTTGTGAAACATAAATTAGTTGTTTGGACGAATCCAAAACTAATGCAGAGGCTAAGCAGGTACTATTGATTGTTATATTATTATCACAATTTATATCACGTTACCTAACCCCAAAACAAAGAGTCTCATCATTATACCAATTATAATCAAGCCCCCATGAAGAAAAGTTATGATCCGTGTACAAAATACTTCCTATGCCGAGATCTAAATTCCATGCATGGACTAGCGTTTGGACTTATGTGGATTCTTAGATTACCTACTAACTGCACTTCGTTCTGTAGGAAACAACGAAAAAATTAATAAATGAAATAAAATTTCCTGTACGAGGAGTTGTCAAAGTAGTAGGTAATGGAGATGGAACAGAAAATTATAAAATGTTCCAACTATTGTACGCCATGAACTTAACAAACACAATCTTCCGATTGATCCAATATGGGTATAAAAAGAGAAAACATACCCTGTCTCCATAACCTTGTAATTAGGGCAAAACTGCACTTCAGCTAATGTACAACCTATGTACTACCTTAAGATGGAAAGGTAGGAAGGAAGGGGATAGGTAGGAACCAAATAGAAAATACCTATAGATTTGGTCCTTATCACATAATAAATCATGAGTTCCTACCCAAAAACTGAAATTCTTGTTTCTAGATTGCTTGGGCTAGCCTTCAGTTACTTGTAGAATAAAGCGAAGTAATAGTATAGTAAACAAATTAAAATTATCCGTATGAGTTTACAATTATGATAAGCAAGTCACAAGTCGAAGATTTGAAGAGCTTCACCTGTGCATACTGGTGTCGCCTATTTCCTTCGTGGACCAAAAGCGAATCGATTTTGAGCTCAAGAAGTTTTACTAGGTTGTACAAAGTAGTTTTCAGCTTTCCTTTGGTTACGGGTTTCATGGTTGGTCTTCTTGACAATGTCGGAATCATTTTTATACAGCCACTGTGAATACTCAGTTACTGTGGCATATACTGGCAACACTGTGGCAGTAACTCATGGAGTGATTCAATGATGAGGGTCACATTTTCATGTATCATGCATTTGCACGTTTTCTTGTTTGTAGCATTTGGAATGAAGATCCAAAAGGGTCTCAACTTACAAAAGAGGCTGAGACTAATTTTGTAAGTATGCTTATCACAAAAACGTTTGTGTTGGTCTTTGAGAGGCTCAGAAAGGAATCGTTTTTGCGTTTTCACTTTTCTGCATACTATGACATCTTTCTTGCAAGTGCTGATTCGAGTTACCTACACCATCTTGTTCGAAGAAATTGATTACATCTTGCTTAACGTTCTTTGCCAGCAGTCGACTTTCATTAATGTCACGACGATTGCGAGAAACCCGATCATAGTTCTTTCTGAAAAGCACCTCATTCAATTGCTGATGTTCATTCATCAATTTGTATTTCCATCCAAATCTTGTGTTTCCTGCCACAAAAGATCTAAATTTCTTCTTCTTCTTGTAGCTATTCAGGGAGTTGTGATTATCACTCAAGTCTCAGGCCATTGATTCACCAAAGAGCAGTCTCCGTGTGATTTCTTTCTTGTCCCCTGCTTTCAACATTGATCTAACTTTAGTTCTTGGTGAATCCTCTGTACCATTCTAAAATTTCTTCTCGTTCTTCAACATGTACAACTGTTTTCTGGTCCTCTCATATGCTCTTGTAATGTTCATGATCATCTTTCTAAAATATAATTTTCACGAACTATCCTAGATCTTCTGCAGTTCATTTTTTTCTCCCTAATGATTTTCGGCCATCAATCGCAGGTAGAGGTGGTGTTACAGGTACATGAGGCTCATCACTGTCCAAGCTTGCTGCTGGAGAATTTTCACGAACAAAGCGTAGTGCATCTTCACCTATTTTCCGTTTGTTTCTACAACTCCTAGAGTTTTTCTCCATTGCTTTCGTTTCGCTCTCAACTCTCTTCTAGACATCTCGGACGCCATTTTCACTTTTCCTGTCTGTTTCATCTTGGCATACGTCTCTGCTAAAGATTCTTGTCGTTGTTTCTAAAAAGTTGGGTCTTTTTTGATTCTTGCCCTTTCTTTCTCTCCGCCGCTCCTCCCTTGAAAGGTTTGTATTTTTATGTGGTGCCATAGTTATCTTAAACAAACAAAAAATCACCTGTTGGACAAAGAAAGAGATGCCCAGCTCCTTGTTTCTACAGTCAAATGAACCCTGAACTACAGGCATTTGAGTTATTGTTGGGTTAGTAAATTTCTTGTCATTCATCAAGGCCACTTGTCATTCATCTGGAACCAAAATATTTTGGAGAACCAGATGAATGACTTGCAGATGAATGACATTTTTCAAGAAATCAGAATTTGTGGAGGGGAGGAACTTTCTATTGAATAACTAAAAATGCCAAGGGGAATTAGACCTTCAGCTAAATAAAAATTGCCATTAATTAATTCTTAATAAGCCTTCTGATAAAGCAAAACATGAATAGATGAATGACATGGAATAAAAATAAGTACCTTCTCTGAGACCTTCAATCCATCATCTGCAACATCTGAAAGCTCACTGAGAAAAAAAATGGCTGGCTGGTGGTGAGGTGATATCCAGAGGTGCCAACTTATGCACACAAAAGTTCCCTAATCCTCATATCCAAGTTGCTACAGCATGAAAGATGAATGACACAAAACCACCAGGACAACCATTTCCTACCATGCCAAAACTTAGGGAATCCACTTTTCATCTTGGGTTTCTTTTTTTCAGTAACTATACATCTATAGGAACAGTGTAGGTATATTTAAAATATATAATAACTTGACATTGTTGCGGGGGTCATCTGGAAACATATATGAAGTGGCCTTGTGGGACAGACAGAGGAATGACAAATTAGCCCTTAAGTAAAAATTTAATCATAGAAGATATGGGATATTTTGCTTGAGTTAATGGGATTGTTATAGAAAAGACTCTTACCCTCCTTTGGGATGTTTGCAACCTCTTCTATTTATGATGCAAGAGGTCTAAAAGGCTCGGGAATAGAAAATACAACTTTTCGTTTAATCGCCCTTATACAGGATGCCCCAAAAGTAATCCCCCCCCCCCCCCCCTTTAATTTTCCCACAATTTTTGAGATATCGAAGTGAAATTTGAAGAGCGTTTTTGGGGTGACTGATAAGCTTGATCTAATTTAGCTTGTGTAGCTTAATTCAAGTTAAAAAAAAAAAAAAAAAAAAAAAACGAAAAAAAAATAATAATAATAAAATTAAATAAATAATAATAATCCACAAGTTTTTGGACTACCTAAAGAGTACTTGGAATTTTTTTCCTTCCCTTTTTGGCTGTGTGACACCTCATTTTAGAGATTTTTTAGTGCCAAACACAATAGTGACACCAGAATTGCTATATCTTATTCCGTTCTTGGATTGGGGCTTATGGGCTATAAAGAAGCGCCATTTTGTCCAAAAGTACCTAGGGACGTTCGATACCGGTAAAAAGTAAAGTATTGAATATTTTCTTTCAATACCAAGTACTTTTGGCATTGATGCTTACGATATACTAGCCTATTACCCGGGCGTTGCCCCGGTTGGGGTGCATAAATAACTCGGTGTTAAGTAGCTGGTCTCACTTTGCTGATCAGGGTGGCTCCGTACCCTGTCATTCTCTATCACAGAATTAAAGTATTAAGATGCATTTGAATGGATGTTTGATGTTTCATATATCACTCGGAAAAGTATTGATTTCGACATTTTCATGGCCCTACTTAGGCTGTGTGATAACTATGATATAATTAGTATTGATAGTAATTACAGCAAAAATGGGCAGCTCTTCTCGATATTACTATTGAAGGTGAAGAGACATTAATCTCAAACAAACAATGTAAATAGTGTAACTATGAAAAAATAAAATTATAGAATTATTTTGCTTCAAATATTAGGTATGACAATTGAAAACATTCAAATAACTGGAAAACCGTTATCACTATACAGTGTTGCCAACAATGTATGGAAAACAGCGCAGAGAGTATTTGCACACGAGGACGTTACCAAGCTGTTTGTACACGGTCATGTGGCTGAATGGGATAGAGCCCTGACTTGAAATTAAAAAAAAAATCTGGTCCTAAATAGCAGTTACCTATGCAATTTAAAACAGTTTCGGATTGTTAGCATTTTTTGTGTGCAGGTTCCATCATAATTTTGTGAATAAATTTGCTGCTCAAAGCAAACAACAGTTTGTTTTATTTGATCATCGTTGATAAAATTCTTATAAGTAAAACCCTGCTAAAAAATGAGAATTGAACTATGTTTAACCGTTTTTAGCCATAGTTAGTGACTTTTTTTGGCCACATTTAGTTTTTCTTTTTTGGATATTTTTTATTTAGTGAATTTAATATGCCTATTAATTGTGTTGGCCTACAGTAACTCGTGTTTTTGTTTTTTTAAACCTCTATTTTTTAGTGCAACAATGGAATTTTTTCCCAATCTTAAGGAGAGTAATCGTCTGGAATAACATATTTACCTAATTAAAATACCTAATTTAAAAGCGTTAAACTCTAGTATTCGTTTCAGAACGCCTCAAAAGGGATTTCAACGAAGTAAATTTTCAAAAGCGTTGGTTTTCAAATTTTGGGGTGCATTTCAAAGTTCTTTGAACATAAATTTTCTTTGCAGACTTTCTGAGCCTAAATCGATTTGAATTTTAACCATACCTACACTGAAGTGTTTCAAAGGACTTATATTATTTTCAAACTTCTAGCATTGTAAAAAAGGCACCTATCACCCATTTATCGCTAAATTTCTTGTATTTTCAGGTTTCTTTACATTACTTTTTTTTCAGACTTTCTGACCCTCAAGCGATTTTCAATCTTACCCACACCTACATTGAATATTGTTTCAAAGGACATACCTATATTTTTTTCAAACTTGAAAATTATATTTAAATAATCACCCCAAAACACCAATTTAGAGCTAAACTACTTGCAGTGTACAGTATTTCTGCTCGAACGATTTGAAATTTTCACCACTCCTACACTGAAGTGTTTCAAAGGGCTTTTATTATTTTCAAACTTCCAGCATTGTAAAAAAGGTGCCTAACACCCATTTAGCACTGAACTACGTGTATTTTTTAGTTTTTGAACATACATTTTTTTTTCATACTTTCTGACCCTCGAAAGATTTGAAATTTTCACCACCCCTACACTGAGGTGTCACGAAGGACCTATATTTTTGTCAAACTTCAAACTATGAGAAAAAGCACCAAATATCCATTTATCGCTAAATTTCTTGTATTTTTAGGTTTTTTGACATTATTTTTTTCAGACTTTTTGACCCCCGAGCGATTTGAAATTTCACTCACACGTTTATTGAATATTGTTCCAAAGGACATACTTAAATTTTTTATTCAAACTTCAAAATGATTTTTCAAAAATCACCACGAACCCATTTAGCGCTGAACTACTTGCAGTTTACCGTCTTTCTGACCCTCCAATGATTTGAAATTTTCACCACACCTACACTGAAGTGTCACGAAGGACCTATATTTTTGTCAAACTTCAAACTATAAGTAAAAGCACCAAACAACCATTTATCGCTAAATTTCTTGTATTTTTAGGGTTTTTTTTTTTTTTTTTTTTTACACTACTTTTTTTCAGACTTTCTGACCCTCGAACGATTGAAATTGCAACCACACCTACATTGATGTGTTTCGAAGGACCTATATTATTTTCAAAGCTGTGAAAAACTCTGCATATTATTACACAAAGGTTTACTATTTTGGTGTTAGATAGCCCTTCTATGCAGATCATTTGTATGTTATTAATAAACCCTGTAGATAATATATCATCAGAAAATTGCGCATCGTACCTCCCAAAAGTGTCCATACATTTACAGTTCCAGGACCCCACAATTTTACACTTAACTGTAAGTAAATGTAAGAAAAAAGCATGTGGGTTTGTCCTAATGGTAGCCGTTTATAGGCAGATCCATCAACTCTCCACTTAAATGCTGACTACACAATTTAATATTTCAAGCCACAAATCATTAGTATCTTTTCAGTGCAACAATATTATTGTCCCTTCTCCAAATTTTAAACATTAAGACAATAGTGATGAAGCGTCTACATGTTTCAGACTGGTGCACTGAGGGTAGGGTTACATATTCATCCTAAAATTGGTTTTGGAGTAGGAAAGAAAAATCAAGGTTGAATGGTAGAAGTTAACCAACTTTAATTAATAAGTATTATGAACCAACTAATTCAGACGTAAACAACGAGACAATATTAATAGTAAGCTTTAACTATTCTAGCTAAATTAATTGCCTAAGGGCCAGTTTATCAATCACATTTATCCAATGGATAAGGGGGATTTATCTGAGGGATGGCGATATCCTCCAGATAACACAATATGGGGTGTTTATCCATCCCTAGTTAAGCCTTATCTGGCGTTTTAATTTATCAGGCCCCTAGACTGCTGGATAATAGGGGTGGCCGATTGCGACAATCGATCGATCGATTGTTACTCCCAATTGAAATGCAATCGATTGTCTTTTCCAAGAAAGGAATTACTCTTGGAATTTTTAATATTTACCCAGATGCTCATCTATTTTTACTAATGCCAGCTGAATAACGTTTCTAGAAAATTCACAGTTGGGATTCACTGGTAGACATAGGCTAGATAGATGGCTACATCAGTGCCATCAGAAAGAACTTTTTCAAAAGCTGGGAACATAGTCACCGAAAATAGAAGCCGCCTTGACCCCCAGAAGGCTGATATGCAGATTTTTTTTGAAATACAATTTATGGCTATTAGATTAAATTTCCTTACTTTTTGTCATGTATTCTCCTTTTTTTCATTGTTCATTCATGATTTAATTCATCAATAAATTGTTTACATTGTTCACACTTCATTTTTTTAAATCTATTCCAATAACAAATAAATTTCTATATCTCGTTACAATTTTCAAGAAAAAAAGGCATTTTAAATGTTCGATTGTTAATCGATTGTTTCTTGACGATAGCATCGAATCAATCGATTGTTGGCAACTATCGACAATCGGCCACCCCTACTGGATAACTATTATAACCTTTGAGTATTAATAAGATGGAGAGCCATTGCTCCGAATTCAACGCTGTTCCCCCGTCAAGGCATACGTGCCACTACTATCGCGTTGGCTTTGATTGACCCGTTCCCGCCACGCTTTTTTCAAATGACAAAGCAGTTCCTTGTAATTTAAGTTTTGTTTGATATTACTTATTATTGTACCATTTTAGTATTAATTATGTATGTAGACATAACTAGATGTTAGTATGTTCATACTTTGGTTCCCATGCCCAAATCTTGGTGCCTCCTATTTCTTTTATTTTTTCGGGACCCAGAACAGATCTACCTTCATCAAACCTCCACTAGAGTGTACTGGCGTCGTTTCAACACTCATTCCCACAGTGTAAAAATATGAAATAATGGTGTTAAATAGCGGTGTACATGTTCGGTGCACAATTAGGATATAAATCTTAAATTAGAAATATTTATTTACAAAAATCCTATTAGAATGAAGTTTGATTGTCTTTATTTTTGTACCTTCCAATGGATATATTTGGGGATTTGTCTCCAAACAGCAGCAACGCCTAAGATTCTATTGTATCATAATTCGTTGAATGGAAAAGAAGACCGTATATGGACCGTGTAGATCACCTACTAAAATCGAACGAGTGCGTATTTTTATTGAGGTTTCGGTTGGACAAAGATACCGTTCTTTACTTTATAACAGATCGAAGATGAAATTAAGTCCACAACTTACTGATCACAATAATTCAGGTTGCAATATCGCATTTCGTATATGTATTTCTCTCTCTAGAAACAAAGCAAAGAGCTTATAAGCTCTTTGAGCGCTATACTCAGTATAGCTACCCTGCAGTTAATGTAGATAATTGATAAACCGGCCCTAAATGAGTCAACATTCCCAGTATAATTGACAATTATAAACAAAAATAATTCTAAAACATTATGGAATAACAAACAACCTTTTTGAAAAACTGGAGCTTCAAGAATTCAGCAAAACTTCTTGAACCTTACCTTCTTGACCTTAATTACAAAGTATAAAATGAACTCAATGTATTTTCTTCGTTTCAACGTTATTCTTCACTTTATGGAAACAGTCATCAACCATCGACGTCATCAACCAAGTTTTGATCATCTGCATTGCCGAAAAACTTCTTTCTGCTTAGTGTCTAAAAAGTAAGAATGATATATTTAGTAAAATTATACGTTTTAAAAGAACAGTGCCTAATACAGCATATAATCCCTCCCTCAATCCAACACCGATTCTGGAATTTATCATTGAAATTGAGCTAGTTTTCGTGTTTCATGAACATTGTAATAGCACATGCTCAATTGATTCATGAATCACCATTGTGGAAAAAGAAAAATTCAATCACAATGGCCTAACAATTCTTATCTTTTTGTAAATTGTCACCTGAAAATTAGTTAATTGCGTGATGCGACATATTAAGTGCAAACATAAATTCCTTTAAACAAACTCAATTTCCATAATTTATTATTGATATTGAGAACTTGATTGGCATTCGAAAATTTCCAAATCTGACCTGAGGGAAAATTGATGCAAGTAAATAAAAACGCAGTAAGTAGGTATATTTCCACACAAAATAATGAAATATTTTTTTAACAAAAAATTTTTGTTTAAATATTGCTATTGGCGATTTCAATTAAGGATTCGAAATCTAGCGGCAGAAAAATGAACCCTCGTAAGTGGGATCACCCGGAGTTGCAGCTTGACAGGTTACCTAGGTACCTGCGTTTATTTGTCAAATTTCCTTTGGTCACGACTAGAAAGTCAAATAAATTGCAATACTGCGTATTCGGATGCAAATCTAGTGGTGACAATGTGTTATTTTGCTTCCTTCGTCTTCCCAATAGAGAAAAACGAAATGTTTGAATAACTAGATACGTACCAACCAGTTTGGATCAAAAGAACAAGTAAACCAGCAATTAGCGTGGGAAAGGGCATTGAAAATGAGCAAAAAGTGTGAAATCATAACAGAGTAAGTGCATTATCACCAAATACCTACTTATCATTAGTTATAAATTATCTGCTTAGTCATAGTTGTTTACATCCCATCCCCTTGCACCTATTTTCAGGCTTGTATGGTCCAAAATTGCCCATGCTCGGTTGTTCAGTTAACTAAACTTGACAATGCTACTGAAAGGCGCATTGTAGGTAGATAACAATAATAATTAAGTGATCATTGTTAAAATATCGCAACCATGAAGCCCCAATGGGAGTCGTTATTAAAATGAAACTACCTATGCTTGCTGTGTTCACGTGTTTAGCTATACAGATAGGTAGGTACCAGCTTGAGCTTGGGTGGTCGGGCAGGTAGGTTTTACCTACTTTCCTCTATGATACCTAGTGACCAATACTACACGGCCGATTTTTGAAATTCCAACTAGCTAATTTCCATTACCTAGTTGGAATCTCAAATATATACAAGAGTGGACCAAACCCTAGGTAGGTACCAACTGTAAGTTAATCTTTCCTCCTAGATTTTTAAATATATATTGCTCTCGCCTCAATGTGAAGTGGACCTGAATCAATTCCCATTTTTTTATGTATGTATATATGTATGTATATATGTATGTATGTATGTATATATATGTATGGTAGGTGTCATTCCAGACGATAACTGTCCGTAGAACTAGAAACTTCAAACAAATTTTAAAATGTTGAGGACACAAAACGAAAGTTAAGATTACATCTTATGTATCAAAATAGCCCGTTTTTTGCGATTTGTTGTTCAGTCAAAAATCGAAATAATGCCGTTCGCTAGTTGTAAAAATCGGTAATATTTGCATGAAACATTGTCCAAATTCAGATTGAACTACTCTTATGGAAGTATCCCTGTATAACCAATCCTACTCTGTGCATGTGTTAATAATTTGATTCCATGTTTGTCTATCAAAATCATAAACTAAAATTTCTCAACAGATCAATAGCGACTGAAATGTCGAAGATTTCTTCAAAAATTCGCTCATGGGGTCATGCTGCATGACTTTTTTGTTTATTGAGCGGACATTTACTTATTGAAATTCGTCCTCTCTTGTCACTCCTTTTATCGTTAGTAAATTCGTCCCCGTCCTGTTGTTGACTGATTTCCATACATAAATTCGTCCCTTTGAGTGTGTAAATCAGTGGTCCGGATAATCACATTGCTTGGCTGGTTCAGCTATCCTCCGTATCATCCTGTACCCATGCTTAACTTTCGGTTGTTTTTCATATTTTATGAGCTCAAATTACTATTATGACGTATGTGTGTTCTTTGTTCATTATATCAATGATAATTGTGATAATGTCCTTCAAATGAGGGAAACTCGATCCCGCTAATGTTCCTGGGGGACACTACGATTCCAGGACCCAGCTTCCTACATGGTGGAAAATTACGGTGAGTGGGCCAGAATCACGGGTTTTTGGCCTCAAAAGTCATATTTCGAAAATTGGACAAAATACCCCATTTCCAAATTTTCTCCAGAAACTTGGTGATAATGGCTGGAATTCTAGGGGACATTCTTACATCCTAGAATGTAGAAACCAAGCAAAGAAATCGGTGTTTTCTGTATTTGTATAGGTTTCAATACTTTTCAAACACTTGAGGTGAGTTGAGGATTGTTAAATATAGTTCTTCAGGAAAACTATTGAGGGGAGTCCGCTAAATAGGAATATGATGCAAGAGCAACACATAATCCTCTAAAATCTCGAGCAGTCCTTAAAACTTCATAACACGGGATGTCTAATCCTCTAAAATCTCGAGCAGTCCTTAAAACTTTATAACACGGGATGTCTTTAACAGTTTAATTTATTAATATTTTCTAGATAATAAACCGTACCTATATCATTAATGGAGAGAATTGCTCACCAGGAGTATGAATCCTTATTTGCTGGGAAATGAAGAGAACTAATGCATGTACCTACCTATCCTTTTTCACATTAGCTATACTCGTGAATTTGTCATTTCTTCAGCATTTTATTACCCAATTCTGCCCTAGTTTGCAAATTTTACACTGTGATAAATGTCCCTTCACGAAATTATTCAAGTAGGTAACTCTTTCTTGTAGGAAAAGATGTACCTAGCTGAAAGAGCTTTTCGGGACGGAAGGCGTGGCTTTGGAAATCAAAAAAACCTCGCATGAGGATTACAATTTTGATAAACCTACCTCTACTGTCACGTTGACGAACCCCATAGCCACAATGTTTTGTAGCACCAGGCATTTCAGATGAAATAATCAAATGAAAACAGATCAAACTCAACAATCGATGACCAAAACCTTCAAAATTATGTCAGAAGCTTCTTCAGATGCCCCCTTGCAGAGGGCCAATGGAAACAGCCAAATGCGCCCGAGCGTTTTTCTCGCCAGTGAAATCGTCTATAATAAAAAAATTCACAGACCTTCACCTTCAAACGCACCACATACCTACTATATTCGACTTATGTTGGGCATTTCCTATTTCACTGCTTCATAACTTCCACGGAAATTTCGGGATTTTGTAGTACCTACAAGCATTGTACAGAAATGCACCTTCGATCATGTTTTTCTCTACAGTACATGTAAATGGGAATCCTCACAAATAGGTCCCTTAACAATGTCCCAAATGGGATCAAAACCTCCCCTGAACATTGATTGACAGGGCTCATTCGTTTTCAACCCCTCCCCCCCCCTCACGTGTCGGGGGACGTCGTAATACTCTAACCCGCATTATTAATCATCATCAACAAGCATCTAGTTGATAAATTATTAATCAACAAGATGCTATGCTAAGGCGTATGCTTTTTGTATGATTACGGTTGTAATTATGAGTTGTTCTATGTTTATTATGACTGTAACAACATATTTTTTACATAAATGAACCGGTTACCGCACATTTTAGCAAATTTTTGTAGAAAATGGAGCTGTTGCAATGGCCTGGAAAATTTTGGAATAAAAAAAAATTTTTTTCTATGAAATCCGATTTGAGGCATTCTGAAACTATTCCTGAAGTTTGCACTTTTTCATATATATATATTCATATACGTCATTCCAGACGATAACTCTCCTCAGGATAGAAATAAAAAATTCCGTTCTTGCACCAAAAAATCAAGCTTCCCTAACAAACGGATGAGTTTGTTGACCAGCACTTTTTAAGCGCATTAAACTGGTAAAATTCCGAAAAATGTGCTGAAAAAATCACTAAAAACGGCAAAAAATTGGCTAATTCATAATTTTAAGCAGAATACTGCTCAACTAAAGTTTATCAAATATAGAATAGTACATTAAAAATGTATGTACAAAATCATGCTGAAAAATGTACTTAAATTTCAATAAAACTTGATATAAAATTGATAAAAACTTCAAAAATGCGAAAAATCCAAAAGCTTTTTTTGATTAGCAGATTAGTATTTAAAACACGTTTTTTGCCATCAAAATAATGGTTAACATTTTCTTTGCACTCATAAAGCTCAAATTTCAGAACAATTTAACAATATAATATGATAACTTGAGAAAATTCGCTCATACGACCATGCTGCATGACTGGACCTTTTCCTTATAATTTCAGTCAAAATCATAATTTTTTCTGTGATTACTGCCGTAATCCTCGTTTTCCTGTGGATACAATCATAATTATATAACAATTGTAATCATAGGAAAAATTAAGATTACCGCTGTAATCACAGAAAAAACAAAGATTACGGCTGTAATCACAGGAAAAATTATGATTATGACTGAAATTACAGCGAAAAATCTGCGGTAACGGGCTTATTTACCAGGAAAATCGGTTGCCATGGCCAAAATCACAATAAACATTTGAGATTACAGTCATACATGCAAAAAAAATTTTTGACTATATAGTATAATTACAGAAAAACTGTGATTACGAATATAATCATAATTATATCTCCAGATACTGCGATTATAATCGTAATTGTAATCACAACTCTAAAACTCTATGATTGTAATCATAACCATGATTACGAGTACGCCCAACTCTGGTAAGTTGTTTAAGTGTGCCCGAGTGTATTGGCGGTACAAACCAGATTATACCTTTCTTGAGCCCAAGTCGCGTGGCTCGGCTGATGAGACACTTCTGTCCAAATGTATTCAGAAGTCATCAAAACGGTTCAGAAAGGTGAGCAGACGTGTCTATATGTGTGTTCAAGAGAATACATGTCAGCGAATTTTCGTAAATTATCGTATTGTATAATGTTGAATTGTTTTGAAATTTGAGATTTTTGAGTGCAAGGACAATTTTGACTATTGATATCGTGGCAAAAAACGTATCCTAAATAATAATCTGCTATTCAAAAAGTGGTTTTAAATTTTTTTTTTTTTTTGCAATCTTTATCGATTTGAAAAAAAAGAAAAAAAAAAAGACACACACACACGAAAGTGTTAAACTCTAGGATTCGTTTCAGAATAAAGAAATTTTCCAAGTATTTTGATTTTAAAATTTTCCGAGCCATTGCAATAGGTAGCTTCATTTTCCACGAAAATGCGCTAAAAACGTACTTACAGATATTATTAACACATTCAACACCATGGCAAAACTCTACGACTTAGTGCTTGACCAAGGAACCCCTTCTCACCACATTTCTCATTAGCAGCTTTTTTTTCACTTCTAATGGTGTTTCATTGCTATTAATATATTTTTAACTGAGATGTCATTCGACGTTTCGCCATCATAGTG
The DNA here is from genome assembly GCA_030762985.1 of Adelphocoris suturalis. Lineage (NCBI taxonomy): Eukaryota > Metazoa > Arthropoda > Insecta > Hemiptera > Miridae > Adelphocoris > Adelphocoris suturalis. The sequence goes on along the minus strand of CM061045.1, from coordinate 17,750,049 downwards.
CAAAACCCGCGATGTTCTTTGTTCAACAGCTGGACGATTTCATAGGACATCACTCGCAAAAAGCGTAATAATAATTATTAGAACAATAAAGATCAAAAAATCTTTTGAATCTTTTTATAAAACATGAACAATAGAAAAACGAATACGCCACTCGTGACTGCTAGGGGACAATAACAAGCGCCCTCGTTCCTCTGGGGGCACGACTCCGGAGGACGTGAAGAGGCGTAAGGTGGACCAGCCCCCGGAGAATTCGTCCTCGACGGGTGGTCCAGCAGTCGGGCAGGGGGCAGGGAAATCCTTTTCCCAAGCCCTGACCGGTAGGAGGGTGGGGATTCTCCATCGTGAATTCCCCAGCTTCCTACTGACGAGCGAGCAGATGAACCTGATCCAGGACTCCATTATCCAAGGGATCAGGGGACTGCCGCTCGACGGGCCAAAACCCGCCTTTCTCTCAGCCAGCTACCGAAGGGGTTGGTTGAGTTTGATTTGTGCGGACGATGACACGGTGGCCTGGCTGAGAGAACTCGTTGTCTCTTGCGCGCCGTGGGAGGGTGCGAGGCTTTATGTGGCAGAGGGCAGGGAACTTCCCAGGCCAAGGACTGCCAGGCCTTCCTCCCGGGTTGCGCAGAGGAGACTAATGAGGGCATCTTCCAGCTGCTGGAAAGGCAGAACAGGGGCCTAAGACCAGGGAGCTGGACGATCCTCAGTCGGACGGACACAGGACCTAACGTCCTGTTAAATCTGATTGTGGACGAGGAGTCCGCGAAGACTCTGGAGGAGAACCCTGGTGTCCATGTCCGCTTGGGGCATGGGACGATTAGGGTCAAGAGGGCGCCTCCGGGGTCTGCGGCACAGGCAGTGGCTTCCCAGGGAGGGCTTCCTGAGACGGAGGCAGCAGTGCCTCCGGCGGAAGCTGTGCCCCAGGCGGTGCTGGGTGGGTCTGCTCGGGACACACCAGCACAAGAGTCTGGGACGCCCGCTAGGGGAGGAGAAGGGGAACCTGCGTCCAAGGCGGGGGCGCAGGGCCCTCCACCGGGGCAGTCGGGCCCATTTCGCCTCCTACCGGATCCGGTTGGGACGGTGCCACGGGCGCCGGTGCAGCCGGAGGGGGAGGGGGTCCTGGCACTTCAGGAGGAGTGCGGAGGCCGGCAGGGCCTCAAAATTTCCCTGAAGGACGACGTCGGGCCGTAGGGGGAAGGGGGAACGCCCCCCATTTACGCCCAAGAGGCAGTGGGGGAGGCAAAAGAAAAAGTAGTGCCTCCCACCACTCTTGATTTAAAAAAAAAAAAAAAAAAAAAAAAAAAAAAAAAAAAAAAAAAAGAATAATACACATTTAAAATTTCTTCAAGTGAACTTGCACAGGGCAAGGGGCGCGTCGGCGGTCCTGAGCCACAAGTTCACATCGGAAGACCACCACATTGCCCTTATCCAGGAGCCGTGGGCCACTGAGGGCAATGTGATGGGACTATCTGCACAGAACAGAAAGGTAATTTTCCACCGTGGCAAGGATAGGCCAAGATCGGCCATTCTAGTAACTAGCCAAGTCAAGTTTCTGACCATGCCTGAGTTCTGTTCCAGAGACCTCACGACTATACTGCTTGAGGACAGCAACGGAGGAAGATGTGTGGTCGCCTCAGCCTACTTTCCAGGGGATGAGGACGAGCCCCCTCCGGTGATGGTGCGGCAGCTAGTGACGCACTGCCAGAGACAACGGCTGCATCTCATCATTGGGTGTGACGCCAATGGTCATCATCTGCTGTGGGGATGCGACGACACCAACAAAAGAGGTGAGTCCATTGTCCAGTTTCTGGTGGCGGAAAATCTCGCGGTCTTGAATAGGGGCAATGAGCCTACTTTTGTTACTCGGGCAAGGAGTGAGATTTTGGATATCACTGTGGCGAGTAGTTTATATGCAAATAGGGTCACAGGGTGGCATGTGTCGGAAGAGGCTTCATTGTCGGACCATCGAATTATTGGCTTCCGGCTGGAGCATCCGACCTGCTTCACTGAGACATATCGGAGTCCTAAGAATACTAACTGGACTCTGTTCAACACTCTTCTAGCTGATGAGCTGGAGGACCTGGACACTAACATCCAGACAACAAGAGATCTTGACCGAGTTAATGAACTCGTTTGGGCAGCCATTCAGCGAAGCTATGAGCTAAGCTGCCCAGTCAAGACTGTCAAAACGAACAGGTCTGTTCCATGGTGGAACAGGGACCTGGGTTTCCTTCGCAGAGAAGCGAGAAGGCTTTTCAACAGGGCAAAACGGGATGGGAGATGGCAGGCCTATAAAGCTATGGCCAGCTCCTACAGCTGTGCCCTTAGAAAGGCCGGGAAACTGTCCTGGAGGAACTTCTGTCAGGACATTACGGAGTTGTCCGTGCTGTCCAAAGTGCAGAGGATCCTTGCCAAGGACAGACCAGCTGAGCTGGGCACCATACAAAAGGCAGATGGGGGGTATACCAGAAGCTCGGAAGAGACCCTGGAGGAGCTCCTACGGGTGCATTTTCCTGGGTCTGCACGCATACACAGTGAAAGCTTTCCACATCAGCATACTGATGACTTCTGCCGTGAAAGGAAAGCCTTGTATGCAGCTTCTGGCAGGATATTTACACCCCATAGAGTTAAATGGGCACTTGGCACATTTAAGCCCTATAATTCTCCGGGCCCGGATGGGATCATCCCAGCCATGCTACAACATGGAGGGGGGGGGGCTCTCGTGCCGGTGCTGGTTAAGATTTTTAGGGCCAGTTATACACTGAACCACATTCCTAGGATGTGGAGGAAGGTCAGGGTGGTCTTTATTCCGAAAGCAGGCCGACAGGGCCATGCAAAAGACTACCGCCCCATCAGTCTCATGTCCTTCCTATTGAAAACCATGGAGAAGATTGTGAACCTTGTGATCAGGGAAGAGCAATTAACCCAGATACCACTCCAGGCGGCACAACACGCGTATCAGAGGGGGAAATCCACTGAGACTGCTCTGAATGAATTAACAGTGTTGATTGACAGGAGTCTGGAGGCCAAAGAAGTAGCTCTCTGCTGCTTTATGGATATAGGTGGAGCATTTGACAATACGTCATATGACTCCATCATTAAGGCAGCAGAGGATCGAGATGTCGATCCGCAGATCACCAAATGGATACACACCATGCTGAAGGGCAGGGTTGTATCCTCGGAGCTGGGGGGAGCAATCGTCAGCGCCATTCCAAGTAGGGGATGTCCGCAGGGCGGCGTGCTCTCCCCTCTATTATGGCTACTCGTGGTAGATAGCCTCCTACAAAAACTCAAAGACAAGGGCTTTGAGGTGGTAGGATATGCTGACGTCATTGTGGTCATCGTCAGGGGCAAGTTCGAGGAGACAGTCCGCGAACGTATGCAGATGGCGTTGGATGTCGTACAGCAATGGTGCACGGAGGAGGGGCTATATGTGAACCCTGATAAAGTGACCCTTCTTCCGTTCACCAGAAGACGAAAGGTTGACATGCAGGTGGTCTGTCTGGGAGGCAGGCAACTTCCCTTCTGCACCAGGGCCAGATACCTGGGAGTCACCTTTGATCAGAAGTTAACCTGGACGCCTCACATTAAGAGGGCCGTGGACAGGGCCATCTTTGTTATGGCGTCGGGCCGACGCATGTTAGGGAAGACATGGGGCTTGAGCCCAAAGATGACCATGTGGTTATATACCACAGTGGTCAGACCGATGCTGACCTACGGGGCCCTTGTCTGGTGGACAAAGGTCAGCCAGGCAACGGCTGTGAGTCAGCTAGCAAGGCTGCAAAGGATGGCGTGCATTGGGGTTACAGGCTCCATGCACACGAGTCCTACAGCTGCACTGGAGGTCCTTCTGGACCTTCCTCCCCTGCACATCCATGTGAGGAGGGTTGCCTTCCTGCAGGGAGTGAGGCTGTGGAGGAATGGCTTTTTAAAGCGGGAATCTGGGCGTACTCACCATGCCATCTTGAAGGAGGTTGCAGTGGATGAGTCAGCGCTCAGTGTTTCCAATTACATGGCGGAGACACGGAACTTTGATCTCCCCTTCAAGGTCTACATTCATGATAGATCAATTTGGACAGAAGGGAGGCCCCAATTCGAACGTGGGGCTATAGTGTTCTATACAGATGGCTCGGTCATGAATGGTGGGGCTGGATCGGGTATCTTCGGCCCACGAACGGAGATTTCAGAATCCCTAGGAACAGTCGCCACCATTTTCCAGGCAGAAATATATGCCATAAGCTCCTGCGCTGACAACTGGTGAGTCGTCAAGTGAATGGAGCAAAAATCTACATCTTATCAGATAGCCAAGCAGCCTTGAAGGCACTAGCTTCTTTCACTATTTCGTCAAAGCTGGTGTGGGAATGCTTGACTAACCTCAAGACCCTTGCCAGGAACAATAAGGTTACCTTGCTGTGGTGCCCAGGGCACCAGGGGGTGGAGGGGAACGAACAAGCTGACGCTCTTGCTAGGAAGGGAGCGGCTTCTCTCCCTGTGGGCCCAGAACCTTTTCTGGCCACTACGGGGAGTTTTCTCCTCGGAGAGCTCACCAAATGGGAGAGTAAGAAGAGGACTGCCCACTGGCTTCAGGTCAAGGGCCTGAGGCAGGCGAAACAATTTATTCACTTTTCTAGGAAGAGAGCTAAGGAGCTGCTCAGCCTGGGGAGAAGGGAGATACGTATGGTTGTGGGGCTCTTAACTGGGCACTGCCCACTTAGATACCATCTCCATAAAATGGGCAAATCAGACTCCACTCTCTGTCGCTTCTGTGGGGCAGAGGACGAGACGGCGAGTCATGTGGTCTGCCATTGCCCTATGTTGGCAAGAAATCGCTTCTTGAATTGGGGCAGAACCTCCATCGATCCCCAAGACATTAAGATGGGGGAGATTAAGACTCTCCTCGCTTTTGCCAAAACGTGGTGGGGAAGGATTGACTTCCCAGCTGTGACTGGCATTGGCGATATGGCGCCAAGCCAGACTGGGGCTGCGACTCAGTAACTTACCGAGGGTGGAGCACTCGGGCCCAGACAGTGCCTGAGGGCTGGTAGGAGTGCCGGAACCAGGCAGATAGTGCTTGGTTTGGCAGGGCTGTTGGTATCGGGCAGACCTAGTGTCTGGGATGGGGAGGAGGTACGGCCTCCTTCTCCAGCTACAATAGGCCATTACGGCCTCAGTGGCTTAAACAAAAAAAAAAAAAAAAAAAAAAAAAAAAAAAAAAAAAAACCAGCGCTCTCACGTGGTGACCTTCACACTACAAGTCTAATTAGAAAACTGACAAACAGGAGTATTCACCACCAAGGGAGTCTTCATGTTAAGACATCAACATTCCTAAACGTGTTAAATAATCCTCACATGTATAGCTTTTACGATGTGAATTTTTAATAAGACTCAAGGCAAGCCTTGGGATTTGAGTTAAATAGTTACCATAATAACTTAAATATACTCTCATATTTTGAACTAACGTATCTAGCAAATCTGTGTATGTCAGCAATACAAAAATAACATACCTTTATGAGCTCCAGAGTTGGCATGCTTAAAGCTAAGGAGAATCGTCAGAAGATATCATTGAGGAAGCGGTTAGCATGGCAACACTTGCGTCTGCCTCTTTGGGTTTTGAACTGTCCTCAACTTCATTATTTAAACTAGAGTTTACACTCGAAGTTTTAAGTCTTGAACACGTTCTTTGTTCCTTTTTTTTCTCTTTTCGTTGTTTTTTCTTGAGAGTTCTTCGTTGAGCTTTACCCAAAACAGCATCCGATCGACTATTGTAGAATGGATCAAGACACTCTTCGTCAAGCAAATCAACAATATCCTGATTAGGTTGTTGTATATCAAGTGCCTCTAGATCGCCTAATACTTTGCAATCAATCCAGGTATTAATATTTACAGTTTTTCGTAACTTGAAGTTGAAAGCGTTAATCTTCACTTGAAATTTAGGAATCATGTAGTACGAAATATCAACACTCATAATATCGACTGATAGTCTGCAGCTATCAAGTGTACTGTTGAATAAATATTCCAAGTCTTCAGTCCAACCTATAAGCAACTTTTTTGCGTCCTATATAAAATTAAATGACTTAAATTAATGAATAACATAATTAAATGATTAAAAAATATTAAATTAACTATTTTCAGTCAGTAAATTTAGTAGAGAACTTTAAATTTTCATTAGCATATTACTTACCCTGGTGGTGACACTACATAGGATACTCTGAAAGGGAATGTGAGCTATCTCCCTTGGAACCTTGTGCAGCATACTTGGCTGCACGAAAGCTATTTCAACAGTGTCAACATTGATTATGCGGACTCTGAAATATAAATTCATTACCAATCAATAGAGATACACGTAGCGAAGTTCTTTGAATAAATCTAGAACAATTGAAAACAAAGTAATAACATTCTTGGTACAAACACTAATGTATTGAGTTGGGCAACAAACAAAGTCAGGCAGTCTAACGGGGAGGGGGGGGGGGGGTTGGCAGTTATAGAATTATACACTTTTCGACTGCAGTTAGAATGATAAAATGAAATTACCTTCCATTTTTGAAAGTTCTTGACACCATTGCTCTATACAACTTATTTCCCGAACAGCACACAACAAACTGTCCTATCTCTAGGGGACCAGAGATTTTCTCCAATTTCTTCTCATAGAGTTTCTGACTGTGGGCAGAAGAAAAAATCCAATTTGTTAACACATTGATACTTCAGTTGGATGGTACAAAGTCCTACCAACTAAATCACTCGCGACGAAGTTATGGAAACCCATTTCAAAACGGAAGTTAGTGAAAAAACGTTGTCTATTTCCACGAAAAATAAAAGAGTTACTATGTTAAATCGATTTCGACAGTTAAGCCATCATCAGTAACAAACAATAACTGAAGACACATTAGAAAGGACACAGCTTACATAATCACAAACTGTCACAACAACCGACAAACAACACACAACTGTCTACAAACTGTCTATCTGTGTCCTTTCTAATGTGTCTTCGGTTATTGTTTGTTACTGATGATGGCTTAACTGTCGAAATCGATTTAACATAGTAACTCTTTTATTTTTCGTGGAAATAGACAACGTTTTTTCACTAACTTCCGTTTTGAAATGGGTTTCCACAACTTCGTCGCGAGTGATTTAGTTCGTATCAGTTCTGCAAGTCGAGCAGAAATCGCGAGTTGGTTTATCCAACTGAAAATACGCATAGTTGTCACGGAAAGGAATATTTGGTTTAATCAACAGTGTATTTCTAACATAGTCATTCCAAATTTTGTGCAAATTCAATGCAAGCACCCTTCAGGTGCCGCGATCCGAATTATCAATGAGGCTCAAATCAAGGTTGTGAAAAGTGAACTCCATCGATGGTAGATAGTGTTCATGATATTGCTCGGAAAAACTCTACTAAATGTTCCAGGAACTCACCGCCCGCCACACCTCCTGTGAATGGAGGTAATTTACTGGAGGTAAATTACTACAACTTTTGAAGACCAAAAAGGCAGTTCCTAAGACTCCATCTCCATCAAAAGTATCTTGCCCATTCTTCAAGAAAGTGGAGAACCTGTCGGATGTCACATTTTCTCCGGCAGAAGTATCTCTTCTTGAGTAAAAGTTGAAGCTCAACCCGTCTGTCTCCCTTGGAATTCCAGCAATTCGGATTTGGCATTTTCCGTCGAGGCTTCGAATGGACCATCAGCCACCAAGACACTTTGTGCTGAAGAGATCCAGTCTTTATCAAGATCACTAGGACCACCACCCGGGAAGGAGAAGACTGTTGCAGCTGTTCTGAAGAAGAAGTTTGTCCAGAGAAATATTGTTGCCCTCAAAGCAGATAAAGGTAATATAACTGTCATTTTAAATAAGCAAGATTATATTTCGAAAACTGTGAAATTTCTAGAAGATAATAATTGTTCAAATCTCCCATCTGACCCAACTTCAAAATTTCAAAGATTAGTTCGAAAAGTAGTTAACCAATCAGAAGATAGCTTACTAAAAAATATGTAGATTCCAAGTTTTAAAGAAATGAACCCTCATGAGCCCAGGTTATCCTGTCTCCCAAAAATTCATAAGGAAGGAGACCGATGGTGTCTTTTATTGGTGCTCCTACTTACAAATTGGCTAAAAAACTCAATATTTTATTTAGAAACAAAATCAACTTTCGGCCTCAACATACTGTACTAAATTCTTTTAATTTGGTCTCCAAAATTAAGGACATTTAGATGCTCCAAATGCTAAACTTGCATCTTTTGATGTGGTTAGTCTGTTCACCAATATCGATGTAGCTAGCTTCAAAGATGTGGTATGCAGGTCACGGCTCCAAACCTAATGTTTTCGAAAAAGATGAATTGTTTAATTTGATGTCTGTCTGTATGGATCAGAATTACTTTTTATTCAAGGGCAACGTTATACACAGCCAGGGGTTGCTATGGGTTCTCCGTTATCTCCTCTGCTTGCAGATATTTACATGGATTATCTTGAGAACAAATTTTTACAACTTCTAACACAAATAATCTTCTCTATTGGTATAGACATTTCGATGATATCATCATTCTATGGAAGGGCACAGAAAGACAACTAAATTCTTTTCACGAAAAAATCAATAAATTAGATCCCTTCATCAAATTCACCCTCGAATTCGGCGGGAATAAACTAAATTTTCTTGATCTGTCCATCTCTTTGGTAAATGAGAAGCATGATTTTTCAATTTATAGAAAAGATACATTTAGCAATATAACTATCCATAGTACTTCAAATCACCCTTTAGTCCATAAGCATGCAGCCTTCCACAGTATGATCAACCGAGCACTATCTATTCCAATGAGTGACCGAAATTTATCAAAAGAAAAATCCATTATGAAAAGCATAGCGGCTAGTAACGGATATGGAGGAGATCTCGAAGATACCATATGGGATATGGTTCTTTAAAAAAAAGAGTAGGGAAAAAGTTTCCAATCTGGCTAGGGAAGATGTAACTTTAGAAGAAAAACAATGGATAAGTTTACCTTATTATGAGAAAATTTCTGATAAAATCGGCAAAATTCTATCATCGAGAGGTAACGAAGTAGGTTTTAAAACTAAAAATAGTCTTAAAGCATTACTAGGATCCGTTAAGGACAAAATTAATGTTCAGGGTGAAAGTGGGGTTTATAAATTGAAATGTTCTTGTGGCTACGAATATTGCGGTCAGACTGGTAGGAAATTTAGGGAAAGAATAGACGAGCATCAGGAGGATTTCAGGGAAAATAAGGGTAAGTCTTCATTTGCAAAACACCTTAAGGAATCCAGTCATAGTTGCAATTTTGATTTGACAGATAAACAGTTTATAGAATTTCTTCATTTTTGCCCAGAGGGAGGTAGGTATGTTGAATGTACTTGAAAAATTCGAAATTATCAAAAGTGACAGATCTGGTAAATGTTTAAATGAGGATCTATACCTCAATATATTTCACTACTGATAGGTCCATTTCTATAAAGCTTGGAATTATCCCTTTACACTGTTGAAACCATATTTAGTTATTTTTCCCCCTTTCACTTCATCTGATTAGCTATAATCCCCCTTCACTTTGTATGCACTTAATTGGTTGTACCTCCTGCCCTTTTCCTTTCTCTCGACCAATGGGATTCAATCTCCCTTCACCTGTGATTACATAAGCTGTGTCCTCTCTAATGTGTCTTCAGTATTGTTTGTTACTGATGATGGCTTAACTGTCGAAATCGATTCAACATTGTAACTCTTTATTTTTCATGGAAATAGACAACGTTTTTTCACTAACTTCCGTTTTGACACAGTCTTATATATCACATCACTAATAATATTTACATTTCACGATAACTGTAATAGAAAGTCAAGCTTTCTGATTTTATTAACCAATAATCTTGACTTTCATTCACTCACGCCAAGTGGTGCTCCTAATGAGGTTGGATTCCTTGTCTAAACATTCCTGTCTAAGTTTTCCCAACTAAAATGCATATTTCTGAAAGATTAGACCCTTTTAGGGTATTTTAGTAAAAAATGAAGCTATAGAGACCCGAAAAGAGAAAAAAAATCAAGAAACAAAACCTGGAGATACCAGAAGACAGGAATCAAACGTTGAAGCCCTGACGAGGGCTCGTGGATTTGAGATTTCTTCATGGGAAAGTCGTTATGAAAGATCAAAGGAGAATTTCAACGAAGTCGTTAAGGAATACAAAGAGAAGATTAACAGCCTCAAGAAGAAGATAGAAGACGTGGAATCACAACATGAACAAAGAATTGAAGTACTACAATCTGAGAGAATGTCAGATCTCGAGAAAGTGGAAGAATTTCAGCGAGTAGCGTTGGACTAGGCTGTGAGCATCACATTGTCTCAAGTCAGCGGGTTAGGAGCGGTAAGACTTCCATTGAAGATAATGCAGAAACCTGAAGACGAAACTGAACTTGCAGAAAAGGAGACAGCTCTGCTTGAAAAAGAAAAACAAGTTGAGATTCTCAGACAGAAATAGGAGCATGAGAGAATGCAATTGGACGAAATGAGCTAAAGGGACAAAATAAAGACTGAAGAAAAGGAACGATAAGTAAGAAGAGTGACGATGAAAATCTATTCAAAGAAGAAATGATGACCAAAGATTTTGAAAGAAAGAAAGCCAAATGGAAGCGTTATATGCAAAAATTCAGAAAATACGGGAAGAAGCGTTGAAAGAGCAAGTGGAGTTGACCAAAGAGAAATTCACCTTGGCAGCTGAAAAGGAGAGAATGGAAGCAGCAATGAGATTGGAGAGGACATCTGAAAGTTCACAAGTACAACCACTGGATATGATGAAGGCGAGGGCTGAGCTTAAAGCAGCCTTGGAGGCGATTAAAGAGGCTAGAGAGGCGGCTGATCGAGAACGAAGGCGTCAAGTGGAGCTGAGGAAATCAGTTATAGAGATAACGTGGGATCAGAGAGACAAGGAGCAACAGTTGGCCACGAGAAAGCGGCATGTCTCCAACATGCTCAAAGAGGCAGAAGCGCAACGAGCAGAAGCGACAGCAGCACTTGATAAGGCTCAGACACTAGAGGAAGAAATAGAGATGAAGCAGCGTGAAACCAAAGAAAATCTGAGACAAATTGAAAAAAAAAAAGAAGAAGAGATTGTCGGCAGAAAGGATGAATTTCCTTGAGTGCTCGGTGTATCGCGAACGCGAATGATCAGTTCTGTTTATTCTTGAACGATTTGGCGTCTGAATTCGAATATAAAATTTCTACTTCTACAACATATGAAACATTTCGGTCCTAAATTAGTTAACTGATGTTACATATCTAGGTGAAGAGTTATTAATTGAAAAGAAAGTTCATGAGGTACAAATTAAAATATTTATAAAGAATCAAACCTCTTTCTATAATATATAAGCTATATATTAGTTAATATATAAAGAAGAAATGATGACAAAAGATAAAGATTCACTTCTATAAAATTAATAATATTCTTTTATTTCGAGGCCATACACCGAATATTTGTACTTTTTCTGAATAAATAGTTTATGAAATTTGCTCAAAACAAAATTTAAAGCAATTATCTCTTAGTCATTTACAGCTTCCTCGATCCCTTTTCGTTTAGGCGAGTATGCCCCTTCGACCTGAGTCTTTGCATTTTTTAACTTACATTAAATTATATCATAATTTAATTGGCGCCCACCCTGGTATAACTTCTGTAATTTCCAAAGGCTTAAAAGTAGGCATCAAGAAACGATAGCACATTTGGCAACAGTGACTACACATTTCACTGTGGATTTAAAAATAAAAATTAATCAGCACACACGGACACATAAATTTTACGTAATTACAAATTTAGCCTAACATGTGATCCTAGGAATAGATTTTCTTATACGTGCACAAGTCGTTTATGACATAGTAGATCAAGCGATCTTTTTCAATTTTGATATGAATGTGAGATTAGTATTGAATGCCCCAGCCCCATAAGCAGACCCATTCTCACTATTCTCCAAACAAATACACAATTCTAGCAAGAATTGCAACGAGACTTCCCCCAAACCATGGCACAAGAACTACAATGTAGGTACCAATCTCGTCACTCACGAGATAAAATTAAAACCAGGTGTTACTACCCCACCCCAACATACCGTACATCACCAGTACTTCAAAAAGTGATGAGGGCAGAAATTACTCGACACAAAAGTCATAATCCCACAAACATTTTTAGGAGCCGTCTATTTTTTCAATGCGTTTATACCAGATTATGCGCACATCATTGCACCCCTGAATGCATTAAGGGAAAAAACCCGTTTAAATGTCGCCCACTCACTAGACCCCCGTTCTAATCATCCCAGGGTATGATAAACTCTCCTATGATATCCTACTCAACAATGTACTGTGCCTACTACAGGAACAAACAAGGAGAGAAAAAACCGTGCCTCCCAAAAGAACTAGTAAACATCGTGGTCGATTATTACCATAATTCACCGTTAGGAATACATTCCGGCAGACAAAATATGTACCTCGAATAGACAACTCATTCTAACACACAGAACTAGAAGCGATAGTTACTAAAAAGATATCCGAATACTCTGTACGTCACAGATCCAAACCGGATCAACGGTCTTACGGAACACTGTCATGAACCCCCACCCAAAAACCAATGGAAAATTGTACATTTACGTCTGCAGCCCCCTCCCCGCACCAAAACACAACACACACATATTCTGGTGGCAATAGGCGCATTTAGTAGATACTTTTTCCTCATACTATTCAATAAACGGACATCACAAACTACACACACAAGCCCTCCAAACGAATATTTTCATGAAATTTCGGTAACCCACATAAGTGGTCAGCGACAATGCATCAGTATTTAAGTCAACTAGCTTTGAGAATTTCCTCCTAGCTCATGGCATGCAACTATAAAAAAGTACTCAGTCATACAGCTTGAGAGAAGAGATTGATTGATCAAGCACTTTATTTAACCACCAGGGACAGGATAGGGGCTTTTGGCCCTCTCTTACTCCTCCCCTGGCGACAAGTATTTTACGATTCCTCGCTATAATCAATATATATTACATGACATAGTATTTAATTTAAAAAAAGTCACAATATTCACTTCACTTTATAATTTCAACTAAACAACTTAAATAATAAAATAAAAACATTCATAATTTCTTCATTGATTATTATTAAATGTGTAATACATTCTATTTATATTTTGTTTCTTACATTCTTTGATATTCAGATATGTAATATTATACTTTTCAATTGTTATGTATATATATATATATATATATATATATATATATATATATATATATATATATATATATATATATATATTAAATTAATTCTATTTTTATTTCTATGAATAATTTTTAAATTTTTCATATAATTTATAATGATAAACATTTAATATTATATTCATTTCCATTAGGATGTATATTTTGTAAGTAAATTTGTTTTAAATGCTTCTTTAAAACTTTTAACCAATTTATCAAACGCAACATTTTCATTATCAAATTCAACATTGTCATATAGATTTGTGTACCTTGGACTAAAAACGATTTATTGAATATAGCAGTTTTATGCAATGGTATCTGAAGCATTTCTGTTTGCATTATGGGTGTTTTTCGAATGAATAGAGTCCATAGTTTCAAATTTTTCGTAGTGATATGTAGGGGTTTCAAATTTGAGAATTTTGAAAACTATTGTGGCCAAAGCTAGTTTCTTACTGTCTCTAAATTTCAGTATGCCTAATTTTATATAATATGGAGTAATAGGTGCATCGTTAGGGGCTCTAAAAATAAATCTGATTGCAGCGTTTTGTGATTTTTCTATTGCTGCTACTTGATCAGCATTAACGCCGCAGTACGACAATGTGGCATAATTTAAAATGGGAAACAGCTGTGACTGATCAAGTTAAACCACCGAACATTTTGCTACATATTGTTGCTGTTTGGGTCATTCTCATTTCATTTGCCGCTTTGGGTCGTTTCGTCGTTTGAGAACCTCAGTGACGTAAAATATGAAAGTGCTCGAAAATGAGGTTAGATCGGCAATATTACACAACACAAATTACGAGTATATTACAATATCTAAGATTGAAATTGAGGGGACGCCATTAGAATATGTACACGTAATCAATATCATTCTACATTGCAGATTTGTTTTCCATAGATGAACAGTGAGTTTTTCATTGATGTTGTATTTTAGATATTTTTTTGTTACCGTATTATCAGGAGTATTACCCATCCTTGGCCACACTCCTGAGAGGTATCACTCATGAGAATTTCCAGTAAAAATGGCGTCTCACAGGATGATGAAGTGGCAAAACTCGGGGATGGCTACTGTTTGAAACCTGTCACCAAGCAGTATGGTTCTTGATATCGGATTATTTTGTTTAAGCACCAACAACACTCGTAATTAGTGTAACACTCATGATTGAAAATAAAAATACGCCCCATGTTTTTAGGCTTTTCTCGCTGTAAAAACTGCTGCTACTCCAAGCACACCACTGCAGTTTCACATCTTCAACTGGACAATATAACCTTCACATCTGACTGTTTCCCGCCATTTTTCATCGGCCTTCTTGAACGCAAAAATGATAACACTCTTGAGGTCCCATTGAGACAAGATATGGGGGACTGACTGAAAAACAATTTTTTCGCGGGTTGGGAAAAATCTTAAAAATATAAATCCTTACTCTAAATAGAGAGGAACCAACCTACTGCAGCTAGTAACCTTGGCCAGTTCTAGATTGTCATTATTTCGTAACTACCTAACTTCTACTTACGTGTTAGGTAGGAGGGGAATGAGAATGACCCGTTTGTGTATCCCATGATAGAGAGTCCTGAATCATGATACCAAGATTTTTGATTACGTGTACATATTCTAATGTACCCCTCAATTTCAATATTAGATATTGTAATATAATTTATGTTGTATAATATTTTTTTGTATCCTAGTATGATTGTTTTACTTTTTAGTGGGTTTATCGCCATCCCATGTGCTTTGCACCATGACACTAGTTGTTCAATATCGAAATTTAGTTTTGATACATTTTGGCTGAGATCTTCAAAGCTGGAGGATAAGTACATTAGTAGGTCATCAGCGTAGCCAATGTGTTGACAGAAAGTGAAAGCGTTTGGCAATGAATTAATGTACAAGGAAAACAAAGTTGATGATAAAATCGACCCTTGAGGAGTAAGTACCAGTATGTACACTCAACCAAGAGGACGATTCTCCCTCTGGGCCTTTAATGCATTGTTCTCTACCTGTTGAATATGATTGAAACTACGACCCCATCTGGTTTTATACACCAACTGATCTCAAAATTTCTAATAGGATATCGTGCCGAACCATATCGTATGCACCGGAGAAATCAATTGATGCGACAATGGTCACTTTACGTCATCCATTGCTTTCCTCACATCATCCAACAAGGCTATGAGTGCTGTTTCGGTGCTATACCCCTTTCTATAAGCAGATTGTCGACTGCCAATGATGTTTCATTTATTGATAGGAACGACATAAGTTCTGTGTGAACAATCCTATCCAGTATTTTACCAGGCGTACATAGGATGTTAATTGCTCGAAAATCTGAGCATGATGAAGGATTATCTACTTTTTTAAGAGGGTTTATTATGGCTTTCTTCCGTATACTCGTATCTGGGTACACACCTAGTGATATGGAAGTTTCATATATGTGCGTCAATACAGGCACCACCACGTCAGCTAGCGAATGTAGTACATCCACTGAAATCCCATCAATACCAACTGATTCTGATTTAATGGCCATAAGAGTCCTACGAACCATGTCTTCGGTGATACTTTTTAGTTCAAACTTTTCATTGAATACCTTGTTGGTTTCTTGATAGCTATCGAAGTTGTTGAGCTTATTGAATGAATCTACACCTCGACAAAAAAACTCATCCAACTCGTTGATGTGAACAGGCATTGTTCATTTCGATTTTTCTCCGCTAATTCCAAAATTTTTAATCATTTCCAAAAATCTTTTGTGTTCCTATTACATTTGAATAACTTTTTAAAATATTGAATTTTAGCATTTCTTAATTTTTGTTTAACCTCGTTTCTAATTTTTTTGTATTTGTTATGATCTTCGTTGCTTTTATTTTTTTCCCATTTTTTGAAGTTATTATCACGTATATTCATCAGGCTTCTAATATAAGTTGACATCCAAGGAGCGAGAATGTGTTTTGGTTTTATACTAACCATTGGGCAATGTGCGTCATACAGTTCTAGAATTAGTATGTTGAATATTCTAATTTTTTTGTTGATACAGGGTTCAGAAAAAAATCAGATTCCAATTTATCTTTTTTGCATATTTTTCAAATTGTTTTTGATTAAAATTACTCTTATCTCTGACTAGAATTGTACGTCGTACTTTTTTAGGGGGTTTAGAGTCTAGCGCACAGTAAATAAGATCGTGTTTGGAGAGACCGGGGGCAGCAGTTTGACCAAATGTTTTTACGATTTTTATATTGTTAATTAAAATTAAATCAATCAATGAACTGGATTTTGCAGTGTGATGGGTGGCATCTAATGTATAAGATTATTAGTATTTAATAATTTAGAGAACTGTTTTTATATGAAGACTCTGAACTCATATCAGTATTAAAATCACCCAACACAATCATATGTTGGTGAGTAGCAGCCAATTTCGATATAACATAAAAAACTTGATCGATTTCCTGTGGGTTAGTCTTTGGCAGGCTTACTGTGGGGAGGCTGCGTGAGTTAGATCCTGAAGTTCACTCTGATGTGCGCTCTTGGCTAGGCTTCCCACCTGGTGTCCCAAGTGCTTACATCCACGCACTGGTCAAGGCCGGTGGGCTCGGTATTGTCTCTCGTTCTGCCAGCATCCCATCTTTACGCCGCCAGCGCCTGCTTGCCCTTAGGGGATCAAGCTGGGAGGTCGCCCGCACTGCTGCTGACCTTGACTTTGTCAGGCAGCAGTTGTTATGGTGCGACTGAGCAACACCAACTGCTCCCAAACCCAGCTCATCAGCTGAGTTCGCTGCTGCTCTGCATGAGACAGTAGATGGTAAAGAACTCAGGCAGTGCTCTAAATCCCCCATTTCTTCCCAGTGGGTGGAATGGGCTTCAAAGGGCATTGGGGCCCACAACTACCGCCATTTTCATGCCATACGGGTGGCTACTTTAGCCACCTCAGTGAGGTGTTCGAGGAGTAGTCACGGGACAGTCAATACCCTTTGCCGTGCCTGTCGGGGTAAAAATCAATCAATCTCTATCATGTGGTAAAGCAGTGTCCTCGTACCCACGGTGGCCGCATTCTACGTCATGATGCGGTTGCCAAGCAGATAGCAGGCGCTTCGTCATCCAGCGGTTGGTATTTCGAAAGGGAGAGACTATATCACATGCCGAGTGACAGGGGCAAGAAGCCAGATTTCGTTGCCATCAAGCCTGATGGGTCTGCCATAATCCTGGATGTCCAGGTTGTCAGTGGCAGCGTGGACATGGAGCAGACCTGGCGGGCTAAGAAAAGTGAATATGATAGAAATGATCTGCGACAAGCGATATCTGAGCTAAAAGGTGTGGCACCTAATAACATCAAGGTCATGGCCGCGACGGTGTCATGGCGCAGAGTGTGGTGCGGGAAAAGCGCCACGGAGTTACTCGAGTTGGGCATCTCAGTGGGAGTGCTTCGTGGTATCACCACCTGCGTCCTGAGGGGTTCTTACATGAGATGGTGGTCATTTTATAGGGGCACTTCCTTTCATCCCACTCTCCCTTCTCTTCCTTCAGCTTCCTTGATCCCAAGGGCCAGCATCGGGTAAACCTGGAGGTCCTCCCCATTTTTTTATTTTTATTTTTTTATTTTGAACGTTAATTGTGTGCCCCCTCCGCCTTTGAGGGGAGATTTGTAAACAAAAACAAAAAAGTGTGTGTGTGTGTGTGTGTGTGTGTGTGTGTGTGTGTGTGTGTGTGTGTGTGTGTGTGTGTGTGTGCGTGCGTGCGTGCGTGCGTGTGTGTGTGCGCGCGTGTGCGTGAGTGTATTTGTCATTTGACACAAATAAGAATTAAATTATTGGGTTTATTATCGTCATTGAATTTATTTATTTATTTTTAATCAGAATTGTTAATCAAAATAAGTTTACCAAAAATGAACAAGAACATCAAGAAATTCAAGCTACCAGATGAACTCAATTTTCATCGATATTTGATGCTGCCACTTGCTCTAGTGATCCCATGGCGAGAACTTAATTCAACTACAGTAGATACGCTCTATTCCTTCAATTGCTCTCGCAAACCCAATTTGCAATGGTAGGTACGATGTTCGGAGTGCTGCGATGTCTTGAGTCAAAATGTTCGGATCGGAGGTACGGTTTGAGGATAGGTACGGGCAATTGTTCAATTGCGCACCCAGCTTAATATGGTAAAATATCGTTCATCTCTGAGGTTAGTAATACTGAAATGCTCACGCATAATATATTTGTTCGGCGACATTGGGTTCAAGCATTAGCGGAAGGATCCATCCTGTTTTTCAACCAGAACAATATCATGAACTCATTTTGAAGGTTTGTTAATTTTCCTTATTACATCCAGTTTTGACTAAGTGATCAAGCTCCAAACTTGGCTTTCAAAACCTCAGGTAATTGACACACTGATCTAACTTAATTGATATAGTTGCCGTATGGGTCCGGCAGGGGGTTTGTTTGGAAAATAGGAAACTGAATTTAAATGCAGAAAAAATGGGTCCCATGTGGGAATCGAACCCACATCCTTTGGTTTTCCGTACCAACGCCTTCCCCATCTAGGCTAGAAGGACCGCTGGATGGAGAGAGCTTTGATGTGAGCCAACACCCCCTGAGCATAAGTTCAGCATAAGACATTTTATTACACTCTGTGGAAGTACACCTAAAATCACAAATTGCCCTAAAAGGCAAACCTATATATTCCAATGATAATAACTGAAGGGCTCAAAACTATGCAAATTAATAAAACCTCCACTCACTTCAAAATTTGATCAACAGTGTCCATGTCCAATTTACTGATGTAGGTCAAGACGAATTCCCAAGGGGTGTGACCTCTAACGAAGGTCATAGCTAGCTGGCTAATTTCATCACAAGTGGGGATGAATAAATCTTTTTCCTCTGATGGTGTGTTCTGAAAACAAATAAGATTTGATTACTGAGCACTGGTAATAGTTTTGGTTGGCTTTCGTCACCTATGGTAGCGAAAAATTTACTTAGATGAAAACTGTAGGGAAATGGAAGGTGTGCTTAAGCAAAGAAAATTTTTGCAGATTGTGAAATTACGCAGTAGATTTATTACTTTTTATGAATTTTTTTTTTTTTTTTTTTACTGTTTGACACTTTGTGGAAAATCTAAATTAGGAATGAACAGAGTTACATAGTATCAAAACATTATTTCCATGAACAACATATGAAATAATTAATGTGATCGCAATGGAGTGCAGTTCCCGAATTTCAATAGAAACGTCATGAGAAACATATAGGAAGACACTGTGACTAAGCCCGAGTGTATCAATTTATAAGTGTATCATGCCATTTAACCAAATCTGCGGTTTTTTTAATGGGTACTTTGACATTTTTATTGAAATGGATTGTGTCATTGTTAGCGAATTTGTTTGTAACACATCTAATTCACTGATATATGAAAACATTCAAAATTAATCCTGGTATCTCGAAAGGACAACCAAAATGTTGTTCACAATATTGAGCTAAAAAATAGGTATCCTTACTTTTCATTAAGATGTGCTAAAAAATAAAATAAAAATTATTCAAAATCCTAAAACTGGTTTGTATAGTAGAATATTACGAGGGGCATCCGTAAGTAAGTTTCCCATTTCCGGTACAGTACCTACACACACACACACACACACGCATGCATATACACACACACACACTCACACACACACACACACACACACACACACACACACACACACACACACACACACACACACACACACACACACACACACACACACACACACACACACACATATATATATATATATAAGGTATTTATCATGAAAGAGCTACAGATCTAGACTGTAGTCTCCGACTACATTTCCCACCATCCAGTCCGTCTAGACTACAGTTCCACGTAATCTTCATTTTTTCAGGCTCTATGTCAGCTGCTGGTGTAGCTTTTTCAATCCCTCCTCATAGAACTGTGAGTCCATCTTACATAGATGATTGCTCACTGCATCTTCGCTAATGAACCTTGTGCCCCCAAGATGGGGCTTCAACTATAGGAATAGGTAGCAATCAGATGTTTCAAGGTCAGGAGAATAGTGGATGAGGGAAAATGTCCCATTGAAAGATTGGAGCAAATTTTCGGTAATCCGAGTCAAATGAGCGTTGCCGTGCAAAAGCAGAACTCCCTTGTACAAAATTTTTGCAGCAATTCACGGTAATATTTTCCATTAACGGTCTCACCCTTTGGTATCATAATCAATAAGAATAACTCTCTAAACGTCCTAAAAGACGGTCGCTATCACCTTTGCAGTGGAAAATTAAACTTTTTCTGTCTTGGGAGCTCTTGATTTTGTAGGATATCTATGCCCTTTTTCATTTTAGGAGTATAGTGGTGAACCCATTTCTCATTCCTCGTCACAATGGAATAAAGACCGTAAGCTTCTTCATTGGCCAGAGATTTTGTTCCAAGGTGTAAAAACGAATGATAGCTCGGTCGGACTTGCTCAGTTTAGTGGTTGTCATGGTTATGCTGTCGCTATTAAAAAACTATCTCCTCATCAAACTGCAATGGGTTTTCGCCATAATGATCACAACATCTGCAGAAACATTTGCAGCCCAAAACGAATTTTGTAGGTCAACTGTGAGCTCAGATATAAAAATGGGAAACTTAATTTCTGGATACCCCATATTTAGAGAGAAATTGATGTGCATAAATATGATAACTATCAATTTAAGTGCAAAGTATCAACTTGGAAAAAAAAAATCAAAATTGGCACATGTGGTCATGTCAATTATTGCATTCATTAATATGCAATGTAACAAGTGGTTATTGTGATACAATTCTAATTGTAATTTAGTTTAATAAATATGTAACCATCCAACGATCATTCCATTGGTAATGTTGGGTCCTTGATCCACATCAAGTGACCATTGTGATAACAGTGGATAAAAAGAAGATTATTAAATCCCTTCAGCGTGTTCCGATGTACATCCCTTCTCACAATGATGTTATCAAAATTCAAATAAGGATTCAATTCAAAATAAATCACTACATAGCAAGTCCCATATTCCAGTCTCTCATCTTCTTTATTACTAGCCACTAAGGCTCGCTTCACACGCCTCCACGTCCAGCCGGGGGGCAAGCCCCCCATCAAGTTGCTCGCTTTGATCGCAAGGTGTGGCTGTGTACATGCGATGGTATTTTACCACCCCATCAAGGTGTATTACAATTGAAACATGAAGGAGATATAGCTCGCTTCGCTCCCTCGCTATGGCTGTATATGTGTAGGAAAACACTTGTTGAAATCCGATGTATGTAGGAAATGTTGCTCGCTTCGCTAACGTGAGGAAGTTATACTGCCCAACCAACTTGGCGGACGTTTTTTTCTGTTGGAAATTCTTAAAAACAAATTACATCTTATAAAACTACGTGGAACCACGAAAAGTTTATTAGATTTAATAAAGATAGGCAATCATTTTATCTGCGTAAAAGGGCTATTCTGTTGAAATGTCTTTCAATCGGAGAGGTTCGAATACAAAGTTCATCGGAGGTTCCCCTTCAGGTAAGAAGGACCTGCTCGCAGACTCCGTCGGGCTCAATTAACTTCTCATTTTAATCGCTTCGCCTCCCTTCCCCTCACATTTTGACCAACTTCCCATCACTGTTTTTGATATCCGATTTCGGATTCTGATTCGGCAGAATCAAACCCGTATTTCGCCCGCAAACACCGTCCCAAAAAACGTACCTTTATGGGGTATACTTTAATGAGAACAAAACCAAGTTTTTCGTCGGAATTTTCGAGAAAACGGGTCCGTACTCTTTTATTTTTTGATGCATTTCCCAATACTTTTTTCGCAATCCGATCGCGCCATCATCTTCCTCATATAAAAACCTACAAAACCGGTATTTGACCGGGGTGGTAGGGGAAGTGGAGAAGTCTCCGACATTAAAAAGGGCTCCCACCTCCTCCCGCCCATGGTTTGGGTGGGATTAGAAAATTTTAAAATCGCTTATACACCCTTTCGGAAAATCCCAAGAAGATCCCCCATTCGTAGACTCCCGCCACTCAGCCGTTTGGCCGTGCATAGCATGGACAAACAAACAGATTACAGAAACAGGAGTTCAGGAAGCTCTGAACTAGTTATGTCATGAAATCTTAACTATTTAAAAATATATATGACCACTAATGTCTCGAACAAATGAAAAGTAGGTATACATGATATTCCTTTAATCTGTAATTTCGTTGAAAAAAAGGAAAATGAAAAAATGAATAAGTAAAATAATAACAAATTTATTACAATGCGTGGGCATCTCTCATTCTGATACCCTAACTTTGAATTAGGTAATTTTCTTCGTCCGTGTGGGCCAGCTACATCATTCTCCTATCCTAAACACACGGATGTCCTGTGGGTGTCAGTTGTGGATGTTCTAACATAAGTAAATCCAATTACACCGACTGGGAGAACATACACTCTAGCTGAAAGCGATCTTAGCCAAACCCAACTGGCTTTTACAAAATGTAATTCCGTAAACTGAGACAATGTTTAGGGAAACTGCCATCAACTCAAAACTTAATTTTTCCTTAGGTTAGTGTTAATCTAGATAGTTGTTTAAACATTATCGTTAGTACTGCACTAATTGTGTTACATTTATTTACCTACTCGTATACCTACTCATCATCATAAATGTGTATAATATTATGTAAATTTTGATTAATCTGTTTGTACCAGAATTATTACATAACTATTAAGACTATTTTCATACCTTTTTCAAATTTATTGTTATAGAAATGTTGAAGATTTTTGTTTTACTAATTAATAGACGATTAACTTAGTTGAAATTGTATAAAATTAAAGTAAGCAACCTAATTAACTTAATTTTTATTAGAATATATCTTTGGCTATTGGTTTTGTTTTAACAAGATAGTATTTTGAATTAATATTTCTGATATTTTTTTACCTTTATACATAGTATACCTTTATACGAGTATATTTAATTAAATAGCCTACCTCTTTGGTAAAAGTACATATGTTTATTATTCAGACAAAACCGGGCTATTAGTGGAAAACTAGTGTCAGGAATATTTTTTTTTAACAATGAACCCATCATCATCCTATATTTATATTTTGTCACATTGCTTACAACAGTACTAAGTATTTATAGGAATATTTTGAAAATTTTAAATTATGAACTTTTTTGAAAAAAATTAAATCAAAATTTTATTTGTATTTTGACAAAAGTTTTTCTATTAGAACCTATGTGCTGTTGTATATCACTGGAAAGAGCATAAAAAAGCTGCAAAATGATACCTCTCCCAGCTCTCTAGCTCAATCAGGACAGTTCCTAGAGCGAATAGAATAAAATCCGTTCATGGTTTTTTAGCGAGATTTTGTAAGTTTTACATAGCCATATTATTTCCTTTCCTCTGAACCCACTTTAACATGGACCTTGGAGTCGGAAATGATCTTCATTTCTGTTGGTTTGCCTATCTGGCGCAACAACGCATTTCCAATTTTCAGGGGGCTGAAGGTTTTAAAGCCATCTCCCATAATCTCAACATTATAAAAACGAGGAAATGCAGACTTGAAAAGGAATCGTTTTTGGCCTTCATTGAGCAGCCCGTTTTGTGAGCCCAGAGGCTTCACAACAGCATCTGAGTGTACTGTAGGGGTCTCATTATTGAGGACTGACAAACCAGCAATCCCTTTTCCTTTATTTAAAGAAACTGTCACCTTTACTCCTCCCAAAGGGAAGGTAGCAACGACAGGGTACACGATACGGATTAGCACAGACCAGCACAGTGCCAAACCACAGCCAAATCTGTGTTTTTGTGTGTTGAATTCATAATAAAAATACAAAAATTTGAAATTATCCATAAGGGATAAGGGGCAAAACAGGATGAATCGAACAACGGAAGCTGGAATCACAGAATACAGGCTGGAATGGGACTATGAGACTTCCAAAGTCCACCCACATGACAACGGATAAGAATTGTAACACTAAGCAAGAGCAGGAGAATGAACAAAACAACCGCTCGGTTGGCACCCACTGTGGTAGATCGCGTTTTCCAGAGACGCTCCTCAGGTACCCAGTGTTATTTGATTTTCCTCTAGTTGTGATTTTATGAAACATGTGCCAAACGTTCTAAAAAGTGGGGTGAATAGGGTCACTGATTCTTGTGCTTTTATATTGATATTTTCACTATGCATGGGTCGAGGTACCTAGGTACTTTTTCTTGTCTTTAAATAAGTTTACTCTTTCTTGAGTTTTAAACATTACTTTCCCATGAAAAGTCAGTTTTTTATTGATTAAATGTCGTACTTTTCGTGAGACTAGTGATTTTTCTTGTCATGATGTTAAAAGAATTTCCTATTTAAGATACGTCAGTTCCTTTGTGCCTCTAAGTTGTTCAGTCAGGGTTTTTTAAGATAACCAATTTAATTTCTACTTATTTCAGTAACTTCCGTGAGATTCGAGTTATTTCTAGTCAAGAATTTAGACGATTTCTCCATGTAAGTCACCTAATGCGTTTAGCGTTTTTCAATCTATAAACTGCATGTTTATCAAGCTACATGTGTGCCCTAATTTTGCTCAATATTTTTTGATAAATACATATTTATTGACTTTTTAAAAATAAAGAACAAAGTAGAGAAGCTTAAAAACCTTTCATTTTCCCGAGTATATTGATCTTATATGGACAAGGATTTTTTTTTCCTTGTCCTTAAATCTTTTTTTAAACAAAGATTTGTGAACCGATTGGTCCTCGCCAATGATTGAAAGGTAATGCGCTTTTAGATTACAATTTAATGAGTGACCCTATTTACACCACCTTGTGTACCAATCAGGTCAGGGCCTTTATGACTTAATAACGTTCTTCAGTAGAAAGTAGATTTATTTTTTGATTAAGTCGTGTAAACATTGGGACAAGACACAAAGAATGGCTTTGGAATCAAGCCGGTATCTAGCATGGTTGAAGCTTTACAGCTGTTGAAAGTCAAAAAGTGACCCTATTCACCCCACTTTACGGTATTTATGTATTATGTCCTCTTAAAATCGTTTTAAATGCCACTTTCCGACGTCTGATTTTGATGAAACTTGGTATGTATGTAATCCGTTAACGTGGCGAGGATAAAGATGTATCCGGGGGGGGGGGGGGGGGGGGGGGCTGACGCATGTGATCAATGGAGTGAACTCTAAAGCTATTTTGTTTCCTATTCAACGCAGGAAGCTGACATTTGAGAAGGAGGCTGAAATGAGAATACCGAAGACAACTGAGAGGTCGTTGGTCAGCTGATTGAGCTCCAAAGCCATTTTGTCTCCTAATTTATCCAGGAAGCTGAAATTTGAGAGGGAAGCTCAATGGAGAATGCCGAAGACAACTGAGAGGTCGTTGGTCAGCTGATTGAGCTCCAAAGCCATTTTGTCTCCTAATTTATCCAGGAAGCTGAAATTTGAGAGGGAAGCTCAATGGAGAATGCTGAATACGCATTTTTTAAGAGATCATCGATGAGCTGAGTGAGCTCCAAAGCCATTTTGACTCCTATTCAATGCTATTTCACCCGTCTTCCTTACAAGAAAATGTGCTATCATGTGACTCACTTCGTGAGTACTGATCTACTTGTTTCAAATATCAATGATCTACTTATTTCAAGTCTTAACTTTCAGTTTCTTTATTTTTATCGTATATATATTTATAACACCACACCCAGTTTAAAATTGAGCAATGTACATGCATGAAAAGTTAAACCTCCAAACAATTGCTTTTTTTAGGGGATAACCTGCTAAATCCTCAAAAACTGTCCTCCTTATAGTGGGCGACTTACGGTATACTACGTATATCTAACTACTCAGTATGTGATGAATAGTCATAATGTGTAACGGATGAACTTTCAGTTCTAGTGTTTCAGAGCTAAAATCTTTGGCGAAGTACGAATGGACTTCTTTTTTAAAGATGAATGCACGAGATGCAGTCAACCTTTTATTCTTTGCTTCATTTCACAACGTATTTTTCTTCACTCAAACTGTCCATTATTGAATGAGAAGTGACTGCAAGATGAAAATGAGATGCAATCCTCTATATATTTAAGGTGCTTCTGACATATGATTTCACAATGGACAGCAAGCACTGAAATATAGAAACTTACAATACCAAAAAAGTCCAAGAACGATGGTACAAACCTCATGGGCCACACTTTCTTGAAGATCAAGTGAAGATTGGGGAAGAGCCTGTGCCATAGTTATGTAGATTGCAGTAAAATGACGTAGGTAGTGGTAGGTGGTGACTGTAATTCTGAAAGAAAAATATGCTTAGTTGGACTTTAGATTAATTATCTATTATTCAATAATATGTTAAATAAATATGTTGAATAGAACCCACATTAAATTGTTACACTCAGATAACTACAAGTAAATTATCTTATTGTATGAGGTTACACTGATATGGAATGTGAGCACTCAAACAATTAGTATTAGTGCAAACTAATAGTTAACTACCAGTTTTATGGTAAAAAAACTAGTTCTTTTAGAAAAACGAGTTTTCAGTTTAGAAACTTTTCATGTAATAACAAACTGTAACCATCTGCTAAATATCATAAACCAGAATACGGTGATGTTGTCATACATCGCAATACCCCCTTTCAACATCACCCGTTGAAAAAGACGATTTTGGTCAAAAGTTCCTGGAATTCCTCACAGACTAGAGGTTTCGTTAGAATATCAGCCTCGTTGTCTTCTGTTGGGCAATATTTCAGAATAACTTTTTTCTTCTGGATCAAGTCTATCACGAAGCACCTTCGTACGTCCAGGTGTTTAATTCTCGTGCGACTTAAACTTGATGCAGCTTTGGGTATCTTCGACCAAACAAGTAGGACCTTCTTGAGGGTACTCCATGTCCATGTCTTTCATCATGAGACAGATCCATATTATGACCTCCTGCGTTGCCATTGATGCAGCCAAGAATTCAGCCTCCGTGGTCGATAGTGCAAGAGATGCTGTTTTCAACAATACAAGCCAATACAGCTTGATAAACACTGATTGACTTTCTGTCTCAACAATCCCCCGTCCAATCAGCATCGACATAACAACTAAGAGAAATGTTTTCTTCTGATCCAAGTCTCAGAGAAGTGCTACTACTCCACTTCAAATAACTAAGTATTGTCTTTGCTGCATTCCAGTCCCTCTCAGTTGGTCTTTCAACGGCTGGGACAGAATACTAACTGCAGATGATACGTCTAGTCGTGATGTGACAGATAAATAGAGGAGAGAGCCGATAACTTGATGGTACTTGAAATTGCTTGGAAGTAATGGTGATTCTGCATTTGCGTTCATGAGCCTGCTTCCATAGGTGTTCGAACTCGTTTGTAATCTTCTAATCCGTATTTTGAGATAAATTTTTCAATTTCTTCTTCTACTTGATTCACGACCACGCCTTTCGATTTTGACACCTAGGTAGTTTGACACTTGTCACTTGTTCGACACTTGGGAATATCATTCGCAATGAGTTGAATTTTATTTCTGTTTCAGAAACTCAACCACAGCCTAATAATACACTACATTAACTTTTCTCTTTGGCTCTCCAGTCTCAGGCTTATGGTGTATTGAACTGGCAAACTTGACGTCTCATGACACTACGAATTTCCGTACATTAGGTAACCAAACTTTATATCCCTTCGAAATGTCCGAGTACCTATCCAACAAGTATTCCTTCATATGACTTTGCTTCATATTTCCCCCTTCCTGGAGTCGTATCTAAAACGAATGTCTTGGTACCTTTTTTCTTTTCCAATGTTTGTAAGGAATCTATCCATCGATACCCTCTGATGGACACTATTTCTAATGTGACTTGCAGTTGAAACAGCTTCTGCCGTAAAAATCGGAGGAAGGTTTGCTTCCAATAATATATACATCTTGCCATATCATTCAAAGTTCTATTCTTACGCTCAGCAATGCCATTTTGTTCTGGTGTCCATAGACTCGAAACTCTCCTTTGCATCCAAAAACTTTATAAATTCATTACTGATCAGTTCTCCTCCATTGCCTGTTTGTAGATATTTAATTTTTCGCGCACAAAATTACCCGAGTCGTGCGTTATGTGAGACGTACACCCACTATCTAACGCTTGTTAGGTAGTGTGCGTTCGTTAATGTTTTCTGCTGTATGGAAAAGTACCTCCGCCAATGTAGATTTTTCCGTTCTCATCATTCCCTTTTCTGGACAAAATTTTGCCCGATACAGAGTCACAAATATAACACCTGAATTGATTATATTCCCGATTTGACTTCGAATTACCAAAACTCTGATAACCTCGACTTAGAGGTTTTCTTGAACAATTTCCTAGAAATGCATTGTTACTAGCTACTTCTAGCCTACCGTCTCTTCGAGCATCACTTTCTTCAATCATTTTAACTTTCAGTATTTGGGGGCTAAGGAGTGTGTCTCTTGACTCTATTGGAACCCTTAAGTTTTCATATTCGTCTGGTAAGGAATATAGAAGCATTATAGAAAGTGAATCTTCATTAATTTCAACTTCCATACTTTCAAGTTAGTCCACTACCTACATCAAAAAATTCGTTGACGTGACCCCTTATGTCATCTCCTATTCTTGTTTTGGTAAGAATAAGTTTCTTCAGTAGGTTGGCCTTCCTCGCAGGTCCTCGTGATTAAAAATTTACTTCAATTTATCCCATATTTCCTTTGAAGTTGAGCACCCTCTAACCTGTTACAATTCTCTGGGCATTTGCTTTACTGTCAGCAAGCTCCCATTCTAGTGCTGCATCTGCATCGGTAGGTTTTACTTGACGTTTAATTATGTCAGGAGTTTCAAATTTCATACTTATGGTAGGACTCGCTTTCGGTGGAGGGAGTTAATGGGGGGGAATACGAGAACTCATGATATTTTTGTTTTTCTCTTATTTTAACTCGCACAAAAATTATATAAAATGCATTCATAGGGACGTCCCTGTAATGATGCATTACTTACCAATATGTTTCAAATGGGAACCCACATTTTTTTTTAATTTCTTTTTTTTTTAAGGCAGATTCCAAATTCGCTTAAAGGTTACTTGGAAAATGATCCATTACTCAGATTTTTCAATGCGCAAAAAGCGCGCCGATTGTGTAATATCGAGTTTTGAAGATTCAAATGCCACTGGGGTGTTTTTTCTTGTGGGTTTTACATGGATATGCTCTTTAATTGATATTTGCAATACAAACTTAGAGAAACACCGAAAAAATCAAATTTTAGTTGTATGCTGTGCGTTTTAAGAAAACGAGTGGGTAAATTTGCAATTCTGTACGTTTTTTCTCGATGGTTTTGAAGTTGGTATTGCAAATAATACCTACCAATAAAAGAACGACACCATGTAATTCAGAGTGAAAAAGTACCAGAAAATCATGTATCCTATGTGGCTTTTGAATCTTCAAAACTCAATATTTCACAATTGGCGCACTTTTTCGCATAAGTGCCTCCGTTTTCGCGCACTAAAAAATGCAAGTGATGGGTCATTTACTCATGATATTTCAATAGATTTCGAATCTACATTAAAAAAAAAAAAAAAAAAAAAAATTGCGGGTTCCGATTTGAAAAAACGAGAGTTCGGAGTAGTAGCGCCACTATGGCGCGAGATAATCCAATAACAAGACTTTATAAAAATAAGGCCTTTTGTCCCCAAATCGGTTTTTTTATTATCTGTCCAAATAACGAAAAGTTGCGTGATAATCAAAATCCGATTTCACCATTGAATAGGGTTTGAAATACACTGCCAAGGAATTGGCACATGAGCTTCCTCGTGACCTTCACAGTACGTCACCATTACATTCCAGAAAACTAGAAACAACCGGTTCTGGCATCAGGGAATTAATAAGGTGGGAAATTAGAAGCTGAATGGTACATATAATAAATGAAATTAATAAGGAAAATTTTGATTTTAATATGGGAACTGATGGAGTTAACGTCGTTCGAACGTGAACCCCATGACAGTCCTTCAATGAACATGCATGTATTTCGCTGCACATGAATTTTGGTATTCCATATATGGGATAGCAAATATTTAAAAAGGAGAAGAAAAAATTAAAAAATTAATTCCCGGCCGGGAATATTTCCTGCAAATAAATTCCCGGCAGGATGGGCACAATCACTGGTAGTACCGTACGATTCGTATGGCACCTCAAGGGACTCTACCGGGATCATATCTCTGAAAATTTGAACAAAATCCGATAAAATTGACTAAGCTGTGACCGTAACAAAAACATCACTTTCGCGCATGCGCCTAGCGTACCGCTGCTAATGATCGCAAAGAATGTGATACGGGACTTCAAGAAACCTTGCCCGCATCATCCCTGAAAATCTGACCGAAATCCGTTCACAATTGCCTGAGTTATGACCGAAACAAGAAAAATTTGTTTGCGCCTGCGCAGACGCTACCGTTGATTCGATCATGACGGAACTGATAGGGGACCACGTAGAGCTATACCCGCACGATCCCTAAAAATTTGAAGAAAATCGCATCAAAATTGTGGAAATTACGGCTGTTGCAAGGACCGTAACAAGAATATTTCGTTCACGCATGCGCAGAGCGTACCGCTAATGCAATTGTGATGATTGTCTTATGGGACCTCAAGGGACCTTACCCACATCATCCCTGAAAATCTGACCGAAATCCGTTCAACATTGACCGAGTTATGACCGTCACAAGGAATTCACGTTAGCGCCTGCGCAGAAGCTACCGTTGATTCGATCATGATGAAGTTGATAGAGGACCATCTAGAGCTTTACCCGCACGATCCCTGAAAATTTGGTTAAAATCGGATTACAATTGTGGAAGTTATGGCTGTTACAAGGAAATGTGGACGGACAGACAGACAGACACGGAACCAAATTTGTTTTGG
Organism: Adelphocoris suturalis; assembly: GCA_030762985.1. Taxonomy (NCBI): domain Eukaryota; kingdom Metazoa; phylum Arthropoda; class Insecta; order Hemiptera; family Miridae; genus Adelphocoris; species Adelphocoris suturalis. Next base: position 17,719,006 of record CM061045.1, on the reverse strand, counting down.
AGGCTCTGAAACGCAAAATGCGAGTGGAAATTTTGATTGTGGAGCAAAAAATTTTTTTTCATTTCGAAAGTGAAAACAAAGCTTCCGCTACCTTGCAGTCTCGGAAGCAAAACTAAGGAGAGTCACCGTTTGAAGTTATTTTTACCGTGCGAAATAATGGGAATAGAAAGAGTGGACTACCTATTAGCGAGCATCATTTAGTGAATTTTACTAGCGAATTTTGGCAGAAAATGAAGCTATTGCGATGGCTCGAAAATTTTTGAATTAAAAATTTTCGAAAAATGTCTTCATTGAAATCCGTTTTGAGCCATTCAAGAAGTTAGCGCTTTTTCATACATACATACATACATATATATATATATATATATATATATATATATATATATATATATATATATATATATATATGTCATTCCAGACGATGACTGTCCTTAGGACTGAGATAAAAATCTCGTTCTTGCGCCGAAAAATCAAGCTTTCCAGAAGAAAGGATGAGATCATTGGCCATCACTTTTTGAGAACATTAAATTGTTCATATTCCAAAAAATGTACTGAACTAATCAATAAAAATGACTAAAAATGGCTAAAAATTGTTAAATTTAATTTTTTAGCAACAAAAAAAAAAAAAGAAGATAATCAACGACTAGAACATTATAAAATGTGCCTACAAAACTATTCTGAAAAATATACTCATTTTTAATTTTTTTATTTATTTACTAATTAGACGGAAAAATGTGAAAAACGTGGTTTTGTTTTGATATCGTAAACCATTTAACAATTCATTCAATGGCTCGAAAACAAACTCGCTCATGAAAATTATTAGGAGAAACTGCGAGACATGAACTCTGAAACCCATCCATGTTGGTGATTCTGAATGTTTTTATTTAGGTCTTAACAATGTAACGAGAAATGTTCAAATATTGACGTATTGAGTGCCGGAAATTAAAAAAAGGTTCCCTGTAAATGACCTTGGGAATTTGAAGGTCAAGCTGTATGGGGAAGTTCACAAACTTTTTATCCAACCCACAAGTAGGTACATCCTAAACCGAGGTACTTACAATAATATAAATAAATACGTAGGTAGTCTTATATTTATACTTATTTTCCGGCAATGCTGGACTTGTCATGTATTTCACATAGGTACCTAATCAATTCGTTCATACGAAGGATGGCTATCAAATAATATATGGCCACTAGGTTAGGCCTATAGGTTAACTTCGATCTGATTGCTACTACTCCTCTTCTACTCTGTATAACTGATGAGTATATAAAAAATATCTGTACTTACCAATAATGTAAATCTCAATTGGTCAAATTGAGTCTGAGGGAGTTCAGGTATAACGCTAATACGATATTAGCTCAACGCGCACACACAGCACACACCACAGCCTGGCAGCGGTTTACAGAAATCACAGAACAGTGCTGCCAATCCATCAAAGCAAATAATCCCCCACCCCTTCCCAGCAACAAACAAACAAATGCACTAAAAAATTCTCCATACCCTCAAAGAAGACAATGAAAAATCCCCCAAATAACCCGAATTCATAATTTTAGTTAATGAATATCAGGGTGCTGAAATATGAAAGACCACAATAAAAAATAAGTTTGAAAAAAATTGCTCCTAAAAAATCAATTTTTCCTAAAAATCTTTCTTTTTTTTTTTCAAGTTAAAGAAATCACTAAAATTTAAATTATACCTTCCTATGTGCAGTATGTGATTATATGCCTATAAAATGGTATGCCTATAAAATTTTTCCTAAAAATCTTTTCTTTTTTTATAAGTTAAAGAAATCACTAAAATTTAAATTACACCTTCCTATGTGCAGTATGTGATTATATGCCTATAAAATGGTTGAATCATGGGATCATTGAATTCATCAATAAATAGAAATTCATCAATTCAAGCAATAGCATTACCTATTTCAATATCAATGATTAAAAAGTACTATGATAAAGTTTAAAAAATAATAATTTTCTGGGACACTGCAGGAAAAGTAAGTTCGACAAAAATTTGCCCTTAAGCCAATTTCTCTCCTGAGTGAGAATGATGGACGTCACGTTAGTCCCGGTTGGTTGTGTCCCATGAGTTTGCTGCCAAGCTGCTCGACAAGTAGCCAAGTCAATTTGTTAGCATTTCTGTCCGTCATAATCTTAGCAATTTTACTCATAATGTAACTTACCAATGAAAAACCATATGGATACCTACCTACTGCTCAGATGGAACTGACAGTACCTACCACACTTTTCTTGAAGGGTGTTTGACACGACTTATGTCCTAGGTAAGGATTAGGGAAGACAACAACTAACAACATCACAGTGTTTCAGGGTTTACCAGATTCATTTTAGCGAATTTTTGTAGTCGAAATTTCGTTTCGTTGCGCTGTATGAAAACGAGTGGGTAAATTTGCAATTCTGTGCGTTTTTTCTCGATGGTTTTCGAAGTTGGTTTTGAAAATATATATATATATATATAAAAAAAAAAAAAAAAAAGAACGTCACCATGTAGTTCAGAGGGAAAAAGTACCCAAAAATCATGTATCATATGTGGCTTTTGAGTCTTCAAAACTCAATATTTCACAATTGGAGCACTTTTTACGCATAAGTGCGCCCGTTTTTCGCGCACTAAAAAAATTCGAATGATGGGTCATTTACTCATGATATTTCAATAGATTTCGAATCTACATAAAAAAACCCCATTTAAAAAACGCGAGTTAGGAGTCGTAGCGCCATTATGGCGCGTGAAAATCCAATAATAAGACTTATCAAAATAAGGCCTTCTGTCCTCAAATTGGTTTTTTTCATTATCTGTCCAAATAAAGAAAAGTTGCGTGATAATCAAAATCCGATTTCGCCTTTGAATAGGGTCTAGAAAACTAAGGGGAGTCACCGTTTGAAGTTTTGTTTACCGCGCGAAATAATGGGAATAGAAAGAGTGGACCATCTATTTTCGTGCATACCGAATTTTTGCAGAAAATGAAGCTATTGTGATGGCTCCAAAAATTTTGAAATAAAAATTTTTGAAAAATTCCTTCATTGAAATCCGTTTTGAGGCATTCTGAAACGATTCAAGAAGTTAGCACTTTATATATATATATATATATATATATATATATATATATATATATATATATATATGTTTTGATGAATGATGAAAAGACTCGCGTGTAATATTAATTTGAGGTATCAAGTATAGATGGTTGGAAAATATAGGAAACACATAAATATGACTTACAAAATTGAGAGAATATTTCGCCGTTTCGGCGTCGTCTAGTGAAGAAGACTTCACAAAAGCTTCACTAGAGCTGACGACGCCAAAACGGCGAAATATTCTCTCAATTTTGTAAGTCATATTTATGTGTTTCCTATATTTTCCAACCATCTGTACTTAATACCTCAAATTAATATACATATATACTTGGGATTGTTGTTGACCGTGATGTTACTCAGGTCTCATACGTAAAGGACAGTCACATTAGGTAGCTAGTTACCCTCAATTCAAGTCAAAGACTGCTTTTTTCAAATTTTTGAAATCTGACCCTGTGGGGAGGGGAGGGGAGGAGGATGTTAAAGCGTTTTGAACGTCACTGAACCAACTGGGGATCTGAGTGGGCGAATCTATCAGAATTACTTCATCTTGGGTCACAGGCTATTTGATAATGTTCAAGTCAACATGTGCAACGCACGAGTGAACCAGCTAGTAATTTATATAAATAGGATGTTGGGGGTCGATCCTCTGATAGTTATATATATATGTCATTCCAGACGATAACTCTCCTTAGGATTGAAATAAAAATCCCGTTCTTGCGCCAAAAAATCAAGCTTTCCAAAAGAAATGATGAGTTCATTGGCCATCACTTTTTGAGCACATTCAATTGGTCAGATTTCAAAAAATGTACCAAGGGTCATTCTCATTTCATTTGCCGCTTTGGGTCGTGTGAGAACCTTAATGACGTGAAATATGAAAGTGCTCAAAAAGTACATTGTACATTGCAGATTTGTGTTCCATAGATGAACAGTGAGTTTTTCATTGATGTTGTATTTTATATATTTTTTACCCATCCTTGGTCACACTCCTGAGGGGTAACACTCATGAGAATTTCCAGTAAAAATGGCGTCACACAGGATGATGAAGTGGCAAAACTCGGGGATGGCTACTGTTTGAAACCTGTCACCAAGCAGTATGGTTCTTGATATCGGATTATTTTGTTTAAGCACAAACAACACTCGTAATTAGTGTAACACTCATGATTGAAAATAAAAATACTCCTCATATTTGTAGGCTTCTTTCACTGTAAAAACTGCTGCAACTCCAAGCACTCCACTGCAGTCTCACATCTTCAACTGGACAATATAACCTTCACAACTGACTGTTTCCCACCATTTTCCATCGGTCTTCTTGATCGCAAAAATGGTAACACTCCTGTGGTCCCATTGAGAAGAGATATGGAGGACATACTGAAAAACTGGTTTTTCACGGGTTGGGAAAAATCTTAAAAATGTAAATCCTTACTCTACATAAAGAGGAACCTACCTACTGCAGCTAGTAACCCTGGCCAGTTCTAGATTGTCATTGTTTCGTAACTACCTAACTTCTACGTACATGTTAGGTAGGAGGGGACGGTAACACTCATGAGTTACCAGGATTTCAGGTTTCATTCGTCATCACTGTGTATTGGTTAAAGGGGATTTTGGGCATTAAAATTATTTCGTCGTTGATCTCCCAACTTATACTACCCTTTTTCCCCCCAAAAACGCTAGTTTTGGTCAATAATTGTGACAATTCGTCGTCAGGGACATGAAAGCGGCAAATGAAATGAGAATGACCCCTAAACAAATCAATAAAAACGAACTAGAACATTATAAAATTTACCAACAAAAATATGCTGAAAAAATACCTATACTCAAATTCTTTTTAAATTTACCAATTAGAGGGAATAATGTGAAAAACGTGGTTTTGTTTTGATATCGTAAACCATTTAACAATTCATTCAATGGCTCGAGGACAAACTCGTCAAGAAAAAATCATTAGGAGAAACTGCGAGACATGAACCATCCATGTTTGTGATCTGAATATTTGTATTTAGGTCTTCACAATGTAACGAGAAATGTTCAAATATTGACGTAGTCAGTGGGATTTCTACATAGTACCTACCGGAAATTAAAAAAAAAGGTTCCCTGTAAATGACCTTGGGAATTTGAGGGTTAGACTGTATGGGGAAGTTCAAAACTTTTTATCCAACCCATAAGTAGGTACCTACATCATAAACCGAGGTACAACAATATAAATAAATACCTAGTCTTATATTTAGACTTATTTTCCGGCAATGCTGTATAATGGACTTGTCATGTATTTCACATAGGTACCTAATCAATTCGTTCATACGAAGGATGGCTATCAAATAATATATGGCCACTAGGTTAGGCCTATAGGTTAACTTCGATCAGATTGCTACTACTCCTCTTCTACTCTGTATAACTGATGAGAATATAAAAAATATCTGTACTTACCAATATTTTAAATCTCAATTGGTCAAATTGAGTCAGAGGGAGTTCAGGTATAACGCTAATACGATATTAGTTCAACGCTCACACACACCACAGACTGGCAGAGGTTTACAGAAATCACAGAACAGTGCTGCCAATCCATCAAAGCAAATAATCCCTCACCCCCTCACAGCAACAAACAAACAAATGAAATAAAAAATTCTCCATACCCTCAAAAGAAGACAATGAAAAATCCACCAAGTAATCCGAACTCATAATTTAATTAATGAATATCAGGATGCTGAAATATGAAAGACCACAATAAAAAATAAGTTGGAAAAAAATCGGTTGTTTTTATGAAAAACTTCATACCATTTTCATCTTTCCTGTTAGTACCTAATATAAACTTATTATAACATACCTATAAGCTTGTAGAAAACTATGCTAAGTTAAACATCGGTAAAAAAAAAAAAACAAACGGGCTGGGAAAAGAAATTCTAGAAGTTTCTCGATTACAAAGGTACATACAATTGAATAAAAAGTTCCAGTCATGCAGTATGACTTGCTGAGCAAAATTTGAAAGAACCTATGATTTAATATAAGCTTTTATATTCAATTTCCAGTTTTTTAAGGCATGTCACGGCCTCAAATAACTCAGGGTAGGCAATGGTCTGGAATATCAGCGATATTCGGTTGGCACCCTCGATTTTCATCCCTAACGTCGAATCATCGAAAAACAGCTGACCTCTTAATTGCTCGATGGTCGGGTAATTAGTTAATCAGCTTTGGTAATCAGATCGTCAAGTTTTGACGGACGAGTTAACCAACGACGGGTGTTGGTGAAAGAAAAATCGCTCTAACGTCTGATTAAGCTCAAACATCATGCCGCGTTAACGCTAATAATTCTTGATTTAACTCGAAACGGTGAAACTGGCCCAGATTCTATTTCTACAGATTAGCAAAACATGTTCAAGTATTTCCAATTTCTACCTATTGTCGTGTTATGTTCAGGAAGGTCGTTCGGTGTCGAAGAGGTTCGAAAAGTTCCGGTAATGCAGCATGATCTTTTGAGCGAATTTCCGTAAAATATCGTATTGTACTATGTTTCATTGTTTTGAATCTTGAGCAGAAGTTCAGGTGCGAAAGAATTTCGAAAAACTTGTTCTAAATTATAGGTATTCCGCAATTCAAACAAGATTTTGGAATTTTAGCTTTTTTTTGCAGTTTTTATCGATTTTTCAGCGAATGTTAATGAAATTTAAGACATTTTCAACATAATTTTGTGCATTCATTTGTTATCGCTCTTGTTCATTGTTGATATATATACTTCTTTCGACTGAAATTGTGCTAAATAATATGAAGGGTATTCATGGTCCTGTAGTTTCGACGTCGGATCAACGAATCGTCGAAACTTTACCCCGGTCGTCCACTGGCAGCGTAATCAACGGGCAATGCGCTTTGAGTAGCAAGGTACTTTTTTAAAGTAGCGTTCGGGTCGTCCAATGCAAGCATCTTCGAGTTTTCGCAGTTTACGGCGGGCTATCTTAATGTGTTGTTGTAAATCAGTGTAGAAGTTCCAGTCATGCAGCATTATGAGGGAATTTTTGTTGATTATAGTATATATCGGCTTCGTTTTGGAATTTGAGCACTTTGAGTGCAAAGAAATTTATTGTTAACCATCAATTTTCGGCGAATAAACTTGTTTCAAATAGTATTCAACGATTCAAAACAGATTTTGGATTTTTTTTTTTTTGCAATTTTTTAGGTTTTTAAATCAATTTTCAGCAAATAACAATTGAATTTAAGTAGATTTTTTTTAAAAACTAAAATTCCGCTAAAAATATAAGTTGAAGAATTTTTAGCAATTTTCAGCTATTTTTTAGCAATTTAATGTGCTGACAAAGTACTGACTCGTCCGTTCATTTTAAAACTTTGAATCTTTGGCAGAAAAAACGGAATTTTTATTTCAATCCCAAGGAGAGTTATCGTCTGGAATGAATTTTCGTAAAATATTGTATTACCTACATTATTTACATTGTTTTGAAATTTGAAAACTTCGGGTGCAAAGAAATGGTTATTTACTAATTTTATCGCCCAACAACTTGTTCTAAATAATATTCTGCAATTCAAATTAAACTTTGGATTTTTACCTTTTTGCGTTTTTATTGGGTTTCTTTAAAATATTGATGTAATTTAAGTATATTTTTCAGCATAATTTTTTGCATAAATTATGTTGTAGTGGATTTATGTATGTTTTACTGGGAGTTGGTATTCCCAGTGGAATATCTAGCCACGTTGGACTTGTGATTGTACGAGCTTGACCCCAGAAAGGGGTCTTGTGAGAGGTACGAAAAAGTACCGTTGTTGTCTCGTATATCCTTGTGTTTGGAAGGATATGGTGTGTGTGAGCCACAGGGTAATACATCTCCGAATAGGTCTGGGCGACGCTGATCGTTTTTAGTTTCTCCGATCTGAGAATGGATATTCCCCGGCTTTAGGTACATGTTCTCCCGCCCGTACATAACGGGGGTCTGAAAGTACTGAAAAGTACTTTTTTGTTCGTGACTGAATGGATGGGGCAAGTCTTGAAAAAGGCCGCTATCTTGTGTGTACCCGGTCGGCAAGGACGGGCGTATCTCCTATCGTGAATTAAACTCACAATAGACCCTTTTTATAGGGGTTTTATATTGCTGGGCTGTGTAGCTTACATCCGCTGGAGATGTGTATGATTGGGCCGCAGAATATGCTCGATCCTCCTGTGTTTCAAGAAGGTGAAATGAGACAAAATTTGTCGCGAGCTTGGCGTGTGAATCACGCGGCTTTTGGTCAGTGGATGAGACCGGATTCTGCCCGTTAGCGTAGGCGGCGCTGCGCCCGGCAAATGTCGGAACTACGCCCATTCCCTTGGCGGGAATTGGGTGACCTTGTCCGTCAGCGCCGGCCTGTCTGGCGCTTGGCTGAGAAGGACCAGCAGACCGCGTTTCCGTCGTGCCGTCTTCATATATACTCTCCAAAAGGCAAAAACTAGGTGTTTGCTCCATTTGGAAGAGTTTATTTAGTTCTGAAAAGAACAAAATTCGGGGACTCGCTTTCAAATAAATTTGAAGGGTCCTCCTGGGGTCGACTACTTATCGAACGAGTGAAGCCCGTTCGATATAGTAGGTCCGCTGAAATCGGATGATCGGCCGCTGCGGGCCTTCTTGAGATCGTCCGGCTTGTCCCAGCGGGCGGTTCGCAAATAAATCTACGAACCCGGGTGGCAAGACTTTCTGAAACTAAACAGCGTCATCCGTATAGGAATGCTTGTTTAGCGTCTCGGCTGAAACGAGACTAGAGTGAGAGCAATATGAAGTGTATAGCTGGATCTACTCTGAATTCTGGAAGGCGGAGTAATCTCGTGTCGTGAATCTCGTTTTCAACTGGCTTGAGAGCCTTGTCCTCAATCAATCCCAATGGAGTTTCAATCGCAGTAGGCTGGAAGGCAGAGATTCGTCAAGAGTCGGAAGGTAGCTTCAAGATCAGAGGTAGAGGTCGGTATGAATTTCTGGGGCTGGAGCTGCTATATTTATACTCCTCGGGGAGCCGGATGCTGCGTCTGATTGGCTGTTCCGATTTGATCGAGTGTGCTCGAGGTGTCCCAGGGGTGAAACATCTTTTTCTCTCCCTCCTCGGTAGAGCCCATTTGGCTTTCTTTGCCCTTGACTATTGTTTCAATGTCGTTTGTGTTAAGGTAGTTTTCGTGTGTCAGCTCGTCGGCTTGACGTGTTTATTGACTCGGCGGTTATGTAATTTTTATATTTCTTCCCGCGAGTTATCTTGTTTCGTCGTTAGGTAGTCCGACGTCTTAATTACCTTGTTTTTATGTGTGAACTCAATTTTGGTGGCCCTGAAAAGGGTCGGTGGTAAGTGGTGAGTTCACCACATATGTATAAATAAAATTTATATTTGCATAAATAAAATGGTCTAGTTCATCGGTGATGAATATTTTTGACTAAAATTCCGCTTAAAAATATACATTTAACGATTTTAGCCATTTCAGCAAATTTTTGTGTAATATGAAGCAATTGTTTTGAAAAATTTCTGAAATAAATTTGAAATTTTAAAATAACAATTTTTGAAAAATTTTGTCATTGAAATCTGTTTTGAGGCATTTTGAAACGATTCCTGACGTTTGCGCTTTTTCCGTATGGGTATATAAATTATTGTTTAAGAAAGAAATTTGACAAATAGAAGAAGAAAGTTTAGAATCTGATATTTCGAAAAAATCTTGAGCCCAGAATTGAGAAGGAAAAGTAATTTAACTTATGAGTCCCTGGTTACTTGAAGCGTAATTAATTCATCCATGGCTGTGATTGTTCTAGATACATATTCAATCATTTAAATTGAGGCCAGGTGGTCGGTTTGCTTCATTTTCTACGATGATTCGCTAAAAGAATTAAGCTCTAGATCTCGGATTTGTCACAATTCCTCAAAACGGATTTCAACGAAGAAAATTTTCAAAAATTTTGATTTTACAAATATGGATATAGATCACAGGCTCAGCCACTTCCTCCTTCCCCTCCCACTGATCTGTGCCCCGCTGGCCAATCAGGAGTTACTGACCTAAGATCCCACTCCTGCTCCAGACCCCAGAATCTCGAGAAACCAACTTGCTCATTGTCCCGTGCAACCTCATCTGAAGCACCAGCTAATGAAAGTGTTCCACCCCCACACGCCTTGGCAGCAGAACCTGAGCTTACCACAACTGCGCGGTGCGGAGTTGAAAGACTGGCTAGCTCTCCCCTTTTGTCCCCAAGCTCTGTAACATACGTCATCTACCCTCCTAACTTGGAATGAAACGTTGCCAAACTAAACCGAAAATAAGGCAGAATGCCACCCACTGTACCTTTTCATTTCAATCTATCGCCAAGATATGTTTTTTTTTTTTTTTTTCGAGAAAACAACGCTTTTAGACATAAACACCCACATTTCTCCTCTTTAAATAAATTTTTCTCAACTTTTGTGTACATTTTCGGAATCGGTGTTAAATTGTCTTCAAGAACAGATGATCTCCATATTAATTTAATACCATTCAGACTCATTCATTAGAAAACAAACGTTAATTGTTTTAGAACCTCCGAAGGAGATACATTGTGCCATCGAACGCTAAACAGGCGAGTGCAATTGTTTATCTATGACGCAATGAACACAGAAACCGATGGAGTGGCGATCCTCGAGATTATTTCCAAAACAAAGACAGCTATTGCAAAACACCAGGAAAACTCGGCCTGTATTCCTGATCCCATCATCTGAAACGAGGTGAGCTCTACAATATTATCAGTTCTTTATTTTGTAGCTACTTGTCCAAAGTGAATGATATCGTTATTAATTCTGAGGACAGAATGAAAAATCTTGAGTTGAAAATAATCCTTCAAAACAAGTGGCGACGACTTCTAGTGCAGGGCACTTCCAATCTCAATCTAATACTAATAACCAGCTGGAAGAAAAGGGCACTGATACCTACAGCGGATGAAGATAATCTGGCTAACGATACAAAGTGGATCCAAATCAAAAATAAAAGAAGGACCACTCACAAATCTCCTCCTGAGAAAAAAGGCAGTTTGAGGGCAAGAGAAAAAGGTATTTTCCCCACCTCCTATTACAGTTTCGGGGATTACTAAGCACCCTGTGCTACTAACCTTCTTGAAGGAAGCCACAGGCTAGCCTTGTAAGGTCACAGGACTTGATGACGACCAGTTGAAGGTGAAGGTGTCCAATGGAGATAGGTATTTACTTATCGAGTAGTCACAGCCAAACTGAATGAGAGGTCTATTGAATTGTTCAGCTATGAAGACAAAAATACCAGGGCCATCAAAGTGGTGGCTAGAGGATTACACTCTACATGCGATAAAAAGAAATTGTAACCGACCTGAAGAATCAAGGACTTGAGGTACTGGATGCAGTTAACTTGAAAAAAAAAAAAAAAAAAAACCGCATGGTGATTGAAGAAAATGGTAGGTACTTAGACCAAAACCATGAAGGAATGCCCCCTCTCTAAATGTTATCCTTTGATAATACCAAAGATATAAACAAAATTCATAATACATGGCTCTAGACTGGAGGGTACCGCACGCAAACCCCCCCCCCCCCCCCCCCAATGGGTTCTTGAAATTGTGGAATTTATAGAAAAGCAGTGTTCCACCATCAAAATCCTGCTTTCACGGATGGAAAGGATGGAAAATAACCTGTCAAAATGATGGAACGTTTCAACATTCGTATCGCAACTTGGAGCCAATGGCCAATGGGCTCATGAATCATGCTTCCAAACTTGAGGCTTTCCTTCATACCAACAAAATCGACGTATGCCTAATATAATAAACCTTTTTCACTACCTAAACAATCGTATTTACATATCAAGGGGTACATTCTTCACCATGCTTACACCTCGCTAATGAAGCCAGAGGCGGATCAGCAGTACCGATCAAAGACTCAATTAAACATGAAAATCACATGCTAGAAGAGGAAACCATGCAAGTGGCAACATTCATTAAAAGGGAAGGCTTGTAACGTATCGGCAATATACTGTCCTCCTAAGCGTAACGTGAAAGAAAATTATTATACAAATCTATTCACTCTGATAGGAAACTGTTTCATCATCGGAGGTGATTTCAATGCAAAACTGGGGTTCAAGACTTATAACAACAAAAAGTCGTGAGCTGTTTTCAGTGGGCCAAGCATGCCGCTACGATATCATGTCTTCTGGGAAGTCAACATTGATTTCTTCATTCTAAGAGGAATTTCGTCTCACTATGCACATGTGTCTGGAAGCGATGACATGTCTAGTGACCATTCAGCTATCATCCTAACTCTGAGTGAAAGCGTCATTTTGAAGGAACAAGAACCCTGTCTTGTCAGTCAACAAACTAACTGGGAGAATTATGTATTATCATTTACATACCTTTAGGAGGAATTCGTCTTAACTAGCAAGTACTTTCTATGCAAAGACATCATCATCAGACCGTCGAAACCGAAGTCAGTCAGTCGTTCTGTCACTTTATATAGAGGGGTGAGTGATGGGGAAAGGGAGGAGAGGTGGCAGTGAGGGGCGGGGCGGAGTGGAAGGGAAGAAGTGAAAGGTCTTGATGATGAGTGGTGGAGAGGAGGGAAAGGAGAAAGGGAAAAGAACTTGCCCCCAGTACTCAACTTGCTAGTGACGACAAATTCCTCCGAAAGGTACTTAATTGATAATTTTACTACTACTACCAGCGGAAATAACCCTTAAGATTTAATAACTAACTGGGAGGATTTCCGGACCCATATCTCATCAAGGGTGCAGTTGAACGTACCCCTCAGGACTATACAGGGTGTAAGCGTTAAGGGTGGACCGCCGACCAGGGGTCGATTCTAGAGCTCATTTCTGATCGAACATTTCTCCTGGAGATTTCTTTTTAAACGCTTAGCTTTAGAGTAATTCAGATTTTAAGATTTATTTCGTTTTTTCGACCTTTTGTCACTAAAACGATCATAACTTCCTTAATTTTCTGTGTAAATTCAAATTTGAGAATACCGTTGAAAAGAACAGTAAATTTCTTAGAAAATAGGTGCCTTACCTTTTTTAAGAGTTAAGGTTGGAGAAATGAAAGAGCCCTCAGCCGCAGTGAATGTGTTAACTTGTATTGGTGGGCGCTTTGATTTCCTTCTGATAATTCCAATCATGTCTCAAAGAAGGATTCGTAACCACATTTGATTTTTTTTCATCATTCATTATTATTATTTTTTATATTTACAAATGTTAGTGTATTCATTTCAGTTGTATTCAGTTTATTACAACTTGTTTACTTAGGTACCTATAGCCGAACGACTGAAGCATATGCACGAGTTTCATTTTTGTTAATTAATTTTTTCCTGGTAGGTGCCTTTGTTCATGTTGCAATTCTTGGATTAACATAGATAATGATCACGAGAGATAAAGAATCATCATCATCATTAATCATTATCATCATCATAATGATGAATCACTATCATCAGCTCTTGTTACCTCCTGAAGGTGTAGCCTAGGTACCTAGGTAACTGTTTTATTCAATACCTACCATTAATTTTCTTGAGGTTGGTGCCTAAGTCTCTCTAGTTATATTTAGAAAAGGTGCCATAGACTTCGTTTAGCAATTATCAATAAGACCAGAGGTCTGCACAAAAGAGCAGAAATACCTTCGTGCAATAATATCTTATTTTTTTATATTACCGGATGAAGGCTAATTCTTATCTTCTATATTGGATCTATGACAGAAAACGTAGGTGGTACCTATCGAGGAAAATGTATTCTTGTGAATAATAATTTTCTTCCCATTTTCTACCATGATGCCTGCTTGTAATGAGGTCTTAACATAAATAAGCTCTAAATAAGGTGCATCGGGACAAGTGGATTTTCTGGGTAAGTAGAATAATCGGTACCTACTGATCCAAAATTGAAAGGATGTAGATCGAATTGGCGTCATTGCATCATTTGACTCTTCAGTCAGAAATCCACAGCTGATGAATGTGGAGTTGACTACAGCGATTTTCCTGAGACACCTTTTTTTCACTCGTATTCAAGTGTATTATCAGTTTTGTCGAAGAAGCCAAACGAGTGCCAGGATCAGTTTGTTTGGATAATTTTTGTGGTGAGTGGTAGCTTAAATCTCTAATTAAGTGTGGAAATTGTCGTTTGGGATATTTTCAGACTTTATTGAGAGTAAATGGGTATGATACATTTACCCCATTCATTTCCAAACTCGGGATAAGTGGTATACACCATTTCATAGCCCCAATAGCTGCAATATTCTTGATGATTACTTAGATTTTTTGTTTTGTTTTTTTCAGAAATAGTGAGAAACTACCAGAAGAAGAGGCCACCACATCCGTACTCAGAAGAAGACTTTAAAAAGCTTTAAAAAACTTGAATCTTGAAAATGTGCGAATTTTCATAAACTATCATGTTGAATTGTTTTGAAATTTCAGGACTTTGAGTGAAAAAAGTTATTAACAACCAATTTTACGACAAATAACTCGTTCTAAATAATATTTCGCAATTGAAATTTAGCTTTTTTCAGCTTTTATTTGTTTTTCTGCAAATATTAATGAAATTTAAGTTGATTTTTCATCATGCATTTTTTAATGTTGTAATTTATCATCAATAAACGTTGGTTTGTGATTTTTAATGTGATATTCTTAAGTCTAATTTTATGGCGACACTTGCACGAATTGTGGACTGTTTCATGTTGCCTACATGTAGCATGTTGCATTAATTCTAAAATTGAAAAAATATTTTTTTATCATTGTACAATGGATTTTCTTGATTTGCCATCGTTCCCACACATCTCATGCATTTTTAGACCCTTTTGTGGCAAATAGCTTCTGTGATCCACTTACCCCTTGAATTCGGAAAACCCTGGGGTGAGTGGAATGCAACGATTTTTTTTTTTTAAATTTTGCAATATCGCTATCATAAATAATTACAAACGCGAAACCGCTTTTGCATGTTATACAGAACGGTTAGTACAAGCTTGAGTAAAAAATTCAGCTCAGTTGATTCTATTGTAGTATCAAGAATTTTTTGTGCAAAACCCGATTCCACTTGCCCTGGTACCTACACCGTATACATTCTTAGTTTCAACTAATTCCTTTTATTCAATTAAAGATTGTGATACAGATACACCTGGTAACATGCATTATCAGATAGAATACTCTAGTTCTCGAAAATTAACGCATTTACAAAATAACCTCATAATTAATGTTAATCGGTATCTGTATACCGAATGTAACACTTGATTCAAATTTACTTCCACGGGTTATGTATACCGTACACGTTTACAATACCTACTACTTTATGACTCTGTACCCTCAAGCCCCACTGCTGCTTGGGGAGCCCCAGAGCACAGCTTTAAATCCGTTGTGGTTTTTCTTAGTTCAGTAGTTTTGGAAATTTCTTGGCGTTAGGCTGTTAAAAAACCATAGCTACACAATTTAACCCTTTGATTATCAGTGGGGCCTAACCTCCCAGCAGACGCAGTTTGGGTAGAGTAACAGTGGGAAACGCTTCCAATTGGATTCCAGATCTAAGGAAATGGATGGTTTCACTTTTTTTAATAATTAGAAGTTCACTTGGGACTGAGACAGAGCATGGCAATGGCCTAGAAAACAGTTGTGGTCAGTGTTAAGCACTACAGAGCAGCTGATTCCAGCCATTGTCTGCCAGAACTATATCATGATATTGGTTTTAACGACTAAGTGTCTTTAAAGGCGAAATCTTGGACAGATGTTCGGCCCGCTAAGTATAAAGTTCAACTTTTTATTGCCCATAACAACAGCGCTTATAACGCCTAAATCATGTACAAAGCCGACGTTTTGGTAAAGAATGGGTTTCCAACATCGTATTGAGAAACCTCCTCACTAAGCACCTGACCAACATCGTCTAGACTTCTACCAAAAACCATACAAGTATCTGCCCCTCCCTCAAGTTCCACGATTTCTATTTCCATGGAGCTATTACATAAATGTGTCTTCTCAGAACCATTTTTAGCGGGCACCACCAATTTCTATGTATTCAAACCATAACTGTCACTTTCAGTTTCTTTTATTGAATAAAACCAGCTTGCAGGCGCACCATGAATCTAAGAATTTAAGAATTCTCTTGAACTATATCGTCAGCAAAGACCCTGCGAATTTGAGGTTGCTTTTGGTTTGAGTTTCAGTTGTTCTACAACGTGTCTTGTGTGCAGTGAGTACTTACTAATGAAGTTCCTTCTTACCTACAGGATGCAGAGCTGTCACGTGCTTTGTTGGCGCCTGGGGCAAAATTTCGTTAGACCCCCCCCCCCCCAACTCAGTCACCCTCCCTTATCAACAATGTACTATGGCTGAGGCCTAGAAGACAGTGCAGTTCTTTATTAGGCTATTTTAACAGTATAGGTATAAACAAATTCAGATGCTCAATTGCAAGTATTTATTTGTTTTATAAATACATCCAACTTCACACATACCGGTATTCAAAATTCTGTTATAGGTACCCAATTAAAAAAAAAAAAAGAGTTATATGTGCCTCTAATTTATAATTTTTCATCTTTGCCACTGCCATGGTGCCTCCCTGGCTGCAGCTCCCAGGGCTATTGCCCCACCCACGCAACGGCCCTGACAAGATGTCTTAGTGAATTTCCAAGAACTTGAATTTTTCATTAACGTATAGGTACATATGTACATTATGTATAAATAATAGAAATTTATGTGCCTCCAAACATACTTCTCGAAAGTTCAGTTTTCCCCTTCAAAACCGTTCAGACGTCAGAGCTAAGTACATAAAAGTAACGTACTATACCGAAAAAAGCCTCGACCTCAAGAGAAAAGGTAGGTACCTACAACTGCATCGGTACCTGAAGCCACATATAGGTAGTAGAGGGTTAACAACATTTAAAAACAAAAAGTTTCTTGGTTCTCAGGGCTTTGGGAGAGAAAATCAACATGAACCATTAGCTTTGAAGGCCTGCACATCATTTTAATGTCGAATGATTGGATATTACCCAGCTTTCTATGAATAGAGGGATTGAAGTTCTGTTTTTACTGATAATCCTTAAATTATGGGTTACACAATGCTAATGTTTTGGAACATAAAGCTAAGGGTTTTCAACCAACAACCAGTTTGACTTGACAAACTCACGAGAATCCTTAGCTTTAAATTGTTCCTGTTTGTGTATTGTAATTATTCCTTAGCTTCAAATTTATTTAAAACTAAACCATCATAATATAACAATGAATTCGAGCTAAAGTTTAATTTGTCCTCATTATTGGTTGTAATTTGTTAACGAAAATCTGCAAACAGTTGCTGTGTCACACATAGATACTATAGTATGACGATTCAAGTAAGAATCAGGGATGTCATGAGACGATGTATTAAAATTCAGACAATTTTCAATTACCTCAGACAAAATCTGAAGAAAACAATGCCTCCTTGATGTACCTATTCTTTGTTAAATCTCTTATTATAATCTGGGGCCAAAAAATTACGATTCATTTCAAAATGTAGAAGACAAAACCAGATTTAAACAAAAACTGGTGTCTCACCATTATGTATTAACTTTTCCAGAGGGATATCTTCACAATCTGGGAAAGTTACCTAAATCTGCCTTGTAGGGTATCAATGAAAGAATTGGATGACCGCCGTGGAAGGGATATCTTTCTAACATGATTAAAAGTGAACTACCACATGCGAGCGACAAGCCCTTCTTTGTCAGGGTTGAAATAAGGTAGCAACCGGTGCCTGCAGTTCTGGGAGAGGTCGTTGGACGACTATAGCGAGTTTTTGGCACAGTGGCTTTAATACTATCTTCGAGGATTTTCGGAAAGTATCAAGGGTGCATCCTTTTATAGAACGTATTGGAACAATCTCACCAGATTGACACTCATGGGGTGGTGAACTTGGTGTACCTACTTCTGGACCAAATATTATATCTTAGACCCGATCTAGGAGACAATTGACATGATCCACCATACAATTAAAAACACAACTTTCTGTGCTCATCCCACTTCTGATTTGAAAAATCTCTCAAGACCGCTCAACGGCTCACTTACATCACAAACAATTATTGAAGTGATGAATACTAAAATAACACGCCTAAAGCAACAATACTAGGCGTAGAACTCCCTTTAGCCCAACACTAACGCTCAGTACTGTGACTAACGAATGATTGCCTGATATGGCAAATCTCAAAAAGGGACCTACTAGCCCTCTCCTCTCTTATTTCTAGGGGCTGACGGGAAACCACTAGAAGACCTAGGGTTAAGTAGTTGTAGAAGATGGTGAAGGTTCTAACAGTATTATGTAGGTACAAACTTCATGATCTAGTGATGTTAAAAAATAAAAAAGTTCATAGATGAAGAACTCTCTAGAACCATCACCCTTGAGCAGCTTAAAAATCTGTTTAAGTTTTTCGAATTGTGCAGGATTTTATGTCTTGATTTTTTTAAATTGGTTTTCTGTATTCCTCAATGAAGATATTATAGAAACGTTCAGGGTTTGCTTTTTTATTCCAAGTTCTTTCCTTTAGAAATTATAGTTATTTTGTCAGGAACTTGGTTTACACTATATGGTACAGAACTATTGGAACACAATGGGATTGCTTGCTCGTATCATTGGGACGCATTGCCTTTACCATTGGGACCCAGTGAGATACCTTGCCCCACCTTTGGGACAAGACCCATTTTCCAATCCATTCACCACAAAAAAATGTCAAACTCGTTGGTACCTACCTATTTTCATCCAAAAAGCCTCCTTAAGATATTTCAAGGCTAAAATTTATATTTTGGTTAAGGTGTAAATGGAGATGAGAAACTTATATACTAAAATTATTTCATTAGTTGTCTCTTTGTTTTATGGGGTGAGAAAAAATGGTTAACCAAATGGATACAAATTCTGGATGGTTTCTGATACGAGAAAACGTGGAACCCATTTCATAAATATTGAATCACATATTTGGGACAAGAAATAGAACAGAGCCAATGGAAGAAGCTAACCAATCTCCTCAGAGGATGGTTGGGTGGATAGCTGTTTTCCCAGCCATTCGGGGAAGGGCTCTTTCCTTTCTCACGCTTCCTGCCATATCTCAAAACTACTTCAAGATCCACGACATTCCAGTTAAGCTATTTCCGAGCAACAGCTTCAATTCTGTTGCTTTTAAGCAATTATCTTTGAGGAAAAAATAAAGATATGCCATGCGATAATCCCATCATAGGTTTATTACATGCATTAAAAACCAGGTACTTGTTTCTTACCACATTTCACATCTGAAAATATCTACTTGCGTTTGTACAAACACTTGGTCTTGCGTTCATTAAGAAATTTCAATATAATGAAAAATAAATTAATAATAATTCAAAAAACTAAGAATTTCTCCCATGCCAGGGCGCATCCTGAGGGCACTTTTGGGCCCGAGACATTGCACCTCCTTAATTGCCATTCACTCAACTTACAGATGGTACATTAGCATAGCTCAAGACGAGTGATAGCTGAACTCGAGTTTGGAGAACAAAGAATAATTTTCATAGCCAAGATATCAATTAACTGACCCTTTTTCTGTCCAAATTAAATTGATAATTCAGAGGAATGTGAGTTGAGATTGGTTCAATGGAATAGTGACCTATGAATAACCAATTAAGTATATTTCGTCTTCATGTCAAAAACGATTGAACAAATTAAGTTGTTTCCACGGCCGGCCTGAGGTGTGTGCGACGTACGCAGCCGTACACTCGAGTCTTTTGGAGGGGCATGAAATTGGCCAATTTCGGTTTAAAAAAGTTCCAGTCATGCAACATGATAGTATGAGCGAATTTTCGCAAATTTGAAATTTGAGCTTTTTGAGTGCAAGGAAATTATTAACTATTAACTCTATGGCAAAAAATGTATTCTAAATAATAGTCTCCTATTCAAATAGTGGTTTTGAATTTTTAGCTTTTTTTTGCAGTTTTAATCAATTTTTTTGCAAATTTTAATGCATTTAAAACACATTTTTCAGCATAATTTTGTACATAAATATCTGAATGTTCTATTATATAGCTAATGAACTTTTGTTGAGCAATATTCTGCCAAGAACTATATACATCTAATATATATATATATATATATGAAAAAGCGCTAAACTCTAGGAATCCTTTCAGAATGACTCAAAACGGATTTCAATGAAGAAATTTTTCAAATTTTTTTGTTTTAAATTTCCCGAGCCATTGCAATAGTTCACTTTTTTACGAAAATTCGCTAAAAGAAATTTGGCAAATTTTTAGAAATTGATTTAAATGTTGGGCAGAAATATTTAAACTAGAAAGAACTTTGTCTCAAAACTATTACAGTTGAATTTCAAGGTAAAACCGAAGATCTACCCCAATGAGTTCTGAAATACAGTATTCTGATGCCCTTGACCAAGGTCCCAGGTCAGTAAAGTGGTTGTCGGCCTGTGTAGCAGGATGCGGGAAGGGTTGTGACTCTTCTTTCTGCCTCCCCTCCCTTGGCCCAGAAGCTTTCATTAGTATATATAATAGTGGTTCAGGGTACAAGAAAGAGTATTGAAAATATCAAGTCAATCAATAATAAATCAAATTGAGAGGCATAAATTTAATGTTCTAAAAGGCGCAAAAGTGCACAAAAACTGAAAAAACTTTTGACCTTAAATTTCAAATTTTCCGGGGGGGGGGGGGGGGCATACCCCAGGTAGGGGCATAAAATGTGAGTTTTGCACACTTGCAATTTTCGCCTTAGGCCGGCTCTGGTTGTTTCCCTCCACAACCAGCATTAAAGGGTGCACCAACCCAATAAAGATTGGATCAAGTGTTTTCGAACTCTTTAAGTCTATAGTGCCAAGATTGTAAAATGAAAACAGGAATCTACCTTCTGAAATAGAATATTAGACAGGGGTTACGGATCTGGTCCATAATAACTGGCTTATAAACCAGTCTAGGTAGGTCTGGTTGGGTTCATAGATATAATTACTCATGTTGGATAGACCTTAACTCTTGTAAAGTCCTGCATCTAGGGAAATCTAGTCTCGCATTAAGGTGCGTTTAGAAAACAGAATACGTAGAATGGCATGTAGTTGGTTCATATAAATGAAATCACTGTCCGAACAGTGAGATGGACTCAATATTATACCCCTCGTGAATGTGCGTTCATAAATAATTGTTATAAAAGTAAACTGGGTATAAAAACGGGAATCAAGTTAATGATGATCCATTCAGCGAACATATTAATTTTAACAACAAAAGTTGTAGTTGAGAATCCAATCAGACAATATTATAATATTTTTAACAAGAAGTTATATTCATCATAACATATCTACATAAATTCAAAAGTTCCGTAAGAACATGCTTTAAATTCACTCAAAAAAATGATGGAGGAGAGCAGGATTGACATCCATTGTAAATGGATGTAATTGGCTGTAAATTGTTAACTATGGATCACTTTTAGATTAATTTGATTAGTTTCTTAGTATCAAGAAGTAATGGTCTTTTTATTATACATGAAATTCAAAATCATTATTATTGTTAGGAAATATTACAAATCCACAATTACTTGTATTTTTTATAATAATCTAAATATACTATTCCGCAAACTGTTTCTATTTCAACACAATTAAATGATTAAATCACAGATAACCACACAAAGTGAATGCATTTATTACATTGTTAATGAATAAATCAAATAAACTAGGAAATTAGTAGCACATGAAATTGTTTTTAAATCTTCACATGCACGTAGCAGAAATTACTTGATTTTTTAAAACTGATATCATGTATGACTAACAGAATTGGATGCTGTCAAACAATCCAGAATACTGCACTTTTGCAACAAATAGAACAATCTTTTAACAAATTTTAAACAATGTGGATATTATGAATCAAAAATAATGATTGTCTTGACTGACATTTATTTTTCAGCCTTTCTCAAGAAGTAAATAGGCAAAACAAACTATGGTACCTAGGTGTCAATAATTTTACAATATAAAAACGAAATATCTGAAAATAACTAAAATATGCATTCAAGGTCTACATTAAAGATATGGTGATGAAATGAAGTGACTTCAACATCAAGCAGTTAACTCTTTGGCTAAAAGGTCACAAGTACCCAAAAATTTGAATTTACACGAAAATTTTACAAATAAAAATAGGTACTGTAGACTAAAGAAATCAAATATGTACAGAGATACAAAATTCACATGATAAAAATGAAATAATAGTAATAACAAATGTATGTACAGTAGTTTTAATATACAAGAATACTAATAACACGATTGTAACAAGCCAACACAATCAAATGCATAGGATCGATAACAGGTTGGTCGTTGGTTGAATTTGTCTCATAATTGAAATGCTTGAATATCTTTGCATGTGGCATTGCCATGTGCGGAGCTAACTAAAATAATAAATAACAAGTACGAGATTTTAAGATAACAATGTACATTTTTTCACAGTAGCAAAATTCTTATCTTAAACTAATAGTGGAATGAGGACTAGGAGGAAGGTCACAGTTGAGACCCAAAATTAATAAAACGTTTATGTTATTTTTCAGCTCACAGATCTGAAAAATAAGATGATCAGTATTAATAGTCACATTAATCATTATGGTAATATGATGTTGTTTACATTGATCATGCAATAAGAAGATCAAGGCTTGGCCATAACCTTACTATAAAGCAATGGCAGGTCATGCTAGTTCCACAGGTTAGTACCCATATATAGTTGGTAATGGTTTGGAAACATTGGGATGAATTATTTCAATTCACCAGGCTCATTTGGATTATTAAGGCAAACTTAACGATCTTCTGCATCAACTTTGGATACCTATGTTGGTTAAAATAATTATCCCAGGATAGGGCCCACGTTTTATCTGAAGAATAAATTGATCAACCTAGATAAAGTAAATATTAATTATATTAATACAGTCGACTGTTATATACGTCAAGCTAAAAATGGTGTGAGCGTGATAACACTTCTTTCGACCCCTCCCCTTGCCACAGCTGAGACCATGTTTTTTCAAAATTCCAGCTATAATGTATCTTCCAAATTGAAAAGAAATGGCAATGTTGGCCAATGGCGTCCAAAAGCTTATTTACTTGAGGCAGTTTTTATTGATTTGAAAATCTTCAGAATTTTTCTAGGCAAGTCAAAAACGAAGTTTCATGGTTTTTCAGAAATATTTATTTTTTAAAACAGTTCATATTTCAGCTCCGCCAGCTAAATATGACATTCTAAATCATACCGCCTATGATATTTAGATGCTACCTATTTTTCGAGAATCAAAAGACACAATTATTCCATTATAAAATTCAACGCCGATTTAGAAAAATGCTCTAATGTTGAATTTGGTTGAGTTGAAGTAAAGAAACACGGTTTTAGTGCAAACAGAAAGTGGTTTTTTGAAACACTCTCTTAGAAATATTATATTATCTTCTTGAATACGATTGACGATTGAGATAGAAAATTGACTCAATTCTCGAACTATTCAGAGTTCTACTCTATTTTCGAACTAGTTTAACTCAAAATTTGTTTAAAACTGATCTGGATCCACCTATCATAGTCGGCAAGTGATATTTATTGGAAGGTTGAAACATATTTATCTAAAGGTGGAACCTGTAGATACCTAATATAAACATTAGGTTCCATTTGACAGGGAACATAGTTCTATAGAGAACATAGTTCTTTAATGAAAATGATTATCAGTAATTATGACCGTTTGATAGTTTAAGGAGCATTTTCAGTCTGTCCATCATAGGAGTGCCCAGTTTTTTCCCCCATATGACCTGGCAACCCTGTCACCAAATAATCCCTAGATAGGCTTGAAAGCCATAATAATATGACCTATCCTACTCAAGTTCTGTTAGTGTTTTCTCATACAAATGCCATACTTGTTTAAAAAGCTAAATTCACACAGCTGAATGTGCCTACAAGGATTACGCTTTCATTTTCTTTCATTAGGTACCTACTAAATACACGTTGCCTACACCCTTTGATGCTAAGTGCAAACATGTTAACGAACCCATACAAAACCGAAAATCTCCTACTCCAACATGATACATCATTCCTTTATATTTTACAAAAAACGAATTATTTGACCTAACTTTCTTCTCAGAAAAGAACAGGCCCACAAACCCTGGACAGGGCCGCTGTACGGCCTTTTACAATTCTAGTTTCTTGACAAGAACTACCTACTGTTTTATATTTACACCGGAATTATGCAATGGCATCATGATGCTAATAATGTAATTTTAATTATTTTTGTCGATAAAATAATTGTAGATAAATTATATTTGAATACAATATAAAGTGAGTTGGCATTGTTTTATTGTACAATTGACACCTCTTAAAATGGACACATATATAGTGATCCAAACTTAAAATTAGGTTAACAGGGAAACAGGGTACAAACACAGACAGGGTAATAGTATACAACGGGCTCTAAATTAAACGCCTTCATTCTGGTTTAGAACTAACTCTGAGAGCAATGAAATGGATTGAGTGCCTTACAAAAGTATAGATTTTAGTAAATGTTACAAACGTACCATAACTCCAGTTATTATTTCAGCATTGAGAACTACAGATTGAATAGCATCCATTCATCTTCGTTTTCATATAAATCGTAAGCAACTTAATCTTTCACCATCTTCGCTTTATCTATAAGTTAAAATAAAGCCCATCCACCAGATTAGTAAATACTGACTGTAAGAAGAGTTGAAATAGATGCAAGATTGTATTAAAACTATCCAAACGTACCCAGATTCTAAATAAGAGATATTAGTTGAATAGTAGAAGGGGGCAGAGACTGAGTCTCTATGTTTGGATGCAATTCAATGATAGAGAAAGATTGAACTAATTAGTAACTTGTAGTTGTAGTAAGTTAGTTACTAATTAGTAACTTGTAGTAGTAAGTTCCAAAATGTTTATAATTTCAATAATTTGTTCTAGCCTACCTGATAACAGGAAACGTTTTTACTGTGCTTACTTATTGTAATTGGCCTTAAAATAAAATTCTGGAACAGTGCCAGCATGTGGGTCTTGACATCGTCTGAACTCATAGAACTTCCATAGAAATTATGTATGTGTGTATGATTACTGTACATGTGGAACTCCACTACTTTTGCCAGGCCTAATTTCTGCCTGGTGCTGGGAAAACCCCCTGCAGAATGTGAGGCTGCTCATGCTGAACCTGTTCCTTCTATCTGGATGACTCCTGAAACGTTGGTCCATGCCCAGATAATTTGCATTCCAAAGAATGGGTTGGGGGGGGGGGGGGGGGGGATGGAGGCTTCAGTTCGATTTCTACTTAATTGGTAGTCTTCCGCCACTTTCAAAAGATTCTGGCATCTGGCTTCCAATTGGCTCCGTCTAAAAGACCTGGCAGCTCCGTCCTGCTTCTCTTGACAGGTTTTTGACTCTCTAAGCCCTGACCAATTGCCCTTATGATGTCAGGGCACCAGCTTGCTGGTGCTTGGGGCAGTATGTTGCCTATCAGGAAAGAGGTGCCATCAGGCACAGAATACACCGGGGATCCTCTGTCACCACTCCTCTTCAACTTGGTTGTTGATGGAGCTTTGGGTAAACTGACAGCTCAAATATCGTTTGATATCGCCTCTGGGGTGTGGGCGGATGCATTGGCATTTGCCTATGATGTGATCCTACTTGCAGGCACCTGTGAGAGCTGTCAGATCTGGGTAAGTCTGCGGTTCTGTCAGGTAGCCATTGTAAGGTGAAGATGGTGAATCATGAGTGTGCCACCACTACTTCAACCTTGATGGAGCACCAGTTCGTACAAAGCCTCAGGAACATACCCTTTGCATGTAATTACCACCAAAGCTTATCTACAACAAACTAGTCCTTGGCCTTGTGGGGAGGCTGCTTGAGTTGAATGGTTAAGTGTGCTTTGATGAGCAGTGAGCTTCCTACCGATGTTCCAACCACCTATAAAATCACATAGTGTTCAAAGCCAGTGGGCTCAGTATTGTCTCCCTCCCAGCCAGCATCCCATCTTTATGCTACCAATGCCTGCAAACCCTTAGAGGCTGAAGTAAGGAAGTAGCTCTCAAGCACTTTGTCTGGTAGCAGTTGGTGTGGTGTGACTTAGCAATACCAACTGGACCAAAACCCAGCTCACCTACTGAGTTTGCTGCTGTGCTACATGAATCAGTGGCTGGTAAAGAACTTTGACAGAGCTCTGAATCCCTCATTTCCTCAAATTGATTGGAATGGGCTTCTAAGGGCATTGGGACACATGATTATCGTAACTTTCATTCCATCCAGGTAGCCCTATTAGCCACCTCAATGACAAGTTCTAGAGGTAGAACAGTAGATACCCTTTCCTGTGCCTGTTTGGAGTAAACATGAGACCCTCAATCATGCAACACATCCCTGTCCTTGATACAGTTGCCACGTAGATAGCAGGTGTTTTGACATACTGCTGCTAAGTTGTTGGAGAGAGATTGTATCATATTCCAAATGAGCAGGCAAGTATGTGTGCATTTGACAGTATATGGGTAGTATGACAGTATGTGGGCAGTATGATCTGTGTCAAGCTATATTCCAGAAAGAAGTGGTGGAAAATAATATAAAGTTCATGGCTGCAACTGTGTCATAGCACAGAGTAGTGTGTGAAAACTGTCATGGAGTTACTCAAGTTTGTCACCTAGCAGCGCAGCTAGTTACAAAAAAAATATTTACGAAAACCAACAGTAAGTTAATAAAAATGAAAATAAAGTGATGAGTACCTAACATTAGCTACATCATTAAATTTTAAATTTATTATGTATCTTTATTATGTAACTTATTTCTGATGAGGTCTTGAGCCTTCCTTAAAGCTAATTATCTAATGCTGGTTAATATTAAAAAACCTATTTATCGAATAAAACAGCATTACCCATTGTTTCGTGCTGCATCTCAGCTTTGTAAGATGGGTTGTCATAAGCTGCTGTATGGGGCGCAGTTTTTCTCTGAACGGCAGCTGTTATTGGTGCTTTGTTATGACCATGTTTTTTTGTTATAATGACTAGAAGTGCTACACAAGCAAGCGTAGTAACTGCTGCTAATATTGAGACACCAACAAGTGGCCCATAATAGTCATTTTCCTTGTGAATAGGAGTGCCTTCCAGTTTTCCTGTGGATTTCAAACAATGCATTGATTCATTTATAAATTGACAATTTAAAGAAGCAAAAAATGTGTGTATGTGTATCCAGTTAGAGGTCATTTCATAAAAATGAATTGTAAAACGATCACATTTTGGATGAAATTGCAATATATTACTTTTTTTTGTACGATAAATTTTGCTAATTTGTTCTTTGTGAAACAGCGAGTTTTAGGAGAAAAAGGGGGAGAAAGGACATGGGCCTCATAAGACTAAGACGAAAATCATTGGTCTCCAGACTTGATCAGGCTTCCACGATTGAATGGAATCAACAGAAAAAAAAAATAATAATAATAATTATAAATCTTTCTTAAATCAGGCGATGAAGAGCAATTTTTCTGAATAATAGTTTGGCACAGACAGGTAACCTTAATAAAGATTTTATAAAAGGGTCACAGGGTCAGGATAAATCTTTCCTTATTAATTCCATTGTTATGGCAGAAAAAATTACCTCTTTGTGTAGTTTTATAAGTTTAAAGTAAATGAAAAGGTGTAAGGCTTCAAAACTATGATACCGTTCAAAGGATATTTACTGACTGTAGTTAGAAACAAGATATTTTCACTAATAACTTTTGTCAAGTTTGCTGAGCATTTGAAACGCTGAGCAAGATGAAGTGAATGTAAATGTAGCATCAGCTATAACTCAAAGTATCCTTTCCCCATGCGATTTGAATGTATTAAGTGAATCCAAGTTGTGTCAGTTACATGATAGTGGCTCTGAGAATTGAATAGACACCTCATTCTTATTATTGCACATTTGTTGGATCATGTTGGGTAAGTGACTGTAATTAATCATAGAAACAAAATACTGATATAGAAATATTCCAAGACTGAACTTCAGGGAAAGAATGAAAGAGTGGTTCCAAAAGATCGGATCTTAGTTCTAAGAAGTTCTTAAGTCATTCCTAAGAAACAGCTGTAGGGTGTTGGATTAACTCGTTCTCTGCTATGAAACTGTTAGAGATATATTACCTTCTTGAATATCGTTGGTCGAATAGACTCCAACATTAGTTGTAAAATCTTTCACGTTGCTTTTCTTTGTCTTTCCATTAGTCAAGTATGCCTCCAACCATAACCGATACCTGTGGCATTTCATAATATTTTTAAAGAAACGTATATTTTAAACAATAATATGAATAAGTAAATAGTACAAAAAAGAAGGTATATAGTAGAATAAATGTTCATTATAGAAGTCTCTCAAACTTAGTTGAAAGAAATTTATAAAACTGAAAATAGAATCAATTAATGAATGAAATTTCCAAGTACTCATGCATTGAAAAGTTCTTTACCTTGTGTCAGGTTTCAATCCAGTAATGAGAGTACCGGCAGGAGAGTCACGCTTGGCAACCTTGAAACTATTCATATCTTCTCTACCTCCTTCATACTGGTAGATGGCTCTGAATATATTTACATATTTATCTTCTGGATAAGGTACACCATTCCAGGTAAGTTCAACTGATGTGCTTTTTATGGAGTGAATATCAAGCATGAGTTCAAATTTATATGGATCTAAAAGAAATAA
This sequence comes from Adelphocoris suturalis, assembly GCA_030762985.1. Taxonomy (NCBI): domain Eukaryota; kingdom Metazoa; phylum Arthropoda; class Insecta; order Hemiptera; family Miridae; genus Adelphocoris; species Adelphocoris suturalis. Next base: position 17,690,335 of record CM061045.1, on the reverse strand, counting down.
GAGTATCAGAGTCAGCAACGTGATAAAAATATTTCATTCAGAACCAGTTAATTAAAATGGGCAGGTAGTTGGAGGGGGAGGAAACATACTTTTGGAGTGCGCAAGATGATAGTAATTTATTGGGAGTCCAATTACTAAACAAATATTTAGATTTATAGGTGTAAAAAAAAAAAAAAAAAAAAAAAAAAAAAAAAAAAAAAACGGAAGAGTCAGCAGACGGATAACAAAAATTATAATTGATAGGAAAAATTAAGGATTGTGAAATTTATTTGCTCCTGAGAATGCCGTCCAAGTTTTGCAATGTTAATAAAAAATTGTAGAAATATTGCTAGTTTCCATGCCGTACAACTCAATACCTCTACCAACTGGTTCACCCTTTATCGCACAATTCTTATACATGCACTACCAAATTTCGAACTTATTACCATTCTCAATGGATGTATTCAAGAGTACTGTCTTTTGGGCTTGAAGTTCAGTGTTTTGTTCTGGGAAAGGAATGAAGAATATTCCAATTTCATATTGAGAATCAGGTTTCAAATCTTCAATGGTGTAACTGGTGACAGCTCGGTGGATCAGTGGAGTAGCTTGATACACCTAAAATTACAAAATCAAGACTGAAACTTAGTAGGTAACAACTATACAACTAAGAGTTTTCAAAATCAAACAAAAGCACAAGAGATAAGTTCTGAAATGGATCAGCTTAACTAGTAATATCTATTAATAGACAATGAATTTCTTTTCTCACATAATTTCCAAATTAAGTTGAATACAAACATTTGATGTGGGGGTCACATTACATTCCCATCATTCTAGTATTAAATTTGGATGGGAGCTACAGAGTCGTAAATTCGTGAAATTTTTTGTTTTTACTTTTTCACTTTTCGAAGTTCTAAGGGGAATTTAGGTAATCAGCCTGAATCCATAAATTTTAAATCCCTACATTTTAAATCCCTACAGAAGCAGTGACAATTGTTTTTTGGAACTGCTACTAAACACGAATCTGGACCCAAACTAAAAAAAAAAGTATGTTCATGTTTACAATCTGTAACTATATTTATTTATAGTTAGGTACTGAAAAGCATTCAGACCCTCGGGAATGATATTTTGAAATTATATTGTTTTAGTTAGATTTCTATATCCAAGAAAAAGCAAAATATAAAATCAAGAATCCAATAAATAAAAGCAACACAAAATCTTTGACCAGTTTTCTGGGTTGGATTTCTATATTCAAGTGTGCAGTCCAATACGAAAACACGAACAAAATTTTGAATTGTTTTTGGTGGATTAGTTTTTGGGGCAGTCAAGAATTGCTAAATCAGAAGTTTAACATAATTTTAGTGACGCTTATTTTTGTTTAATAAGTGCAAATAGGAAATTTATATTCTAAATTGCACGGACTTCTCAAAACGACAATTTAGAAAATCCTATGATCTAGTACACAACTTGAAAACTTTTTGTGTCAAACAAAATAATGCAAAGACACAGGGTATTCCAAAAGTAACCCCCCCCCCCCCCCACCACCACCTCACAACTTTTTTCCAACGTTTTCGAGATATTGAAGTAAAACTTGGAGAGCGCTTTATACCCCATTGATTTATATCTATAACCCAATTGCTATCCTCACCTAACCTCACCCACCCTCTTGGGGTATCTTCTCACCTGTTATTGAATTATACTCGATATATCTCGACATCAGATTAGTCAAAGAATCCTTCTTTGGAGCACCATTTAAAGAAATTTGTAATAAAATTTCCTAATGATTAAATGATATATAATCAAGAGATATGTCATATCATATAGATATATCATAGATATAGTAAAAATAAGAAATTTTATCACAACAATCACTAAAATTGTCACAATCTTTAGGAAAAATCGCGCTTCTTCTTGGTTCATCAGCTCCAATCCGAGATCAAACAGAATAAGATACCGCAATTATGGTTTCACCATTGTGTTCAACACCAAAAAATCTTTAAAATAAGGTGACACTCGGCAAAAAATGGGAAAACAACTTTGAAGTACTGAATACTCTCTCCTTCGAGTAGTCCATAAACTTTTCGATTTTTAGCGAATTTGAGTAAAAAAGAGAGTTATTTCAATGGCTCCAAAAAATTTGAAATCAAAGTTTTCAAAATTTGTTGTACCAAGTATAAATCCGTTTTGTGACATTCCGAAACGAATCCTTGAGTTTAACCGTTTTTATTTATATGTGTGTGTGTGTGTGTGTCATCCCAGATGAAAACTCTCCTTAGGATTGAGATAAAAATTCCGTTCCAAATGAAAGGATGCGTTTGTTGGCCAACACTTTTTGAGCACTTTAAATTGGTCAAATAAAAAATAAATAAATAAATTTAAAAAAACGTACTCAACAAATCACTAAAAATGGCGCAAAATTGTTAAATTTATATTTTTATAATATTGGATAAAAAAAGAAAAATAAAAAAAATAAAGGTTTTCAACATCAAACTAGAACATAAATTTCATGCAAAAAATTATGCAGGGAAATACACTCAAATTTTATTAATATTTGCTGAAAAACTGATAAAACTCTCTAAATAAGCTAAAAATGTCCAAATCTTTTTTGAATCGTAGAATATTGTCAAGAACGAATTTCGTTGCCATAAAATTGGTACCTAGTAAACTATTTCTTTGCATTCACAGTACTCAAAATTCAAAACAATCCAACATAAATATGATACGATAATTTACGAAAATTCCCTCATACGATCATGCTGCATGACTAGAACTTTTTTTCTAATTTTTATTTTCTTAGAACTTAGTATCAGACACCCCAAAAACGCTCTCCACCTTTCACTTCAGTACCTCAAACATTGTGGTAAAACGTACCTATAGGAGCACTGGTTACTTTGGAACACCCAGTGTATAACTAAGTGTAACTACTCATTGAACCAAAATTTCGTTTCATTTCAAAAAGTGTGTGTGTGTGTGTGTGTGTGTGTATACGTGTGTGATTGGGGCTAGGTGTAATGCATAAGAAGTGGTCAGAAAACGCATGTTTTTAAGACTTTAACCCCTCCTATCCTTCAAACAATTGACTGTTCCTTCCATATCCAACGAAATTTCTTCTCCACTTTCCCCAAGCCTATGGCTAACGTTCACCATTGACTTGACTTGAACTTTTGGATAATACTCACCTTTCCGTCAATTTCTTTGTAGCGCAGTTGGACTCCATCAATAAACTGAAGTTCATAATCAGTGAATTTTCTCCATTCAACAGTTGCCCATGTTGAATTCAGTTTGGTTACACGCATTAGTGGCTCCACAGGAATTATAGGTGGGAGGGTGGTCACTTGAGCTGCAAATAACAATTCATATGAGAAATGAAATACGGAATGAACAGTCATTTTATGTAAGAAAGTTATTTAAGGGGAACTGAATTTTTAATTATCTTCGTAAATGTAAAATGAACTTTTAATTATCTTTGATAAATGGATAAATATCAAAATAACTTAATGAAATAGAATAATTATTAAAAATGAAAATAAAAAATTCGAAGAATCTTGTTATTGGGATTTACAGCTTAACAACGTAAAACTGTAAATGTGAGGGGACTGGCAGGTTGGTTAAGATCAATCAGCTGTTTAGAACTAGGTGGCCTGAGTCAATCAGCATGCACTTGCTATCAATCAGCTGTTTAGAACTAGGTGGCCTGAGTCAATCAGCATGCACTTGCTATACTAACACTGAATTCGTTACTCCTTCCTATTGTTTTCTCTTTGCACACCCTTTATTGAAATTATGATTTTAAATAGTTAATTAAAAAATGGGTTAAAATAAAAAGGGCTTTAAAGTCAAAGTGAGATAGTTAAGTTGTAGTGAAGAGATAGTATGTTAGTGGTTAAGTGAAAGTGTTCCAAGTGATGTAGTTTTATTTTGTATCAGTCTGACTGATGAAGGGGTAAATTCCCGAAATATATATATATCTCATAATAAATTTAAAAACAAAGTGTAGAACTCAGGTCTCATTTCGACCACCCAAATTTATACCTACTTTTCCTTTAACCCTCGATGACCACGCCTCTCACTATAAGATTATCGTCAGAATTGAAACATCAACTATTGAATCTTCTGAAGATTATTGTTTTCACTTAAAAAATAAAAAAGTTTTGAACTCATATTGTATTGTTTGACGTCCTTGTAGTATTATTATAGGAATGACCTTATATTGGTTTTGGGAATTAGTCAATTGTGAATAAATTATTATATTCATGTGGCCTTTTGGGCTGATAGATTGGGTCATTTTCAGCCAGCATATTTGTTTATTTATTTGCATCGTGGGTCATATAAATAGTTCTGTTTTCTTCGAATTTTTTTTCTTCCGGCTGCAATATATCTAAATGTTATATCCTATGTGTTATGTTTTTTATGCTTTAAACTGAGAACGCATATATGTCGCAGCCTTTTGATGAAATCAGCCTTTTTTTTTTAAAGCCTAGCCTTTTTACAATACGCCGCCTTTTCGTAATAAAAACGTTGGAATGACGAACTATACACATCATTCAGACCTATATTCCCAACTAATCTGAGTTTATAGAGTGATTGACTACTTGATGTTATGTTTTCTTGATATGCGAGCATCCAGACCATCAAACTAAGGCGGGTCACGCTCAGCCTTTTTGTCAAATAGAATAGGTGGGTTTTGTAAAAAGACTGAGCTCTTCCAGCTTCTTTACAAAAAGGCTAAGAAATACCAGGCTGATTGTCATTCCAACGTTTTCCAAAACCATGTTTTTCAACATACATACATACTTTCCTCCTTCAATTCGCAGAGTAAAATAAAAATTGATTATACCGTTGGAAAGGTGAGATTTGGGCCAAGTTTTTTCTGTATCGTGCGCGGGAATTCAAGGGATTTTTATGCATGCCGTCCTGTGATTTAAAAAATACAACATTTTCAAGTTTCGACAACTTTTTTACTTTGGTGTGAATTTGTGACTACTAAATCCGCATACTTTCACATGTTGAGTAGCCTATTCGAAAGGAAATTTAACACTCTTTCCAACTGTATCCTCAGATTTGAATTGACTCAATATGAAAGGGTGTTATAACCAATTTTATGATGTAAGGTTGAAAACACGAAAATAATTTTAATCATGAATAACTCGAAAACAATGCCTCTAAAAGAAAAATTCTTGTGGAGGACTTTTTGTTGCAAATTAGTTAGAATCGACCCTTTGGAGGTTAGTAACCATCAGTGTGAACACCATATATATATATATATATATATATATATATATATATATATATATATATATATATATATATATATATATATGTGTGTGTGTGTGTGTGTGTGTGTGTGTCTGTCTGTCATTCCAGACAATAACTCTCCTTAGGATTGAGATAAAAGTCCCGTTCTTGCGCCAAAAAGTCAAGATTTCGTAACAAAAGGATGAGTCAGTTGGCCAGTACTTTTTGAGTACATTAAATTAGTCAAATTTCAGGAAATGTGGTTAAAAAATCAATAAAATTGGTGAAAATGGCTAAAAATCGTTAAATTTATATTTTTTCAGCAGAATAAAGTTTATCAACAGTAAATTCGACATTCAAAAATTTATGTACAAAATTATGCTGAAAAATGTAATTGAATTTCATTAAAACTTTCTGAAAAATCGATAAAAACTGAAAAAAAAAAAAACTAAAAATCCAAAACCTCTTTTTAAATAGCAGATTATTAATTAGAATACTTTTATGAAATTAATAGTTAACAATTTCCTTGTACCTTGTACTCAAAAAGCTCAAATTTCAAAATAAATTTACATTACCTATACAATACGATAATTTACGAAAATTTGCTCATAAGATCATGCTGCAGGACTGGAACTTTTATACTTAAGGTGTGCCTGATAGTTAAGTTAGGTGGACGAATTTATGAGGGGTTATTTCAATAAAATTATTTGAATTGGTACAAACCTGCTGGAAGAGTTCTAACAAATAGGATTTGGCTAGTTGGTGAATTATCCAAATCTCTCATAACAACTGTAATTTTAATTTTGTATTCTGTATCTTGTTGCAATCCTTTAAGCTCAAACTCCAACTCTGGAGTAGCTATCATATCATCTGGAGGAGCAAGAACTTGTTGTTCCCAAGTCAAAGGGTCATTATTACTACAAAAAAAAAAAAAAAAAAAAAAACAAAGATTAAATGAAGGAATGGATACTAAACTCGTAACAGTGGGATATATAGGGTGATTCCTGACAAGAAAAAATGAATATAAATCAATAATGATAATGATTATAATATTTATCATGATAAAAATGTGTAATGATCACACTTGAATATGGGAGAGTATTTGAAAATCAATGTTTACTTTGCCAGGAAGGCTTAAAAATGTCATCATTCAAATCAGTTTAGAACATTATGTATAAGTCAACACCTAACTCTTCAAGTTTCAAAGCATCAAGTAACGTGTAAAAATAGTACCTACACTAAGGAATTATCGAATTTCATTTTTCCCACTAAATGGTAGGTACTGTAAAAATAAAAACGAGTACCTACATTGATAGAAAGTGGAGGTTCAGGTGAAGATTTGATGAGGTTTGCAAAGGGTAGAAGTTTTTTTTCAGCGCAGTTCTAATGATTCAAAGTTTTTCCAGCAGAATGATTCTTTTCTTGCGTTGTTAATGTTCAAGCCACAACACCAACAGCAAAACAACAACAACCTCAAGCAAACGCCAATCGTAGCATTTGACATGAAATTCAACGCGTTTGGGGACGTTTTTGTGTTGAGCTTGTAAAGAAAAGACTATAAATTAGAATTATCTTAATTTATTGTTTGCAACCCGACATTGCGGCATTCTCCTCTACTTAGTATGAATTATGACTCAATTTGTATCTCCAAAAGGCTTATCAACAAACACTTGGGTTTTTTTGCCGCTGAATAGAAAAATAAATTAGCATACATCTGCAATCTGACAAGATCCATTTGAGGCTTCAGCTCTTGTTGAATTAATTCATAGGAATACATTTCTGTTACCACAAATATTTATAAAAATAAAAGGAAAAACTGGGAGATTGAATGGGCACGAAACCAGATATATGGGAGATACTAAACATTAATGCTTAAAGTCATGGCTGTGAGAGTGAAGTTGCAACTAAAGGGAAATTTCCCTGTAGTAATGTGAATACGAGTTCGAACTTTGTCTTAGGTATCAAACATTTTTGGGCCATCATAGTTGGCATAGTCAGTAAAGACCTGAAATAATACGAAAAAATAATTAATTAAATCCCCCTCTAGCCAAAAGTCAGTAAACATCACATTCCCTGACGTTGCATCTTTCACTTCCTCACTCACTTGAGTCAAAACACACTATAACAACGACCGCACTCGACTTCTGGATGTCTTCCAGCGAGCATCTGCTGAGCCTGCGGCCTGCAGTTTTCACTTTGTCGTTCGTTGGACCCCAAACCAGCCGAGACAGCAGGATTTTGACTCCAGGAAAATGCTCTAGGAAATGCTTATGCTATAGGAAAATGTCTAAAGTAGAAGAGGTTTGATTAATTGGCCTCATAGCTTAACCTGTTGGAGTGTTGCAACTGAAGGGAAATTTCCCCTTAGTAGTGAGGACACAAGTTTGAACTCTGTTTGAGGTATCAAACATTTTTGGGTCGTAATACAACCTGTTGTGAATGAGTTCTCCTCGAGCACAGCGAAGCTGTGAGAATCGGAAGTTGAAAGCATGTCTGACTGTGATTAATTACATGCCATTGTTCGCCATACCTGCCCCCCTCCCCTCCCGCCACTATTTGCCACATTCCAATGGTGGCTGGGGCAAGGTGTGGATGTATGGCCTACTCCTCTTTTAGGTCCATGATGAAACCACTTAAGATTCCATACATCAGAACAGAGTTTGTCTTGCAGAGTGAACTTTTGAAGACATAACGACAAGAATGAAATTCACCAGCATGTGAACAACAAAAAATTCATTCTGCGAAACAGCAGCCTGACAGTCCAAAATAAAATTATAAAAACCTGAGAATCATATGGGTAAAATAAACCAAGAAACCCATTTTTGGAGTCTCTTTTTGCTAACAGAAATAAGGAGGGGGAGAAATGAGTCTCTTGCGTACTGAGAATATGAAAAATGGACCATGGATGTTAGCAAATTTTCGTAGAAAACGAAGCTATTGCAATGTGTCCAAACAGTTTAAAATAAAATTTCTTGAAAAATTCCTTCATTGGATTCCGTTTTGAGGCATTCGGAAAGGATTCCTGAAGTTTGTGCTTTTTCATATGGAGATATATATATATATTCCAGATGATAAAGCTCCTTAAGATTGAGATAAAAATTCCGTTCTTACTTTAAAAAATCAAGCTTTCCAAAAGAAATGATAATTCCGTTGGCCAGCACTTTTTGAGCACATTAAACTGGTCAAATTAAAAAAAAAAAAAAAAAGTGCTCAAAAATCATTAAAAATGACTAAAAATGGTTTAATATATATTTTTAGTAGATTTTTAATCAAAAGAAGTTTATAAACGATGAGCTAAAGCATTAAAATAATTATGCACAGAATTATGCTGAAAATGTATTTAAATTTCATAATATTTGCTAAAAAATCGATAAAAACTGCCAATAAAATCTAAAAATCCAAAATCTTTTTGAATTGCAGATCGTTATATTAATAAGTTTTTTTGCCATAAAATTGGTAGGTAGTTGATGATTTTTTTACACTCAAAGTACTCTCATTTCAAAACAATGTAAGGCTATAATATAAGATGAATCGCTCATATGATCATGCTGAATGGACTTTTTTTTAACTATGAAAATGGTTTTTCCCAATTTTAGGATGTTCAAAACATGGTAGTTGACATGAATTTCCCATTGTTGATACCCTGCATCAGCCTTTTTCGCTTTAGCTTCAGTCTTTACAATTCGATCCCCTCACCACCAATTTCATCAATACTGGTCAAAAACGAGACCGGTATAGAGACCAGATATTATTAATAAACGAATAATTATAATAAAGAAACACACAAACAAAAAAAACCCGACAAAACAACAAAAACAACATGTGTCTGTCACGACTGCTCTTATGGGCAACAAAATAATAGCAATCTGTAAGGTCATTGTTTATGTGCTGCTGCTCTATCTCAAGCTTCTCATGTTCGGAACCCCATTGAATGTTAAGGCATTAACTTCTCTACATCACAGTTAGCATAACGGATCAAGAAAAATGAATCACTGTTTATTTGATTTATTATAGACAGATGGTGTATTTAGTATTAAAAACAAAGGGGCATGGACAGCTGGACTGTGTTAGTCCACAACCACTCAAGTGCTGAGATGTTGTTTTTTGAAAATCGAGGAAGATGTTTTCAAACGATGTTTTTCTCCCCACCCTTTATGCAACGCATGTATGGACATGATTTTGGCCCATTTTGCCTCAAATACCTAGTACCTATATACAATTGCACATAATTGACATAGCAAATAACTTGCTCACAATACTTACTTCCGATCTGATGTGTATCTCAACTCTACTCTTCCATGCAATCCAACGAGGACTGAAGGCACTGAGAATATCAATCGAACCGTACCATCATCTAACGCTTCAAGATGGTGCACAACAATATCATCTGAAAGAAGAATGGCACATTTAAATGTTGACACCTAAGTGACTATTCCTACTACAGTAAAGATGAGAGACAAGAAAATGTGAAAATTCCATTATTTCAGATTATAGCATTTGATATTATTGCAGAAAGGTTTTCACAACTATCTGCGTTCACCCAAGGTTGAGGGAAAGTTATGTAATTGGCCTATATGATTTCGGAACTCCCTAAATTCATGGGTCTAGACTAAAATTGAAAAAAAAAAAAAAAAAAAAAATATATATATATATATATATATAATATATATATATATATATATATTTATATTTATAAAACGAATCAAAGAAATCTGTCTTAGTCAATGGAAAGTAAATCTCTAATGTAATTTGGAAACAACATAAGTAATTTTAACTTAGATCATATGAGTTTACTTTTCCTCTAAAGCAGAGGGGCACACCATTAAAAAGAAACGGGGAACGGGGGGATTAACTAAATAGTGGAGGGGATGCAAGGTTTGCCCAACACCACCCCAAGGGATCAATGAAACTGAGGAGGGAAAGAGGGATAAAAGAAAGTGACCAGATAAAACTAGCACCAATTGAGGTAAGAGCCTCAGTCAAAAAATAAGACGGAAATGGGTGGTGATACCAAGAATCGATCCTCCCAAGATGCCCAAGTAACTCTGTGGCACTTCTCCCACATTACGCTACATGCCATGATATGGTTGCGGCCATGAACTTGATAGTATTTACCACCACTCGTTCTCCATGTCCACACTTCCACTGAAAACCTGGACATCCAGGATTATAGCAGACCCATTGGGCTTAGCGGCAACAATATCGGGCTAATTGCCCTGGTCAATAATTTCCATATCCTAATAGCTGGATGAAAAAGCACCTGCTATCTGCTTGGCAACCATATCATGACTTAGAATGCAGTCACCATGAGTTCGTGAACAGGTGGACACTGCAGATGATACAGGTTCTCATTTTAATCTTGACAAGCAGGAAGGGCACATCTACTGTCCCATGACTATATCTAGAACACCTCACCAAGGTGGCATGAAAATGTCAGTATTTGCTAGCCCCAGTGCCTTCTGAAACCTGTGACACCTACTGGGAGGAAATCGGGGATTCAGAGTTCTTGGCCATCCACTGAATCATGCAGCATAGCAGGAAACTCAGCAGATGAACTGGAATTTGGAGCAGTTGGTGTTGCTCAGTCGCACCACAACAAATGTTGCCTGACAAAGTTGAGGTAAGTAGCAGCGCAGAAGATCCCTCAGCTCCAGGGCAGGTAGGTGCTGTAAGTGTATAGATGGGATTTGAGCTGAGGGGAAGAGAATACTGTCTGTATATATAATCCCAGCAGTAAAGACATTGAATTACGTTTTCGCTATGATGGCAAGCATTGCTGTCCAGTAACAAACCTTTTTTGAATATTATGTAGATGCTCTGCATGAATAAGTAATTTCCATTACATTTTGCGCATTATTGCTCTCAACTGGTGAGTGAAGAGAGTAAGATCATTGACCAGAGATTGGAAGAAGGGCTATTTATACAGAAATAACAAGAAAGAGTTGAGTAATCATTTGTAATTTTTTTTAAACTCCATTCCAAGAAAATTGGGTGGGATCTGGGTGACGTGAGGCTTCATGAAAGAGTTTGTTAGTATACCTACAGATGAAAGTGATGTTAGAGACACATCAGAGAGCAGAGATGCCAGTAACCATCTATGCTGGCCAAAAATTATACACACTGCAGCTGAATTTGAACTCATACGTTTTAGTCCAGAGCATTGGAGAAAGGCCCACTAGGCTAACAATACCAATTAATTGAACTTGATTGACAAGGGGAGTTACCATGCTCTTAACATCCCCTATTACAGTTATTTGAAAAAATAACACCAATTCGTAAATCATTTTAGGCATTTTCAATCATAAGGAAAAAAAAGCTGGTAAGAGCCCAATAAATTGAGAAATAGAACTTCTGTTAACCAAGATCTTGATTAGAGAAGATTGTCACAAGACTTTTGTTTATTCCAAGTAAAAATTATTGGCTTTAAAATACTATTGGTAAATGAGAAAGAAGGTAGATTGGGAGATGAAAAAATTATATTCCACAGTAATTCGCTCAAGTAATGTCAACCAATTTCCATGGAGTGAATTTGTTATTAGTGTTGGGGCCACTTACTTGGGTCATTAGGATGTATATTGAATCCTGGGTGCGGAGTTGCTGAAACATACATTGACACCATTTATTATCCTCAGAAAATTAATAATAGGATCAATTTAGACCACATAATACAGAGAAAGCTGCATGCTTCGCATTTTAAAATTAGTAGCAAGGATAGGTAAAAAAGGATCAAAAGGAACAGTGTTACCCAAATGATAAGTTAGAATATGAGTTAATTGAACGAACCTTGTCCAACATTTGATGGCTGTGAGGCAAGCAGGTAAACGTGAGTGTCTTTAGTTCGTGAGTCAGTTTCCTCATGTTGTCTTATGTGATCAATTATGTCAGCAAGCCCTATTGGAGCACCAGGGCGTTGGAAAGGGTGGGAAGACTGATGATGGGGAGGACCATTATTGAAATATGGATGGTTGGTAGGTTTCTGAGCAAGTCTATTTCGGTTGTCTGGAACATGGTACAGTTCATTGGCAGGCACGTATTGATGATGTGTGGGAGGAGAAGAGGCATGATTAGGCTGTAAATAAGGGTCTCTATGCCCCTGATTGATCAAGTGATAAAGTTCAGGAGGAATAGGCTGTTGATTCTGATCATGACCGTTTACGTAATGTTGTTCATTATAATCTTGACTGTTTTCAAGAGGAGGTAGTTGTGGATGTTGGGCATATGGGGGAATGATCTGATTCAGATGCTCTTCAGGTCTGACTTTAGGTGAGTGTGGAACATTGAAATTTTGAGAAATAGAAGGGTTAGGTTGGTAAGGTAATAACGACTGTTGGGGAGCAGAATGTTGTGTTTTGCTTTTCCCTATTTCTTCGTCTTGATATTTGTGGTACTCCAACAAATGCTCCAAAAATGCTGGATCAACTGTGGGACCTTTGGGTGGTTGTTTTGGAAGCACATTATGAGGTACATTCTTTTCATTAATGTCCTTGTCATTGGGTAGATTGTTAGGGTTAATAATACCGATAGGAATATGTGGGGAGGGAGTTATAGCTATATTGAAAAATGGCTTGGTCAAGAGGGGTCTGTTTCCAGAAGAATTATTCATTGCCCCATGGTTCGACAAAGACATGTTGTCTGTTTTGTGTGTCCCCACATTTGAAGTGTTAGCAAGCATAGGCATAATGGTTGGATGTGCAGTGGGAGTTATTAATCCCGTTGAGACAATAGGTTTCAGTGTGGATGTGGTTGTAAACACAGAAGGGTCAGGAAAATGGGATTTTTCCTTCAAAGTGGTAGATGGAGTACTAAATATACTGCTAAATTTCACAGTTGTCATGAGGTCTGGATTGTAAGGACCAAGAAAAGGAACAGAAGGGCCCCCATTGGGGACAGTTGTTGCGGTTTCATTTACTGAGCTATTCGTCACATTAGCTCCATTACCTGCAAGAGCACAACTTTTTACAAAAGGGCATGATGAGTAAAAGTATGTGATACTGATAGACAGCAAAGAAAGATCATGTAAACATCAAGATTGATGACAACAGGAACATGCATAATGTGAAGAAATTATTTAGAAAAGCAAATGGGTCACATCGAAGGGGACGTGATTTCAAGCTTAGCGATGTAATGGCAAATCGGTAGTCGTGAATACTTTGGATAGACAAAAAATTAATCCTTTTATGAGGTTCTACACACGATTCATAAAATCTAAAAGCAACTAATACTAGAAAATAAAATAAACAATAAATAAGTTGAAAAATAAATAAATAAATGCGCGAAGAAAATAAATAAATGAAGAATAAAAATGAATTTAAAAAACCCACTTTAGCATTAATTATGATGAAGATAGTAAAAACATAGTAAGAGGAGCAGATGACACGCATAATACTTCAAGTTTGAAGAACAAAAATATTTTCATTGTCAGGTCTTTATCCCTTGAGATTTTTGTTCAGACTAATGAATCATGATAACACTGTTTAACAAAGAAAATGGAATAAATTTATAAGCACGATTTTTGAGAATCGCGCTAAATCAAAATGACTCTAATTTTAGTAAGAATTTTTTTGCTATATTTTTGGTGGAGTGAAATTAAATTAAATTAAATCTCTGAGATACAGATGAGCTGATTTTCATTCTGCATTGCTTTTGTGATATGTATAATTGAACTTGGACTTGTATTTAGTTTTGATTTTCCTAAAGTGTCTTCTATAGCACATACGACAACATATTCGATAAATCCTTTCATTCCTTGTGACAAATACAACGACACCATGCAGAAAGTCCCACCCTTTTCGTACCTCTCATTTAGTACCTACCATTTCTCGGGTGAACCAATACAAGATCGTTATTTAAATAATGGGCAACTAATTACCAATTTTCCAACTTGTATTACTGAGTAAGAATGAATGAGGTAAAATTAATTATGATGTAGGTAATATTTGTTAGTTCAAGGTATGAGAAAGTTGAGTTAATCCTAATCCACAACACACTACACACAATCCACTAACACTGTAGTGATCCTAATCACAACGTCATGAATGCCCAGATGAGGATGCACGTGTTAACCTCTCTCCCACAATTATTGTAACTCCATTCTAATTATTGTAATCATTGGCATATTGATTGCCATTGATGTTGTAATTTTCCTAAACAAAGATAATTCCTTAATCAGTGAGGATTTTACCGAACTTAATTCTTGAATACATAACATGGTTTTACCATCTTCAGGACACATCCAAGTTAGGCAGCATTCATCACCAGGAGGGTGTGCTAATATTGGTTGTTTTGTAGAACAAGTTACGTCTAATGGCGGAGTTTTGGGGACCTGATTACATCTCTGCCTACAAGTTACATTCCCACTGGAGCAGTAACATTTTTCTTCACAGCCTGATAACTTGTCAGGTATATCTTGCCAGTTTTCGAATCTTGAAAAAAAAAAAAAAAAAATTAAAAAAAAAAAAAAAAAAAATTAAAATAAAATCAACAATCATCATAATGATAGTAATACTCGAATTAAAATAAAAACTCAGTCATACAACTCCATTTTAGGGAGCAAATTTTCGTAATTCTTCCATTTTTCATTTTTAAATAAAAACGTCTGCCAAGTTGGGTATGGCACATACCTTCCTCGTTTCCGTAACATGAATGTATAGATCAGTAAAAAGTTCAAAATGATCTTGAAAATTCCATAGTGGAAAAGAGAAAATCGAGATGTAGCGTGAAACATCAAAATCGGTCAGTTAAGGAACAAAAAAATTGATGTGTGAAGTGATTTTCGTTTGCGCATGCGCAGAACAAAGTAATGATTTAAGAACAATGTAATTGGTATGGGACCATCGACAGCATAACCCACACATTCCCTGACAAGTTCATCAAAATCGGGTGAAATCTGAGAGAAGTAGGTAAGGTCGTAAAAAGATTACACATTAGCGCGTGCGTAGCATCTACTAATGATACAATCACGTTGAAAGTTATATCAGACGATCAAATTGTCTTTTCCTAACTATCCACCGAATTCGAGCAAGACCGAATAAGTGGTTAGTCCCTGAGGTATTCCTGTAAGGAATGTGAGCGAAATCGCCAAGGTCAGCTTGCTTGGCGGGAGGAACTTGAGGATAGTTCGTGTAGCAGCCGCGTGGAGCACTGGGCTCGCATAGTGGGTGCTGGGTTCGATCTGTTTGGTGCTGAGCCGTTGTGTAATATTCCGGCCTAAGATTTATATCTGTAGGGGGAATATACTGGGCTTGGTTGAGGTACTGAAAAGTATCCTTTGTTTTTAGCACGTTGGGAGTGTGTTTGACACTCGGATCGGCCGGGTAGCCTTGTGTAGAACATCGTGGATATTCAGAAATCTTTGTCGAATCATGATGATTGACTTCAGAGCGGGTCTGAAAGGTATCCTCGAACTTTTGTGTGTGTGAGGCTTGATCTAACGTTTCCTTCATGAATACGTTAGGTAAGAAGGCGATCTCTTCGCGAGAACGTAGAGCGTGTAGAATCTTCATACTGCAGAGTGTAGTCGTCGAGAGCGGTGAGTGGAATGAATTTCGGATGGCTCCGAGCGGGGTAATTATAGGGAGGTGGCCGCCTCCTGCCGTCCCCTGATTGGTCCGCTTAATTTCATTAATTCAACTGTGTTATCTCATTGGCTCGCACATTGTTTTCTCAGAATCTGCGAGTATGATAGCTGAGTTGGTCCTTCGGGGGTGGCTTCCCCGCGTCCGTCGCTGCGACGGGGTCCCCGGAGGTGGCTTCCGTGCGTCCGTTGCGGAGACAAGGACCTTGAGGTGTCTTCCCTGCGTCCGTTGTTTAGACGGGGTCCTCGGGTGGCTTCCCTGCGTCCGTTGTTTAGACGGGATCCCCGGGGGTGTCTTCCCTGCGTCCGTTGCTGAGACGGGGTCCCCGGGGTGGCTGCTGGACCAGAGGTGGTTGCTTGCCGCCTCCTGGTTGGTTTTGCACATGAGCAGAGTGAAGTACATACTGATTTGGCAACAATGAAACAGTTGGGGGACCGTATACACTATAGCTCACACTTCCCATGTAAATTTCATCAAAATCGGATGAAAACTGTGGAAATAAAGCTTGTCACAAGGATTTGCGGACACACAATAGACACACAAACGGACAGACTTGGAACCAAGGTGGTTTAGAATGGTCTAAAACGAGAACCATAAAATTTTTCTTCTCCCGTAATGGAAAGCAATGCTTCTGCTACCTATAGGCGGACTCGGAATCTAGAAATGTAGGCACTTTATGAGCACATAAATTGTTAACGCTACATTTTATGGCAGACAAACCATTTCTGAATGATAGTCTGCTACAAAAACTAATTTTATTATTTTTGCCTTATTTATAGCAATTTTGTACACAACTGGTAACTGGCTTATTTATAGGAAATAACGGTTGTTACAGCCAAAATCACATAAAAAACGTAAAACGTAACGTAAAAATCACAATGATTGAGGAAAAATATAATAATACAACTCACAATACTCCTTTATAGACACAAGATCCATTATTTTTACAAACAACAGACTGGGGGCAACAATGAGGTGGACTTGGTTTAAAACCCATAGGAACAGGCTCCCACTCAAGGCAGGTAGGGTCAAGAACGTCCAGCCCAAAATCTGTGGGACATTCTATTGAAGCACATTCGACTCCAGTGGAAGAGCAAATGCAGTATGCAGTACAATTGTCATGAAATTCTTCGCCTGAAATCATTTTTGACATTTTTCATATAGAGAAAAAAGCGAACATGATTACAACTTTCAATTTATTCTATTGTTGATTTTACTTTACCTATCTCATATTTTTTCCCTTTGAATTCACAGATCGCCGTGTTGTTTGATAAATTTGGTAACGTTGCAGACACCACGTTCGAAGGAACTCCATCTTCAGACACAACTCTGAAGAAGTAGGTCATTCCTGGATCCAATCCAACTACTGCTTGCCCAACAGTTGTTGCATGCCTCCACGAGATTTGATCCAATGACTGTTCAGCATTAACTTTTTCTATCACGCTCATCTTCTCAAAATTCAGCTGAACCGTGGATACATTGGCTGGGATAGCAGACACTAGCTTAGGTCGTTCCATGTCATCTTCAAGAGCTTAACAAAAGAATATAGAATTAACATATCAGTGACCAGAACCAATTTGAAATATATCCATGGATACCTAACTAATGAATACAGTAGGTGTGAATAAAGTATCTTGTAGCAATTTTTAATTTGTAGGTATGTCAGCAGCCAAGGAATTTCATAAGAGAACTGGAGCTATCTTTTAAATAGGTAGGTACCTACCTAATATTTCTGTGATACAGTTGTTGAGAATTGTTTGTTGATTTGATCTTGATTTAATAAATTTTCAAGCAGGTATCTTTACAAGCTCGTAGCTAGTTTAACACAATACTGTACTATAGCCATCATGAGTAACAATATCAATGCCCACAGAATTTCAAATGGTTCCCATTTAAAAATTCTGTGCGATTCATTATTCAATTTACCTGATGTGTAATGTAACTTCCAAAAGCAATGACTCCATCAGTTCATTTCAATAATTCTAATTATTATTGATAACTTGAGTAATATTAATTTTTTTGAAACTATTAAAATTTTGAATTCTTTATAAATTCAAATTCTGTTTCTGGTTTTTAAAATTGTTATTGGTGAACCAAAGCAATGTGCAGCACTACTGCAGGGAGATAATAGATCTTATTTTTCACACTGGAGTACAATGTTCTAATAATGAATGTTTATAAAACCTACGTTGATGAGATCAACTGCACACAAAAGGTGGCACAATACATAACTGGGGAATATGAGTCAAACACAAATGTGTGAGAGCCAACAAGGATTACACTCTTCCACAGTGATGCCGGGCGTGGTGAAAGAAACACCTAAGGTAGTAGAGTTGGTAGATGCCCCCTGAAGATATCGCTCTAATGCCAACTTTTGCATCAATACAAATATTTACGGGAAATATCATCTCAAGTACCTACTTGGAAGCTATAAATTTTTGTTGAATGGCGATATTGTAGATGATCCACATTATAAATGAGCAATTAGCTTTAATTGATTAAAAAACTATTGTGGAAACAAAGAAGAACGTTACCAACCCAAATCATCTCCATTAACGTCACAGTAAAGTATACTGCAACAAGAATCTTTGGGATCGGGTACCGAAAGACACCGATCCGATGAAGTTCTGTTCTGTTGAGGACATCTGAAAAAGAAAACGTTGCATGAAATAAAATTAAATGAAATGGTTTTCTAACACTTTGGTCAGTTTTTAGGACGTCCCTCTGAAGCTATGTCTTATAGGCAAGGCTTCGTAAATAAGAGCCTATTGGAATTGATCCAGGGACAACCCAATCATGAGAAACAAATAACCGCATATAAATCCGTTTCAGACTATTCTAAGACCGATTCCGTGGAAAAAAGGTGCGCATGTGTGTGTAAAAAAAGGAATGTGTGTGTGACAAATTTTGTTAACGCTGCCCAAGCCACAATTCTCAACCGATATTCGAGATTCTTTCGTTGTTGTGCATCAAACTCCGGCAATTCTCTATTTCGTGATGGGAGAGGATGATGGGGGGGGGGGGGGCAAAAAACCGTGTTTTTTTTTCGACAAATTTTGCCGACGCCACCCAGGCTACGATTCTCAACCGATTATTGTGATTCTTATTTGGTTCGATTTCAGTTTTAGTCGAGTTGGGCAAAAATCTTCGGAATTTCGGATTTGCTGTTGAGGTGGTGGAGGGGATAATTACTGATTCTTCCAAGCGCTGCCCAAGCTACAAATTCCAGCCGATTTTCGTGATTCTTATTTTGATCCTTTACGAATTCGATATAGTTTTGGAACGAATGTTAGGAGTTTGAAATTTCATCATGGGAGGGGGTAATAGTGATAAATTATTATGTTTCAACAATTTCGGTCCGATTTTCGTGATTCTTTTAACGAATTTTCGTAAAAAATGAAGCTATTGCAATGGCTCCAAACAATTTAAAATCAAAATTTTCGAAGAATTTCTTCATTGAATTCCGTTTTGAGACATTGTTAAATGTATCCTAGAGTTTAATGCTTTTTCATATCTGTGTATATATACGCATAGGTAAATGTGTAATTCCAGACAATCCTTAGAATTGAGATAAAAGTTCCGTTCTTGCGCCAAAAAACCAAGCTTTCCAAACGAAAGGATGAGTTCATTGGCCAACACTTTTTGAGTACATTAAATCGGTCAAATTTCAAACATTGTGCTTAAAAAAATCACTAAAAATGTCTAAAAATAGTCAAATTTATATTTTTATCAGAATTTTGGTCAAAATAAGTTCGTCAACGATGCACTAGAACATTAAAAAATGTATTTACAAAATTATGATGAAAAATGTACCCACTTAAATTTCATTAATATTTGCCAAAAATCGATTAAAAAAAAACTGAAAAATTGCTAAGCAGTCATATTGTAGAAAGTTATATAGAACCAGTTTATTTGTCATAAAATCGGTAGTTATCAAATTCTTTGCACACAAAGTGATGAAATTTCAAAACAAAGTAACAATATAACATGATAATCCATGAAAATTCGCTCATAAGATCATGCAGCCTGACTGGAACTTATTTCTTTGTTTAACTATGAATTTGTCCTAGTTTTGGATCGTATATCAGGGGTTTCATATTTCATTATGGAAGGGGGTGAATGGAGTGGGTAACAGTAATAACTCCGAGAAGTCATGACATTTTTGTTTTTTCTCTTATTTTAAGTCTCGTCAAAATTATATCATTGGGACGTTCCTGTAATGCGTGCATTACTTACCAATAGGTTTTTTTTTCTAGAGCTCATCTCAACTTGAGAACCAGATAATCATCATATTTCCTCGGCAAACTTCAACCCAGAGATAAATGCCCATTATCACAGACAGGCAAGTTTAGTTGTTCTTGTTTTAATAAATAAATCATAAACTATTTCTAGAGGATCAAACTTACCGTGCTGAACAGTTGATTGACCCATCTTCTAGACAGTTGCATGTTGACTCACATCCATCTTGAAAAACCTCTCCAAATTTGTAGGTGTGGTTTTTATATGAGCAACCATCTTCACCTGGCGATATAAAAGAAAAATGTTTGTGAACATAGAAATAGTAGAAATTTATGTCTGAGGTACCTGCGATAGATACCTATACTTGGTATCAGGTGGAATACTTGGTATCAGGTGGAATAGGTACTTGGTAATCATGTATGTTTGTAAAAAGTAAATTTCACATAGGTAGGTACCTTGTGATTCCGGGAAATTGACATTGTATTACTTATCGTATGAATTAAAAACTAAGAAATTCATGTTATAAATAAAAAAGAGTCTGTGAAATTGTAAGCCATACTGGTAGATCCAATGCACTTTCCCAATAATGGCAACATAATCGGGATGTGCAATGGCCTTTCTCTGCTACCCAAGTTATTTAGATCTTATCTGGTTATAGTATCTGGGTATGGTACCACTGGTGACATGCAGAGGAATTATTTTAAATGAGAAGACGCCACACAAGTGGGGAATAATTAGAATTCTTAGCCTATTAATTACCTATTTAAACCCTGTACCACTCACTGGTCAAGGTCTATTTTGAAGTACCTATAATGTTCTTAAAAAACATTCTTTAGGTAGGCACCTTTGCTGTTAAACTGGTGTTGCAACAGGACAAAACGTAACAAAAGTTTCATGTTTTTGACATTGAAAGAATAATCAGTCTCCAATCAGGAGGAATCGAGGAAAGAATGATAATTTTTCAATCAATTGAGCACTGATCAGGATGAACACTCATTCTACAATTTCCTACAAAACACTCCACTATCATGTACCTATTTGGTTTATATGGTGGTATTACTGTTTTGTTTCTTAAAACCATGAAAATTGTGTACATAATTTTTGGGGCCTGAGCCTCTTAGAATGGTTTTATGATAGAAGAGCCTTTTAGAATGGTTTTATGATAGAAGATAGGTCTAGGACATCATTTAGCCCTTCATGAAGGGGAACTAATAAGTAACTCAATGCGTGAAGTTGGAGAAATTTGTGAATAATGGGTTTTTTCGGAAACCCACTCCTAAAATTTTCTAGTTTCTAAGAGACCGTCAAACTAAAATAATAAATGTAGGTTTCAACCTAAAAAGTAAATAAAAAAGATAATAGAAAGATCCTAGTAGATCCATAAAATATAATACGTCGTGCGGTATCGACAATCCGGCGCCGTAACTCTGACGCAATGAGTTACGGTGACGCATCCTTCCGTACGGATCGCAATCCGGAAAAAACGTATTCGCCTAAAATAACCTCCTTCCATGAACTCAAATAACCTCCTAGGGATAATTTCCTCCTTCCATGGATTTAGCATTACTACTAGATAAGTTAAGGACTTGATGTGACTTATAGGTGCGGTAATATTTCTCGTTACCGCATGCTGTATTGAGACCGAAGGATCTGCCAGGAACTCTCTAATGTCATCAAAATAATTGGGTTAATTTTGAAGAGAATTAAACTAGTATTTTCTTAAATATTTTGATTATTTATAATATAATTCTAAATTATGAGTTAATTTGTGGGAGGTAACCCTGCGTTAAAAAATCCAACTCTAAAATAGACATTTTTTATCATCATTCGTAAAAGTGATACAGATAGGATCAGTTGAATGAGCTATGATGCTATCTACTTTCTATTTATTAGAGAGCAGAATAGCTCTCAAATTTTTTGGAACATGAACAGAAATACCTATAGAACTAATTGGCAAAAAGATGAGACAAGATTATTGGAAAAACTAGAGTAATTGTTAGACTCCTACTTTATAATACAGGGCAAGAGCCCTGGCACTAGAGCCTATACATCCTAGTGAGCTATATATTAATATGAAACAGTTGGCGCATCAGTCTGCCCCAGAGGCATTCGGTTTGGAGGGTCGACTCAGGGATAAAGCAGAATGGATGACGAGTTGTGCAATGGCAGCCATTCTGAAGAAAAATTATGCTTATGCTTACCAGGTCTGGCTTACCCAAGGAGTTCATTTAGCATGGGAAAGTTGCAGAACACGAAAGAGAGATCATAGGATTGTTACATAAGTGTTTGAAAGTCTACTGGGAGATAGTCCACCATGATAAAAACACATCGCTGGCTATGGAAAGTCTGCTGCAGTATGTAAAGTCTTGTGGCGCATAAAAAGGTTGGTAAATCAGAGAAATCTAAATTAAAGGTCAGTCTCATTCCGTAGCAGAAATGAAAAGAGGTGAAATTAGGGAGACATCTTCCAACTCTCTTTGTCTTAAATCGGTTGAGCCCATCTATGAGGAAAGACAAACCCTGTTAAGAATCGAAAAGCTAGCTGTATCTTCCATGGCAGTAAGGCGATCAGGTCGTCACTCATTCCTAGTTGCTGATGACTAGGTGATTATGGCTCAGGACCGTCATGATGCAGAGTAAAGGCCCTAGGACCAACCACAGAATGGCCCAACCAGGAGAACTTGGTTGTACGTGGCAACAGACAGGCACTTTTAGTTCCTGGATTAGGGAACATCAAGTTGGTTGTCCGTTTAAAGGACTTGGAGTCTATGATGGAGACATGACGGGACCTGTGAGGACATAGGTAGAGGGGATCCAGCTGGCCAAAATTCTGGTACGCTCTCTTAATGGGATTCTTTGGAGGTGGGAAGTCAACCTTCACACAAGGAAATTGAACATGACTGTTCTAGTGGATATTGCCTTAATTAATGGACTGGAAAGGTGGGATCCCCCAGCATAAGTGGGATAGGCTGTGTAAAGTAGAAATGAATGACTCAGGCGTAGCTGCAGGAAATACAGGTTTGATCGAGTCCGAAATGGAGATGATGCGTGAGGAAATCAATCAACCGGAATCTGTTGTAGATTGAATAGCTAAAAACTTTTTAGCGTTACCTACAAATACTTCTAACATTCAAAAATAAATTCAAAAAACTATTACTAAAACTAAAACTATATAAACATGAATAAAATTATGTTTGACTAAATATAGAGGATTTATATCTAATGCATTCCAGAGGAAATTAACTATAACAAACAGAAATAATATAACTGATATTATTATATATAATCAAAATCATCTTGAAAATATTGCTGCCTACCTGCTTCACCTTCACTAGAACAAACAAGTGTTCCACAGCACTCATCCCCTCGCACTGGCTGAAGGAAGCAGTGGGGGTCACCAGTCGTTGTTCCACTCTTTATTAGAGGCCGCGGACACCTTGGAGCACACTGTAGTAATCCATGAGTGCATTTACATCTCTGGAAGGAAAATAATATTCTTCAATGTTATCCCTTTTGGTTTTGATTAAAATTAAAGGCTTAATTAGCAGTTTGATGTGTGTCATCCAGTAATAACTAATAATGGAGTGGCAACTTGAATTTTCTAATACCTATAATCTCGCTTTAAGAAAGGTTAAGCTAAGATGATTTGTATCAATTATCGCAATTCCTGAATTCAGTTTTGACTTTATACCATACCTAACTTCATGACTTCAAACTCTTTTCGAACTTCTATGCACAGCAGAATTGAACTGTGGAAGATAATAATGGGTTTTAGGACAGTATCAATTTTCTTTTTTTCTTGCTTTTACGACGAAAAAATAGAGTTTTCACGATGGTTGCTGTTTTCTATTTGAACTACGGTAGGCAAGTAAGCAGGTACCAACGGCTTGTGTGACAGTATAATTTTTCACGTTGTTGGTTTTTTGGGAGATTAATGGACGCCGATTGGATTGGTAAGTATCTGAAAGTAAGTACCTACCTATCTAAGTAAATACTATAGGTAAGACCTACCTATAGAATTTTCACGCCTCTTCATGTTTCGTTACGCTCTCACGGAAGGAAAAATCAAGTGAAATACGATCACAAAGCAGAGACTTACTTTTCATATTGATTAATAATTAATACATTGATATTGAATAATTCAATTTAACGCACATTCTTCAATTTATCAGACAAATTATTTTCTCTGAAAAATAATAGAATGTGCGACAAATTAAATTACTGCCAATTCTTAGTGGGTACCATAGAGGTGTAACGATTCTCTCGGATCGGGAATGTGGATGTGGAACAATCTCCCCGTGGAACTATTTCGGAACTGTTCCAGGCCGCTCTAGATAACGATCCCGGTACAGTCAAAGTCACTGCGGTTCTACGTTTCCGTTTCCCGACTCCATGTCTCCAAAGAGTTCTCGATCCTCGAGGTCGAGACACACATCCGCATCGTACGGACGGCACGCATCGGACGCGTCGGATTTTGGATTCGTAATGCTGTTTTCAACGTGAGTGAGCACACCTACCCGCACCGGACGTATCGGAGAGCGGAAATGCCGAAGGGGGTTCCGAAGAGGGCACGGAATCCGGCAAGTGCGGTGCCCCCTTCGGAATTTTCCGAGAACTGCACCCCCGCCCGACCACCCCTCTTCCA
Source organism: Adelphocoris suturalis (assembly GCA_030762985.1). Classification (NCBI taxonomy): domain Eukaryota; kingdom Metazoa; phylum Arthropoda; class Insecta; order Hemiptera; family Miridae; genus Adelphocoris; species Adelphocoris suturalis. Next base: position 17,665,666 of record CM061045.1, on the reverse strand, counting down.
CTCCGGAAGTGCGATAGCGTCGCGTTGAAAACCTTCAACACTTCACTACCCTTCCGAAAAAAAAAAAAAAAAAAAAAAAAAAAAAAATCCTGGAAACTGGCAGTTCTCATGGAAACTGCTGCATCTTATACTCTTCTTTTTTTAATTTTAAGCCGCACCTCAACTAGAAGGGTCATTTGCGGCATTGAAAAAGGTGTCCAAAGGGAGCCATATTCAAGTGGAGCCATATTTAACATATTCCTCGCGTACGCACAGGAGAAAGTTAATCTATCATGAAAACATGGGAAAAACGAGATTTCGAGGTTTCCGAAACAGTCGTCAAATTCATTTTTTGATAGGATAAAGACAGATTTACATTGGTTCGAAAGTGGGGACACATACGGAACTACATCCATTACATGTTCTCCGCCGGAATGCAGAGTCGGAGGTCAATATTCGAGGAGCATCAAGCACAGCGAGTATAAATCCGTTACCAAGATGCGATTTTTTTAAAGTTTTTTTTTTAAAATATAAAAACCCTCATTTCTCCCTTTTAAATAAACTTTTCCCAACTTCAGACCTCATTCAGACCATCAACTTTCCCCAAAACAGCTTCATTTAATATTCTATCTAATGGTGTATTTTTATAAAGTCATCATAATTGCCAAATACGAGTATTATTGAGAACGAGTTTTTGGCTATAAAATTGGTAGTCGACATTTCCTTTTCACTCAAAGTCCTGAATTTTCGAAACAATTTAACATATAAAGTACGATAATTTACGAAAATTCGCTCATACGATCACGCTGCATGACTGTTTTTTTTTTTTTTTCCCACTACTACTTCGCTAAATAGGGAGAAAGTTATGTTTTTTGAAAAACGTGTTTTTTTAAGCTACTCAAATTAGGAAAAATAACACCAATAAGGCAGATAGCACATAGGTACGAACCTCATCACAACCCCTGTCAACGATTTGTCCTTCGAAACACTGCTGATTGATTTCCATGGAGTCATCCATAGAAACGTCATCAAGGGCTGGTTCCGGGTGTGTAAGGTTCGTTCCTCCAAGGGCCTTTCCCATTGGAGCGACTGGTAGTTTTCTCACTTCGTCTGTAAAAATTATAAGAAGAATCAGTATAGATGGACTTTAGATTAGGCAGCTAATCTAGTATATAGGTAGTACCTATATAGGTAGGTACCTACTTCTCAACTTTTCAAGTGCTATTGGTTTATTATTTTCAATATTTGACCCGTTGAAATCGGCCTAGGTGGGGAAAAAAATTACTCCGTAATATATGTTGGCTTACTTTCATGATAGTACCTAGTTATGTCCTACCTATGTAGATTATAAAAGTCGAATAACAAGTGATATATTCGTCCGGTATGTACGCTGCCCTAAGCTTATCTCACAAACTACTACGTTATAGTTAACGGAATTTGTCAAAAAAATATAGAAAATCTAACCTTCCCCCCTCCCTAAGACGAGAGCTATAGACCTAATCCTATTAAGTGGTGTTGAACCAGATTTGCTATCTCTTATCCAGTAAAGGACCTACACAATACCTGTACGAATGTTAGCTCGTCATCTTTGGAATGGATCGTTTACCGCCAAAAATCAACTAACGAGCACACCTACACAATAGCGCCTAATTTATTTAATTCCAACAGCTCATAAGGAGAGCTTTCCAAAAAAAGTTCCAATCCTGCAGCATGATCATAAAAGCGAATTTTCGTACTTTATCTTATATTACCTATAACGTTACGTTGTTTAGAAATTTGAGCACTTTAAAATTGAAGAAATTGTTAACTAATAACTTCATGGCAAAAAGAGAAAAACTCGGTATAAATAATAATGCGATTCAGAAAAGATTTTGGATTTTTTTTAGCAGTTTTTATCGATTATTCAGCAAATGCTAATGGCATTTAAGTACATTTTTCAGCAAAATTTCGTGCATGAATTTTTTAATGTTCTTGTTGATTGTTAATAAACTTCTTTTGTCTAAAAATTGTTAAAAATAAAAATTTAACAAATATAAGGCCATTTACATAATTTAAGAGAAATTTCCTAGAAAATGAATAATGGCTCCAAAAAGTTTAAAATGAAAAAAATTTGAAATTTTTTCGTTTTAGGGTATTTTGAAATGAGTCCTAGAGTTTTACACTTTTTCATATATATATATATATATATATATATATATATATATATATATATATATATATATATATATATATATATATATATATATACAGGGTGTCACCCTAACTCGAGGACCAAACTTCAAGGATCGATACAACTAATTTGCAAACTTTTTTGTCTCCTGACATTTTTTTTTTTAAAACGCTTTAAAATATATATATATATATATATATATATATATATATATATATATATACAGGGTTAGGGTGGTTCAAAAAAAAAAAAAAAAAAAAAAAGTTCGGATTTCGGGTCCCCATTGTGTTTTTGCTTCCCCGGTATGTCAGGATGACCCTCCTAAATTTTTAGCAAAAAATATTAATTTCGGCTTCTATGTGTGTCTCTAGTATCTGCTGATTGGTTTGCTTCCTAACCAGCTTTACCTGGGTCGATTTTGGGTCAATTTATGGGTTTTCGCATGCGCTGAACACGATGAACTTATTTATTTTACGCTCCGTCCACTAGTTATCCGGTAAACTGGCAGAGGGCACTGCTTGAAGATAAGTGAAAATCGCAAATTTCACCGAAAATGCTGTCGCCTGGCTAAGAATTGTACTAGAAACATGCTATTATGGTCGGATAATATGCTTTGGCATGTTCTGAACATGATCCCGTTTTTTACTATACTTTTCCGCCGGTGATTGCTTCGTTTATCGGCCATAAACATCAAATTAACTGTAGGGTAATAGACGAATTCACCCTAATTTCACCGGAAATAATGTCACGTTGATAATTTAAGGTCCCGAAATACCTTGTGCCGATAAAATTGGGTATTTTCCAGGATACTCGGTGCCGTTGGTAATTTGGCAAGGACTCGAACCGGCATTGTACTTATTCGCCAAATATAGCGGCGAAATGGAGAAAATAGCTAAAATTTTCCCATTTTTCTGTAAAATTCCTTAGTTTCCATCGGTTTTCCGGGGTAAAATTCGTAGTTCTGAATTGTCTGAACTGTGATTGGATGGTAGTCAGCCTGACTATCAAGCCTTATTGATATCTGTACAACACCAGAAGGAAAAATTTCCTAAAACTTGCCGTAAACGGGATATAGTTGAAACTTTGAAGACTGTTTGAAATACTTTTTTTTTTATGTTTCAATATTTTATCGAGGTTAATTACTATTTTTGTACATTTTTATTATATGTTATTCTCGTTAAAATGTTATGTTTTATGTTCCACGATCATGGATTCTTTCAGCTTAGACCAAATTACAGATTGTCCCTCGAGCAAGTGAAACTGAAATTATATTACATTATTTTCAATTATATTACATCATTTTTTATTTAACGATCCAATCACAGTTCAGACAATTCAGAACTATGAATTCGACCCCGGAAAACCGATTAAACTAAGGAATTTTACAGAAAAATGGGAAAATTTTAGCTATTTTCTCCATTTTGCCGCTATATTTGGCGAATAAGTACAATGCCGGTTCGAGTCCTTGCCAAATTACCAACGACTTTGTACCGAGTATCCTGGAAAATACCCAATTTTATCGGCACAAGGTGTTTCGGGACCTTAAATTATCAATGCGACATAATTTCCGGTGAAATTAGGGTGAATTCGTCTATTACCCTACAGTTAATTTGAGGTTTATGGCCGATAAACGAAGCAATCATCGGTGGAAAAGTATAGTAAAAAACGGGATCATGTTCAGAACATGCCAAAGCATATTATCCGACCATAATAGCATGTTTCTAGTACAATTCTTAACCGGGCGACAGCATTTTCGGTGAAATTTTCGATTTTCACTTATCTTCAAGCGGTGCCCTCTGCCAGTTTACCGGATAACTAGTGGACGGAGCGTAAAATAAATAAATTCATCGTGTTCAGCGCATGCGAAAACCCATAAATTGACCCCAAAAAATTGAAATCCGTCCTTCAAATCATCACGTCGGCACCAATTTAGAGGTTGGTTTACGATAGCGGTCGATAACTGGCAAAAATCGACCCAGGTAAAGTGGTTAGGATTAATATTTTTTGCTAAAAATTAAGGAGGGTCATCCTGACATATCGAGGAAGCAAAAACACAATGGGGACCAGAAATCCCAGAACTTTTTTTTTTTTTTTTTTTGAACCACCCTAATACAGGGTGTCTCACGTTATATCCGGAAAACTTCACCCACGTATTCTATTCTGCAACTAATTTCCGACTGAAAGTTCCTCGTAGAGATTTTTTCTTAAACACCTTGTTTTCGAGTTATTAAAATTTTAAGAATTTTTTCATGTTTTCAACCTTGAGTTACTAAAATGAACTTAGCTACCTTGATTTTAGTGTAAACAAAAAAATGAGGCTGCCGTTGGAAAGAGTGTTGATTTCCTTTTGGATAGGCCACCCAACGTGCGAGATTATACGGGTAACATGGTCAGGAATCTACCCCGAAGTCAAAAAATGTTCAAAAATGAAAAACTACGTACTTTTTAACCCGCTAGACGGCATGGATAATCCTACGGATTTGCCTGCCGGCTACTGGAAACAAACTTACGCAAACTGTCAGCTTTTGAACGGTGTGGTCAATTTTACTTTCACTTTGCTAATTGGGGAATAAAAGTATGTTAATGTATTGGAATACATTGTTTTTTTCCTATGAAATCCGAGGGTTTCCGTGAAAAATGACCCCCTACGAAAATACAAATTTAGGACCGGTTTCTACGTACCTATTTTTTCATGCTGAATCTAATGGTTACACTCGCAGATCTTCCAAATTCATTTATAACTGTGTTTTACACTTTGGCTTACTAGTTTCACCCTTAAAACATAAAATTGAGCATAACAAATAGACTAAAAAATCATGAGTTAATGTGTCAAACTCGATTATAACGGAGTTGGAGAAATCTGCGATTATGACCATTCGATTCAGCATGGAAAAATACGTAGAAACCGGTCCTAAACTCGTATTTTCTTATGGGTAATTTTTTCACGAAAACCCTCGATTTCATAGAAAAAATCTTGTTTTCCAACATACTAACATACTTTTCTCCCCCAATTAGCAATTTAAAAGTAAATTGACTAGACCGTTCAAAAGCTGACAGTTTGCGGAAGTTTTTCCAGTAGCAGGCACGAAAATTCCGTGGGATTAGCCATGCCGTCTAGCAGGTTAAAAAAAATGTAGTTTTTCATTTTTGAAATTTTTTTGACTTCGAGGTAGATCCCTGACTATGTTACCTACATAATCTAGCACGTTAGCTAGTATGTCCGAAAGGAAATTTAACGATCTTTCCAACGGCATCCTCAATTTTTTGTTTACTCTAGTGATGTCCATTTTCGTAACTTAAGATCGAAAACACGAAAAAGTTCTTAGAACAAAGCGTAAAAAAAAAAAAAAAATAAAATCACTAGGAGGAACTTTCGATCGGAAATTAGTTGCAGAATGCGTGGGTGAAGTTTTCCGGATATAACGTGGGACACCCTTTATACAGGGTGTCTCACTTTCGGGCGCACCACAGGGAAGCGTTCGATTTTACTACTAATTTGTGACTTTTTTGTCCCATAACATATACTCGTGTCTTTTAATTCACGCTAAAGACCCTTTTTTCACTTTCAAGATTTTTTTCGCGTTTTCGACTTTTTGTCCCTAAAACTGTCATAACTCTCTCAAATTTTAGTTAAAACTCAAATCTGCTTATACCGCTGGAATGAGCGTTAGAGTGTCTATCTCCCTGATGACTTTTAAATTTTAAATTTTTTAAAATTTTAAATGAGAAAAAAAAAGGTGAAGTGTAGGTGAGCCGTAAGTGAAAAATTTGTAAAATACCGAAAACGCCAATATGAGATTGGAGTCGGATTCTACGTATTTTTTACGCAGAATCAAACGGTAACATATGTGTGTGTGTGTGTGTGTGTGTGTTCGCGCATGTGTGTGTGTGTCATTTTAGACGATAACTCTCCTTAGGATTGAGATAAAAATTCCGTTCTTGCGCCAAAAAATCGAGCTTTTCAAACAAAAGGATGAGTTCGTTGGCCAGCACTTTTTGAGCTCATTAAATTGGTCAAATTTCAAAAAATCACTATAAAATTTTTTTAACTAAAAACGGCTAAAAATTGTTTAATTTATACTTTTTGGTAGAATATTGTCCAAATAAAGTTTATTACCTATCTATAAAATAGAGCATTCAAAAATTTATGTACAAAATTATGCAGAAAAATGTACTTAACATTCATTACAATTCGCTAAAAAATCGGTAAAATCTGCTATAAAAGCTAAAACTTCAAACCTCTATTTGAATAGGAGGAGATTATTACTTGGAAAACATTTTTTGTCATAAACTTAATAACAATTTCCTTGCACTCAAAAAGATCAAAAATACGATAATTTACGAAAATTTGCTCATACGATCATGCTGCATGACTGGAACTTTTTTTTTCTTTCTCTCTCCCTCTCTTCTTCTATGGCTGCAGTATATACACAAATTTAATGTTTTTTATGGTTGTATCCTAGTACTTTTATCATTTTGATTCTATTGTTAAAGTGCTGACAATTGTCAAACAAATATGGCGACAAATAAACGAAGTAAAATCAAAACATTTTCTTGTAAAATCACGACTATTCGCCATTCTCACAGAAAATTATTCGCAATCCATTCATAGGGACGTCTCTGTAATGCATGCATTACTGATCAATACGTTTATTTATATTCCAATCTCTACTAGCTTTTCCAATCGATTTTAAACATGCGGGTTCTGAACTTTACCAATCGAACGTATTGGCAGCTGACCCCTTTATTACTTATAGCTGCGGACCTTCGTGGTCAAGCTATTAGTTTAGTGCTACGAGCTAATGAGTCTGGCAATTAGTGATATGGACATGCTGTCTGGCAATTTGAGCGACTGTTAATGTCCGGATATTGAACAGGAGGCCACGGTACTTGTATAAATCCGGCCACAAAGGGTTAACGTCCATCTTTTTGAATAGCCGATTATTATTTAGAATATGTTTTTTCCATAAAATTAATAGAACAATTTCTCAGCACTCAGAAAGTTTAAATTTCAAAAGAGTTTTACATTATACAATACGATAATTTACGAAAATTCGCTCATAAGATCATGCTGCATGACTGGAAGTTTTTATTTACATTTTTCGGATATTTTCATCCACTGTATCCCTCGTGGCAGCATGTGGCGATGCCTTGTTTGTTGGGATATTTTGTCTTTAGATTTGTCTTCATGGCAATCCGTTTAATGAAGAGGGTTTACAGAGTTCCTCTTAAAATCTTGCAGTTGAGATGGGGCTTAAATAATAATAATAATGAAAAAAAGCCTATTAAATTACTTGTAGTTCTATTGCTTCTCCACTTGGACAACGAATTTTGCGATGTACAAGATGAAATTTCCTTACTAGACAAAGGACTGTGGTGGCGGAGGCTGTTCTGAGGTGCAGCCCTCAACAGTAACTTATAGGCTGAATACTTATAAGATGATATCGATTTCGGTGAGGAGATCTGAGAATAAAACGCCTTTACAGAGGTCACGTAGGTTCCCGCTTCATTCATACTCCCTCTCACACCGTTTAAACGTTTGTTGGAAAGAGGATAGATACCTTTTCAATCACAGTCAAGTAATAACTGTCATAAGAAATTTCGTAGTCACAGGTGAATTTTACTCGGAGGTCCAGTCCAGAAAAATGGCCAGCGGGGGTCTCGATCTCATTCGTCCCAACTTTTATTTTTGTGGGCCTTGAAATCGAGAGTTTACGAAGTCAGACCGGAAACTCCAAGCGACTAACTGGAGAGTCCACATTTGTATGGATGAAGATGAACTGGCACGGGTGGTTGCTCGCAAGCGAAGAAGAAGCCATTTTTTTAGACTTGTTTTTGCTTTTGCAGCCAAAAACAAACGACAGCGTTCTATGTTTTTCCAAATGAAAACCTTGAAAATCTTCTTTCCATACTAAATAAACATCCCAATTTATTTATATTATTCTAACCGAAATAGCTATTAACTATTCAAAAAATTTGCGCATTTGGAATATCACATTTATGGGGGGAAAACGAAAACTAAACGACAGTTAAACCAACTTTAGACTTGTCTTGAATATTTTGTATAGCTCTGGGTCAAAGGGCCTCTATTTGAAGCTACGCAATGGCTCTAAGATACATAATATCCAAAAATCGAAAAAAAATCTCGGTTTTTGAAAATATTTGATCGAAGTTTATGAAATTTGGCTTAAAACCATACATACGTTTCGGCATTACTTTCAATCAAGTTGAAGTTAAGTTACTTTGAATGTTAAGTTATTAAAAAAGATCTCAAAAACTTTTGATATAAATTGGTAGTTTTCTCAATTGATTTATATCAATTGATTTATATCAGTGAATCGAATAAGCCCACTTGGAAAATTGTACGACCAAAACCGTTCGCGCTCCAGAAGGGTTAAGTGTTGGAATATATATATATATATATATATATATATATATATATATATATATATTTTTTTTTAATCGTCAACACGAATCGCAAAGCGACTTTGGCTTGCAGGCTTATTCGGTTTTGGTTTATTATTTTCAATAATAAGCCTATGTGATCGTATTGCAAAACATTTTTATAACCCCTCCTAAATTGTCCTTTAACCCCCCTCATGTCATTTTACGTTTCAAAGTGCGTAGAATCCAAATTTGCAATGTCCGTCCGCCGTTCGCCGTCCGGGCCATAAAAGGCCTTGGAATTGACTTTAAAAATCCGTTCTTTCGCACATAGACTCCACTTGGGGTCTAGTTGGTCCTAACTTCTCGCCAGCTCGATCGCTCCACACCCATGGGTGCTATGAGCCAAAAATAGGTGAAAAAGTGTCTTTTTCGAGGCTTTGAGTGTTAGACTGACGTACGTACTTAGATAATGATATTATTAAACCAATATGTATTTGAATAGATAGGAGCTCAAATCGAGAATTATAAACATGCATATATAATTATAGAAGTATAGGTTGTGGCAACTCGAAATAGGACACGCCGAGGAGTCTGGACGGGCCTTATGACGTACGCAAGCAGACTAAAACTACGATCATAGTCAATTGAAAAAATAATAAACTATAACAAATTAGATTGTAAAAAGCAGAGACTACACAGTTATATCGAATTCCGAATGTCAAGTGTATTTTTCAATTCTAATAAAAACATATGAAAAATACCAAGCATCTGGTAAATCAATCAATATTGAAGTATTATGAAGAAGCTTCAACTTGAATTTCCACACTTCCCCTCCAGTTGTTACTTTTTCTTCTTCAATTGATTCCAACTCCAATGAAATTAGTAAATTGTTTGAGTTTGCATGATGCAAGTGGTTTTGTAAACATATCTGCTGGCATATCCGCAGTACCCATATATTTGAATTCGACAATTTTTTCAATTACTCAATCTCTTATAAAATGATGCCGAATGTCTATATGCTTGGTACGTGAATGGTGAGCCGTATTCTTAGCGAGTTGTTGAGAGCCTTGGTTGTCATTGTAAATAACGGTTGGTTCTTGATGTTTTCTCAATCCCAACGCACTTAAAAACTGACGGAGAAATATCGCCTCTTTTGTGGCCTCCCCAAGAGCTAGATATTCCGCCTCAACACTTGAAAGAGCCACAATCCGTTGTTTTCTTGCCTCCCACGAGATCGCTGCTCCTCCAAAAACGAACGTGTACCCTGAGTAGGATCGTCGATCGTCGAGGCAATTTCCCCAATCCGCATCTGCGTATCCTTGGAGTGGTTGTCCCGTCTTCTTGAAGGTGATGCCGTAATCGGCTGTTCCCTTCAAATACCGCAGTATTCTTTTTGCAGCCATCCAATGCTCTTGTGCATAGCAATTATTGAACTGGCTCAAATAATTAACAGCATAGGTGATGTCAGGACGAGTGCTGACTGACAAATACATCAATGAGCCTATCAACCGTTGGTATGGGTATTTTTTCATTTCTTCTCGATTCACAATTCCAAGTTTTTGGAGTTTTAACCCAAGTTCTAGAGGGGTTTTAACAGGTTTTGAGTTTTCCATACCGAAACGTTTTAATAAGTCCAACGTGTATTTGCGTTGCGTCATGGAGATCTTCCCCTCGTCGAGGTGTTGGGCAAACTCAATCCCTAGTCCAAAGCTGATCTTCCCTAGGTACTTCATCTTGAAGCAGCTCATTAATGTTTTCTTCGTGTCTTCTGTCCACTTTGGGTTAGTTGATGCAAGCCATAGATCATCAACATATATAGCAAGTATCAAGAAGTCCTTTCCTCTCCGAGCATGGTAAACACATGGTTCCGAGTGTAGAGGTTTCAGTCCTAATTTCTTCACTTTTTCGGTCAATTTGAGATACCATTGTCTCCCAGCTTGCTTCAACCCGTACAGCGCTTTTTGAAGACGACCAACTTTATTTCCATTTTTGACTTCCTTCAACATTTTTCTCGCTTCGCTCTTGATTTCAATCGAGGATGCCCTATCCGCTACAATATCTTCTAGCGTTGGGACAAATTCCTCAGGTATTTTCATGAATATTTGTTCATCAAGATCACCGTTCAGAAACGCAGTAACTACATCAAGTTAATGTATCTCCATATCGTACTCTACCGCCAAAGCCATAATCATCCTGATCGAACTCATTCGCACCACTGGAGCATAAATTTCATTATAATCTTCTCCTTGACGTTGATTAAAACCTTGTGCGACCAGCCGAGATGCGATATCAGCAATTCCTGCGTAATCTTCAGGACCCTGAGAAAAATCGTTTACTTCGAGAGGTTGTTGTGGGTGCACCTCTACTTCACAGTAAACTTTCCTTGGTCTTCCTCTGCTTCCTGAACGCACAATTTGAGGTCTACCTCTCCCACGAACTGTTAGTGTAGTTGACGTGATATTTTCGTTAATTACACTCTCTACTTCTTCTGTAAATGATTCAATGTCATTATTCGCATCTGTATAATCATCATTCGAATTTTCGGTATCAGTTTCATTTTCCTGTTCATTGTTCACGTTTCCTCTATTCAATTTCTCTTGAGTAGGGATCCAAACTGTTACATGCTTGTTACCCGAGTTATTTGTTTTGTCATTCACAGATCGTTGATTGTTTTCAGAGATGAAATCCTCAAATCCATTTACATCTGCTACTCCTTCAAGGAACTTCACATCTCTTGAAACGATTACTTTTCTGTCTTCTCGTGACCAAACACGATAACCCTTGGTTTGTTTAGAGTAACCAATGAACGTACATGGCTTCGCTCGTGGCTGGAATTTGTCTTTATTTGGATCTTTATTTAGAAAATACGCTCTACAGCCAAATGTTCGGAAATAAGAAACGGTAGGAACTTTCCCCGTCCACAGCTTAAAAGGAGTTTCTCCACCAATGCTGCTTGAAGGACACCTGTTTCTTATATGATTTGCAGCGAAAACTGCTTCAGCCCAAAAAGATGGGGGTGATTTGGCTTGTATCAACATACATCGCGCTGTTTCTACCCAAGTCCTATTTTTTCGCTCCGCCACGCCATTCTGTTCAGGAGTATGACACACGGGCAATCTCCTCGTTATGCCACAATTTCCCAAGTATGAATCGAACTATCGATTGCAATATTCCTTCCCATTATCTGATTGGATGCATTTTATCTTCTTCCCCCTCTGATTTTCTACCAAATTTTTGAACTTCTTGAATTCAGTGAGGACTTCAGATTTTTTTAGATGAATCTAACCTCACACTATCGAGAATAATCGTCTATGAGGGTTAGGAAGGTTACTTCGCACCGCCTTTTGACTGGACTCTCATAGGCCCACATAAGTCACTATGAATAATGTCCAAGAGTTCCGACGAGCGATTTGATTTTTTCGGAAAGGGTTTTTTTGACATTTTTCCTTGAGCACAAACTGTACAACTTGCCAGCGATTTATTTCGATTCAAATCCATACCTAATACCCGTTTCTGGGCGTGAACGACCTTTAAATCTGGCTCAATCAAATGCCCATAACGTTGGTGCCACAGTTCAATTTTTGATCGAGTACTGGGTTCAGCAGCTCTTGCATTTTCCAGAGGTTTCTCCTCAACGTAGTACAACCCATTTACCCTTTTGGCTACCATTATTATATTCCCTGCTCTATTCTGTACTTTTGCTGACGTATTGGTAAACGTTACTGAATGTCCATTGTCAGTAATTTTTTCCACGGAAATCAAATTTGAGCGTAAGTCCGGAACGTGGAATGTGTTATTCAACTTCAAGATTTGTGTTGAATTCCCAACAGGTACGCTCATCTGAACCGTTCCTTTGCCTAATACACCAACCGATGATTGGTTTGCGAGGTTTACTTTACTGCATTCCGTAGATACTAGTGACATGAATCGCTCTTTGCCACTGCACATATGTGAGCTACAACCACTATCTAGACACCACTTTGCAATGCCTGAGATGTTCATGGCCGCTTCACATGTAGTGAGCAAACTTTCTTCCGTCTTTTGGACTGTTTGTGTCATTTTCTTCTGACTACAGTCGGACGCTTTGTGCCCTTTTTTCCTACAAAGGTTGCATTTAAATGGAAACGAGGTTTCTCTTTCAGATGGACGTTGATTTCGAGCATTCTTATTCCACACCCTCTTCTTTGCCAATAGACCCGATGCTTCAGAAACACCATGCTTATCCTTACGAGAGTCACTTTGCTCAATAATCTTGATTTTAGGAGCATCAGGAGTTGGAAGATCGTCACGAGCTTCAATCGCACACCTAAAATTTTCGAAGCTTTCCGGTAAGCTGTACAACAACATGATAGTGAGAAGATCCTGGTTGATGTCTACACCCATGTCATGAAGCTTGTCTACAGCATCGAAAAATTTCCCAAGATGCTCTCGCACGTCATCTTCCTCTCCCATTCTGTGGAGCATAAGCTGCTTCAGCAAGGTTGCTTTCCTAGCAGGCCCCTTTGACTGATATATTGACTCAAGTTTCAGCCACATTTCCCTGGAAGTCTTGCAGTCCTTCACCTGCTTCAATTCCGAGGGTGAAATTGAAAGAACTAAATCAGCCCTCGCTTTCTTGTCAGCTTGGTTCCATGCTGCCTTCTCTGATTCTGAATTTGGGCAAGGGATACTTCCGTCTACGCATCCTACCACATCATTCTTCACGAGAATAGCATCCATTTGCAGCTTCCAAGTGTCATAATTCTCTTTATTAAGGCACTCGATTCTTGTCACATTCATTCTTAACGATTTCACTCGAAAGTCGCGGAAACACTAAATTCAAATCTCACTAATCTAAATTCACCGCCAGAAAATTCCGATTCTCGTTAAATTCACTTCGAAATTTCGACCTATCCCGCGTCAGACCTATAACCTATAATAAATTAGATTGTACAAAGCAGAGACTACACAGTTAGATCGAATTCCGAATGTCAAGTGTATTTTTCAATTCTAATAAAAACATGAAAAATACCAAGCATCTGGTAAATCAATCAATATTGAAGTATTATGAAGAAGCTTCAACTTGAATTTCCACATAAACCTTTGTGAAATAATTTGCAGCGTTTTTTAGCAAGTGATACTGTCTATACACAATTGATGCCTGACTCAAACTGTGGACCAGTGACCTGCGCAAAAAAGCTACCTAATTTATTCTGATGTGGAATATCTAAAGTACGATGTATGAGACTATTACCTACGTTTCGAAGGAAATAATGAAGGCTCAAATCTTACTTGATGGTTCCTTGGGTTTTTCTTCGCCCATATATAGTTTTCCTGCACAGATAAAAAATTTTAATATAGTTAATAAAAAAGTAATAATAATAAATAATAAACAATAGTAAATTTTTAAAAGTTCCTGTCTTGTAGCATTATCGTGTGAGCGAATTGATAATAATGTTACATTGTTTTAAAATTTTATCATTTTGAGGGCGAAAAAATTGCCAACTACCAATTTTATGCCAGAAATATTCGTTCTAAATACTATTCTACAATCGAAAAAATATTTTGGACTTTTTTTTTATTTTTCAGCAAATATTACAGAAATTTAGGTAAATTTTCAGAATTATTTTGCGCATACATTTTTTACCGTTTTAGTTAATTTTTGAGAAGCTTTTTCTTACTAAAATTCAGCAAAAAATATAAATTTAATGAATTTTGGCCGTTTCGGGCAATTTTAAGTGATTTTTGAAGCCATTATTTGAAAGCTGAAAAATATAATGCCTAATAAAATGCTGACCAACAAAACCATCCCTTCATTTGAAAAGCTTGATTTTTTTGGCGCAAGAACGGAAGTTTTATCTCAATTCTAAAGAGAGTTATCGTCTGGATTGACACGCATATACACTTGAATAAAAATGAATACATAAATAAACGTATATATATATATATATATATATATATATATATATATATATATATATATATATATATATATATATATATATATATATACATACATACATGGTGTTCCTCGAGTTAAGCATCAGTGACTTATCTCCGTCAATTTACGAGTTAAAAACCCGCAGAATTTTTCGCGAAGAATTCAACTGGGGCATTATCGCGCACCGCGCTTTTGTGCAACCATGCGCATCAACACCAGCTTTGTTTTGTCCAAATGGGAAACCCCCCTTTTTCGTTGCAGTTTTGGACTCGTCAAAATTGCATGAAAAACTTGCCCGTCACTTGAATTTTTGAGTGTGCAAAAACGAGCACAAAAACGCGCAAATAGAGCATAAATTGTGAAATGTCGAGATTGTGAAGATATTAAATTGCCACATGTGATACATGATTTTCACGCTGAATCACGCTGAACTTGGAAAAACACTTTCAGTGCACTTTGCATTGGCTGGAAATGATTGATTCTGACAGCTTTTTCGGTGTTTTTCCAAATTGGTGATACGAATATCATTGAATAAACATAACTACGTGATTCAGCGTGAAAAAACACACTAAAATCATATATCACATGTAACAGTGTAATATATTAGAAACTCGATATTTCACTATTTGTGCTCTATTTGCGCGTGATTGTGCTCATATGCGCGCACTCAGAAATTCAAGTGATGGGTAATTTTTTCATAAAATTTGTTGTTGAATCCAAATCTGCAATAAAAAATTGGGGTTCCCATCTGAAAAAACAGATGTTGTTGTTGTTGCGAAATTACATTTTTTCGGTTTTAGCGAATTTTCGTAGAAAATGAAGCTATTGCAATGGCTTGGAAAATTTCAAAATTAAAATATTTGAAAAATGTCTTAATTGAAATCCATTTTGCGGCATTCTGAAACTATTCCTGAAGTAGGCGCTTTTCTATATGTGTGGACTGTTGGGATGTCAATCCCGACTCCAGTATCGTTTCATTGATACTTTTATTTATACTGTCAAGGTTTCAGTTTATATTCAATACAAAATCCCAATCTGTCAGTTCGTGAATATATTTTCATACGAAATACATCGTCATATTATGAAAACTAAAACCAAAGATTACATTCTCTTTCATCCACCTCTAACATTATACGATATATATCCCTATATATATATATAGGTTGGTATATATGTATAATATGCGTGTCTGTGTGGGTGTGTGTTGGTGGTTGTCAG
The DNA here is from genome assembly GCA_030762985.1 of Adelphocoris suturalis. Taxonomy (NCBI): domain Eukaryota; kingdom Metazoa; phylum Arthropoda; class Insecta; order Hemiptera; family Miridae; genus Adelphocoris; species Adelphocoris suturalis. Next base: position 17,649,992 of record CM061045.1, on the reverse strand, counting down.
TGGCAGTGTGGACATGGAGCAGACCTGGCGGGCTAAAATAAATGAATATGACAGAAATGACCTGCGGCAAGCAATTTCCGAGCTAAAAGGAGTGGCGACTAATAATATCAAGGTTATGTCTGCAACCGTGTCATGGCGTGGGGTGTGGTGCGGGAGAGGCGCCAGGGAGTTACTCAAGTTGGGCATTTCAGCAGGAGTGCTCCGTGGTATCACCATCCGGAGCGTTTTCCTGAGGTGTTCTTACTTAAACTGGTGGTCATTTTATAGGGGCACTTCCTTTCTTCCCTTTCTTACTCCTCATTCTGCAACATCCCTAAAGCCGGCGTCGGGGAAACCTGGGCGTCCTTCCCATTTTTCATTGATTTATTTGTTTATTTTTTCAATTTAATGGTGTGCCCCCTCCGCCTTTGAGGGAAGTTTTGTAAAAAAAGAAAAAAAAGTGTGTGTGTGTGTGTGTGAGAGAGAGAGAGAGAGAGAGGGAGAGAGAAGAGGCGGTTAACTCTTTGATTCGTCTCAAAACGGATTTCACTGAAGAAATTTTTAGAAAATTTTGATTCTAAACTTTTTAGAAAATTTTGATTCTAAACTTTTTAGAGCCATTGCAATAGATTCTACGAAATTTGGCTTACGATAGCGGTTACTTTGGCAGCGTCCAATTCGTCCGAACAATACGCATCCATAGTAACCTTAGCCTAATCTACAGTTTTCGAGATTTCATCTCTGATGTCAAACATATTACAGAGCCAATTTGTCATCTTGTACAACACAGATATTCCAAAAACTAGATAGGGTCCAATCGAAGGGAGGGAAAGGTGGTTTCTTAGGTATCCAGTTGCGACCGTGGGATCGTATTAGCGGCGGTCGCCCGTACCTGTTCCCGCTTTGACAAAAACAAGCCTTGCGTCAGCCCTCCCTTACGTCATGCTTTTTCGTACATATCACTACTCTTACTTATCAAGGTAGACGTCTAATAGAATCGAAACTATTACAGCCAATATAACTAAACTCGCCACTCAAGTACCTACGTCCGTTCATGTTCGGTGCGAAGCTTCACATAATTTCCACTGAATTGAAATGAATGTGTATTCCTTTTAACGAGCCTAATTTCAACAGTTTTCATTAAATTTTGATGTAATTTTCAGGGAATGTGTGGGTTAGACTGTAAATGTTCCCCTAGTAATTTCATACTTCTCAAATCATACTTTCATTCTGCGCATGCGCAAACGAAAAATTACTTCAAGCATACTTTTTTTACGCCCTAGTTGTCCAATCTCGCTCAAATTTAGTGCTTAGCTGGGGGACAATGGTTTAATTATTCCATATTAATTTCAACATGATTGCATCATCAGTAGCTCCTGCGCAGGAGCGAAAGTGTAATCCCACGAACAAGGTAAATTTCTAGTTTTCATCAGATTTTGACGACATGTTTTGGGAATGTGCGGGTTAGGCTGTAGGGTGTTCCCTGCCAATTTCATTTTTCTCGAATCATTACTCCATTCTGCGCATGCCCTAACGTAAATTACTCTAAGCATCATTTTCCCGTTCCCTAATAGACCGATTTTTACGTTTTACGTTACCTACATCTTGATTGATTATGCTCCGCTATGGAGTTTGTAATGATTATTAAAACCATTTCAATGATCTATACTTTTATGTTATTTTCAGCTGGAACGTAGGTAGGTACCAACATACTTAAATATTGTTAAACTGAGATCAGGGGGACTAGTAAAATGTAGATGCTTTAATTAATTTTCCCTCTGCAGGTGCCTGTATCTAAGCAGGCATACTGATGTCAACCTACGGAACTGCAATTTGAAATGGACCTCCTTTGTAACATGAAGAATTCAATATCAGTGCACACTGATCAGTTGTGGTGCCTCTGAGCCTAACTTGTTTCTTAATCGACTTACGAGAATGATGCTGATACCTGAAATGTAGCTCCTTTCTAGAAATCTGGAATACAATTACAAAGGAGGAACTCAGATCAGTTTCGGAACCTCTGACGCTCATTTCTTTCCTAATCGACTGACAGTTCTGTTATTTAGATGGAGCTTCTTTGGGACACCTCGGAAACAATTACGAGGTACTGAGGCGCACTAAGGGGCCTCTGGACCTATATTCTTTTCTTACCTATCGATCTGGGTTTTTTTTTTACATTTTTTATAAACCGTAAAATTGCGGGGTCCTGGAACTGTTCTGACTTACATTTTGTACGGGATTTAATAACTGTAGACCAATGATCCACGTAGAAGGGCTATCCAACACAGAAAAGATAAACGTTTGTTTAATAATCTGGTGCGTTTTTCAATATATGGTTACTTTTAGAAATAATCGCGCTACTTTTTGGTTCATTAGCTCTAACCCCTAGAACGGAATAAGATATCGTAATTCTGGTTTTACCATCGTGTTCAGCTCTAAAAAAACCTTTAAAATGAGGTGTCAATCGGCAAAAAAACGCTTTGTTTTTGAGATATTAGATTTTTTTTTCGTGCTTTGTACCTTGTGACGTAAAAACGGCCATAACTCCCCTTAAAATCACTGTAAACTCAAAACTAAGAACACTGTCGGATAGTGCGTTAAAATATAGATCACCCTGATATAAAATAAAGTATTTTTAATTAAGTTTTAATTGGTTAAAAAAGGCCAAATGACAAAATTGGAAACGAATATTTAAAATCGACGTTTCTCCCTTCTTGCGTTTTTCTGCTACCAGTATGGGGATTTTTCGGCGGGCACACTTCGGAAAAAAACATTCTCAAACTGTCAGCTTTTGAACGGTCTAGTCAATCTAAGATATACTTTGATAATTGGTGGAGAAACCTTTGTTTGAATGTTGAAAATCATGGTTTTTCTCTTGAAATCTAGGATTTTCGTGAAAAATTACCCTCAGAAAAAATTTGAATTTGGGGCCGGTTTCTACTTATATTTCCGCGCTTAATCGAATGGTAACACCTGCAGATCTCTGCAACTCCTTTAAAACCGAGTTTTACACTTCAACTCACGAATTTTTATTTTAGTGCATTAATTTGTTATGCTAAATTTTTTGTGTTTTAAAGGGAGAAACTAGTTAGCTAAAGTGTAAAACTCTGTTATAACGGAGTTGGGGAGATCTGCAAGTGTTTCCGTATTACAGGGAAACTTGTGTTTTTCCCACATGAAAAGTTTAATGTTTTCTGAAATACTAAAAACTATGACTTGAGACATTTTTTTAAAATTACGCAAATTATGCAAAACAATCAAATCTCTAGCTGAGTTACGCGTTGGTTTATTTAGGTACAGTTGAAGTGGAACTACTGCATTTTTGTACCGCAATAACCCCACCCTGTAAAGGCTCATAGAGCTTGTGAGTACGCCTTTCTACTTTATAGTAATGGTTGGTAAGATGGGAGAGACAATCCGGAATTCCGCAAGTCAATTTTATAGTAATTTATTAAATGTTTATCAAATATCCGTGACTAGAAAGCAGGTAAGTAGTGGTAAGACAATAGATTTTAATTAATATAGTTTAAGTAATTTTAATTATAGTTCCTCGATCTAGACAGTAATATAGTTGTAAGAAGTAATATATGTTTTAGTTGTAGCTCTTAGTTCGTAAGCACAACACTTGCATGTATATTCTTTAACTTGGTAGATTAATCGCTTCTTCTCTTGTAGTAGGTATAAGGACGTGCTCGGAGTAGATAATAACAGAAGATGTTGATTAAATTTGTCGACTTACGGAGTAGAATGGTGTCGGATCAGCTGTGAGGAGACCGGCCTCAGCAGAGACCCTCGAAAGGCCGACTGACCTAGGATTTATAAAACCCTCGAGCGCCGAAATCCTTTCGCGTCACTGGACTATCAACGCTTGTTAACGATTGGCCCTCGTTGTCCTGCACCGCACGTTGGATTCGGGACGAATAGCTAGCGTCTCGTCAACGAGAGTGCCCTCTTGGTAGCTCTCTTCTCAGTGCCTCTCTGCTGCTCGAAGATGCCTGGACCTTCCAGATCTTCAAGCCTCTACCGAGAACCAAGGTACAACGAGGAGAGACTTTAGGGTGAATTAGGTTTTAAGAGATTGTGTAAATATAGTGGGAAAATGTATCATTCTGTCTGTTTAATATCAACTCTTCCCTAAATTCCTAATCTAGTTCTAAACTGGGCACTGACAATAGCGACGTAAATTACCGAGGTAGCAGGTAGTTTGTTTCAACACCTCCTTGCGTAAATTTCAGTGGGTAGGTAGGCAGCTGAGAACTTCAGAGGGCCAGGAACAACGAAATGGTCCCGTGGTAAGTACTGTTACCAAGAAGTCAGCAGCAAATCAAATTTCGAGCGAAATTACGCGACGCATCTGTACAGAAGTATCGGAAGAGGCGACGTGGCAAGATAACGAGAAGCTGAACAGAAGGCAAGAGCGGGTGCGATGACGATAAGTTGAAGATGAAAATAAGACGGTAACCTCTGTAACCTCTCGACTCACCTCGCTGCGATGCCGAGAATCGGCGTGAACACACCCCATCCTACGATTTTTCTGTGCATGAAATTGGAAGGATTGTCATGTGATTTTAGGTTGTTTCGAGCCTGTCATCTACAACATACACCTAGCTAATTCATAGATTCAAAGTGGGACGCGAGAACCGCAGGCCAAATACAGAAAACGGGTCGAAATTCAACCTCACGGCAGAAGATAGCGGAGTTGAGCCCGCGGTCAAAGAACTGCACGTTCAGCGCCTCTGACGAAACGCCGGGATTGCACATCCCAGTTCCCATGGGTAACGTTAGCGTGAAGGGGACTCGGAGGAGTGGAGGGGACAGACCGGAGCCTGCGTTACTAAGGCCTCACAACACTTTTGACCGGGAGACGATACCATAGATATATAGATGTATAATATTATACTTGTACATCTATGGCGATGACTCATGGTAGTAGGTCCAGATTATATGACCCTCCCACAAGACATGCATAGAAGCTGCACGATCTCCCACACTAATTTTATATATCCTCCGAGCCAGATTGAGATATCGATATCAACATACGAGATGATCTAACATATTTCCAACCATGTTCACGGGAATTTTCCCCCCAAGTTGAGTTGAAAGCAACCGGGCTGACGTGGCGGGTGGGATGATCGAAAAATATGGGGAAACGCTAGTCTTCCACCTGACACAGAGACTCGCAGGTACCACGACTTCAGTTGCATACTTTAGACTAGGATTCGAACATATATTACATATTTTATTAGCGAATAGAAAACGTTCAAATAACAACATTTAAATTCATAAATGGTATTGTAATTTTCAAATGGCATAGTTATTAGTTTTGAATTATGAAAATTGATTTTTCTAGAAAATTGGTCAATTTTTCATTTACTTAAGCACCTCTGACCCTACTTCGCCGGATTTAGTGAATGATTAATGCAAAAAAGTGGGAAATATTCGAAAAAGGGGGAAAAAATAATTAAACGCACGTAATTTGTTGTCAAAAGGTGGGTAACTATTGTCTGTGACCCCGCTTTTCACATCAGATGCGGTTCGGTTAGCTGGGAAGAGGCTTTCGGAGCTTTTTACTCAACCCCCCCCCCCCCCCCCCCCAGTCCGTGAAAATGAAGCCTCCCACTTGAGGTTACCAGAGCAAGGTTATCCATGTTGGAGGAGCACTTTTAGCGGCAAGTTCAAATCCATTAACAGCGTATAAAGTATTCTCGACATTATTTCGAGGCGTATTCGCATTATTTTGTCCTTCTATTTGAACAGATTGTTCAAAATACCGCCGTCTATAAAATTAGGATGCGTAAAACTGTCAAAATTAATGAAAGAAGGTGGAGGATTGAGAGGTAGGTCGGTAGGAAAACTTTTTCCTCCCTGGTTCTGAAAGTTATTGGTCTCGGGATAGGAGCGGCGGAGCGTGTTAGCGTGCATCCACGACGGGCAGAGGTAGAGAATCGTTCGACTCGCTTATCCTGAGATCGTAGGTTCGAGAGAAAGAATGAGAGGGGGGGGGGGGGGCTTTCTTATTGTTCCGTTAGAGGCATTTTAGCATAATATTTATTGTAATTACTGGATTTCACATGTAATTTTTTTTCTTTCTTTTTTTTTTTTTTAGAATTTAAGCTTTGTCTCAACCGGAAGTTTCATGAGTGGCAATCAACAAGGTGTCAATGGAACACTGCAACGGGCACGATTCTAAGGGGAGCCAAGCTGATCGTCCGTCACTAAACGGATTGCCATCACTGACTCCACTGGTAGATCGGACGGGGAGAATAATAATAATAATAATAATTTCGATGGACTCATCACCGATGTCTCTTCTAGCTAGGGCATCAGCACACTCATTGCCGTCATTACCCACATGGCTTGGCACCTATATAAAGGTGGCAACCCGATTGACCACTATCCTTACAAATTACATGTAATTGTCCTGCAATTGTAATCGTAATTACACTTTGCCCAACACTGAGGGTAGAAGGGTAGCCGGGAGTGAGAGGAGGTAGGCAACCCGCAAGACAACAGGATGTTCTTTGGGGGGGGGGGGGGGGGGGGGGGGGTCGAGCGGGCTCGTCAGGTCACAGGACTCTCCCGGTGACTCCGAGGTCGAGACTGAACAGTTGGGTCCGGAAGGTGACGAGAATAATTGGGATAGAACAAGGGAAACCCCCATTTCCTCTACAGCTACTCAGGTAGAATCTACTCGATCTGAGCAATAACTCGAACCCGTGACCAACTCCCAAACTGCTTTACCTTGGGTTTTTAACAAACAAGAATTTTTCAATTCAATTTTGTTCATTAGAAACAAGACAGAAGAAATGTTTGAAATTACTACTACCTTCACTCTTATTGAGTATCACTAGTGAAATTAATGTTCCTAAGGTCCAGGGAGTAGTTTTTGCCGTTCGATGATGAAGTTCGATTGTTGGGTGACATTTACAACATTACGGAATTTATTCTCCTAATTAAACCAAATCATCCTTCAAATTGATAATACATTTTATTAAATTTATTTTTCAACAAATAGGTTACCTTGATTAGCACTAATAGTAATAAAACGGCAGTTAGTGAAAAACGTTGTCTATTTCCATGAAAAAGAAGGAGTTACAATATTGAATCGATTTTGACGGTTAGGCCATCATCAGTAACAAACACCACCCAAGCCAGCCACCACAAGTAAGTTAGGTATACTGTTTGTTAGTGATGATGACCTAACCGTCCACATCGATTTAACATTGTAGGTATCTATTAATTTTTCGATGAAATAGACAACGTTTTTCACTAATTTCCGTTTTGAAATGGGTTTCTACCACTTCGTAACGAGTGATTTAGTTCGTACTAATACTAATTAGTACAGAATACAGGGTGTCCCCAAAGTAATTCCCCCCCCCCCCTTTCCCCCAATTTTCTCCACCATTTTTGAGGCATCGAAGTGAAACTTGGTTTCACCTGGAGAGAGTTTTTGGAGTGCTAGATTCTGTTTGGGGGGGAAAAAAACAAGAGAAAATAGAAACGTTTTTGTACTAGGTACGCAAAGGGGGTGCGGTATCATTTTAAAGATTATTTAGTGCTGAACACGATGGTGAAGCCAGAATCGCGATATCTCATTCTGTTCTCGGATTGGGGCTGATGAATCATGAAGAAGCGTGATTTTTAGCGAATTTTCGTAGAAAATGAACTATTGCAATGGCTCGGGAAATTTTAAAATCAAAATTCTTGAAAAATTTCTTCATTGAAATCCGTTTTGTCATTCCAGACGATAGCTCTCCTTAGGATTGAGATACAAATTCAGTTCTTGCGCCAAAAAATCAAACTTTCCAAATGAAAGGGTGAGTTCGTTGGCCAGTGCTTTTTGAGCACGTTAAATTGGTAAAATTTCAAAAAATGGCTAAAAATCGTTTAATTTTCATTTTTTGGTAGAATATTGCTCAAATAGAGTTTATTAACTATGAAATAGTACATTAAAAAATTCATGTACCAAATTATGCTGTAAAATGTACTTAAAATTCATTAGAATTTGCTAAAAATCGATAAAAACTGCAAAAAAGCTAAAAATCCAAAGCTTATATTTGAACTGTAGATTACCTATTTAGAATAAGTTTTTTGCCATAAAATTAATAGTTAACAATTTACTTGCACTCAAAAAGCTCAAATTTCCAAACAATTCAACATTATACAATACGGTAATTTACGAAAATTCGCTCGTACGATCATACTGCATGACTGGAACTTTTTTCATATCTGTTTTGTACTCTCGAATACCTTTATTGTAGTACCACCTCTCTTGGAATAATACAAATTAACAAATTCTACTAGAACTGCTGTGGAAAAATATTGTCAGTAATTCACCTTCTTCATCACTTCCCTCCAATATTGATAACAACTCTTCATCTGTGTAAAATCGTGACATAACATGATTTATTTAGAGATCCATAAAAACCAGAAACCAGGGAAACAGGAACCATAAAACAAAGTTAGAATGAAACCTAGGTGCTCGCGCGGGTATCGAGGCCAGCATGAGAAATATCGAGGAGAGTATAAGCCGATTGTGGTGACTGAAACTCTCTTCCAATGGAAACCCCGAGCAGTGAGTGAGTGAGTGACTGGCGCTGCCCCATTTCAGAATATACACGGAAACCAACAGATTTTGTTACTGAATGCTCCGGTAGTTATGCCCCGGTACTCGGTGAGTGGCGAACTCATTGCTCCACACATTAGGAGCTCGTCCCGCATATGCTGGGCTAGGCAGATGCACGCTACTTGGTGAATACTCGTCTCCTTTGAAATGGGCAAAAAACCGACACTGGCCGGAGCATCTCCGAGTACGAATATTCAGCATTCGGCGACACCAAGCGACCCTCCACACCTCTAGGAAATGGGCGATCATCGGGTGGGTGCTCGGCGAACACCGCATGTGTGGAGCCGCCTTAAGAGAGACGGCTCTGAAAACAAGCGAAGTAGACAGGATGTGAGGCGAGACAGCTCCAGCCAATCTGCGGAGTATAAAATTACATGACGCCAGAGTTTTGGAAAGGAGTTGAACATGCGCCGCCAATGAAAGTCTATTGTCAACCTCCAATCCCTAAAGGCTAACTGATTGGACTAGACGACAATTAAGTTAGAAGCTAAGATTCTGAGTTTTTACATGTTAAGCTGAAACGCATTGTTGGAGCACCAACTCTTTAGGGGAGTTCAAATTAAATACAACGCATCCTATCCTATTCATCAAAATTTGACGTGCTGTGGAAGATGTAAAAACCATGGAAAAAAAGCAATGCCATGTTAGAAGAAAAAATGCGTTGCGCATGATGTTACCATCATTCTAACGGCATTCACCATCTAAAATATAAGGCGATCCGCATAGTCCTTGAGTCTGAATCAGTCCTTTTGTCTCAGAGTGCCATCTTTAAGAAATAGTTATAAGAAATACACGTTTGCGCCTGCGCACAGACTACTATGCATCTGACGGCAATGCATGTTATAAGGGACCAAACAGGAGGTGGTAAGCCGCATAATCCCTGAAAATTTAATCAAAATCGATTAGCAGACTGCTCAACGTAATTTCATCTGAAGTGTTATGTACGATGTATCATGCATGTTTGCGTCAGAGGTGCATTGGCGTAATAATGTAGTACAATTTGAGTCATTCTTTGGACTTCCAAGAGGCAAAAGATCATCATGTGTAAATTAGCATGGCGGGTTGCCTGCATTGGGTATTTTTCCCGACACCGGATCTGCAGGGTCTCTGGTATGTTAAGCGTTTGGGCCTTGCTTTGCCAAGACGAACATAAAATATAATCATGTGTCACATCGCAATAACTTTATACGTACATTTTTTGGTTTATTATTTTCAATAATGAACGTTTGTAGTCTACCAAGAAATAAAATTGTTCACACCCCCCCCCCCCCCCCCCCCCCCCCTTCGATATTTATTGGTTATCGTCCAGTGAGCGTAGATTCACAAAATCGAATATTAAAAAAAAAAAAAAAAAAAAACCCCGCCCGTTTACCACACGCCTTGCCGTCCGAAGCTATTCTACGAGACTACAGTACCAAAGTGTATTGAATTCGGCTCAAACTTCATCCATCAGCTTGGCTTGAGATGAGGGAGTAATCATGACGTTACATTTGATATGTTATGAAAACGTTACAAGGTATGAAATTTAAAGCTCTAAATATTTAATAAATCGATACCCCAAAAACTTTCTACGAAAGTGTGCTATGTGTAGTTTTCAATATTCCTATTTCAAAGTGATATATTTATTAGTGGAAGAAGTTGAATAGGTTGAAGAGTCCCTAATGTTTAATGCAGTTCATTTTGTATCAGTTTGACTGATGATAGGGTAAAACCCGAAATAGATAAACCTCAATTCCAAGAGAGAGAGAGAGAGAAAGAAACCAAAGTCATATTTAAACCACCCAGTTCAGTAATGGAGTTCTACAAAATATGGCGAGAGAATGACAATAGAATTAGATAGGTAACACAATTTATTATGAAGTAAAAACGTCTGTCAAGTTGGGTATGGCAAAGAGCTCCTTCGTATCCGTAACGAGGATGTATAGATCTGTTTGTAGATGTATAGAAATGTTTTAAATATTCATTCAATATTCCATATCGGTTTTTATTTACGGTTGGGGGAAATACTAAATCAAAATGTAGCGTAAAACTTTAAAATCAGTCAATTAGAAAACTAGAAAATGATGCTTGACGTAATTTACGGTTTCGTATGCGCAAACAATTTATGAGAACAATGCAAATGAAAGGGGACCATCAACCCCAACATAACCCGCACATTCCTTCAGAATTTCATAAAAGTTCCAGTCATGCAGCATGATCGTATGAGCGAATTTTCATAAATGGTCGTATTACATTTATGTTCAATTCTGTTGAAACTTGAGCACTTAGGGGACAAATAAAAATTTTATTAAACATTTTATAGCAAATTAACTTTTTCTCAGTTATATTCCAATTAACGAACGATTTTGTGGATTTTTACAATTTTTTCAAGTGTTCCTATCGATTTTTAGCTCATTTTAATGAAATTTAAGTACATTTTTCAGTACAATTTTGTGCTTAAATTTTCAAATGTCCTAGTTCATGTTCGATCAATTTTTTTCGAGTAGCATTCTGCTAAAAAATAGAAATGTGTTAATTTTTAGCGGTTTTTTGCCTTTTTTAGTGATTTTTTAAGTACATATTTTGAAATTTGGCCAATTTAATGTGCTCAAAAAGTGTTGTCCAACAAACTCATCCTTTATTTTGAAATGCTTGATTTTTTGGCGAAAGAACGAAGTTTTTATATCAATTCTATCGAGAGTTATCGTCTGGAATGACACATACATAAATATGTACATATATATATACATAAACAAGCGTTAAAATCCCGGAATCGTTTTAGAACGCCTCAAAACAGATTTCGATGACGAAAATTTTTGAAAATTTTTGGAGCCATTGCAATAGCTTTATTTTCTAAGAAAATTCGCTAAATGGGATGATAACAGTGGAAATTGACTTGTTATATGGATTTAACATTCGCACATACGCAACAGCTAGTAATGATTGAATCATGTTAAATTGATGTGGAAATATAAATTGTCTTATCCCAAGTGTTTGCAGACTTTGAGTAGGATCGGATTACTACATAGAGCGTGACAAAATAATGCTTGATGGAATTAAGGTTTGCGCATGCGCAGAGGAAAGTATTGATATAGGAAAAATGAAACTGATCCGGTCCATCTACGGTCAAACCCGCATGTTCCATGAAAATGTCATTAAAACTGGATGAAAACTGTGGAAATTAAGCTTTTTACAAGGATTTGAGGACACATATACACACACAAACACGTACACAGAAATGGAACGACATTTGTTCAGAATGATCTAAAACTCTAAATGCGAGTGGAAATTTTGATTTTGGAGACAACAAATATTTCATCTCCCGAAAGTGAAAACAATTCTTCCGCTAACTATAGGTAGACTTGGAAGAAAATCGATTAACAGGTATAGGTAGTTAACGGAAGGCGTCATTGACATATCTTCATGTCAGTCGAATGTTGAAGATGTTAACTTCACATTAGAAGCTGCAAGTGTGAAAGAGAAAAAGATGAGCCGAAGAGATTAGCCGGGAGAAGAAATTATATTATAATATACCTACCCGAAGAGAGGATCTCGTTTGAAAGTCTTACACGTCAGGTAGACGGCCGTTAACAATGAAAAACGAAAAGAGGTTACATGAATCGGTTCAATGCCGAAGTTTTCTCATCATCGTTATTCATTCATAATATGGGTACGGGGACGTATCCCCAGCACGCGACGTATTTATCCCAGACGTTGGCGGAGGGCGAGGGTGTGGGAAGATGGCGCAACTTTCCCTTCCTGATCCGAGCGAATGATTCATTCTAATCAACTCTTTTCTAATCAACGTGGAAACCGAATTTTTACTTGCTTTCATTCACGAGGGGATATCCTTGAGACGTTGGCGAAATGTGTCGAGCTGATGAAAATCACGGTGAGAACTTGCCGATTGAGAAAAATTGTCGGGGAGTGTTTTTTTGTCATACAATTGGTGCCCAGTCAAAAATATCTTTGCACTCAAAATGCCCAAAATTCAAAACAATGTACCTTAATATAATATGATAATTTGCGAAAACTCGATCATATTATCATGCTGCATGATAAGAAGTTTTTATTTTTTTTATCTCAAGTCTAAGGAGAGTTATGGTCTAAAATGGAACAGAACATACATATGAAAAAATATTAAAATCTACGAATCGTTTCAGATTCTCTCAAAAACGGGTTTCCAAAAAAAAAAAAAAAAAAAAAAAAAAAAAAAAAAAAAAAAAAAAAAAAAAAAAAAAAAAAAAAAAAAAAAAAAAAAAAAAATGCAAACGCTTTTTTTAATTTTTATTTTTCAATAAAAAAGAAACGACCCAAGTGGTGTAATTTTAATGAGCTATTCTTAAAGAGCATAGGTATTACCGTTTCGCTGGTGACAAAGTGGATATTTCCATTGACAGTCCACTGGATTATAATGGTGAGTGGGGTGCAAAGATGTTGAAAACCTAGACATTACGTAGATTGCTAGTTAGGTTCGCTGACTGCCTCAAGGCGTGTAATCCAACAGAGGTTCCCCCTACATTAAATTGGTCGACGAAAGTGCTCATCCATAGTATGACCTGCGATACCTTGGTACCTGTGGTACTTTGATGTCATTTTTGACCCTCGGATAAAAATTTGAGTTTCATATAGCCCTTCTTACTGGAAAAGTCCGTAAATTCTTCTATCTGTTTAAAGTTATAAGGGTTTTTTTGTCAGCAACATACGTAAGGAGTGTCTATTATGGACTGCTGTATTCAATTCTCGCCTATGGACTTATTGTATGGGGATGTACTCCAAGGTCTAACTTGGGACATTCAGAGGTTGCTCAAAACCTAATAATTTAAATTACTTCGGATAAACCTAAGATTTATGAAACTAGCGCGTTATACAATGGCTTTAAGGTGTAAAAAGTCCGACAGATTTTTCTACTGTTCTCATCAACTTCAGTTTATAAGACTCGAATCGGCGAAGAACACCATAGTTGTGTGTAAATATTAGGAATCATATCAGCATAAGGCTTCCGAAATTCAAAAATGAAATGTTAAGGAGGAACTCTTATTATTGTAGTATCATTTATTTGTAGGGTCATATATAAACATCTTTGCGGCAGTTGAGCGTCCGATACTATGAAAACTGCAATCAATCAAGTGACCTCTGCAATCCAGCGTCCGTATACGGACGCTGGATTGCGGACCTACCCTAGATTGTTCAGAATGCTTCAAAACCTCAAATCTACCTAATGTTTATCGGACGCTGAACCTACGGTTTTTGTATAGGTAGGTTTATTTTACGAAAATTCCGTAAAGGGCCACAATCGAATTGGTATTTTTTCCAGACCACATAAATATCAAATTAGCGTCTGTATAAATTGCGACTAGGTTCGCGTCCTAGGTGTATACGGAGGAGTCAGTAGGGGGGGGGGGGAGAGAGAGAGAGAGAGAGAGAAAAAAATGTTTTCACAATCCCCCGAGCTCCTTTTCAGAGTGACCAAGGGCTGGAGAGAGGCGGATTCAATCAGAAGGACAGTAGTACCTACTACCTACAACCTACTACTTAGTAATCATTAGTACCTACTACTAATTTTTTATGAATGATAAATTGACTACACCCGACTCCAAGAATCCATTTCAACTCCAGGCATTTGCCACATCCATGTCACGACGAGGTTTCGCTGATTATCACATATTTATGTACCTAAGTAAACTAAATTGGTGAACTAAACTATTGGTAAATCAAATTAAATTAACTGTAAGCAGGAATGATTAGAGTTCGTATCAGTATACGCATTTTGAAATGTTCGTAAATGCACAATAAGCACCTATCTACGTGCACTAAAATACGCACAGTTTTTCGGATGTGTACAGCAGTAATAGTTCTACTTTTAGATAGTGGAAAAGAATAGAATGTTTATTTACAACATAAGTACAGAGACAGTAAATAAAATAGATATAATATGTATGATTTACATTAGTTATAGTAGAAGCGAATCTATTATCCCCGATCAGCGAATCTGCGATTCCAATGGCCGGGAAATGGAAAAATAAGATAGAACCTTGATTTCAGGAAAAATTGAGCTATTTTAAGTACTACAGGGACATGGGGTTCCTATATTCGAAATCTGCGCAAATTTTCCTTTCTGATAGGAGAGTTCCATTTTTTGTTAAAAAAAAAAAAAAAATAAAAAATAAAAAAAAAAAAAAAAAAAAAAAAAAAAGTCTGCCAAGTTGGGTGGGAACGTTGACATACTTATATAGGTAACAGTTAGTGGCCAAAAATGATGAATCGAATTTGTCGTTTCGGTATGTGAAGACGCTGGTACCATACGATAGCGACCAACCTACCAGGACCAGTAGCAATCCCCGGATGCATTCTATTTAAATTAAATAAATACTTCTATTTTGAATATAAGCCATGTACCTACTTATAAAAATCTAAAAAACAGTAAATTTAACTTAATGAAAACATGAAACTCACTAAAATAATGCAGATATCCTCAGTTATGATAGATCTAATAACGCCCCATGAATATCAATGGCAAATGGGAAACTGATTATAATGAATGGGTATCTTGTCCATGGATTTCCATGCCGATCAACCAACAAACACAACCTCCCGCTGGCTGCCGGAGCCTAGCTGCTACCGACCTTGGAAGAGGATTCAACCAACTGAGTTGAGGGCTTCCCTAGTCATCGTCTTTACAAACTATGAAACTCGTAAACCATAGTTTTTGATTGATAAATTCGCGAGCAAACACTAGTGAGTCTACAGAGGAAGAGAATGGATAATAACTTGTGGGAGATAGAAAATAAAAATAAAAAAGAAAAAATAAAATTATATAAATAAATAAATCCAGTCATGAAGCATGATCGTATGAGCGAATTTTCGTAAATTATCGTACTGTATTACGTCAGTTTATTCTGAAAATCCAGGACTTTGAGTAAAAAGGAATTGTTTATAATTCTAGATGGGAGGGGTGAGTTCCACCCTAGACAGCGATTCCATAATGAAGTACCGATTACGCTAATGAAAGATACAGTAACCTCATTCTATCTTTCTTAGAAACTTCTCAGATTTGGTGCAGAGAAAAAAAAAGTTATTGCTTCATTTTTAGCGAATTTTTGTAGAAAATGAAGCGATTGTAATGGCTGCAAAAATTATAAAATCAATATTTTCGAAAAATTTCTTCATTGAAATCCGTTTTGAGGTATTGTACAACGAAACCTAGAGCTTTTCATATGTTTATATTGAAATAAAAATTCCGTTCTTGCGGTAAAAAATCAAGCTTTCCAAATGAATGGATGAGTTCGTTGGCCAGCACTTTTTGAACACATTAAATTGGTCAAATTTCAAAACAATTCTGAAAAAATCACTAAAAATGGCCAAACACGACTGAAAATCGTTAAATTTATATTTTTAGCAGAATATTGCTTAAATTAAGTTTATTAACTATAAAATAGAACATTAAAACACTTTATGTACACAATTATGCTGAAAAATGTAATTAAATTCCATTGAAATTTGCTTTAAAAAAATCTATAAGAACTGCAAAAAAATATAAAAATCCAAAATCTTTGTTCGGATACTATATTATTATTTAGAATACATTTTTTGCAACAAAATCAATGGTTAACGATTTCTTTGCACTCGAAAAGCTAAAATTTCAAAACAATTTAACATTATACAATACGATAATTTACGAAAATTCGCTCATACGATCATGCTGCACGACTGGAACATTATGTACAAAATCAATGTATAGTTTCTATGTTAAATTGCCATATATAATAACACCTAAATATCTTCAAGTATATTGATTCACTCTTTCAAAGGAGACGTATGAACATTTTGATTTTATTTTGCATTCTTGAGAAACTAGATTTCATTCAACAATATGTTATTCATCTTTGTTATTGTCAAGAAGAATGTATTTGTTTTTCTGTCATTTAGAGTAAGGAGGGTAGAAGAAAACCAATTTCGTAAAGAGTTCAATACAATGTGAGCTTCTTCGAACCCTACGTACCAACTGAGTAAATTTAGTACAAGTTCAATAGGTACTGAAGTTATAATTTAAAGATCATCGCCTTGTCTACGCGACCTGCTGATCCACTTGTCATCGTCTAAATAAGCCACTATGGAGGCTGGGGCGTATTCTGTCTGACGCCTTCCCGATCGCTATCAGCAGGTGACAGAGAATAGTGATTCGGCGGAGGAGCTCTGTACACAATAGGCCCTTACTACCTCAACAGTCGTTCAACAATCGATTTACGTTTCAATTAGGCAGTCCATTCAAAAAGCTGACTCACAGGTAGTTGACTCATCAATAGTCTCTGGGCGTTCTGAAGTCGAATATATTAAGTTGGATCATACCTTTCTTATGGATGCATTTCATGGGTTGCGGATGTACGCGACCCTGACCGAGCAGTCACTTTGTGGGTCCTGGAGTCATCGCATCACCCCTACCAGCTCAACGCCAAGTAGGACGGATGACCAATCTAGAGAGAAAGGATTGATGTCCACAATTGGGCCATACTTGCCATCATACAGGTATGATGATTGTGATTCTAACTATGACAGTTACCAGGTGAGAAAAGCATATGTCAAGTGGGGTGGACAGTATATAGCATTTACAAGTCAAATTAACCTTTTTACAAGTCAAATTAACCTTTTTACAAGTCAATTTAACCTTTTTACAAGTCAAATTAACCTTTTTACAAATCAAAATAACCCTTTTACAAATCAAAATAACCCTTTTACAAATCAAAATAACCTTTTTACAAATCATATGTCAAGTGGGGTGGACAGTATAGCTTCCTCATTCACAGTAACAAGGACGAATAGAGTGACCTAGTCTGGAATGATATATATATATCTATATATGTATATATGAAAAGTGTCAAAATCTAGGAATAGTTTCAGAATGCCTCAAAACGGATTTCAATGACGGAATTTTTATTCTAAAATTTTCCGAGCCATTGCAATAGCGTCATTTTCCACAAAAATTCGCCAATGATGGAAGTTAGGTAGGTATGTTATCATTAGTATCTATACAATGTTCGCGTGTGTGCGGTGGTCACATAAATTTAAATAGAAAGAAATAATTTATGTATAGCTACAGGATAAGTCTTTTACACGAAACTTCACAGATAAAAATGTTCAAATCAACTTGAATCCACATTTATGACAGTAATCAAACAAATCCAGTTCTGTATTCAGTGCACTTATACATTTGCTACCGTCATATTTTTCAATAACAAAATCATGAATGCCATGATGATATGATTTCAACAAATAATGTACTAACGTGAAAACGACAACCATACATTATGACTAGTTGGCCCGCTGACCAGGTTCCTTTCGAAGTTGGAAAAATTTGTTATCTAGCAGGATTCAAATCGATTCTATGCGACAAAAAATATTGAAAACGATACTAAACTCGTTTTTTTGATGATATGACTATGATCGACGTCAGTGACGACGACGATGACGCCGTAAGTCATCAAGTACAACTTTTAAAGCTTTTATTGTGATTTCAGTCAATTGAGTGTGGCGAAAACTATTGAAAACGATACTAAACACGATATTTTATGATTTGACAATGACTGACGTCAGTGACAATTAAGATGACGTCGTATTGTCGTCAGGGAGAACTTATAAAGCTTTTATTGTGGTTTCAGTCAATTGTGTGTGGAAAAAAGTGTTGAAAACGATAACAAACACGATTATTTATGATTTGACAATGACTGACGACAGTGAGGACGACGATGACGTCATATGTCGTCAAGGACTACTTTTAAAGCATTATTGTGATCTCATTCGATTGTGTGAGGCGATAACAAGTAAAAACGAAATCACGCTCGACTTTCAATAATTTGACAATGAACGACGTTGGTGAAGAAAACGATGACGTCGTATTGTCGTCAAGGAGAACATTTGAAGCTTTTGTTGTGGTTCCAGTCGATTGTGTGTGCAAAAATGATTAAAAACGATCCCAAATTCGATTTTTGGTTGATTTGACGAAGCTCGTCGTCGCCGACAACAAGTATTTATCGTCGGATCGTCACGACAAACTACTCAGCTAATTCCGGATGCCTGAAGAGTCTACATACCAAATTCCAAGTTGATAGCTCCTCGCACGCACACTGACAAATAGGAGCCGAGTCAAAGTAGGGATGCACTTCGTTCGTCAACTACCTACCTATGAAAATCTACCTTGTTGTTTGCGTCAGATAGCTTCCCAGCATATATAACGATTGTATTGAAATGTTTTAATAGAATTAGAAAATATCAAACAAAAAATTGTTACGCATAAGCATATATTGAAGAAACTGAAAATATGATTAATTGATATAAATCATGTTGTGGGTATTTCTTTTCCACAGGCGCAGAGGCTACCTTTCATCTGAAAACGATGGAATTCCTGAGGAAATTCTGGGAACTAGGAACTATCACTCGAAATCCCTCAAAATTTCGTCGATGTGAATCAGCAGATTTCATGCTTGCTACATGAATTTCACGTTTGTGTAAGCGCATTCATGTTCCAGGTTAAATCGCTTTGATGAAAACATCATCCAGACCATTATGTGCATATCTAGAACCTGCAACGGGCCCAGGAGAGATTAAATTCATACGTGGACCATCTGGTGTTCAACCTGCTCAATCCCTAAAAATACCATCGGATTCGGATGGAAACTGTAGCAGTTATGATTGTTAGAAGGATTTTACGTTCGCATAATGCATAGTAAGTGCCATTGGACTCGCAACGATGAGCCCCATAGAGCAACATTTGGGCTCCGACGCCCCTCCAAAGTTTCATAAAAATTGGACTATAGTATGGTGTAGTATTGCCCATTACAAAGATTCGTGTACAGACACACTGATTGATTGACACGAGACCATCACTGTTTAAGACGCGAGGTCTAAAATATGATATGCGAATAATTTTTGATTTTGTAGTTATTAACATGTATCATGTTTTAGCCCTGGGGTCCTAGCAAATTTTGCGAGTCAATTTTTTTTCCGCGCACGAAACATATAGTGTTACAGTGATTTCCGCCTACAACCGAGTCGTTGCTAGGGAAATGGTACTTCGTCGTTTTTCATCCCACAAAATTCGTTGACCATTCGTTCGAAAGCTCTCGATTTATCCAACAATATTATGTTAACTACTGCGAAGTGCGTGTCCAACAAACTGAGTTATGAGCATGGTTATATAAATAATTGTTTACACACAGGTGATCATTCTCAATAATTGATATTGTGAACATGATTGCAACCGCTTGTTAATTTCGAATCAATATCGAGGAGAAAACATGATACATGGTTGAAATTTTTGGTTCTAGAACAGAAATAATTTTTTTTTATTCACATCACAAAATCACAATGCTTCCGTTACCAAGGTAGACTCCAAAGCAATACTGTATATCTTGAGCCTCTACAAGTTATGCAAAATGCTACCTACTTTAAAAATAATTCATGGTAAACCTAAGCAGTATCGCTCACTTGAACTCAACAATGAGATGCGCGTTTTTTTTTCTTTTTCCAATCCGTCAACTGCATGTTTCATAACTGAAACGAAACTACTTAGGTAGGTACGTACGTCCTACCAGATTTGCTGTTGGTTTAAAGTGCCTAAACAAAGTAGGTGGGTCGTTGATCTGCAAGTTTGTCAAATATCGAATCAGGGAATATGCAACATGAATTGAAAAACCAGCTGCAAGGAAAAAACCTTGAAATGCGTTCTTCTGAAGGTAAGATTTCATAAAGACGGCATTGACAGTGCAGTTATTGCGCGAGTTTTGCAGTTACACAAATTGTAGCGACAAAAAAGGTAATTAGGTACCTACCTACTTTCGTTTTTATCAATGAAGTACATGAACAAGTAATAAATATACGGAAAGTTTGTAGGTATGCCTTCCCTCTAGGTACTTACCTTTCCACATGTGATACTTACTATTCCCGCCTAAATGAGCTCGCATAACACATCCTTTCACAAGACCACTTTCACAGCACTCTAAAGATTTTTAGTTTCAATTTATTCAAAGAACAGTTCTAAAACTAGATATAGGTAATCCACAACATCTTAGCGGCTGATGTCTGGATCATCTAGAACACTTGTAGGTATGTCATCAACTCCCCAACACACATTTCATATGGGTCTCTACCCCACAGATTAAATCTTGCGTTCGTAGCGTTTGAGGCCATCAACTGATGATAACTTGATGTAATTTTCATACAATTTATCACCTTGCATATTACAAATAATGAAAATATTGACTAGGAACTAGGTCAGACTATGATATGCAGTTGTCCAGCTGTGGCTACAAATGGCGCATTTTCGCATAGTTTACTCGTCACCATGACAACAAGGTGAAATAATTTCGACTTCGCCTTGCCTCGAAGTAAGGATGCGCTAGTGTCCAAGTCTCGAGAATATCACCCATACATCGGATCTCACTTTACCAAGGATATGTTTGATTTTTTTCTGAATTGTTTTTGATGTTAGGGGTATGTTTTTCGAACTCTGAAGTCGTGTGCAATTTTTTCAAAAATCCTAGAAACCCAAAATGTTCGACGTTCGAAGGTTCATGCTCCATACTCTTTTAAAGTATGCAGGCAAATTTGCTACAATTTAAGACCAAATCAGTTGTTTTAAAAGTGATAGTTTAGGAGATATGCGCTTTTGAAAATTGGTGATTTTCGCAAAAAAAGTTTTGTACACCTCTTTTCACTCCTTTTTATAACTTTCTACTAGTTTATTTGAGAGGGCGAACCTTCTTGACAATAAGTAGAGCCTTAACATTGAGGTACGGTGTCAAAATTGACAAAAGTTCCAATCATGCAGCATGATCGAATGAGCGAATTTTCGTAAATTGCCTTATTTTGTTACATTGTTTTGAAATTTGACACTTTGAGTGCAAAGAAAATTTGTTAGGTACTACCAATTTTATTGCGAAAAATCGTTCTTTATGATATTCAGCTATATGAAAAAGAATCTATTCATGTAGCTGTATTTATTATTTATAAGTATTTATTCATGTAATTTTTCATCAATTTTTCAGATATATTATTGAAATTTAAGTACATTTTTCCTCATAATTTTGTTCATTTATGTTTTAATTTCTAGTTGATAGTTAATAAACTTCATTGGAGAAAAATTCTGCTAAAAATATAAATTAAATGCTTTACTTATAGCCTTTCTCAAGCCATTTTAGCGAATTTCGAAGCTATTGAAATAGCTCCAAAATTAGAAGAAAAAAAAGGTTTGCGAAATTTCTTCATTGAAATCCGTTTTGTGGTATTCAGAAAAGATTTTATATATATTAGTAAAGCAAGGTACCACCTCTTCCTGATGTCTTGTGACAAGTTGACTGGACTACTTAGCCTATGCCAACCTCAGTTACGATATGTTCTTGAGAGACAACAGCTTTCTCTATCTCATCCGTCGCATCTGTCTTTAGGCGAGACTTGATAAGATCTTGGAAAATCAGTCGTCCCGAAACCGCAACCCCGAGGTCGAGTTTATAGTCCAAATCACGATGTAGTAAATCCGCCAACAAGGCGTGACGCGTCTGTATCCGTGTGGGTCGATCGCGCTTTGTGAAATAGGGATCCCCGTAGGTTATGATACAAAAGAATTGTGAAAGTCCACCCAAAGACGAACGGTTGTGTCAACGTTGCGTCAGGAACTTCAACTGTGGAGTAATAGGAAGGTAGGCAAATCTCATTCATGAGCCGCGGAACAATCGCGTATCTTCCCACCTCGATCGTTTAATCACCGTCTAATGACATAAACTATCCCGCTGAGATGCTAATGTGGTTTCCGACTGTGTTCTAATAGCCCCTTACCAAACGAGTTCAATTACAGCTAGGACAACTCGGTAACCTATTGGCACCTTAACCTTCAGCTGAGGTGAATGGTAGGCGGTACCTAATTTGTGTGGGGTCGCGGCTGTGGGCGACTTATCGGGAACGCCCTGAGATTTGGAAAAGTCAAGGGAGATAGTTGAGTGACCAACTCTTGATAATCTAACATATTGGCAAGAATCGCGAATAGATGGTGATTTTACTGGATGTACACTCTCCATTATAACCTAACATGAATGCTACAAGCAGAACTGCTTTTACAAATTGGTTGGAAATTTCACGATAAGAAGCCCCCCCCCAGCACACTATGAAATTTTAAATGGCTTCCCCGAGGAATCTAATTCTTTGAGCAGAACAGAAAAATAATTGAAGAAAAAATTCTTTAGCAGATCTGTAACAGAGAATGAAAAAAGGAAAAAATAACTATAGAGTAATTACTATAATAATTATAGAAAACTATAATAGTTTTCAATAATTGAAAAAAAAAAAAAAATCGGTTGGGAAAAATGAAAATACTAAGACAATGTAACAATTTAATGCGATAATTTACGAAAATGAGCTCATACAATCACACTGTGACTGGGACTTTCTGGATTTTTTGACTCATGACGATTTTGATGGCTTTCCATCCCCTATGTGATATATATATATAATGGTTTCCGAAACTTATGGACCAAAGTTTATGGAATTCAGCTCAAAAATCATCCAACAGCCGGGGGAGGGGGGGTTCGGTATCACCACTACTTTTTATCAACCCTAAGATTGAAAAAATCGATATCTCGAAAAAAGTTGAAATAAAGATATATTTTTAGATAGAACTCAGTTAACTGATCGAATGAGAACACTCGGATTATTGGACGACCAACCGTTTGCAATCCAGCAGGGTTTTATGTGTTGGAAGGGGAAAAAATCGACAATACGAATTTGAATCGCAACTTTGTCATGCAGGAGTAGGCTGAATTCTGCTAATTCGGCTTTATCTTATTCGACTTTATAGTGAGTTGAAACTGTCTCTCCGCGTTAGATGCCTCACACGATGGTCGGTCTATGGTTTTGCTACCATTTAGAGATTTTACAGATGTCAACATCTTAAGCATAGGCTGATGCAATCTCACAATAGGCTGATGCTTTTGCAAATCATACATAGTCAAGAATGATGGAATCTTGCTTTAGAAGCTGAAGTACAATGTGATCAGTGCACCTCAAATACAATAGGCTATTTGCTTTCATGTAGGTACCACCCTACGCTAGCCGTTCAGGTGCTACCTTTTACGCCTAGGCTTATAATACCAATTACTATGGTGTTTTTTTTGTTAGGAATGACGAAGAAGAAAAACACCTACACTACTTCATTTAGCTATGCAGCCATAAGGTGAAAACTCACCTTAACCACATCAATACCAATTACCTTTTACACTCGCCCCTGATTCGGACCCAAAGCAAAGATAGTTTAAAGCAGATGGATTTCTCCAGTGACAGCCCGTTTTCATCGCCAAGTACCTACTCGTACCCCTGAGCCCTTCAAAGTGCCTCTAAATGGTTGAAATGTGTTAATTTGTATTATTATTACAACAACAAAAATATAAAATATTTCTCGAGAGACATTACATCTCATTTATTGGTGGTTGGTGTTTAAAATATGTACGAGTACATTTTTGCTAATAATAGTTAGGTATTGCGGCGATGCCTCGTTTTGCGGGTTATTATTATTATTATTATTATTGCTCCCTGTAGTGGATTTAAATATGTTTTACTTGGCGTAGGTAGGCCAAGTGGGACATTTATATTCTGATTATGCGGGTTAGTCCCCGGGTTATTCCCGTAAGGAATGTGAGCGGATCCGCCAAGGTCAACTGGCTTGGCGGACTGAACTGGGAGGTAGTTCGTGTCGCAGCCGCGTGGAGCACTGGGCTCGCATAGTGGGTGCTGGGTTCGATCAGTTTGGTACTGAGCCGTTTTGTAATATTCCGGCCTAAGATTTATATCTGTAGGGGGAATATGTTGAGCTTGGTTGAGGTACTGAAAAGTATCCTTCGCTTTTTGCACATTTGGAGTGTATTTGACACTCGGATCGGCCGGGTAGGCCTGCGTCGAATATCGTGGGTACTCGGACAGCTTGGTCGAATCGTAATGATCGGCTTCAGAGCGAGTCTGAAAGGTATCCTCGATCTTTTGTATAGGAGAGGCTTGATCGAACGTTTCTTTAACGAATACGTCGGGTGAGAAGGCGATCCCGGCGTGAGGATCGCGCCTTGCGCCGTCGCTGGGTTCAGCGGATTCGCCGGGTAGCCTGTAGGGAGCGCTACGGGGGCTACGCGGCCCGGCTTCGCCGTCGTCTGCCTCCCCTTGCATGAGGAAATAAGACGGCCGACGTTCCATCGAAATAACCGAGTTTTTAGCTCGTTTCGATGCCTCTATGTATAAAAATAGAGGGTTTGGGAGGTGGACTCGCTTGACAGAGCGTCTTTCCAATGCTCGTATGTCAGGGTCCTACCTCGTAGTCTTGAAAAAGACTTCCTTGGACGGTAAATTAGAGCGGATGAGCAGAGTAATTTACCGGCGTGCCCACAGCGGTCGGTTACGAGCTTATTGCTACGAAACCCGGGCGACACGGCTCGGAACGTCCCTCGGGCGTACGATCTAAAGAGAATATCGATAGATGTACCGGGTGGCGTCCTGACAGATGAACTACGTTGGGCAATGAGCAGGATGAATAATCACTGGACTCGTAGATGCCAATGCGAGATCTGTGTGGAGAGAAGGTAGGCCTTGTAGAAAGCAGTAGGAAGCCGTTCTTGAGATGAACTCGGAATGCAGAAGGTTCGTCAGCGTAGAGCGTGTAGAATTCTTCGTACTTCTAGGTGTCGTCGTCGAGAGCGGAGAGTGGAATGAATTTCGGAGGGCTCCCAGTGGGGTATTTATAGGGAGGTGGCCGCCTCCTGCCGCCTCCTGGTTGGTCCGCTTAATTTCGTTAATTCGACTGTGTAATCTCATTGGTTCGCACATTGTTTTCTCAGTATCTGCGAGTATGATAGCTGAGCTGGTCTTTCGAGGTGGTTTCCCCACGTCCGTCGCTGCGACGGGGTCCCCGGGGGTGGCTGGACGACCTTGAGTTTTTCTGTTTGAGATTTCTCATTCAAGGCGACTTGTTTCGAGATGCTTGTCGCATCTCTCTCGCCCAGTAAATGTTTAGGGAGGTCGCCTTGTGTGTTATTATTTAATATTTCACTTTTGAGAGAGAATTTAGTATTTTCTCTCTGGTGAAATATTTTGTTTGACGGAGTTATAACTCGACGTCTTATAAATATTTTTGTGTTGTGCCTACCTCTTTTTGGTAGCCCTGAAAAGGGCTGTTGAAAAGAGGGGGTGGTTTTCACCACAGGGGCCCCCCCAAGACGTCGTGTTATTAACGACGACGCCGATGGGGGAGAACTGGGAGGTCCACACGGAATTCTCCGTATGAGAACCTCGCCAGTTGGGGCGGAGGCGGAGGTGCAGGCCTCGCGTCCCGCGCCTGTGGTGCGCCCCTGCCTCGTCGGTTTCGACGAGCGCCGCGGGGCGGCCGTGGCCGGCCCGAGCTTTGCCGACGGGAGCCAAACCCGCCAGGGTTTGGCCCGCGGCCGCGGCTGGGCTGTTGCGGAGGTGCTCGTTCCGGCTCCGTCCACCCCGCAGCGCTCATCTCTTCCCACCGAGGCACGGGCACGTCGCCCGAGCTGATCCACTTGCGTGGTATCGCTGGGAGCTGGTGAGCGGGTGGAGCCGTAGGTAGTGGTTGGGCGGGTGGAGCCGGTGGCTGGAAAGGCTGGGGCACCTTATTTATTCGTTTTCCGAACTCTCTACGTCGGAGGTTGGAACGGTACTTTCTTGTACCGACCTCTGAGTATTTTCGTTAGAAACCCAGGTTTTAGGCTGGCTTATAGTCGCTGCCTTTCTGCTAGTTTTGGAAGCAGTGTTTGTCTTCCAAGTGCAGTGTTCTGGGTCTGCACATTTGCGAGTTTCGTTACCGAAACGTGCGTGGTTTCGACAGACATAGGCCGTCGGTTTGTGAGGCCTACTCTCCACTGGTTGGGGTTTGAACTCAGCTTGTTTTGAGAGGGCCTTTTTGAAACCAGTATTTATGGGTTTCGGAGTAGATTCTACTCCTCGTATGTTCAGAGAAGTATTCTCTGTTTTGTACGCGTGTAGCGTATCAGCTAGGTCGAGCCGGGCGGTCGTGGTAGGCTGAGCTGCGACCATACCTCGTGCTTCGATGGGTAGAGTCTCGATCCACTTTTGAGTGATCAGAGCTTCTGAAAAATACCCAACAGCTTTAGAGTACATTTCGTGGTACTTGGTGCTGGGTTTTTTGGCGAGAGATGCGGGGTCCTCGAGTGCGAGGAGCCTGTCCTGTAAGGACAACCCATATTCTCGCTGGAGGCGCTGTTTGGCCTCTTCGTAGGGTGCGTGGGGTGCCGTGAGGTAAGCTGAGTCTATAGCTTCCCTCATTTCTTCTGGTACCCACTTGTATATAGCTGAGAAACATTCGTTCTGCGTTCTCAGGTGTTTTCGCACGCAGTATTGATCGAACTCGGCGAGTGCACGATCGATATTCTTCTTTTGGAAGATTGGTTTTTGATAATCTCCCATCTCCTCTCAAAGCACCAAGTGCACCAACTGCGCACGCCCGCAGTGGTTCCCTGAAATCCACTAGCTTCATTAGAGGGAACGAAATGCTCCGTGTTAAGCCTGTTCAAAGGCGGGGTCACCATTTGTAGTGGATTTAAATATGTTTTACTTGGTGTAGGTAGACCAAGTGGGACATTTATATTCTGATTATGCGGGTTAGTCCCCGGGTTATTCCCGTAAGGAATGTTTTGTAATATTCCGGCCTAAGATTTATATCTGTAGGGGGAATATGTTGAGCTTGGTTGAGGTACTGAAAAGTATCCTTCGCTTTTTGCACATTTGGAGTGTATTTGACACTCGGATCGGCCGGGTAGGCCTGCGTCGAATATCGTGGGTACTCGGACAGCTTGGTCGAATCGTAATGATCGGCTTCAGAGCGAGTCTGAAAGGTATCCTCGATCTTTTGTATAGGAGAGGCTTGATCGAACGTTTCTTTAACGAATACGTCGGGTGAGAAGGCGATCCCGGCGTGAGGATCGCGCCTTGCGCCGTCGCTGGGTTCAGCGGATTCGCCGGGTAGCCTGTAGGGAGCGCTACGGGGGCTACGCGGCCCGGCTTCGCCGTCGTCTGCCTCCCCTTGCATGAGGAAATAAGACGGCCGACGTTCCATCGAAATAACCGAGTTTTTAGCTCGTTTCGATGCCTCTATGTATAAAAATAGAGGGTTTGGGAGGTGGACTCGCTTGACAGAGCGTCTTTCCAATGCTCGTATGTCAGGGTCCTACCTCGTAGTCTTGAAAAAGACTTCCTTGGACGGTAAATTAGAGCGGATGAGCAGAGTAATTTACCGGCGTGCCCACAGCGGTCGGTTACGAGCTTATTGCTACGAAACCCGGGCGACACGGCTCGGAACGTCCCTCGGGCGTACGATCTAAAGAGAATATCGATAGATGTACCGGGTGGCGTCCTGACAGATGAACTACGTTGGGCAATGAGCAGGATGAATAATCACTGGACTCGTAGATGCCAATGCGAGATCTGTGTGGAGAGAAGGTAGGCCTTGTAGAAAGCAGTAGGAAGCCGTTCTTGAGATGAACTCGGAATGCAGAAGGTTCGTCAGCGTAGAGCGTGTAGAATTCTTCGTACTTCTAGGTGTCGTCGTCGAGAGCGGAGAGTAGAATGAATTTCGGAGGCTCCCAGTGGGGTATTTATAGGGAGGTGGCCGCCTCCTGCCGCCTCCTGGTTGGTCCGCTTAATTTCGTTAATTCGACTGTGTAATCTCATTGGTTCGCACATTGTTTTCTCAGTATCTGCGAGTATGATAGCTGAGCTGGTCTTTCGAGGTGGTTTCCCCACGTCCGTCGCTGCGACGGGGTCCCCGGGGGTGGCTGGACGACCTTGAGTTTTTCTGTTTGAGATTTCTCATTCAAGGCGACTTGTTTCGAGATGCTTGTCGCATCTCTCTCGCCCAGTAAATGTTTAGGGAGGTCGCCTTGTGTGTTATTATTTAATATTTCACTTTTGAGAGAGAATTTAGTATTTTCTCTCTGGTGAAATATTTTGTTTGACGGAGTTATAACTCGACGTCTTATAAATATTTTTGTGTTGTGCCTACCTCTTTTTGGTAGCCCTGAAAAGGGCTGTTGAAAAGAGGGGGTGGTTTTCACCACAGGGGCCCCCCCAAGACGTCGTGTTATTAACGACGACGCCGATGGGGGAGAACTGGGAGGTCCACACGGAATTCTCCGTATGAGAACCTCGCCAGTTGGGGCGGAGGCGGAGGTGCAGGCCTCGCGTCCCGCGCCTGTGGTGCGCCCCTGCCTCGTCGGTTTCGACGAGCGCCGCGGGGCGGCCGTGGCCGGCCCGAGCTTTGCCGACGGGAGCCAAACCCGCAAGGGTTTGGCCCGCGGCCGCGGCTGGGCTGTTGCGGAGGTGCTCGTTCCGGCTCCGTCCACCCCGCAGCGCTCATCTCTTCCCACCGAGGCACGGGCACGTCGCCCGAGCTGATCCACTTGCGTGGTATCGCTGGGAGCTGGTGAGCGGGTGGAGCCGTAGGTAGTGGTTGGGCGGGTGGAGCCGGTGGCTGGAAAGGCTGGGGCACCTTATTTATTCGTTTTCCGAACTCTCTACGTCGGAGGTTGGAACGGTACTTTCTTGTACCGACCTCTGAGTATTTTCGTTAGAAACCCAGGTTTTAGGCTGGCTTATAGTCGCTGCCTTTCTGCTAGTTTTGGAAGCAGTGTTTGTCTTCCAAGTGCAGTGTTCTGGGTCTGCACATTTGCGAGTTTCGTTACCGAAACGTGCGTGGTTTCGACAGACATAGGCCGTCGGTTTGTGAGGCCTACTCTCCACTGGTTGGGGTTTGAACTCAGCTTGTTTTGAGAGGGCCTTTTTGAAACCAGTATTTATGGGTTTCGGAGTAGATTCTACTCCTCGTATGTTCAGAGAAGTATTCTCTGTTTTGTACGCGTGTAGCGTATCAGCTAGGTCGAGCCGGGCGGTCGTGGTAGGCTGAGCTGCGACCATACCTCGTGCTTCGATGGGTAGAGTCTCGATCCACTTTTGAGTGATCAGAGCTTCTGAAAAATACCCAACAGCTTTAGAGTACATTTCGTGGTACTTGGTGCTGGGTTTTTTGGCGAGAGATGCGGGGTCCTCGAGTGCGAGGAGCCTGT
The DNA here is from genome assembly GCA_030762985.1 of Adelphocoris suturalis. Lineage (NCBI taxonomy): Eukaryota > Metazoa > Arthropoda > Insecta > Hemiptera > Miridae > Adelphocoris > Adelphocoris suturalis. The sequence continues at coordinate 17,620,283 of CM061045.1, read as the reverse complement.
CCTGTAAGGACAACCCATATTCTCGCTGGAGGCGCTGTTTGGCCTCTTCGTAGGGTGCGTGGGGTGCCGTGAGGTAAGCTGAGTCTATAGCTTCCCTCATTTCTTCTGGTACCCACTTGTATATAGCTGAGAAACATTCGTTCTGCGTTCTCAGGTGTTTTCGCACGCAGTATTGATCGAACTCGGCGAGTGCACGATCGATATTCTTCTTTTGGAAGATTGGTTTTTGATAATCTCCCATCTCCTCTAAAAGCACCAAGTGCACCAACTGCGCACGCCCGCAGTGGTTCCCTGAAATCCACTAGCTTCATTAGAGGGAACGAAATGCTCCGTGTTAAGCCTGTTCAAAGGCGGGGTCACCATTTGTAGTGGATTTAAATATGTTTTACTTGGCGTAGGTAGGCCAAGTGGGACATTTATATTCTGATTATGCGGGTTAGTCCCCGGGTTATTCCCGTAAGGAATGTTTTGTAATATTCCGGCCTAAGATTTATATCTGTAGGGGGAATATGTTGAGCTTGGTTGAGGTACTGAAAAGTATCCTTCGCTTTTTGCACATTTGGAGTGTATTTGACACTCGGATCGGCCGGGTAGGCCTGCGTCGAATATCGTGGGTACTCGGACAGCTTGGTCGAATCGTAATGATCGGCTTCAGAGCGAGTCTGAAAGGTATCCTCGATCTTTTGTATAGGAGAGGCTTGATCGAACGTTTCTTTAACGAATACGTCGGGTGAGAAGGCGATCCCGGCGTGAGGATCGCGCCTTGCGCCGTCGCTGGGTTCAGCGGATTCGCCGGGTAGCCTGTAGGGAGCGCTACGGGGGCTACGCGGCCCGGCTTCGCCGTCGTCTGCCTCCCCTTGCATGAGGAAATAAGACGGCCGACGTTCCATCGAAATAACCGAGTTTTTAGCTCGTTTCGATGCCTCTATGTATAAAAATAGAGGGTTTGGGAGGTGGACTCGCTTGACAGAGCGTCTTTCCAATGCTCGTATGTCAGGGTCCTACCTCGTAGTCTTGAAAAAGACTTCCTTGGACGGTAAATTAGAGCGGATGAGCAGAGTAATTTACCGGCGTGCCCACAGCGGTCGGTTACGAGCTTATTGCTACGAAACCCGGGCGACACGGCTCGGAACGTCCCTCGGGCGTACGATCTAAAGAGAATATCGATAGATGTACCGGGTGGCGTCCTGACAGATGAACTACGTTGGGCAATGAGCAGGATGAATAATCACTGGACTCGTAGATGCCAATGCGAGATCTGTGTGGAGAGAAGGTAGGCCTTGTAGAAAGCAGTAGGAAGCCGTTCTTGAGATGAACTCGGAATGCAGAAGGTTCGTCAGCGTAGAGCGTGTAGAATTCTTCGTACTTCTAGGTGTCGTCGTCGAGAGCGGAGAGTGGAATGAATTTCGGAGGGCTCCCAGTGGGGTATTTATAGGGAGGTGGCCGCCTCCTGCCGCCTCCTGGTTGGTCCGCTTAATTTCGTTAATTCGACTGTGTAATCTCATTGGTTCGCACATTGTTTTCTCAGTATCTGCGAGTATGATAGCTGAGCTGGTCTTTCGAGGTGGTTTCCCCACGTCCGTCGCTGCGACGGGGTCCCCGGGGGTGGCTGGACGACCTTGAGTTTTTCTGTTTGAGATTTCTCATTCAAGGCGACTTGTTTCGAGATGCTTGTCGCATCTCTCTCGCCCAGTAAATGTTTAGGGAGGTCGCCTTGTGTGTTATTATTTAATATTTCACTTTTGAGAGAGAATTTAGTATTTTCTCTCTGGTGAAATATTTTGTTTGACGGAGTTATAACTCGACGTCTTATAAATATTTTTGTGTTGTGCCTACCTCTTTTTGGTAGCCCTGAAAAGGGCTGTTGAAAAGAGGGGGTGGTTTTCACCACACTCCCCCTCCGATCTGCCAGTGGAGTTCGTGATGGCAATCCGTTTAGTGACGGACAGTCAGCATGGCTCCCCTTAGAATCGTGGCCGTTGCAGTGTCCTTTTGACACCCCCCTTTTTTATTGCCGCTAATGACCATTCCGGTTGAGAGGGGGCTTAAATTCTAAAAAAAAAAAAAAGTTAGGTATTTGTGTACTACTAATTTATTAATCTGTTCATCATATATTCTTTAAATCTCTGGATAGCAATATGCTAACGCAATACGCTCTGTAAGTAATACGTATTTCTTTGTTATTGCCATTTTCTTCTGAATTGGGCTCTGCCCATGTTTTTCGAAGAATAAATGAATAAATTGGAAATTCCTTGCGAATTGGAAACACAAGAATGAACCGAAGATAGCCGAAAACTCCCGATTCCCTAATTTCACATTTCTTATAATGAGAAATAAGAAGCAAGTTTTTTAGTGAATTTTCGTAGAAAATGAAGCTATTGCAATGCCTCCAAAAATTTTAAAATCAAAAGTTCGAATACTTACTCTATTAATATCCGTATTGGGGCATTTTGTTCAACGTTCGAGTTCAACGCTTTTTCATATGTATATGTGATGCGGAAAATGAAAAGGGACGTCCAAAATTTTCGAAACTGAGTTATTGCTATTTCCTAAAAGATGGTTAATATATGAAAAATTGATTGCAAAAATTATAATTCTATCTTGAAAGTTGCCATAGTTATAGACAAATTAAAATTACTTACGGGAAAAAGGTTCCAGAAATGCGAATCCAAAGTTTTTAATAACATCTCTACATTTATTTAATCATATTCAAGTAAAAATATAAATACATGAAATTTATATATATCAGACTTTTATATATATATATATATATATATATATATATATATATATATATATATATATATCAGACTGCCTATTAATGGCTTAAAACAAAAACAAAAAATTACGTAGAGCGTAATGGCGCCCTGTTTTTTCTCCATACCGACAGGAGGTCCCTTTTCTCATACCTGACATCGGTTGCTAGAACCTTCTGTCGACTGTTTCTCCGTTTAAACCGGCTATCGATACTAGCTTATAAAGAGTTGGGGAACGATAATCTATGTATTAAAACTCGAAAATGTACATTTTCGACCCTAACAACTCATCTTACCTGTAATGAACATTTTAATCGCGCGAAAGGAGGTTCTTTTTCATTTTCCACATCACACACACACACACACACACACACACACACACACACACACACACACACACGAGCGCGCGCGCGCGCACGCATGCACGCACACACACACACACACACACACGCGCGCGCGCACACACACACACACAAACGCACACGCACGCACACACACACACACACACACACACACACACACACACACACACACACACACACACACACACGCGCGCGCACGCGCGCGCGTGTCATTTCAGACGATAACGCTCCTTTGGATTGAGATAAAAATGCCATCCTTGGGCCAAAAGGAGTCGAGCTTTCAAATGAAAGGATGGGTTCGTTGCCAGTAGTTTTTGAGCACGATAAATTGGTCAAATTTCAAAAAACTTTCTTACAAAATCACTAATAACGGCAAAAAATCGTTAACTTTATATTTTGTTTAACAGGGTATTAGTCAATAGAAGTTAATTAACTATGAACTAGAACATTACTTATCAAATTTATGCACAAAATTGTGCTGAAAAATGAACTTGATGATAAAAAGTGCAAACAAGTTAAAAATCCAAAATCTTTTTTGAACCACGGAATATTATTTAGAACGAGTTGTTTCGCCTAAAAATTAGTAAAGTAACAATTTCTTTGCTCTCAGTGCTCAATTTCAAAACATATTCAATGAAAATTCGCTTATACGATCATGCTGCACGACTTGGACTTTTGGATTTGTTTAGACTCTGGAAAAAGATGATTAGGGACGTCTAGAGATGATTAGGGATGGTTGAGTTGGATCAACGGTCTGAACCGCCCCCACCAATCTGGTCCATTCGGTTTACTCTCAATATGGCCCACTATTGAAAACCTACATGTAGGGAAAGTATTGCGATGTCTCTTATGTTGCCTCCCTTCGAGCCGGTTCCACCTGCCGAGGTCGTCGGAAATCCGGATTCAAACCTCGGATGACTTGGCGGTGACCACGAGCCTGCCGGTATGTTGACATGCAGTCAGAGGGATTCCCACCGGTCCGTATTGCAAAAGCTGCCACACGTGGGAAGGGAACTCAGCCGAGATTGAGAGAGAAAGTTGAGGTCGGTTCCTCCGCCTACCGTTAGAATGAGTCATTGCACCAATCGGAACCCAGTTCGGTTTGGTATCGGTAGGTCCCAGTCTCAGCCCCGAACCATCGGTTCATGTCCGGCCCCCGCCTGACGCCTGCCAAGTTGGGTGGGCATTAGAGCTTCCTCACATTTTGTAACATGGACGTATACAGAATAAGTTGAAGAACGAAGTTGCGGTCGTAATGACTGAATAACAAATACAATAGTATCTAATACATGTGTATCAGTACATGCTAGAATGCAAATTAGGGCTATAATTCATGTTTGCATGCGCGGAAATTGTCTAAAGATTAACCCACGTAATTCAAAATTTCATCAAAATCGATTCATAATTCTCAGAGTGTCATCTAGCAATAGTTACCCACCTAATATTAAAGCAAATGCTATAAAATACAAAGAACGTCATCCCGGACCCAACAACTTCTCGAGTATGAACGAAATCGGACCAATAGATGATAAGAAATTGACCTTATAAAAAATTAACGTTTGCGCAAGTGAACAGACTACTATTTATCCAACGGCAATACAATTTATAGGGGACCGTCTTGGAGCTAAACCGCACAATCCCTAAAAATCTCATAAAAATCGGTCCATTAGTCTCAGTGTTTTTTATCAATTTTGGTTTCGCGCATGCGCTATGATTTTAATCCACCAATCGCGATATATTTCACAGGGAAATTTCCTGAAATGTATACCCACCTACTCCCAGAGTTTGAACGATAACGGACCAATAGATGATAAAAAATCGACGTTATGAGAAATGAACGTTCACGCATGCGCAGAGACAACTATTAAAGCGACGGCAATGAAAGTTATAGGGGACCGTATTGAAGCTAACGCTCACAATCCCTGAAAATTGCATCATAATCGTTCCATTAGACTCGGAGTTTTGCCTGTGTCGATCAATTTTAATCTCGCGCATGCGCAATGGTTATTAATTACTCCACCAATCGCAATATAATTTATAGGGCATTTTCTAGAACTTATACCCAACTACTTATCGAATTTGAACGAAATCGGAGCGACGGATGATGAGAAATCGACGTTATGAGAAAATATCGTTTGCGCATGCGTACAGGCTACTGTTGACCCGACGGCATTGCAAATTATAGGGGACCGTCTACAAGCCAACCCGCACAATCCCTGCAAATTTCATCGAATTCGGACTGAACCTTGGTATAGTTTTGGGCGTGACAAGGATCTACCCCAGATAGACATGGATTAAAACTTGATCAGCAAGCTCTGAAACGCGAAAAGCAAGTAGAAATTGTGATTCTGGAGGATAAAATTTTTTTTCTTTTTGGAGGACAACATTTTTTTTACTTCTTTCACGAACACAAAGCCTCCCTACCCTCGGTAGTGAGGAAGCAATAATGATAAGCAATGCAGTAATCTGCTAACAGTATCGACAATCCGATCCTTGACACACTGTGCGTAGCGTCGTAAATTTGCGATTGTTCCTCTCGATGCGACGGGTGGAATAAAAGTCGGTCATCGGACAACACAGGAAGAGTTTTTGGAGACGAAGCGACGGAGATGTGGAGCGCGAAGCGAGGACCACAACGGCCGTTACAGTCACTTGATTCGCGTACCTACGAATCCATCCGATCCCCCGGTGCGTCGCGAGATGGCCGTCATTTTCTAGTCTGTATCATCTTCTTCGACGTGTCCTCCATTCCCGCAATAACTGGACGTTTTTGTTGGATTCTGACACATATCTGTAGGACTCTGACACACATATATACAACAGCCTCCAGCACATTTCCGGTCGAGAGAGAGCTACGGTTTCCGAATGTCTATAGTGAGGAGGCTATGGGGTCCGAGGCCGTTCGATGAGGTTCCATTACGATGAGGAAACATTGGATCCAGGAACTGGAGTCTATCGTTAGTATACCAGAATACCCCATGTAACTCAGGTTTTCCAAATTTTACAGGAGCCAAGGTTGCCAGGAGTCCGGTTATGTCCCGGACAGTCGGGTTTTAGCGAAAAATGAAGCTATTGCAATGGCTCAGAAAACTTTAAAATCAAAATTTTTGAAAAATTCCTTCATTGAAATCCAATTTGAGGCATTCTGAAACTGAAACTGAGGCATTCTGATTCTTGAAGTTTGCACTTATGTATGTATTTGTGACCTTGCAAGGGAAAAGGGATCTTAACAAGCCAAGGCTTTTAATTTCATAAGCAAAGCTAATGCCTTCGGAGCATATTGAAGTTCGACCAGGGCTTCCAGTCATAAATACAAAGTTGGGATGGACTATTCTTGGATCAACTGAAGATGAAAGACGGACCATCGCTTCAAGACTGCTGACCACGCCCACTAGCCAATCCCAATTGGAGTATTCGTGGAAACGTCAACTACTAGGGATCCAAAATTCAGCTAGCAAGGTCACGTGGAGGAAAAGGACCAACAAGTCTACTTTTAGAAGGCACTGTACAGATCCGCCAACTGATGCCACTGGATGATTGAACGTCATGACCCCTTGGAGGACAATTGACGAGACTTCGCCCCTTCCAAGGACTTCACCCCCTGGAAATACCCCATGGTCTTACAGATCCTGATGCGTTCCAGAAATGAAAATGCTTCTTTTGATACCGAGCTAGATCTAGTTCTACTCTCTCTGGACAGAAAAGCAAATTCCTCTCAAATTTTGGATACGGAAGAAGAGAAGAAACGACTGGAAGTGGAGGAACAGTCAACCTCGACAAATTTTGACATTGAATTTTGTTAATTAATTTGTTGTTGATTAATTAGCAAAGGTGGGATGATGTTGCATTTGTTTTAATCGCTGTTCTACGGATTTATATAGATATTAGAGTATTTTTTGTTTTTCGTGGACAACCTGATCTCCTTAGTTACAAAGAACGCTTTTTCCTCTTGAATTGTCAAACCTTTGTTTTGTATGAAAACGAAGTGAAATATTAGAACGAAGTCTTCGTTTATTTTAATTATAAATCATCCCGGTTGTAGGTAATACCACCCATACAACATACGACTTGTCATGCATCATATGAATAGGTATCCAATTAGAAGTATAAAAAATCAGATTTTTCCCTCAATTTCGAAGCTAAAAATATCTTGGAGGTTGTCATAGATTTTACATCCTATTTAAATAAGGTTTCCCTCACGCTCGTATTCCTTGGGCAAGAACCCAAGAAGTAAAACAGCGTATTTGGCTCGTTACCTGATAGGTATTGGGCATTCTTGTGCAAGGCCAAAAGGGACTTTCAGCGCACGTGCATATGAACCGGATGCTATCCAACCTTGAATTAAGATGTAGAATCGATACTTTAGAAAAATCGAAGATTCCCCGAGCAAGATAAGTCCGAAGGACAGTATTTATGTGTGCACAGGAATGTGGTATAATTGATCACAAAACATGTGATTACTAATCGTTAAAAATCGAGGAGAAATGCAAACATTTGATCGTAAGGTTGGCTGTATGACTGTTTCGATCACTGTAAAGAATCCATGCAGCGTCATTTAGCAACGATTTCCAATTTTTTTTTTTTTTTTTTTTTTTCATAGTTTTCACATTGTGTAAAACTTCTTAACATTCTGCATTCCGTATACCCTGGAATGTACCATTTAGAGGTATGACCTAAAATAGCTTAACCTTAAAAATCCAATTGCTAGTTGTATACCTGTGAGGTTTTGGACTCAATCTACTGTTGGTAATAGCGGTTAAGTGTACGTATAAGAATAACCAAACTAAGATGAAATATCCCAAGGATAACGTGTAAAGTTCAATTCTTTTTTCTGGTAGTGTACTGATGCGCTTACATCACTCGATTTGGTATTCATTTCCAAGTCTCATTATACTGTACCATTGGGATGTGTCAGGATGAGGTAATTTTCAGTTCCTTCTACTTCGTGAAGATCGAATACTAACGATCCTTATAAATATTCCTCTGACTAGTCGTTTGTACGAGGAAACACAGATTGGAATGAACATTAGGCACCTATTCTTTCGATTTGCGTTGAGCCTGCGTTACCTGCTCTAGGCCATCACTTTGAAATTTCCTACGATTCAAATGTATCACAAATTTCCAGTCAAGTAGCAAGATTGTATGAGCGAATTTTCGTAAATTATCGTATTGTTTAATGGTTTTGAAATTTGAGCTTTTTGAGTGCAAGTAAATTATAAACTATTAACTTTATGCGAAAAATGTATTCTAAATAATAATATGCTATTCAAAAAAAGATTTTGGATTTTTGCCTTTTTTGCAGTTTTTGTAGGTTTTTTAAAGCAATTTTTAATGAAATTTAAGAACATTTATCAGCATAATTTTGTACATAAATTTTTGAATGGTCTATTTCATAGTTAGTTAATTTTCTTGGAGCAATATTCTGCTATTAAAAATATAAATGCAACGATTTTTAGTCATTTTTAGTGATTTTTTTTAAACAAATTTTTTGAAATTTGATCGATTTAATGTGCTCAAAAAGTGTTGGCCAACGAACTCATCCTTTCGTTTGGAAAACTTGATTTTTGGCGCAAGAACGGAAATATAATCTCAAAAGCAAACAGTGCTTCCAAAGTGTTTAGGGACACCCCTCATTTCGCGCTCACGTTGCTGCATCCCTAAACTTACTGCTAGCAACCTCGGTAAACATTCATCCTTCATAGAGCCGAAAAACGGAACATTTTCGTGAAAACCAATTCTTCCCAAGTGATTTCCGTAATTGGAGAACTTTGCTAATTTTTAGGAAAATCAATGCTCATATTGTTTCAAATCTTCTTGAGTAGATGGAGAAATTGTTCGTCAAAGAGCAGAAAAAATCATACTTGCATTGCTACCTAGGAACTATGCAGTTAGCTTCCAACTTTAATTTATTTTTATTTTTCTTTTAGCGAATTTTTGTAGAAAATGAAGCTATAGCAATGGCTCGGAGAATTTTAAAATGAAAATTTTTGAAAAATTTCTTCATCGAAATCCGTTCTGAGGCATCATTCTGAAACGAATCCTAGAGTTTAACGCTTTTTCTTTTGTATATACATATATATATAGGTATATATATATATATATATATATATATATATATATATATATCGTTGGTGACATGAAAAAAGGGCGAATTCCACATTTCAACGGAAAATGACGTTTTTTCACCAACGATCATGTTTCTAATAGTAGGTATATTAACAGGTGAAAAAGTCGAAGTCCTAGCAAATGTATTTTCAAGGTAAACCAAACTTGGGACTTCGACTTTTTCACCTGTTAATATACTATTAGAAACATGATTGTTGGTGAAAAAAAGTCATTTTCCGTTAAAATGTGGAATTCGCCCTTTTTTCATATTACCGATATATACATATATATATTTGTGTGTGTGTGTGTGTGTCATTCCAGACGATAACTCTCCTTAGGATTGAGATACTAATTCAGCCAAAAAATCAAACTTTCAAAACGAAATGGATGAGTCCGTTGGCCAGCACTTTTTGAGCTCATTAAATAGGTCAAATTTCAAAAAATATACTAAAAAAATCACTAAAAATGGCCAAAAACGGCTAAAAATCATTAAATGTATATTTTTTGGTAGAATATTGCTCAAATAAAGTTTATTAACTTTAAAGAAGAACATTCAAAAATGTATGTACAAAATTATGCTGAAAAATGTACTTAAAATTCATTAAAATTTGCTAAAAAATTGATAAAATCTGCAAAACGCTAAAATTTCTAAACCTTTATTTGAATAGATTATTATTTAGAATACGTTTTCTACCATAAAATGAATAGTGAACAATTTCTTGCACTCAAAAAGCTCAAATTTCAAAATAATTTAACATTATGCAATACGATAATGTACGAAAATTCGCTCATACGATCATGCTGCATGACTTGAACTTTTTTTCAATTAAATGGCCACTGTAGATACGAGACGGCCTTTCTTGGGAGGGCAGAACAGGCAATATAATTTTTCAAGTAAGTAACTGTGTAAACTTGAAAAACGTGTACAGAATTATTGAAAAAAGAAGATGAATGAATGGAAACGTTGATCATAAACATATTATTTTTCCGTCCTGCAGTTGCACAAAGCAGGACCAAGACGCTGAAATCAAGGAAATCAATATTCATTTAAAAATATAATAACGTTTTCACTTCCATATGTCACAGTAATTACTCAAGCATGCACATAAAATTGCACGGGGTAACGGCACGGTGGGGTCTATTGCTAATGTACTTGAAAGAAAAATAGAGATCCTCCTTTTCCGTGGAAGTCGGTGAAAAAGTGCGAAACCGTTACCACTCGAAAACAAAAGCCCCGTTTATTTCGTTCTGTGCCTACTTTTTTTTATTTCAAAGGAAGTCACCTAAATATTGGTTTCGAAAGAAATAAATCTATGGAACAGCGTCCTTCAGCAAAGAAACGGTAGAACCGAAATCAAACAAGAAAAACGGAATGAAGAGAGAAGAGGAGAGGTGGACGACCACAAGCTACTGCAAGGGGCAGGTGATTGGGAATGTGTCACGAACGAAGGGAAAAACAGCATTGGTCCAGTTCGGCATCAGCTGTTGCGGCGAGGGTGGGCGGGAGCAAGCGATCTCCGCACAGTTACAAAGCTTTACATAACGGTGCCGAGGAAAAGTTACCGGATCGGGAAGTGAGGCATAGCAAATTCCCCTGGTCGGTGCAGAGCCGCCCAGCCCTGGGCTCGCCCTTCACAAACCAGGGGCTGCTCCGTGACAGTAGATCTCGCTGTTGGGGGAAAGCGTAAAGACTGTTTTTCGCTGGCGGGAAAAATAGGAAAAACAAGTCGTCCTGGAGATATTCAATGTAACAAATCAAATGGCAGTTTCGGGTTACGAATTCGGGGGGTTTTAAAAAAATAATTTTCGTAGAAAATGAAGCTATGGCTCAAAAAATTTTAAAACCAATATTAACGAACAATTTCTTCATTGAAATCACTTTTGAGACATTCTGAAACGAATCCTAGAGTTTAACGGTTTTTCATATATATATAGGTGTATATATATATACGGAATTTTAAGGTCGAAAGAGTGGGGGAAAACGAATAAAACATAGCCTATAGTCTGACAGTGAGATTTCCGGTTACGATAAAAAATAACCCCGTTCGGATCCCTTCGTCCGTTCGGCAGTGAAAGCGACACAGAATATTAGAAAAAGCAAAAATATGGATACAGCAGTAGCTGAGAAAGCCATCGGCAGGAGAGTGCAATTTAATTTAATTATATGATTTAGTTTTCCAAGGTTATCTTACATTTTGAAGCACAGAAATTTCCAGCTTTAGGAATTTACACATATCGTCAAGTTCATATAATGTCGGCTAACGTAACATGAGAGGATTGCAATGTTCACCAGTTGAATTCAGCCAGCAGCTCACTCCCATACCTCCATGGATTACTTACTTTTACTTACACCTGCAAAATTGTGGATGTTACGGCTGTTGCAAGAAAATATAGAAAGACAAACGCTCGCGCAAGCGCACAGTGTACCGGTGATTCAATCATAATAAATGTTGTAAGGGGCTTCAAGGGACCTTCTCCGCATCATCCCTGATAATTTGACCAAAATCTCTTCAACATTGACGTACTTATGAGTGTAATAAGAAAATCACGTTAGCGCATGCCCAGAACGGCTGATTCAATCATGATGAGACTAATTGGGGACTATTTAGGGCTGAACCCACACTACTCCTGAAAATTTCATTAAAATGTAATCGAAATTGTGGAAGTTATGGCTGTTGAAAGGAAATGTGGACAGACGGACGAACGGACGGACAGACAGACACAGAACCAAATCTGTTCAGGAGGCCATGAAACGCAAAATGCGTGTGGAAATTTTGATTCTGGAGCAAAAAATTTTTTAATTTTGAAAGTGAAAACATAGCTTCCGCTGCCTAGCACACTTTGAAGCAAAACAAAGGAAGACAATGAAAAACAATGAGTAAGAGGAGAAAAATGATGAGTAAGGAACACTCTAGAAGGGACCAATTACAAAACTTCAAATATTGATTTTCACGAAAAACAGATATTTTGCCCGTTTGCTACGCACTCGGAAATCAAAATTTCGTAAATTTTCCAACGGCGTTACATTTGGTGAGTGATACCCTAAGAGGGACCTGAGTCGGATTATCGAAAATCCGGGTTTGAATCTTCATGAAAATCTCAAATTTTGCAAAGTTTTCATAGGGTGACGTGAACATCCATTTTTCTGTCCAAGATGTTGATTCTGATAATGAATTGATCAACTTGGGAGGGATGAATTATGAAATTCTGGAGAAACCAAGATGGCGGATGAATATTCAAGGATGAAAACACACAATGGTCAACTTTGCCCGATGAATACGTCTATAAAGCAGGCAATATTTCAACATACAATTGCGGATTATTAATCAGCAGAATGTCCCATTTGATGGTTTTCCGAAATTTTCAATAAGTATACAAAAATGTGTACTTCCGTCTGAACACGAAATTCGGTAAATTTAACTTTACCACGGGAATACGATGGTCAGAGAGGATATTCTTTTAGGTCCATCAGTCATTTCTGATTGAAAAATTAAATAGCCAGGAAGAACCTTTGGTTGATTTTCGACATTTAGAATATTGGCGAACAGAAAAATCGTTAATTGAATGAAACCCAAGATTTTCAACTTCGCTCGGTTGCTACGCATTCTGTATTGAAAAAAATTGTTCCTTCTTTCTTTTTGAGATACATATACTCTTGCATATCTATATTGATAAAACCGTAAGTTGATCTGTCTGTACATTGATTAGAATCATGAAATTTTGCGTTTCTTTTCCGTTTCATGCTATTTGTAGACGATTGGTACCATTTTCTCATTTTTTCTCTGTCTATCTGTCCGAGTATGTCTGCTTTTCACGGTTACAGGGGTCATAGGACAACTTGAACTATATATATGTGCGATATATATATATATACAAGATATTTCCCCAACGTGATACAATATTTTGCACCGGGTAGTAAGTTGGGTGAGTATTACCTCAGGGTGTGTCGAATTGTTAAACGTCATACCTGTAGATGGACAGAAATAATGGCCAATAGTTCGTAGTGCGAGCTTGAAAGTTATTTCATAGCTAGCAAGACAAGCAGAGCGAGACATGTTTCGCATACAGCGCGCTTCACTGACTGACCTAACCAGGTCATCAGACCTACAGGCGCGCCGAGAGAAGGAAAGTCTTCATTTCGCGAAAGTTCTTCATTTGGTCATGATCATGAAACTGATACACTCGCTCCTTAGATGTCTCACTAATGATAAATAACTAAATTGAGCGTGTAGGTCCGGTGAATAATCGAAAGTGGCAGCCTCTCATTATTTATCAGCGTAACTGAACACGCTGCCCCATGTTAACTATTATCTCGCTTTGATTTCATCAGGTACCTATACCGATTTATTCATCTTGAGGATAAATCAAAATGGAAACGTAGTTGCAAGATCTTCCCAGAGCAATGTGCAATACATGTAGAAAATTACAGTTCTTTCAGATTAGATATCTAATTGAGCAGGTTTTGACATTTTTTCAGTCCGTTTTTAATGACACTATGTTTATTGGTTTGGGATGTTAGTACGGATTGATGTGATATAATAGGTACCTATTAATTGATATTCTGTATGATTCCTTGAATCAATCTAATTCGGTATCTTCGATTCTCATGGCTTGGCTAGAATAGCCTGTCCAATTGAGCTTCTAATTTTAAAATTCCCACTACAGTTTTCTGATCATGACCCAATCTGAACTCATCGCTTTTCAGCGATTTTTCTTTACAGTTTTGGAATTGTGTGTACCGTTTTTGAGCAAGAAAAGTGCTGTCCTCCTAACCAACCTTTTTTTATTTTAGGGATGCTTGATTTTTGTGAATGATTCAACGGAGTAATCGACCAGATAGACAGTAGAAAGGCCGATAGAAATTTTTATTATTGATTTACAAAATATTGATTATGAATATTTACTTATTCATCACTAATTATTAAGATGAAATTTGTTAAAGTTATGGGCGTTTCTAGAATTCAATAGTTGCGCATGCGCATTGGCTACATCCAAAGCAATGACTATTAGATTAGTTTCTGTGCATAGTCCTGTGATTATTGAATCAGAAAGGAACTGAACTACTTGGACAATCGTCGAAATCCATAAATTAGGAACTCTGGGTGTTGCGAGAATTGGACTTCTATGGGTCCAAGTGCGATGAAATTCACCGGGGCTCATTCATGGCAAGCCATTCTTCTACGATTTCATCTGGTATTGATTTGTAGACACAGAAAGACACGAGATTGGGATTTTTTTTGGCTCGAAGATCTGGGTGCCCATAACCTTTGAGTGGGAAAAAAAATTTAGAATCGAGCATGCAGAAAAAACTTGTTCTTTGTTAGAAATAGATACAGATAATTATTTGGATATTTTTGGATTTTTATGAATCGTTGGAAAAATATGCCATGGAAAAATATATTTAGAAGGATTCTTTCGTCGCGAGTGAACTCCGTCAGTTCGAAACACTCGCTACGTGGGCGCACTCGTATGGTGAAATGGGCGAATCACAAGGACGTATTAGGAACAAAACGCCATTCAATGCTAATGGCTTATGGGTTATTCCCCAAACGGTGTCCCTGGAGACCCACCACAGTTTCGCCTCGCCTCTGTCAACCTCTGTTTCCCAGCATGATCTCTTCTGAAACATGCCCGTAGCCTTACATGATTAGTATTTCCGAGATGACGATCCTTAGCCTGATTCTCCATCGACGGGGCTTATTATATTTAATTAGCTCATTACTCAATAACGGAAAGAGGGAGGGAGAGAGAAAGAATATGAGAGATGAAGGGACGAAGGGGCAAGTACGCTTTCCTTCAATCAGATTAATTCGTAAATGACGAGGTATATTGCGTTTGCAGAGGTAACCCCCATTGAAACTTCCATGTTTCTTTTCGTGTCATAGCAGTTGAGCTTCGTACGGAAATTGTGTGCCTGAATGGTGACGTATGCAAATGATAACTCCAGCGTTATTATCCCTTTTGCTAAAGCGCTTACTGGCAACGTAACGGAAGATGCAAAATCGACACTTTCATCTTGGTAATAGTAGACAACAAGTGCGGAGCTAGTGGGTACCTACCTACCGTCTCACTAACATTATCAGCACAAACTGAATTCTCAACCGCTAGCTTCTCTCGGCATTATTCATGAATCCCCACTCTCATTACAAAAACAAAATCAATCTATTCAACCTAAATATCTGCTGCGTATCTCTGTGTCAGAATGGAATTTTTGATATATTTTCTAAACGACATAGAGAGCACGAACTAAATTAAATCACTCGCTACGAATTGTGGAAACTCATTTCAATGAAGATAACGGAAGTTAATGAAGAACTTAGTCTGTTTCCTCGAGAATAAAGAGTTACAAGGTTGGATCGATGTAGACGATTTGGTCATCATCAATAACAAAAAATAACTATGAAGTTATTGATCAACCAGTGATTAGAAATTGTTGGCATGAAGTTGTGACCTAACCGTCGAAATCGATTTAACATTATAAATCTTTATTTTCGTGGAAATAGACAACGTTATTCATCAACTTCCGTTTTATTTATTAACATGGGAGGCATTGGATTTCTATCTAACTTTTGTCTTCCAGGGTTTATTTCTTAATTACTTGGATGCTAGATTTTTCCTGATTGAAATCATTCCGATGCCTGACAGCATTTTAATGGTTTCTTAAGCTTCTAAGACCATATAGTAGATCCTGAACGTGAAAGTAACAAATGTATGTTCAGTGGGAAGGTCAAGAAGCAAACGAGCGTATGCGCAGCAGCTACAAATAGATGATCGTGACGTAATTGATGTAATTGGGATCATTAATCCGTTTCTTCCCGGAGTACTCTCCGAATTTGAGTGAGATCAGGCCACTAAGCCGTGAATGAGGCTTGAAGGATTTTACGTCTACGCGCAGAGTAAATTATTGTTTTATGTGCAATGAAACTGATAGGGGGCATCTAAAGCTGGGTATTGAAATCTAGCTTGTTAAAGGAATCCGGGAAAAACTGACACGCACAGAGGGAGAGCGCTTCAAAGTCATTAAAAATGGTCTGAAACGTAAAATGTTAGTCGAAATTTTGGTTTTGGGTAACTTTTTTCATATCCCGAAAGTGACGACAACAATGCTTCAGATAATTGTAGGTAAACTTTGAAGCAAAAACCACGGAGAAAAATCCGACGCGGTTCGGCTTTAATGCCCCTCTTTTTCAATCCTCCTCAAAGGTAAATAATAAGAAGCCCAATTTATCAGATTGGAATTTATTAGAGTTCCGAAAAAGAGTGATATTTATTTTTCTTATGGTTGTGAGTAGTGATAATCTCACCCCGACCAAACTAATGGACTATCCTCAGTACTGAGGGACGCCCCGAAGATAGAGGTGAAGCAACGACCTAACACAATATGAGTCTCGCGTTCGGACAGATGGAATGAAAAGTATCGCTGCATAACGAGGATATCAGAGGCTGTTCTGAAAGGATTCAGATAACGCTGAAAACGGCTCTGATATGGACCAGCATCTTCGGTTGATGACTACTTTTTAGTCTTATCGAAACTTTCTAATAAGGCAATAGGACGCATGAGCTGAGGGGCCAGTTGAAGTTGCTTCGGTCACAAGCCCCATTAACGAACGAAAATTGTTTCTGTTGAAACCACAAACATGGCAACAACATACAAATTACCCAAATAAAGGTTCTGGTTAGCAGACGGTTGAAACGCTGAAAATCATTCCAAAACGGTTCATTATTTTTATAAGTAAATGAACCTTTGGCATTAATCAATGTTCGTCCTTGTTGAATACTTTCGAAACAGAACCTATTTTTTCGGTAAGTCAAACATTATTGAACTTATGATAATATGCACGTACACTAAAAGCTTCTTTCGTGGCTGAATTAGATTCAGGGGTTCGAGGGTCCAACCCTTCTTACTTACTTACTTAATTCCGTTGACTCCTATTGGAGCATAGGGCTTCCACAAGTGAGTTCCAGTCATTCCGTACTGCAGCAATTCTTCCTGCTTCCTGCCATGATTTGCCTGCCTGGCCTATTTCTTTTTCCACAGACCTGCGCCACGTCTCCTTGGGTCTCCCTCTTCTTCGCTGTCCTTGGGGATTCCATTGTAGGGCAGTCTTCTCTATGGCACCGTCTGGTTTTCTGAGAGTATGCCCTATCCATTTCCATTTTCGCTTCCTGATTTCCAAGTGGATCTGAAGCTGGTTGGTGGTTCTCCATAAATCTTCATTTGATATGCGTTCTGGCCACCAGATTCCCAATATTCTACGTAGGCATCGGTTCACAAAGGTCTGTAACGGGCGCGTGATGTTCTCTGTGACCTTCCACGTTTCGCTTCCATAAAGCAAAACGGATTTTACATTTGAATTGAAAAGCCGTATCTTTGTGTTTCTGGACAGGTTTCTGTTTTTCCAAACTGGATAAAGTTGCACAAAAACCCCATTGGCTTTCTTTATACGGCTTTTCACATCCTCCGCAGAACCACCCTCCTTTGTGACCACACTTCCAAGGTATACAAATGACTCAACCTGTTCGACAGTATCGCTCAGTAAGACAAGTGGTTTTTGGCATCGCTCATTCGTTCTCATTTCTTTTGTTTTGCCGACGTTGATTCGCAGACCAACTTGGCTAGCGATTCGGCTCAGAGCATCCAGCTTGTCTTGTAGGTCACTGAACCTCTGCGCTAGTAGACAGAGATTGTCCGCAAAATCGAGGTCTTCTAGCCTCTCTCTTAATCCCCACTGGATTCCGCGTTTTCTTCCTCCCAGGGACGCCCTCATGATACTATCGAGAACAATGATGAATAGAGTTGGCGATAGCACACAACCCTGCTTTACACCAGCCATAATCCTGATTGGATTTGAGAGCGCTCCATCATGGACAATGTGGCACTCGTATCCATTATACTGGCTCCTAATAAGATTGATTATCTTGCTGGGGAGTCCATATTTGTCTAAGATTTTCCACATAATTTCCTGATTTATAGAGTCGAATGCCTTCTCGAAGTCAATAAATGCCAGGTGCAGGGGGCTCTGCCATTCAATGCTTTGTTCCAGGATTATTCGCAAGGAGCTGATGAGATCGGTGTAGCTGCGGTGCTCCCTGAAACCTGCTTGCTCCTTTCTCAGGCGTTGTTCAATGGATTGCTTAATTCTCTTCAGGATTATCCGATTCAGCACCTTGCTTAGTACAGGAAGCAGTGTAATCCCCCGCCAGTTGGTACATTCTGATATGTCGCCTTTCTTGGGTATTTTTATAATGAGTCCTTTTTGCCACTCTGTGGGGACTTTTTCCTCTTCCCAAATTTTCCTGAAGAGAGGTTCGAAGATATTCGCTAGAGCTAGGGCATCAACTTTTAAGATTTCCGCAGGAATGCCATCAATTCCAGGGGATTTGCCGTTCTTAATTTCAGACAGTGCTTCAGTAATTTCTGCGACAGTTGGAGAGGCTACATTTATCACAACTGTTTCATGATCTGGCATCCGGAAATGTGGTTCCTCGGCATCTATGTGCTCTTGATTCAGTACTTCCGAGAAATGCTCTACCCATCGCTTCAGCTGTTCAGCTTGGGTGGTCAGAGGAGTACCAACTCTTCTAACCGCCGGTATTTTTCCCCTACGGACGAATAATAATTTTGAGAACCAAGTGAAGCCCGACCGAGTTCTATCAATTTTAGTCAACGTTAACGACATATTGTGACGGTGACGGCGCGCGGCGGCCTACAGCGGAGGAAGGATCTTTTTAAATTGGATTTTTGGAATCTTTGTGCCTACATAAACTACGTAAACCCAAAAAATTTAGAGTGAGTGGTACATTATTTTTTCTCAGCCAATCACAAATTTTCATTATTAAAAATTATACTAATGCTGTTTCCTGGAGTTGAAAACTTATGTTATTTACTTAACTTAGAAGGTCTTAAGTCTGAGAATGTACTTTGGATTTTTTTTTGTCTTCATGATTTCTCATTTCAGTTATCTTACTTAATAGTTTACAATTAAAGCAGAAAATTCGAAAGACTACCGATCAGAAAGTCCTTATTGGTACTTACCATCTTTTTCCATAGGTTTTTCGGGCGCTGAAAAACAAAGTTTCAATATGAAATATTCAACTATTAAACGGCAATACACGAAGAGTGATCAGAAGATCCTAACGAAGCCAATGACGGAACATGATTATGGGGAGTTTATCAGAGAAGCAAAGAGTGAACCTCGTTGATGGTTCCGCTGTTGAATGAATGAATAATTGGTACAACAACTCGACGAGTTCAAATTTAGGGGGAGCATTGAATTTGGTTTCTCACATTTGAACTCCTCGAGTTTTTACCAAGTTTGTGAACACCTGGCTTAGAAAATTCCATCATATGTTGTGTTCTGCTAAAATTCTTGTCTTGATCTAAAATTCAGTTCTGTAATATTTAGTTGTTTTTGCAAAGAAAAAATCAAGGTTTCCAAACAAAAAGATGAATTTATGTGCTTAAAGTAAAAAAAAAAAAAAAAAAACTAAAAAAATCACTAGAGTAGCTAAAAACGGCTAAAATTTTTTTAATACGTATATGTGGCAGAATTTTAGTCGAAAGAAGTTGATCAACGATGAACTAGTACATCAAATAAAACTTTCGGCAAAAAATTATGCAATTTTTTTTTTAAATAAAATTGCATTAAAGTTGCTCAGAAATCGATAACAATTAAAACAAGCTCAAAATACAAAATCTTTTACGAATCGAATGGTATCGTTTAGAACTTTTTTATTTGCCATAAAACTGGGAGCTAACATTTGTTTCCACTCCAAGTGCTCAAATTTCAAAACAACGTTACGTAATATTATACGATAAGTGACGAAAACTCGCTCATACGATCATTCTGCATGACTGAAACTTAAAAGAAAATTTAGTTCATTCTGAATGAGAAAATTTTTATCTGCCATCTTAAGCCCAGTCCACACTTGTATCAAATGTCCGTTGCGTACCATCGTTGCGTATCAGATAGTAAGCAATGCCACGTATAAAGATAAGCAACGGGCCCGATCGGCCGGTTGGAGGTTTTTCCCCGTCACATCAAAGGAATGATACGCCACGGGGTCGAGTAGTGTGGACGCTCCGTTGTAACCCTCTCCTTTCGAAGGGGGTTGCATCAGCCTTCTTGTCCACTAAATATTTGTCTACTATCGTCTGCATCGTCTTGACCCATGCAACTACAGATTCCGTTTATAACGATGCCGGATATAATGATAGGTCGGATGTAACTATAGAAACTGCATCAAAAGTTTGGTTTCGTATGCCAGTCTGCAATCTATATTCCGGGTATAACGATGCCACTTAAATACCAATATTCTGCTTATAGCATGAAAATATAGCCCCTTTAATCTCTTTCCTCGTTTCATATAACGTGATGTCATGGAATTTTCTGAACCTCACACCCCCCTGCGCGCGCCATACCTCCTTGGAACTAAATATTGCCTATAGAGTAGCGAACCCTCCGTTCTATGTTTACCTTACCCCTGTCAACCTTTCTTCAATAGAACCTAATTTTTGTTTTCTGAACTATTCAAATGAAACGTAAAATTTTGGGATTTCCTCACTCCATTTACTTAATGATCGCCTAAGTTAGGATAAAAGCAGTCATGCAGCATGATCTTATGAGCAATTTTTTTTTGTAAATTATCGTATAATTCATCGATAATTATATTTTATTCGTGGTTTTGAAATTTGAGCAATTTGAGTGGAATGACATTGTTGAATATCGATTTCAAGGCAATAAACTTAATCTAAATAATATTCTGCAATTCAAAGATTTTGAATTTTTGACAATTTTTTGCTTATATATGCATGCATGATAGATTTCAGCCCTTTTCCTGTTCCGGGTTATAATGATAACGATATTAATATAAAGGTCCCTTGAGCATCTTTACAAACGGAATCTACGCAACGGAATGATACGTAACGGGGTCGAGTGTAATGTGGACGCTCCGTTGCAACTCTCCCCTTTCGAAGGACACTAAATATTTTTGGTGGGGGGTCTGTACCCCATTTTCCACAAGATCATATGTAAATGAGATAAAATGAAGTAAAAATTGCCCCTTCATAATTTATTTATATCCAGTATTTAGTGCCTTATTCATTATTGAACATAGTTTTTAGGTTCAGTCTAGGAACGATTTTCTTCTTTCTTGCCGTTCTTTTCACCGTTGCATTTTATTGATACGGATACGCCATGAAGATCGGGTGGTTTGCGTGGAGGGAGTTGCATGTGATTTGGTACGCAACGGTGATACGATACGGACATTTGATACAAGTGTGGACCCGGCTTTAAAATTGGTGGAATACAAGATGGGCGGCCCCACAAAGTTGGCTAAAATTGAACATTTTAAAGTCGAAACCGTGCATCCTGCAGAAATTGTTATACGTTGCCAAGTTGTTGAGCACAAACATACTTAGCGATTCGACCACAGAACTATGAGTGATCTCCTAAAATAAATGAACTACAAACAATTTAAATTCAGACCAATTTTAGGTAACACACCCCCCCCCCACCGATACCACCATTCCAACCATCGCCTCGACTTTTGCTCTTCAAAATCCTTCCTCACTACAGAAGGTAGGGAAGCTTTGTGTTCGTTTTTGAAGTCGACAAAATTTTTGCCCTCCAAAATCAAAATTGCCACTTTCTTTTTGCGTTTCAGAGCTTGCTGATCAATTTTGGTTCTGTGTCTGTCTGTGGTAAATTCTTGTCACGCCAAAAGCTATACCATGTTTCAGTCCGATTCCAATGAAATTTTCAGGGATTGTGCGGTTAGCTCCTAGACGGTCCCCTATAATTTTCAATACCGTCGAATCAACAGTAGCCTGTGAGCATGCGCGAACGTGAATTTCTCATAACTTCGATTTCTCATCATCTACTGGTCCGATTTCGTTCGAACTCGGTAGGTAATTGGGTATATAATCTAAAAAAAATGCCCTATAAATGATATCGCATTATATCGCGATTGGTCGAGTGATAACCATAGCAGTATCGGTTTTCAAGTTTCGAAACTAGAAGCCTTGTTTACAGAATTCGTTAATAGAACCGCAATTTGCATTCATTTAGATTTTCGTGGTTTTGGACTTTTACCCTCTTAAACCCTTGGGATCGAAACACTGCGCAGTACGCAGCTGCAGTTACAGCTGCCCAGGGACCCCTGAAAGCTGGCCAAAAGTCCAAAAGTGGACGACACCCACAAGCACGCATGTACATTTTTCTTATTCGAATAGATATGAACTGGTTGGGCCAAACCACACGTGTTGTAGCTCCCGGATAACATTTAGGACCTATTACATAATCTGTTAATTTCATAATATGTAAGCAATGACATTCAGGAATTTCCATGATTTAGTCCTCATTTTGATCGTTCTGTCGACTTGTTTATTGCCGGTCCTCGTTCTTTGCATTTATTTCCCAAAGTAATATCCAATCAAACCAAGGCAGCTGAGGTTTATTGGTGGAGACGGGTTATGTGGTTAGATGATGGCGGGGGGTGACTTTCACTCAGCTCTGGAACCAGGTCTTTCTCTTTTGACCTTACGAGAATCTACCCCCTTTTTTGGTGCACTCCCAATTTGTCTCCTTTCAACAATCGCAAGTGTAATTTGAGGATCATCGGATGAGGACGTCTATTGATCTGAAACTATCGTTGGTGCAGACGGCGCGGTCCAATTGAGCTACTTCCAGCGAAAGTCCATCAACTACCTAACTCGTTACAGTTGCGATTTGTTGCTTGTGCCCAATCGCTCTCTACTTGGCTGACAGAATTGAGAAAGAAAGGGAAATAGTTCGGTGATCATTCCATTTAGAACCAATTCTGGTGAGAGGCTTCAATAGGACTTTCCTCGAGCTCCCTACCCTAAAAAACGGAAGAAATTTCTATTCTCGGACTACTACATGCGCTCCAGTACCCTCTGAGTATTTGTACTTCAACAAGCTTAATATATAGGAGTAGGAAAGAGCAACTTAATATAAGAGGGTAGGAAGGAAGTTATGAGAGGGGCATGAACAGTTTCTTGGTACTTCCCATAGATGGGCCTGGACACGATCTTATGGCATATGGTGGTATACCTATAAAGATCTGAGAGTTTCTAACTCTAGAACAAACTCCTGAAATATGAAAACAACTTTTTTGTCTTCATGTAATCGGGTCTCAACATACTAATGGCAGGTGCTGGGAAAATAAAATTCAAAGCTAAATAATTTACCTATTATTACATTCTGAAGTACGAATATCAACTTAATTTTCAGATAATACTGAAAACGTAAGCTTGCCAACTTGGATGTGGCACATAGCTTCCTCGTATCCATAACATTGTTGCATAGATCAATGAAAGTTATTAGAGAGGATCTACAAAATATCAGGAAATTAGTATACAGAAGCATAACCTAAAAAAACTGTCATAATATTAATGAAAAGTGATTATCTCGAAGGTAGAAACACTGAAACAATTTTTAGTGTTTTATACGTTTGCTCCAGCGTAGACGCTACCTTTGATCTGGTAACAGTGAAATTTAATGAGAACATGTCCAAACCGATCCACACATTCCCTGATGATTTCATTGGATGATTATTGTAAGAATTATGTGTTAGCGCCTGCGCAGTGGCTATTACTGACTCTTTTTCTAAAATTCACAGAGAACCATCTGCGGTCAAAATAGTACAGTACCTGAAAATTTAATCAAAATTTGATGCAAATTGTAGACATTCTGAGCAATACGAGAATTGCAGAGGCTCTTATTTATCTCACCCGACCGTGATGGAACTCATAGTGAAAACTTCATCAAAATCGGACCATGATTTTGTCCGTGAATCGTATTTCTCACCATATATCACTTGTTGATTCACTTTGCTTATTGAGGTTTTTTGTTTTCAAAGTAGGTAGTTAAGTCTTGATCTTCATTCAGATTGTGTTTTGATTTTATCGTTTGTTTATACAACTTTTTTTTTCTATCCATCTTCGTGTTTCAGGTTTTTCTGGAATTTCGGTTAGTGTAAAAGGTGTGGTTTTCCCAGAGAGGCGCACCGACAAAACTTGATGAACAAATAAACTAAATATATATCTCTTTCTTTACTATGATTTACTGTCACATTGAAAATATGAGTAGCATACTTGAATAACAGTATGCATTCATCGTATACAACTCAACATTAAGAATGAAACCCACTATATATTCCTCATAGCCTAATGACATAGTAATTTCCACAGCAGGTCACACTGAGCAATTATGTACATAAAAAGGATTTAGAATTGTAGATTGTGTCTGATTTAGTTTCATCGATTGAGAACTTTTGGAATCCAGCCAGTAACTTATTACCTCACACAGTCTAATGCATATAGGGAGTATAGGTACCATTTTTCCATATCCTTATCTTTAATGAGGGATAACCGCTTGTTTATTCTATATTTGTAATAGAAAGCTGAGGAAATCCCAAGAATACAGACACCAACCGCACTACTCTACGATGAAAATACAGATAGATAAGAATTCTAGCATTGATTCTCTCTATGACTTTTTAAAGGCTTAGCAAAAAACTACGCCACGACACCTCTCCGGCCTGGGCGAGGCCTACTGTGGTATAACATTATGTGGAAACACTAAAATTGTTTTTCTTCAATGATTTCCCAACATTAGAAAAAAATGATAATAAAAAAAAAAAAAAAAAAAAAAACCGCATCGTGCAAGGGTAGGTAACCTCCAAAAATAAATATAAATGGGTAGGTACTTTACGAATGTAAAAGTTGAATTCTGGATAAATGATTTTTTTTCGAATAACAGGTTTTTTAATAGCGCGAACACATCACTCATCAATTTTCTTCTTTGTTAGATTCTTTTTGGCTTATTTATTTATTTTTTACGATTTAAACCTCAACTTAAAGGGTTATTAGTGGCGTTTAACAATGGGGCTAAGGGGACATGATTCTAAGGGGGGCCATGTTCGCGTCCGTCTCCATACTGGCAGATCGGAGGGGGAAAAACAACAATAACAGCATTCCGCAGAAAATGGAATCGCCGTACTCTGCCATAAAAGGTACTTTTTTGAATCGATATTTCAAATACTGAACCTTTGTAATCGACCAAGAAAAAAAAGAAGAAAAACGTTTAACCTCTCCTCAAAATCCGATTATTTACGTTTCAATACGTACAAAATACGTCCATTCGTTTGCCCTCTCTAAGGGCTGGAAGCTTGACAGAGAAAAAGAACATCAACGTGGGAGTGAATCGGAACTGGTGGGACATATAAGAATCGCCTTATAAACTAAGACAATCGTATCACCTATTATAGTGAAATGGAATGAATAAATGGAATATGGGAATGGAATTCACACTTCATGAAATCGAGTTTATAATAACATTTGTCACCTGTACACGGACTTATGAAGCGGAGGAGGGTGATTTATTTTACCCCATTAATCTTCAGTAGGTGGGTGCTGATGTCAATGCTGATACACCTACTTGGATTCTCATGTACTGCTGTACTTAGATATCAGCTCTTGTTAAATACAGAAGTGCCAGTAAGGTGTAGGTGTTTTGGTTAATTTAATTTTTTTCTCCTCGACAGGCGTCTACGCCTATGCAGTTAAATTTAGATGTAATAGACTTCGTTTCAAGGGACAAGTTTCAGCGTAGAAATGCTATCCAATACAGAAATAATAAAAATTTGTGTAATGAGTTGCAGCGTGTTTGAATCAAACAGGTTCTCCCAGTGCGCTGTACAGTCAACGATTAGCTCAACATGATGGCGGGATGAAGAACTTCAACACCATTGTGAATAATTATAACAGATGTTACTATGGAAGAACTAATAAATCACAGTAAATATTATTGTCTTTTAAACGATTAAAATAACCGATACAATTAAAATAAACGTCTCTCATCATGGAACCGAGTGTATATAGAACTGCCAGATGTTAAATGTTTGTACGTATTTGTTTTCCCCGTCTATTTTTCTTAAGGTAGGCCATTATTTTATCTGCGTAGAAGGGCTATCCTTTTCAAGAGGTTGGAATACAAAGTTCCGTTTCGACAGAATAAGGAAGAGCGGCTCGAAAACCAACGTTTTCGTCTACATTTTCGTTCAGGACAATCGGAAAAAAAATTGCATGTCTCGGAACTCGCATGGGATCAAATTGGAACTTCAACGAACATTTTAAGACCAACCCGAGCAAAAACCGTCGAAAGACCTCTTGAAAGTCAATCACCAAACCCATCAACCCAAGTTTATATATTGTACTAGTCATCTCCAACACCTAAAGTATCTATATATGAAAAAGCGTTACAGCACATTGTTATTTTGAATAGGTTTTTTGCCATGAAATTAACAGTTAACAAGCTATGCATTAAAAAAGCTCAAATTTCAAAACAATGTAGCATTATACAATACGATAATTTACGGTAATACGCTCATGCTGCACGACTGAAACTTTTTTGCCATAAATATGATATTCAACTATTTCGTTGCACTTAAAAGTGCTCAAATTTAAAAAGTTCCAGTCATGCAGCATGATCGTATGAGCGAATTTTCGTAAATAATCGTATTATATTATGTGATAAAACACATTGTTTTAGAATACATTGTTTTGAAATTTGTTTAACTGTTTTGAAATTCGAGCATTTTGAGTGCATATAGCATAGTTAACATAGCATAACATAGTTAACTATAATGTTATGGCTGCAAAACTCTTTAAAAACACTATTCTGCAATTCAAAGAAGATTTGGAAATGTTAGCTCTTTTTGGGAGTTTTTGTATAATAGATTTTTCAGCAAATGTTAATGAAATTTGAGTACAATTTTCTTCATAATTTTGTGAGTACATTTCTATTGTTCAATTTCGTTGCTGATCAAATTTTTTTTGGCTAAATTTCTGCAATAAAATATAAATTTGGCAATTTTTAGCCGTTTTTAGCCATTTTCAGTGATTTTTCTAGTACGATTTTTTGTACTTTGACCAATTTAATGTGCTCAAAAAGTGTTGGCCAGCGATGTCATACTTTTGTTAGGAAAGCTTGATTTTCGGCTCTCTCTCTCTCTCTCTCTCTCTCTCTCTCTCTCTCTCTCTCTGTGTGTGTGTGTGTGTGTGTGTGTGTGTGTGTGTGTGTGTGTGTGTGTGTGTGTGTGTGTGTGTGTGTGTGTGTGTGTGTGTGTGTGTGTGTGTGTGTGTGTGTGAGTGAGAAATTTTGTCGACGCTGCCCAGGCCACAATTCTCAACCGGTTTTATAGATTCTTTCTATGTTCGTTCCCAATTTCAGTATATTTGTGCAAAAAACTTCGGAAATTTTGAATTCCGTGATGGAAGAGGGTGAGTGAAGGTTGTAAAGCCGAAAAAACGTGGTTTTATTCGACAAATTTTGTTGACGCCATTCAGGCTACAATTCTCAACCGATTTTCGTAATTTATATTTCCTTCGATTTCAATTTTAATCTAATTGTGCAGCAAACCTTGAGAATTTCGGATTTACTGTCGAGGTGGGGGTGGAGGGGATAATTACCGTTTCTTTCTGGCGCTGCCGAAGCTACAAATCTCGACCGATTTTCGTGATTCTTATTATGTTCCATTAGGAATTTGATATTATTTTGGAAAGAATGTCAGGAGTTTTAAATGTCATAATGGGAGGGGGTGAATAGAAGGAGTAATAATGATAAATCGTGGTGATTCAGCAATCCTCGACCGATTTTCGTGATTCTTTTTTGTTCAATTATAAATTCGATATAGTTTTGAAACGTGTGAGGAGTTTTAAATTTCATCATAGGAGGGGGTGCATAGAGGGGGTATTACTGATAAATCGAGGTGTTTTAACAATTCTCGTGCGATTTTCCTGATTCTTTTTTTGTTCAACTATGACTTCGGTCTAGTTTTGGAGCGCATAACAGGGATTTCAAATTTAATTATGAGAGGGGGTGAATGAGGGGGTAATAGTAATAAATCATGATGCTTAACTAATATCGTCAGATTTTCGTGATTCTTTTTTTGTTGAACTAGGAATTCGTCTAGTTTTGGAAGGTGTATCAAGAGTTTCAAATTTCATTATGTAAGAATGTAATTTATGTAACATTATGTAATAAATCATGATGTTTCAACTATTCTCGTCAGATTTTCATTCGTGATCATTATTTTAATTTAATTGTCAATATGGTCTAGTTTTGAAATTATGTCAGGAGTTTCAAATTTCATACTCATGATAGTAATTCGTTGTCGAACAAACAACACAATGTTGAAAAAACAATTTAAACATTTACATTTCACTCCACAGATTAATACTCCATCAAACCGAATTAGACAAACCTCTTACATTTTTTTACTGATGCCGAAATATTTTTTCAAGCAATTTCCCCAACATTTTGTAAACTTCTGTTTTTCAGTTTTTACGTAGCTATGCAATCACCGTCTGGGGATCCATCGCACAAACTCTTTGAAGACGCACAACTCGTGACCATTCAACTATTATTTTCCTGTTAAATTTTTGATATCAAGACCTCAACTGCTTACAGTATCAAATATATCCCGGAAAACTCGATCTAGAACAAAATATATTTAACACCCAACCGAACAACTCAATTTGGACTACACCAAATTTCATATCAAGGAGTCAAGCTGCTAAATAAATTACCTCCACATTCGGAGGCCATCGTCAAGACCAAAAAACAAAAACCTATCTAAAGCAATGGATTATGGAATTTGTTTAAAAATATCAAGCAAATATTGTGTGTTTGAGCGCGCCTGTGTGTGAGTGTTTGCGTATTTTATTTACTTATTAATATTTCTCTCGAACTTTTACTTGTTTTGTGTAATTTAAATTGTAGTTTTATTTCTCTCGACAATTAAAAACGGAACTAAACTATGTAAACCTGAAACCAAAACTATGTAATATATATGTAAGTACCTATATAAAGTAGTACTACGCCAAAAACCTATAGTTTACTTCAACAAGAAATTCCTACGCACGGCATTGAGTTCCTTTGTAGGATTTTCCTTTGTTCTAAAAATAATAAATTCCATGAGGCGTCCCACTGCATGTAATTATGTATAAATCAGTTAATTTTTATAATACCAAAGTATTGTACCAACTCAAAATTATAACAAAAAGTTTACTCTACCTGCAGTCAAAATAGTAGGTAATCTACGACAAAGCCAAATAAAAAAAGTTCGGAGTAGCTGTCCTCCGTACAAAACGTTATGAAGGTGGTAGAACCATCAATTTTATAGTTTTTATTTCATTCCTCTACGTACCGAAGGTCTCAGTAGAACTGATAGAATCGGTCTGAAATAACATCATTCTGGAACTCCCATAAAATATAGGGGGTCTAAACTAAATTGAAAACATACTTTTAAAATCAGAAAAATGTATACATATGGGGCTTGTTGTAGGATACATGACTGTATGTCTGTCCGCAGGTACAGACAGTGTAGGTGATGAAAAGCATTGCATCTTCAGGGCATCAAACGTTTAGGGGACTTAAGGTATCGAAAAAACGCCGATTTTCATGGTTTTAACACAATAAGGGTAATTTTAAGTTGGGAAAGTGGTGCAAGTCTCGTTCCATTTGTTTTGAATTGATGGGGTCTACAAATTATGGACATTTTATGATAGTGGTAGGTAGGTAGTTGTTTCCAGATGTTGATTTTTAGCAAATTAGGATCACGAAAGATTAAGTTACACCTACCTGTTGAAGGCAATTTGCTTTTGTGTAAATGTGATAGAAATCATTGATCTATGAATAATAAAGTTGGTGGGGCGGAGGGGCTTGTTTTTTCAACGTCAATCAATGAGTAAGCGAAATTGAATGCAAATTGGAATCGATCTAAATGAAATGAAATCAGGAAGGTGTGTATGCAGCTCCCATCCTCAACTTTCAATTCACATTTAAACAACTTTGTGGTGGAAATTTCAGTGACCCAATCCGATTGTAACGAAATTTATAGCAAACCATCTGTGGAACTTCTCACAATCCCTGAAAATTGCATCGAAACTGGATGATATCCGAGAAAGTTGAATTCGTGTTGCAAGCAAGGGGAAACCGGTTGAAACATGAAATTGTCGATTAAAATGTTGACTCATAAATAGGTAAATAAAACGCGAAACTCGAGGCATTTTAAAATTTCTATTTCCTCCTTGTCATTTTCATGCTTAGTGATCGTGAAACCTAAAGTGGTTCTGCAGCAAACTCAGTGGGAATTATCAAATGGAAGGTAGGTAGGTACCTACTTACTTACCTATACATGTATGTCACGGACCATAGGCAAGCTATATCCCTCCGCAAACCAATACCGGTCACTTTGTAAAGCTACAGGCCGTATCGTTGATTGAAATCAAGTTTGACTGGACTTTAATAAACGACCTATACATTGAATTTCATTAGTTACAGCTAATAATCAGTAGATACCCATCAATCGAAATTGCTTTTGATAACGTTACGTTCAACTTTCACTAATAGTTTTCTTGAGGATAGGAATCACGTGCCAATTAAGATTTTAATCACGTGAGACCGTATACATATATGATGTTCCCAGGGTATTCATGTGGTTTTCTCCTAATAATGACCGGTACACAAAAAACTTCTGCACCTGCTCAGCTGATTAGTTGGAGATGGACCATTATTACATTCGAACAATGAGTATATAATACATAACAACAGTCGAATACCGACGAAATCAAATACAACTGAATGCAATTCATTAGCACCCCCTTCACATATTTGTCCATTATTTGAATTGAAACTGCGTATAGTTTTTTAGTGAATCTCTACTTATGGAAGCAACTAAGTGGATAGCCTACTATGAACCTACCAAAATCCATTATATTATTACAGCAACAAGTGTATTAGATACCTGTTGTAACTAAATCCGAATTGGGAGCCCATTCCACTGTGTGCCCTGGAGTGTCCATATTAATGTGTAATGTGTGTAACGATTGTGTGATACTAAGACATGCAATTACGTAGTAGATAGTGAGTTTGTTAAGGAGGCGGTTTGTTGATCTTACTAAAGTAGGTAGGTATCGTAGATTATTCAATTAGACCAGAGCTATCAATTTTTAACAAAATAGGACTGAATTTAAACTTGGATATTAAAATTTACGAATGCTGGTAGCTATCACAAATATGTTTTTGTTTATAAATATATTTGAATTCGACACATTACTGACAAGTTTTTCCTAGATTTTCCAAAGAATAACAAGCCGATCCTACCGAATTTCAGATGTACCAACCTACCGATCTGTTTGAAAATAAAGTTTTTGACAAATGAGTTGGTATTGAACAATTTGAGTAGCTACGAACGAGGAATAACTACCTCGTTGTTGAGTTTGGAACGATCACGATATTCGTACATAATTATATTATGTCTTATGCATCGAGCAGAGACGGATAAAACCTTCCGCTGTACACAGTAACATTCACTAATCTTATTCTTATTTATTGGTCGTAATCGTAATTGGATAGTAGATGCTACTTATAAGGCTAGCAACAACCGAATATTGAAATGAAAGTTAGTTCCATCCTGGAATTCCGGATCTGGGATTTGGTTTCTAAACAAGTTTTGGTCTAGGTTGAACGGATACGAATGACTTATTATTCTTGTTAGCCCGAAAATGGAATGCAGACGCTTACCTGGAATAACTGTGGTAGCAGTCCAACCTAGGCATGGTATAAGTCCCAGAACAACAAACCACAGGTAGGAACGCATGCTCAACACTCGGGCGGCGGTAAGGGCTCCGCGATTCACTTTGGAAAGGTCGAACTCTGAGGGGTAAAAACGAGAACTTTGGAGGAGATTGAAATGCAAAAAAGAAAAGAAAGTTGGGTCCCCGGCGCGGGCCGCTCGTTGGGCTACAAGGTTGGAGGGAGGCCAGACAAGAACTGGAAGACAGGGTTCTGAAGGAATAGAAAGACTCGAGGAGCTGGCTGCTACCTCTCTACCTCCTGCTCCTTGGGGGTAACCCCTTCTACTCGACTCCAACTTCTCTCTCAGCCAGGCGAGGCTCCTGCTGTCTTCTCCGTTCTCCCAGCTAGCGTCTTCGTCTTCCGTCTTGGTTCTTGCTCTTGGATGCCGACATGCACAGATCCTCGGATGCCCTTTTCCAGCGTCCCCCGTGCGCTACTCCCGCCCTAACACTCCCGTTGTGTTGGGTGAAGATGAAAGCAACGTCGAGTCGATTTCCAGCACTTGTTCTCTGGATGGATTGCGAGTCTCCCGAATTCGCCTTTCACGACGTCATTCCGGGTCGTGGGTCCTGGTAACATCTCTCGCATGGGTGAAGGCAGGACGGAATATGAAACCAAACTCGAGAATGTATCATTAAAAGGATTTTCCTGATGAACATCGGTCAGGACTAAATCTGTCTCGATGAAATTTCAATAACCTAACAAACTTTCCATGGAAAAAAAAAAATAAATAAATAAAAATAAACCTCTCTCGATGAAATTTAAATAACCCAATGCACTTTCGTTCGCGGACGGATAATTTAAATGGAAAATTAATAGAAGTAGATGGTCCAAGGTCCATAAGATTTAAATCGTCTAAAGTTGAAAAGTTGCTCGACCATTTCAAATTGAGGTGTAAGGATCGGTTCCCGAGGTATTTTACAGAAACTGTGTTATAGGGTGATATTTACTGGTCACCATCAGTACTTGAAACGATGTTCTTTTTTCCACATAGGTAGTTAATCCTATTTAAACATCAGTGAGTTCCTATGCAATCACCAGCCTTCACCGCTCTTTACGGTGTTCAGTACTTCTCTACCTGCCTTTAAAATTACGCGACGTCAAGCAATTGGAAATGATTCATCACAGGTTCCTTATCGGCACTGTGTGACTCAATGAGTTATGATGAACTGGTCGAGAGAAGTGAGTTGACAAGCCTGTGGGAGCGTACTACGAGTGTTGATATAACTTTCTTCATAAGGTGGTTGGTTTTTGGTCTAGTAAGGAGAATATTTTGATAACTCACTCTAATTTCTGCTTGAGAAACCTGTTTCGACTTGTTTTCACCTACTAAATACCTTTACCATTGTCCAATATCCAGATTATCAAGAGAACTTATCTAGCTGTTAGCAGCGCCCTCATAGTCCTGGAGCTGAGGCCGAAAAGGGAGAGGGCTTCAAGTTATATTTTGAAACCTTAGGTCATTTTAATTTAGATAAAAAATCTTTGTCTGTCATCTCAAAACAGTTGCAATACAAAGTAGTGGCTCCACAAAGACGGCTAAAATAGCAAATTTTCTAGTTT
The DNA here is from genome assembly GCA_030762985.1 of Adelphocoris suturalis. Lineage (NCBI taxonomy): Eukaryota > Metazoa > Arthropoda > Insecta > Hemiptera > Miridae > Adelphocoris > Adelphocoris suturalis. The sequence continues at coordinate 17,586,830 of CM061045.1, read as the reverse complement.
TTCTCCAAAATTCCTAAACCGTGTGCACAACAGAAATTTTAATTTATAATTTCTGTTTGATATAATTATTTTATTCTATTTATTATTATTTTACTATGTTTATTTTTTTATTATTTTTTTATTTGTGAGTTTGTGATACTGTTTTTCTACATTTGTTCCGTTCAATTTGTAAATGTTTGCGTACAAAATAATCTCAACTTTCTTAACTGTAAGTACTTTGAAATGTATTAGGTAGACTTGACCGTATTAAATGAATAAATAAATACTAAATAAATACTTAGATGATGTTAGTTTTTTTTTTAACTTTAACTGTAGTAGGTGAACACCAGAGAATGTCAATGAAACGGGTTGAAAACTGTTGAGATGTTTGTTACAAGAATGTGAATTTGGCACGTATGCTAAGGCATTGATTCGATGATGATTAAGCCCTTGACGTATGAGCCTGATCCGATAAGCCTAGAAAATTTCATCGAAAAAAAAAAGTTGAAAATTTTCGTTCTTTAGACTGTGAAACTTGGTACATTTGTTGTTCCCCTTATGAGGGTTAGCAGAGATTAAACGACACTAGTTCACGCTATTCTCCTAAAATGAATTTAGGATTTACGAGTGCTATACGTGTTTCCCTGTCTGATGACGTGAAAAATAATAGTTCAAGGCTTGAAGATTGTTTCAATTGCAGGTACCTATGGGAGTTATTGAATATCCACCCACCTAAAGAGCAGCTCTAGTCAATTTCATCAAAATATTTAAAGTAGTTCGTAAGTAGGTAGTATATGTGTTAGTGGCAATGTTTTCATTGTATATTTTTTATCAAGGAAGATTCAACTCGTGTCTTTAATAAAAAAGTGCGTCCTAATTTCGCTTACGTCTCAACAACTAAGATAATATATATTAGTCTTGCAGCACGATACCAGGCTTACAAAATATCGGACGAGGATGTGCATGAAATAACGGCATCATATTTAATCTAACCTAAGGGGTAGCATATAAAAGTTAAAATTAAAGATCATCTATAAAGATATGGTACAAATTGTGAGAGAAAATTCTTGTAACAACTACAATTCAGTTTTTATCCGATTTTATTTTTCTTGGCCGATTGCAAAGGTTAATTACTTATTAAGAACAATTTTCTAAAACATTAGCTTTCTCTCAAAACTCGTTGGTTTACGGTGATTTTAATACGTTTGCCACCCTAGCAACATATTTCAATGGTTTATGCAATTATACAACTATGTGATGGATACGACAAAACTATTTTTTTCTTCAATTGAGTTCCTTACTTGGACTTCTAGAACTGTGCTTCATGAAAGGCCACAAATTCGTGAGAATATTCTCATAAGTCGTCGCTTGATGAGATGACGTCATACGCTCTTTTCTGGTTTCAGTTCATTTGCGCAAGCTTGGAAAATACCCAGGCGTTGTAAAATGATGTCACGCGAATTTAATCACGATCCGAGAATAAATCAAACTTGCAAATTCGACCCACGTGAATTCGCTTATGTAGGTAGCTATGCTTATTATAACTCAGAACCTTTTCATGCTTCCAAATGATAATGTTGAATAGGCGCTAAATTAATGAGGTGATCAAAGCTTCGTTCTTGGGAATCTCCATCGCTGTGATGAAACTTCATGGCCTTACGGCAATAAGGCGACTCGCACCTCGTAAGTGGAAGGCGAGAGAGGTGCACGAAATTAATAGAACTGTAAGGAAGAATATCCTGGTTCCAGACTCTCATTACATCATATTGTTCGTTTGAAACACTCAGGTGGGATGACATCGTTGAGATATAGTTGTACACAATATCCTTGTAATAAAAATACATTATTGTTGAATCTCAACAATAATGTATTTTCCCCTGCTGAATATGAAATGACTCCAACCAAACATCAAAACCGTTACTGGGATATGAAAACGTGCTGAAAATTGCAAAAACGGCAAAAAGCCGATAAATTCGTCTATATATATTTATATATATTATATATCTTTTTTTCCCCTAAGCAATACAAAATATAACCTACACGACACTATACTAAAAATGTACTTGAATTTAATTAAATCATGCTAAAAGAAATTGATAAGAACTGTAAAACATACTAAAATTTGTTTGAAAAGCTGAATATCATTTGGAAAAATTATGTTTTCCAGAAAATTTATTGGTACCTAACGATTTCTTTGCACACCCTTCTTTGAACACACTGCTCACATTTCAAAACAATTTATCATAAATGCACTACAAAAAATCAAGAAAATTCGCTCGTACGAGCATGCTTCATGACTAGAACTGTTTCGTCCAAAATCAAAATTTCCACTTGTTTTTTGCATTTCAGAACTTGTCGATCAATATTGGTTCCGTGTCTCTCTGACTAAGTCAAGTTTTACACCGATATTGATAAGATTTTCATGGATAGTGCAAGTCAGCTCCTAAATGGTCTCCTAAATGGACATTCATTGTCGTGGGACTAATAGTTGCCTGTGCAGATGCTCAAAGGTGAATATCATAACGTTGTTTTCTCATCTTCTATTCGTCAGATTTCGTTGAGACTTGGTGGGTTGTCTTGTAAATATGTGTTTTGCAAATATTTGATTTTAGCAGGGTTAATTATTTCATTAGGTCAAATTAGAACAACTATCTTTGTTAAAATTATAATTTACGTACCTTTTGGAGAAATCCGTCGTCTCTAACAAGTCGAGTGCTGGGGACGAGCGCTTTCGATGCAAAGACATTATCATCATTCGTACGGTTTCGACGGCCTGATGATGATGAAGTCTTTGCTTCGAAAGCGCTCGTCCCCGGCACTCGACTTGTTAGAGATGACGGATTTCTCCGAAGGGTACGTAAATGATAATTTACTAGTACTTCTAGCGTAAATAACCCTTTAGATTTAATAACTGTCTAGGATGGATTTTAGATGCGAAGTGATTTTATTTGTTGACAACAACATCAACAAGTGAATATAACACAATTATCTGATTTAATTAATAATGGAGTGTCAGTTTGCATGATAGGTAGTATGTTGGGTATATGTTCTAGAAAAATTCCCCATGATATTTCGCGATTGGGTGTTTAATAACTATTGTGCGTGCGCAAAACTAAAATTGATTGACGCAGGCAACTCTCCGAAACTAATGTACCGTATGATAGATATTGTAGATAATGTAATTTAGGTAATGTACCGTAGATGAAAAATGGTCCCCTATAACTTCCATCGCCATCGGATAAATAGAGTATGCGCAAGCGCTAACGTCAATTTCTTTTAGCGAATTTTTGAAGAAAATTAAGCTATTGCTCTCGCCTCAAAATTTGTAGAATGTGAATTTTTGAAAAAAAATTATGCAGAAATTCGTTTCAGGCTATTCTGAATCATATTCTGAAGTTTAACGCATTTTTTAATGTATGTATATATGTATGTATGTATGTATATATGTATGTATGTATGTTTGTGTCATTCCAGACTGTCCGTAGAATTGTGCTAGAAACTTCAAACAAATTTTAAAATGTTAAGGGCACAAAACGAAAGTTCAAGTTCGTTGGCCAGCTTGATCGGATTACATCTTCGGGTTGAAATTTTCAAAAATGTAGTCAAAAATTTCAAAATAGCCTGTTTTTTGCGATTTGTCGTGCGAAATAATTTTTTCAGCATACTAACATGTGGTATATTCGGAATCAGCGTAAAATTTCCTATAAGAATATGTATCAAGTTTTCAAAAATTTCAAAGTTGAAAAATCAGTCAAAAATCGAAATAATGCCGTTCGCTGGTTGTAAAAATCGGCAATATTCTTCAAAAATTCGCTCATGGGGTCATGCTGCATGACTGGACTTTTTTTTTACGTCGATTTCTCATGATCTATCCTTCTGATTTCGTTCAAACTCGGTGAGCGGTTGGGTGTCCTTGGAGATCTTCAGATGTGCACGGAGAATCCAGTTAGTAATAATTCATTAATCGATTCGGCCCGATGGTGCAACGTAAAATTATATATCAGTGTAAAAAAATATATACGGTGTCCCAAAACTAATCCCCTCTTTTTAAGTTTTTGGACCACCCAAAGATTTTGGGAATCTGCTTGAAATTTTTTACCCATTTTTTGCCGAGTGACGTACGTCTCATTTTTAACAGTTTTTAGCGCTGAACTCAATGGTGAAGGCAGAATTGCGATATCTCGATCCTTTCTCAGAATTGTCTTAATTGATCACAATGAGGCGCGTTTTTTTGTTTTTGTTTTTTTGTTTAAAGATTATATGTTTGCCTGTATGATGAACTAGATTTAAATATTGAACATTGAGCTTCGAAAAATCATTTTTAATGAGGTGTGTGGGTCTAAGGACTAAAATGAACCATGTAAAGGTACTTATGAGATACAATAATCTCTTCTTTAGTCGCTATTGGTTTATTATTGTCAATAATGAACCTTTCTAATCGACTAAGAAAATTTTTTTTAACCCCACCTCAAAATGTGTTGGTTCACGTTTCAAAATACGTAGATTCCAAAAATCGAATTTAAAAAATCCGCAGTCCAGAGCTTTTTTCCGAAACTCCTCGACCAAAATAAAATTTGGCTCAATAATCATTCATCGGCCGGGGGCCAGTAACTTCGGCATTAATACAAACATATTTAATAATCAAGATTTCAAAAACTTTCAACGTAACAGTCGTGATTCTTTTGCTTGTATAATCCCAAAAAATCGATTAAAACTCTCCGCAACGCTGTAGATTAAAATTTTTGTTTTCTATTAGGGCTAAAATTTTGTAAAAACCTTCAGATTTCCAGGCGCGAGAACAGAAGAAATGATGCGCAGCCATCCTTAATATACAAGTTATGGTAGCTCAGTCGTTAAGGTATCGGACTGCAGTGCCTAAGGTGTGCTATTTTTCTTCCAACACTTGGAAAATATAAGAAAAGAATTCGTTTAAAGAATTCAACAGTGTATTTCGGTAGGAGGAAGAATATCTGAACAATCACAATGATTGATGTAATCCATTGAACCCACAAACCTGTAGTAAATATATTTTTTTGAAGTTCAATGTTCAGTCTTTTAATCCAGTTCACTTTCATCACCAGCGCCACTCTGACAACGGAATGAAATATTTCAATTCTGACTTCAGCATCGTGTTTAGTGATAAAAAAATCTGCAATATGAGGTGTCACTAGGTAAAAAATGGAAGACAAAATTTCCAATACTACTCTTTGGATCGTCCAAAAACTTTTAGCTTTTTCCCTGATTTTTTTCCCCGGCATAAAAATTAGTTGAGACACCGCAAAAACGCTCTCCGCAAGTTTCACTTCGATACCTCGAAAAGGTGGAAAAAAAAGGGGGGGGGGGGGGGGGGGGTAATATTGAAAGAAATCAGAGTGATGTACGGGTAATGTAAACAGCACATTACTATGCAATATAATATAGATTGTTGTACACGTCATGTGATTAAATGCCGTGCGTCACTTGCTCCCATAAAGATTGTTCTCGCTCAACGTGTAAATGGCTATTGTTTGGTTCCGAATCCCTTTATCTTTTCATGTATATCTGAGTGTATTCTTGGTAATCGTCATTCACGAAATATTAACGACTAGTGAGAAAGTTCCATTTGTGCCAGTTATTTTCAATGGGACGTCCGCAACAGGGCTCCGAACTAATGGTCTTCCGTGTTCCGAACAGTTCGTTGTTGACATGTCTTTCACTGGTGTTGATGCGTCACCCTTTTCACTCTACAATTCGTTCCCCGCACCATCATCCCCATCAATACTGGTCAAAATGATGATTGTATTAGTACTAAAAAATTATAAAAAAAAAAAGTTTCAGTCATGCATCATGATTGTATGAGCGAATTTTCGTAAATTATCGTACTATATTATGTTAAATTGTTTTGAAAATTAAATACTTGAAGTAAAAAGGAATTGCTAACTTAAAATTTAATGGCAAAAAAACTCGTTTTTCTCATTTTGGATTTTAGCAAATTTTTGTAGGAAATGATTTTTATCATCAAAACTTTCAAAACTTTCTTGGTCAAAATCCGTTTTAAGGCATTATGAATCAATTCCTGGATTATAAAATATCTCATAGGTATATATTATGTATGTTTCATTCCAGATGATAACTCCCCTTAGGATTGAGATACAAATTTCGTTCTTGCGCCAAAAATCAAGCTTGGACGAACGGACAAGTTCGTTGGCTATTACTTTTTGAGCACATTAAATTGGTCAAATTTCAAAAAATGAGCTAAAAATAATTAGAAATGGCTAAAAACTGCAAAACATCTTGAAATTATATTTTTAGCAGATTTTTAGTCAAAGGAAGTTCATCATCGATGAACTAAACCATTGAAAATTTATGTATAAGATTATGCTGAAAAATGTACAATATTTGCGATCGCGCGGAATACGAAATCCTATTTTGCGTCGTTTGTTGTTGCTGTTTGATGCTACCGGTTTTCCTATCTCGAAGTTCCGAGTAATGGGAACTGGGTCACTGCTAGTATGCCGACTCCAGTTTTCATCAGTAGGCTTAACAAGTCGAGTTTGGTTCTCAGAGGGCGTCCCAAAAATAATTGTGCAGGCGTTTCCCCCGCCATTCTATGTGGTATTCTTCGACAAGTGAAAAGGAACTTCATCAATGCCTCTTCGATGCTTTGCCCTTCCAGGATCGCCGACCTCAGGGAGTTCTTGAATGTTTGTACACCCCTCTCTGCTAGTCCATTTGTTGAAGGAAGATATGGTGCAGTCAACTTGTGATGAATGCCTAAACTCTTGCAGAAATCTGTGAATTCATAGCTTGTAAATTGGGGAACATTGTCAGAGGCTAGTAACAATGGGAGTCCGAAATTGACAAGAAATCGCTGAAGTAATGTGATCGTTCGGGCCGGAGTGGTAGTTTTTGTGGGGAAGATTTCAAACCAGCGGCTATATTACAATCAGGTAATAATCGATATGCACTCTTTCCATTGGGGCAGTGGCATGTTGCCACTTGTGGTATCGTACCTTAGAAACATTCTTTTTCGTTTCCTGACTAGGAAGGCATTTTGCTGTCATTTCTTCAATGCAGCGATCAACATCTAACCACCGGAAATAGCTACTTGGTAACGCCTTTGCTTTAGTAATCCCAATCTGGCCTTCATGTAACTCATCTAGTACTTTCTTGCATAGTGAACAGGAGATGTACACTCGGTGGCCCCAAAACAGACACCTCTGTGCCATAGAAAACTCCACCAGATCGTGACCCCATGATTGGCTTGACGGTGAATTCTTACCCGTTAGTAGAGCTTCCACAACTTTGAAAGCCTCTGTGTCCAATACCAATTCCTTCCTGATAGTCTTTGCTGTTACTGGAAGAGTACTTGTTTGCTTTATCAAAAATATTTCCACGTCATTCGTGAAGTCATCCTTTGAATCCGATTCACTATGTAAGGGAAATCTTGAAAGGAAATCGGCATTTCTATGGCCTTCGCTCCTGCGGTATTCCACTTAGTACTGAAAAGCTTGAAGGAAAATTGCATAGCGTTGTAGTCTGAGTGCTGATAATACCCGACGATGTGAGATTACAGCCCCCAATCCAAATGGGCTTGCATTCGAGGAGAGAACCAATTCTTTTTTTTTTTTTTTGGATCGAAATGGGCAAGCACCTCCGAAGATATCAAAGTGTCCTTGATATCATTGAAAGCCTTTGGGCAAGCCTCGTCAAAGTCGAATTTTGCCCCCTTTGTTAGAATATCGTGATGTGGGTGCGCCATTGTACCTAATTTAGGTATAAATTTTCCATAAAAGTTCACTGACCCCATAAAAGACTTTACTTCCGTAACGTTTTTTGGTGGTTTTATGCTTCTTATAGCCTCGACTTTGGAAATTTTCGTATACTTACCTTCTTTGATCACAACGAACCCACAATATTTTATGGTTGGATTCATGAACTCACATTTAGCCTTGTACTCTGATATTGAACTCTCATAAACGCTTCAAAAGGGCTTTAGTGTCTCCAGGTGGTCCTTCTCACTATCTGATGCGATCAGAATGTCGTCATTAAATATTTGTATACCTTTTACTGGTTCCAGAATGTATTCCAGCGTTTTTTGCCAGACCCGTAGTGAAATTGAGGCTCCGAAATGCAATCGGTTACACGAGTATACACTTTTTGTAGTATTAATGGTTAAAATGTGACGGTCTTCCTTTTCGATTTCCATGTGAGTAAACGCTTGACTGATATCAACCTTTGAAAAATGCGTGAACCCATTCATTCCCACGATGTCCTCAACATTAGGAATAAGATGGTCTACATTTTCTAGATGTGGATTAACTATCACCTTGTAATCCCCGCAGAGACGCACTGATCCATATCCTTTCAAAATCGGGACGATGGGTGTAGCAAAGTCAGAATTCGGTACTTCACGTTCAATGGTATTCTAGCCTTAATTCTTAATTTTTCCTACCCCTGCTGAAATACGGCTTCGTATTTCTCTAAAACACTAACCAAGCTCTTAGGAGAAGGGATTTCCGAAACTACTCAAAATCAATGTGAAGCTTCCTACACCAATCTAAGCCCATAATGCTATTATGGTTTCCTTTCACGACGTAAAATTTCAGTAGGTAAACCCCCTCTACCTCAACATTTATATAACCTAATAAATTTAGCGGGTTTCCCGTATACGAACAGAACCCCAATGATGAAGGCTTCATTGATTTTTATGGGAATTTTTGAGCGAAAATATCCGAATTAATTATAGTCTCGGGAGCCCCCGTAACAAGCCTGAATTTTAGCTTTACCTCTTTGGTTTTTGTCACCATAATTCTATTTCAGTTTTTAGTTACAGTTGCATTTAAATGCAAAATATCATTATATTATACACCCGAGACGTATTCTGATTTTACTGAGTCAGAGTCCCTAGTATCATTGTGTTCTGACTAGCTAATCACACTGTTAAATCGTTTGGCGCAGGATTGAGCGTTTTGGTTTTGGAAGTTTTTTTGTCTTTGGAGACAGGCACAGTCTTTAATGTGACCTTTCCTCCTACATCTATCACATGTGGCTCCCTTAGACTCACAATCTCGTGATTCGCGGTTGGTGAAGACCAACCATGTGTGTTTTCATTTTGAGGTGGTGAAGATTCAAATTCAAATTCAAATAATTTATTGTGCAGGAAACAATATGTTTATATAAGCACACATGAACAACAAACACAAAAGACAAAATTAGACATGAGATGGCGTAGAAAATAAAACAAGAAAAAGTAGTTATAAATATTCAGGTAAATAAACGAAATAATATTTTAAAAGATAAAGAAAAGTTAAGTTTAAAGATATTCTGCATTATAAAAAGAAAAAGGTGGAGAGCAGAACGAAGGGGAGTGCACCAAATGCTGGCTATTATCAGATGTCAAGATACTGAACAGTAGCCTTCAACAACCGACCAATGGAGGGGGACGCACGCACAGACAAGGGAAGAGAATTCCAGATCCTTGCTCCTGCCACCCCAAAGGACTTGGACATAGTTCGACTGGTATGCCTGATGACAGAGAGAGAGAGAGTGGGATCTAAAAGAAGAGGCTCTATTAACTAAGTTGGACCATTAACGTTGGCATTGAACCATTAATTATTTCTGCAATTAATTTTAAATGCCTGAAAATGAAATAATCCTTCAGGGGAAGGCGAAGAAGGGTGAGATGGGATACAGATTGATTGAAGATATGCATATCTTAAGTAAGCATTATAGGCAACCACAAGTCTCGATTTCAAAGAAGCGGAAATAGCATAGGAGTAAACTGAGCAACAATAAAAGAAGTGAGGAGTTACTAAAGCAATGGCAAGTCGTATTTTGAAGTTATTAGGATTAAATTTAGATAAACGTCGGAGACTATGGAGAGATCCATAAACTCTCCTGCACACCTGAACCACATGGTAGTCCCAAGACATGGCCTTGTCAAAATAAAGTCCCAGATTTCTTACATGTGGTGAGTAAGGCCACCATCCCTTCAACTAAGATGGGGGGCAGACAATTAGTAGGTAAATCTTGTTTGTACAACACAATAACTTGAGATTTGCTAGGATTAATAAGTATGCCATTTTTGATTGCCTACCTAGATATCGACACTAGATCACTATTAAGTAAGCTGATGGATTCTATCATGGCTTCCCCAAGATCACTGGCCAGGTAAATTTGAAAATCGTCGGCAAAAAGGTGATAATTACAGAATTTGAGGACATAAGGCAAATCATTGATGAAGAGGGAAAATCAGCCCCTTGGGGAACACCAGAAACAAGAGGAAGAGAATCAGAACGTTTGTCACCACTCACAGTAGTTTGAAACCTGTCACTGAGGTAGGATGCAATCAAGCGACAAGCAGATGAGGAGAAATTGTAGTAGAAACTTAGTTTTTTAATGAGAAGATTGTGACAAACAGAACCAAATGCATTCTTGAAATCCAAAAGGACCAAAAAGGTGCGCATTCTATTCTCAATCCCAGCCCGGACATCCTCAACCACTCTCAATAGTGCAGTCTCGCAGCTGTGGGATTACGGAACAATGAAAAAAAGATTGACGTAGAAGAATATAATTTGACGCGAACTCTACAGCTTGGTTTAATTTCACGTTTGGAATTTCTAAATTGTTTAGTTTTAAATCATGAAATTTGAGGCCGTGTACGAATTGTGTGCACAAAGCATCCTCGTACCAATCTGCAGGAAATTTACAATATTTCGTACATTTTGCATCCTGACTACTGAAGTCGAAAAAATTGTTGTCCTCCAAAATCAGAATTTCCACTTGATTTTTGCGTTTCAGAGCTTGCTGATCAATTTTGGTTCCGTGTCTGTCTGTCTGTGTATCTCTCTGTCTGTGATAAATCATTGTCACGCCCAAAACTATACCAAGTTTCAGTCCGATTCCGATGGAATTTTCAGGGATTGTGCAGATTAGCTCCTTCAAGTCACTTTCAATTTTCAATACCGTTGAATCAACACTATTCTGTGCGCATGCGCAAACGTGAATTGTTCATAATGTCGATATCTCATCATCTGCTGGTCCGATTCCGTTCAAACTCGACAGGTAATTCGGTACTTGTTCTAGAAAAATGCCGTATAAATTGTATCGTGATTGGTAGAGTAACAATTATTGCGCATGCGCGAAACTAATATCGACTGGCACAGGCAAAACTCCGAATCTAATGGAACGATTTTGATGAAATTTTCAGCGATTGTGCGGGATAGTCTCTTGACGGTCCCCTATAACTTTCATTGACGTCACATAAATGGTAGTCCGCGCGCATGCGCAAACGTTAATTTATTATAACGTCAATTCCTTATCATCCATTGGTCCGATTTCGCTCAAGCTTGGGAATTAGACGGGTATATCGCACCCGTCCTAGAATAAGGGTACAACTCAAAAATCGCGATTTTTGAGTTAGTTGTGGTTCTGAGAAGTAGAAACGGTCTAGTTTGTCTGTAGAAGGTGGAGATATGTGTAGGGCACTCTAATTCCGCTAGAGAGTGCGTGTGTCTTTCTTCTATGGAGGGAGTAACCAATTCACGTCCTAGGAAGAAAGACACAACTCAGATGAGTTCACATAGTCTGTGTTTCGTTTTGAGTTGTTTCCTTTTTGTGTGGACAATTTTAACTTGTGTCTTTCTTTTCTGAACATTTTGGATCCTGACTGGTGAGATTTCAGTGTTTGAGTTGGAACAACTCAAAAATTCTTAAAAAATCAACAAAACCGTTCCCCCCACTCCCTTCCCACTGTCAAAAAACTTCACCATGGGGCGTTAGAGTAATTATGTAGGAAACAAGTTTCGCAAAGATAAATTATGTTCATCGTGTTCCAAAGAACGGGTAGCCAATGGTGTGGAAGAAAACTTTGAATGCGATTTGCCGAAAATGACAATTTTTGAGTTGTACCCTTATTCTAGGATGAGTGCGATATGTTCCAGGAAAATTCCCTATGAATTATATCGCTATTGGTGGAGTAGTAGCTATAGCGCTTGCGCAAAATTAAAATAACCGACACAGACAGAACTCCGAGATTAATTTTTATGAAATTTTCAAGGATTGTGCGGTTTAGCTCCTAAACGTTCTCGTATAAATGTCATAATTGTTGGATTAATAGTAATCTGTGCGCATGCGGAAACATTAATTTCTTATAACGTCGACTTGTACTTTGTTGTTCAACTAATTCTATACGTCCATGTTACGACGTGAGGAAGGTATACTGCCCACCCAACTTGGCCGATGTTTTTCAGTTCGGCCGCGAATTTGTGAGTGGTTTCTGTGTCTAATTTCAGTCTATTTTGAAATTTCACCCTTTCAGCCAGAGCTATAGGTTCAGGTGCAAAGAACCTTGACAGAATTTCCTGCAATAGGTAGGTACTTGAAAAGACTTCATTCGGGCTCTGATGGTTCACACAGATCGGCAAGCCTTTCATAAGTTTGCTCATCTTGTTTGTAAATCGTTTCAAATATACTCTCCAATTTGCCTTCGAAGGGTCAAACGGAGCAATATTCAATTAGGGTGATTCGTCTCTTCCTGCCTCCGCCTCGTCTTCATAATCTGTCTGTCTATACTTGATTCTTCTTGGTGGTATATAATTACGTGGGGCGCATGTACGAATGCTCCCCGGGAAGGAGAAATGGATTTTGTCGGAGCCTCACCATGTACGAATATTCCCCTCGGTGCCCAGTACACGAACGTTCCTATTAATTCGCCAGAGGTGTCATGTGAGATTTTCTCACACTAAACCGTTATTCGCTAAATACATTCCAATGGGGGGCCCAAAGGCCGTGACATTGTTGAAGTCGTGGGTGATCATGGCCATCCATCGTCATCACAGAATGATGTTCATCAGACGGTCCTCAGAGTTGCCGTCAAACGAAAAGCTACCGACGATCTTTCGTCAAGACCAGCAAAGGTATGATCAAATTTGTGTTAGGTATGATGTTTTTGTAATTATTAGGAAGGAACGTAACGATGGGTACACATTGCAGATAGTTAGGAGTTCTCCCAACATGAGTTATGGTGGTTTGCTGAACTTGAGGCGTTTGGCCTACGATGCAAAAAGACGCAAAATAGGATGTCGTATTCCGGGTGATCGCAAGGAGGTATTATTTCTAGTTAACTTTATTTTTAGACATTTTATTGGATTTCAATTTGACGATTCGCCTCTGGCGATGATAATGGGGGACTACGTGAGTAACCTCCTCTGGGTAACGACAATAGCTCGTTACATGAACTAGCTTGAGAGGGACGTCCTAAACCCCAAGTCTCCCATAAATAACTGATCACCCACGACGGGCACATGAGGCGAGGACGACGCTGCTCGCGCTATCTATTGGTTTCTTTATGTAGATAAATTAAAGTCCCGCAGCAAGGGGAAAGATAGCGCTCACTTTACTGGCCAGCAAGAAGGTTCCCGCGGTTTTCTTTCATGAATCGAAACACGCCACTAACACGAATCGAAATAACATCGATGATGTAAGTCTCACTCTCGTATTATTGGCAAGTCTTTCATTACTATAAGATAAAAACCTACATAATCTCAGCAATATAATTCATATAGTTCAAATCGATGACGTAAACATAGGGTTAGAACGAAATGTCCCTAGTTTGATTATCTTCCCCGCCCTAGTAATTTTGAATGAAGGAAATTGATCTCGCTTTTCTACGCGATGACTGATAGTTAGTTCACCATGTTGTAAGTAAATTTCATTTATTCGAAACAACAACTATATAAACATATCTCAGTATTTTAAGATCTACTTTAGTTTAAAAATATACTCTTACCCTAATACTGTACCTACCTAATGCTCTTTTTGTTGGACTCTAGCAAGATTCATCTCCGTCAAACCATTAGTAGCGTTTGCGCCTGCGTGAACGAAAACTAGCATTGAAGCACTCCAGAACCCCTCACAACCTCTAAACTGGTTTGGGAAACAAAGCAATTCTTGAACAATAAATTTCTTAACAACAATAAAATTATCATAAAATGGATTCCAGGTCATGAGAATCATGAAGGCAATATTAATGCGGACCGTTTCGCACAGGAAGGCTTAGGAAAACAGTTCTTGGGCCCCTCTCCTTCCATCTCCATTTCCGGAAAGGTCTGTAAATCAAAAATTAATTAATCTATCACTCTGGATCTAATCATAATCTGGAGTAGAAAAACCACCAAGTATAACAATCTAGAATGTTTGCCAGATCCTTCGATACTAAACAAGCATAATATATTGGCTTTTGAATAAGAGCAGAAATTCAATTAGAACTACGATAGGGCTCCTTACTGGACATTATGACTTTTATTGGATGCTAAATATCACAGATAACAACATTTCACCAATGTGGCCTTGCAGCGTCGAGGGAGATTTAGCTGAGCTTCTCTCAGGGACATTACGTGGAAGAGAATCAAAATATTTGCTGATCTAAGCAAAAGATTTGCTTGTGATAACTCCAACTCGGGGTAACTGGCGTAGTTAGTTCTTTAAATTAAAGGAGCCTCTACACGAGGGAGAGTATTAGTCGATAGTATTGCCTGAAACTCTTTTCCATTGGAAACCCCGATAGTTAGTAGTAGTAGTTTAGTAAATTATTTGACATTTTCATCTTCGCTTTGGCACATAAACTCGATGATCGTCACGCCTAACGAAAACTCGCTAAGCAAAAGATGAACAAATCGTACTTCTCTAAGCAATGATGTTTACAGTGACAGCTTCGTCTGCTTTGTTGCTAATGTGTTACCTACTGTTCCCTCTAGGAAGTTGAAATTTGATGAGAGCCTCTGTGAGACATCAAGAGACGAATGAAATTACGGGTTTCATCCAGATCAGATGATTAAGCTGAATTCTCTAGGACGTTGACATTTGATAGGGGACTCTCTGAGACATCATTGGACGAATAAAAATACGAGCTTCATCCAGATCAGCTGAATAAGCTTAATTATCTCCTGTCCACCCTAGGAAATGCCTCTGAGGCATCGACAAACAAATAAAATTGAACCTAATCTGCTGAGAGAGATAAATTCTTCTGTTCACTCTAGGACGTTGAAATTTGATAGAGATCCACCCTGGAACAACATGAGAGAAACTTCTGTCTGTTCAGCTAAAATAGCAAAGTTCCCTTTTTTGCCCTAGGAAGTAACAATTTGATAGAGAGCTTCTCTGAGACAACAAGAGATGAATGAAATTACGGGTTTCATCCTGATCAGCTGATCCTAATAACACATATTTGCTTTTTTTTCTACGAGTATATTGGCGTACGCCAGCGGAGTGACATGACAATATTTCTCTGTTTTGTGGACTTGTACGCAAGCATTTCTTCCAAAGTGTACCCAAAACGACCTGGTTTATTTGGGAGACAGTTATGTTTTATTTATGGTTCAACAAAAATACGGGTTCGTTTATGACTCCAAGAATCAAACCCTGATTCTTAGATTCAGAAGTCTGGCCGGTCTCCATCTCAATCTGCAACAAGTCCGATTTTAGGCGTTGATCCTGAACATAATTGAGGACCTCATTGTGAATCGTCGCCTTTGTCGCTGAGTTGCATGGTTTTTCTGCTCCGTAAGCTTTAAGATAGGTTGCCACAACGCGACGTTTCGGCTGCTATTCACGCACCCTTTCAATGACAGGCGGCGTATGCATTCTCCTGTGGTGAGCATTCACCTTCAGCTTGAATCATTATCAGCAGCTAAATAGAGCCGACTGCAGACAAGCTTTCATAAATACGGATATCCATACCATCCATTGTATATTCTTGATGTTCACGATCATATGTCTGATATTGTTTCGACCTCTCATCGGTATCGTACTCGGAATGTGCACGACCTTACTGCTCCCTGGGGAGTTTAATTTTACAATGCATTCCCTGTAACTAGTCATACTTATGATAGGAAGTGTTTTAACGATTTGTGATTTAAGGTTTTGAGGTTACCTACTTTTGATGCGGAAGGACGTGTTAATTATTAATTGATTGTTGATCTGGTATTGCTTATATTTGATGTTTTTTCATTTATATTTATAATATTTATTTGTAGACGATGAATTTTTGTTTGTGTCTGTTTAGTATTCGTGTTCTTCTCCTTTTTATACAGTACGTGTTTATAACAAGATTATATTCTATCGACACTTTTAGAACTTACTTTACTCATCTAATCTAGCGTGACGATTTCTTCCGATTTGATTTGATTATCACTCGACCAATCTCGATAAAATTCATTGGCGATCATTCTGAAACCTAGACCCAACTGCGCCCTGAATTTGAATAACATCCTACCGATACATTGTAGAAAATTGGCCTTATAGGAAATTCATGTTTGCGCGTCCGCACATGCTTTTTTTACATGGTAAGGGCAAATGCGTTTGAAATTTCTCAACTCTTCGTGAAATACGATGTAAAAATATATATTTAATATACTGCGAAGGTGTGCTCCTCAAGGAGTCTGACATTTTCATCTAACGGATAGGAAGCGCACTGTCCAATAAATGGGAACGGCCACTCAGTCAGGTCATGGGCTGGATGAGGACGAAGGTGCAGTTCACTACTATCCGGGATATATCTCTGCGAATCAGAGGCCTGAGGAGAGAAGTGAAGAGCGCTTGGGAGCCAAGAAGCATTGGAGTTGAAGATGGTTCTCCTCTTCCCTTTCTTCAGGAATACTCACTTTCTCCAAGTTTTCAAAAATTTTGCTCTTTTCCACTAGTAACCAACTATCCCCACTGTTATAATAAATAAATCCATTTATGAGAAAGAAGAAAAAAGAAAAAACAAAGTTGTGATCAACACTCTCATAATTTTTACCATATTCTTTTTGGCAGATGATGACAAAAATGTGGGTGCATCATCCGGAACTACGATCATAAACAAACCTACATCGGTAGAACTGCAACTATTTCATATGATATTCTCCTAATAGACCATGCTGTAAGTTGAAAATCGTTGTCGTAGGATCTAATAAATTGTAAAATCCAGCGTTAGGAAATTCATGCGGTTTCAACGTGAAAACCAATTCGCAAACTCTTACAACCGACAAAACCTGTCAACCGATCTAACAAAAAATTCATTAGTTGCCTACATAGAGTTTTCTGCATGAATATGTATCACTGAAGATGCTCTTCAAAACTATGGTAGGTATTCAATTAAACAAATTATTCGATCTTATATATAATCACTCCAGACATGTTTGGTGAAAGAAACAGCCTTCCACTATTTCCCTACAAGTGATATAATTATGTTTCCTGAATGATCTGTTAAACTCACGCTCGCTGGGGTCGTGTGCCTACTGCTTCTGTTGGAGAGTTGTGTGACTGTTAGGTGAATCTTTTCCTTTGCTCTGTGGTCAAAGGAAAACCACAGAGACATGTGCCACGGACATTAACTAGAAAATTAGTGTTTGTACAATCACCTCGTTAGTAGCCATGAAGTAGGTGATAATAGTCATATCGATCACCCCCAAGGGTTGCTTATAAGTTCATTTTGTAAAAAACTGTCTCCATGGATAATTCGCGCGTAATTCGCAAAAATGGAAGATTATAAGATGAAAAAAGGTGTGCTGAACTACATAATGCCTCGTTAATACGCGGGGAAGGTGGGTCCCAACACGTCCTTTTTACTCACCAAAAACTGCTCTATTTCCCTTGTGTGCTTTTAATTTCGAGTGGGCAAACTGCTCCAGACAAATATTTGAACTTTCCCAGCTATATTTGCTTGCTACATAATTCAAACAGGACTGCATAGCCCGCGCCATCACCCCTCTCGGTCTTACAGACAGACACCATTCGTCCGGGGCAATTATTTTAATCTTTTAGTCAGAATCCTTACATCAAACAAAAATTCTTCTTGATCTTCAACAACTCCTTTACTCGATCTACCTTGTTTCATTTCTTCTTTTTCTGATGGTAAATTATGATTTCTTTAAAACCCTAAAGAAACAATGAACGTTTACCCTGAACAAATGCGCACCGAGAAATGTACAAATGTATGTAGATGAAACCTTATTTATTCACTTATGTATTGCCAAATAACTCACGCATTCCTACCAACCTTCTTCATTGTAGGATATAGGTACCTACTTGTAGAAACAACTGGTATCCAAATTATATGTTATCCAATTACATTTATTATGATCTAACTAATTACACGAATCCGTTGACAAGTTGATTCATCCTCAAATTCGGGCAGGTTCAGGGGCAGGTGAATGTCCTGGGTAGAGTAGAAATATTAAAATGAGTCATTTGTTGGTTTAACAAGGAAAAACACCATTGACATCGGTATCAA